>VWZP01010282.1:228317-895221 GCA_013396995.1 Dicaeum eximium | reverse complement strand
TGTGTTTGTGCGTGCGTGTACGCGGGTCCCTCCGGGCAAGCGCCCTGCCCTCCGGCCCCCGCCCCAGGCCTCCCCTTCCTCTCGGTACCCCCTCTCTTCGTGTCCCCCTGCCTCCGACATCTCCTTTCTCAGGCTCTCTGGGCCCCCTGCTCCCCGGCGGTGGGGCAGCGCAGGGGAGCGAGCACCTGTGGGCAGCCCCGCGGGGATCCCGCTCCGGGGCCGGGGCTGGGGCGGCATCCGGAGGTCCCTGGCCCTCCTCCCTTGCAGACCGCAGAGGAATCTGCGGAGGGCTGGCACTGGCACGGCAGGGTCTGCCTCCCGCCGGATCCCGGGCTGCCGTGTCGCAGTCTCTTGTGCTCAGCCGAGGAGCCGCTGATCTGGGGGTTATTGTTGTCCGAGGGGGACGCGGAGCACCCTCTCCACGGAGCACCGTGTGGCTGCACAGCTACGGCTGGGCAGCCTTTGCCGTGCGAGTAGGAAAGAGATCAGTTGATGGGGGACTTTCAACATCTTTGGAGCAGTAGGGACCCTTTTTCCTGCCAGGCCTCCCCCCAACACAGGGTTGCAGACACACAGAAGGTTTAACTGCGGGTGTCGATCTCGATCTCATACCGAGATTCTGTTTGTGAATGGTGGCTCCTGCCTTGCACAGGAAATCTGTCTGGGGCAAGGAAAAGTCTCTCATGTACATACACAAGTGTCTGACTGTGCGTACACATCCCTGTCAACACACTGCATAGGTCTGTAGAGGCTTTGCTGCTCCTGAAATGGCTGTGTGTTAGCACGGCGAGCTGCACAACATTGACAAAGCTTGAAAGAGACAAGTCTCAGCTGCTGCAGGTTGATGAGATGCGCTCGTGGCAAGCCCGGTTTTCATAGGGTCTGTTCCCATCATCTGTTGACGTGGTCCATTTTGCAATCAGGTGGCAGGTTGCTACACAGTGTGTGGTTCTCTCTGGCATCTTCTTTCTCCTTGTAGCAGGGACAGTTTTTACCGTTGCTTTCTGGATCCCTTTTATGGATCCTACTTCCTATTAGGTGCTGCTCTCTCAGTGTCTGACGGTGGAGTAGAAGGTCCTGTTGCTGTCACTGACAGACTGGCTGCCGACTTCCTTTCTGTAGAGAGACAATTCAGTGTAAACCAAGTTTCCATCTGTAGTTCATGGTAGTGATTCCATGGAAGGCTTAGTCCGGAGTGTTTCACACCAATGCAGTCAGTAGCAGTCTTGCTCTTGGTCATTCCTTGCTGGCCTATGTGGAGTCTCACTTTGTCAACATGTGCTGTCTCTGTGCCATGGCCACTGCACAGGGAGCCAGAGGAGTCAGCTTTCAGGAGGCACGAACGTGCAGGATTGCCTTGGGCTGTCTGGCATTAAATTTTGTTTCTCCAGGGCTGTGCCCAGAGAAAAAGGCTGTTACTGTGGTTGAGAGCACCAAAGAAGATAATATTTCTTGTGTGCTGATGAGGGGACAATTGTCCCTTGTTCCCTCAGGAGCCTTGCCCTGGTGCAGTACCTCTGCAGAGCTGCTGGTCCCTGTCCATAGAGCTGCAGATCAGGGCTGTTGCCTGCTACCTTTGTGTCCTCATTCCCACCTCCATTTACTACAGCTAACTAATTCAGTTGTGTTTGCTTCAAGTGGGGATGGGGGACTTCTCTTCTCCATGTAATATATATACTGTGGCATGTACCCCAGTCCTCTCTTGTGGTTCTGAGAGGGCCTGTGCAGCTCAGCCACGCAATATTGATTTCCTGCCACAATGATGGCAAAGGCACAGCTACTTCAAGATTTCTGGGTTCTGGTGGTGTTTTCTCTGTGTGTCAGGCAATAAAGTGTGTGTTTGTGCTGTGGCAGTCCCAGCCTGGCTGCTGTCTAGGGCCCTGTAAGGCAGAAATGCCTTTGGCATGCTGGGACTCTTGTACCTGGAGTCATGGCAGAGTTTGGGGAACAGGAATAGATGTGAACTAATCAATGCTAAGGTCTGTTAGTCTGGGAGGTGGTGTTGTGACATACCTTTGGAGGACTTCTATTCTGGGGATCAATCCTCACCTTGATTGGAAACAAACAGAACAGGAATGCAAAGCTGTAAGATGAGTGCAGGCCTGTTCCCAAGTGTTGTCCCAGTTCAGTGGGCTCTGGGTATGAAAAAGGCTTCTAGTAGAGCTTTTTTCCTTCAGGGGTTGGTCTGGGGGCTTTGCTATGTGCAAGAGTTAATTTTTGTTCTTTTTTTTTTGTGAAACTGTAACCCACTATATGTCTTAATTGTTATTTCTAGTAAGAAGATTGAGAATGTAGTCCTTAATTAATTTTATCTACTAATAGTGCTCAGAGATAGTGAAGCCTCAATAAAATTTCCCACCAAAATCCCACAGTCCATACAAAGTGGAATCTACTTTTTTTCTAGAGTTAGTCATGTGTTATTGATTTATTATGCAAACTTTTAATTGAAAACCCCAATTCCTAGCAATTTGAAAACTAATAAAGTACATTGTTGCCTGTGGTTCTGAGGAATTAAATAATTTCCTGGGCAGTTTCCTGTCACTTTTTTTGAAAGCAGGTTTTATACAGAGACAATAGCCTTGTTAGAAGTTGTGCTAATTTTTTTTTTTTCAGTGTGGGCAAATTTTGATGAAAATTATTAAGTCTGTTGCTAATTTACCAAAAGTGCAATATTGTATAAATAAATCAAAAAGGAAATTGTTCACCTGGAAACAAATTGTTGAAGCTGCTCTTGGAAATGCAAATATAGTAATAATTTGTATTGTTCAGTACATACACTAATATGGTAACCAAATTTAGTTGTATGCTTTCCGAATCATCTAGTGATTTATTTATCAGTCATCAAGTATGTTTTTTCAGTGATTATTCAGATTGCTTTAAATAGTTGTGAGTAATTGAAAGATTTCTGAGGAGTCATCGTTTGTTTACAGAACAGAAGAAACAATCTGCAGACCTCCACAAAGATCTTCTGTTGATTTCCTAACAAACAACTAAATATCGCGAGTTGTTGTATACATGTATACCTGATTGCATGGAAATTATTTTGAAAATTGTTGCTTTATTGTGACTTTATTGGCAATTTATTCGTAGCACAAGTTGTTCGTATTTGTTCCTGTAGATTCTGGATCTCTCATATGCAAAATTGGTTTTCAAAATAGGGTTGTTATTTGGTAGAGGTTTGATGTTTTGGACATAAGGAGGATGTATAGATGAAGTGCAGATATTTTTGCTAACTCTGTTTATGTTTGGCATGTTGTTTTCCTGTGTTTTCTGAAGGTAGCAGCAAAACCCATGCATGGAGAGTGAAATTCACATTTCCTTTCTAAATTCATGTTCTCTCACCCACCTCATTCAGTCTTGAAATTAAAGAGCTATTTTGTTGTATTTATTTGTTTATTTATTTTAAAATTTATTGTTAAAATCTGGTAGATGCAAGGCCTTAAAGCATGGCCCTGCTGAGCTGTGTGTGGATACTGCACATGCAGGCACTCCAGTGTGTGATGTGTGTGCTCTAGGTAAGGCAGTGTTTGTATCAAGAGCACTCTTGTGCTGCTGCAAGTGGCACACAGTTACTGCTGCTGAGGACTCTGTATGTGGGAGAATGGCATAGCAAGATCTTGGGAAGTAACTATTTTTAATGTAGCAGGTGAGTGTGGGAAGCTGCTCACGCTAACAGGCCAAATTCTTTTGGTTTTGTTAATGCTGAGTGGGCCCTTGGATGAGCCTTGCAGGTGAGGTGTACTGCTCATTGTGAGAAGGGGTGTCAGAGCCTCACCCCGTGGTTTGTGTAGCTGCACTCATTCCCAGTTCACCTCTCCAGAGTACAGCATCATAGCAACACTTAAGGCAAGTTTATAGAGACTACAGCAGTGCTGTGGCTCTTTTGGAAAAATACAGAGGCAGTATTACATTTTCAAGACAATAGTGCTGAGATAATGGCAACATTGAAAATAAAACCCTAAAGCTTAATTGTAAGTATAAATTTAGGATTGAATTTCTGCTCTTCGTATTTTCTTTCTTACTGCCTGATTCCAGGTTCTAAATGAAAAGAAAAAAGAAAACTTTTCCCAGAAAATGCTAGAAGGAAATGAAGTAACAATCACGATCACGTATTTATTTAAATCCCCCAACTTCCCCCTTATATTTGCCAGTGTCACAGTTAAAAAAAATACATCTGGATCATATGGTGTTCTCTGGTGTTTCTGTTTAAGAATAATTGGCAGCCTGAGACATACTTGCACAAAAAAATAAAAAAGAAAAAGAGCACTGTGTGGTAATCATCCCACCTTAATGCATCTGTAACTTGTTCAATTTCTTTCCACAAATTCTACTCGTTAAATATATGCTTTCAGTTTTCTCTGTTAACAATTGTATCTTCTCTCTACTTTTGCCTTTGGAAAAAATATAGAATGAATTCTAAAAAAAAATACTTCTACTGACATCTTTTAATGCTTCTTAAATAAGTAATGTTTACAGTTTCAATGGATGAGAGGGTTTAAGTAGGTGAGGGAATACTTAATCCACTGTGAAGTGTCTTAGACAATTAGTTGTGTGTCTATGATGAGATATGAGAAGGGAAAGCCATAGGCATTGCATGTTCCATTCATAGGTTCAGGCCTGACTTGTAAAAAGCCCAAACTATTGAAGAATCACATCTATCTGACTCCCTTTGCAATAATAATGCCATTTTGATGTAATACATATTGATGGAGCACTGAACGTGTTCACACAATTTTCAGTGTTGATGCAGTTTAAAAGTTCTTCTCATGGAATGAAAAAGAAGTGTAGCATATTTAAAGATAATTAAAATCCACCCTTGTTCTACAAGGTTGTTTATTAGGATAGGCAAGGTGAAAGTTGGAATAGATGATAAAGGCTATTGATAAAAATAGAAGAAATGTCTTGGGGGAAAAAAGAAGTTGCAGGGTGAAATGAGGGTAAATGAGGTGTGAGTTTTGTGCAAACTTGGAGAATCCAGGGCATTATGGCTGACTGGTATGAAAGGCAAAAGGGAGCTGACTAAATTTCATGGGCAAAGAAGTGTAGGGACAGCAGCAGGAAGAGCAGGGCTTTTGACTCTTTGTGCAGCAGGCACAAAATAGTATCTTGAATCCTGAGTCTTCTCTGTCTTTGCTGATTTCCCTCTTTTCCTGCTTAGAGCCTTTCCACTTTGTTTAATTAGGTATTTATGAGGCATCACAAAGTTTATAAATAAATACATATTGAAATTTAGTGCAAATGTGAAAGATAAGGTCAAGATTTGCAAGATCTACATTTTAATCAGACAGACCAGGAACTTGCTGAAGAAAACTGGCACAGTAAAGTGTTTAGGAGAAATGAAGTCTGCAAGTTACATGTGCTAGTATTTGGCATTTGTCAGGTATTAGTTGATTAGTGCAGTACTATATGTGTGTTTTAAGAAAAGAGCAGCAATTGTGGAACAACTCAAGAACAACAAGAATGAGCATGGGCCTAAAAATATGGAAGAGCATTTGAATAAACTGGTATTCCTTAGCCTGAAGACACATGTTTGGCATGTAATACTGCTGCAGAAAGGATCAGTTTCTTTCTTATATCTGTACTGAATAGGAACCAAGGGAAAGGTTATGGGACAATTCTAAAAGCATGTTAAGGAAAGCTGTCTAATGCTAAGAGTGGTGTAGTAATGGAACAAATGGTCTGGTATGTTTGTGGAATCTATTATCTGTCTGTAGGAATAGGTAAGACAATTATTGCTGCTTTAGAGCTGAGTAATGGACTAGAAGACCTCATGAGATCTCTTCCAGTCCTATCATTCTGTGAAAAGAGCTCACTTTTGTCTTTTTGGCACAAGTATGTTATAGATGGATGATAGATTAAGTGCAAACTAAGGAGAAAGAAGTAGTTTATTTGGATTATAAATGTTGATACTAAATAGTGAATTTACTATAAACATTTACATTTACTGTAAACATATTCAAAGAGTGTCTTGCTATAATAAATGGTCACTGTTGATACATTTTGTTGCAAGCAGGTTTTCAAACCATATAAAAATATAAAATGCAACATTATTTATTAACTTGTGTCTGCAAAATGCCGATCTGAAATGTAGGTTTTTAAGCCTTTGTGGAATCCTCTTGACTTTTTAAAGAGTGTAGGACTCTGTCTGCACCAGTGGGGCTGCAAGAAATTTCTCTGGGAGCAATTACTGTCACAGCAATTAGCTGTCACACTCAGAAATGCTGGAAAATACTGCATGTTTGGGTTATTTTTTAGGAGAGAGATTATAAAATTTTGCACCTTTTTCTGGAAACTTTTATTAATAATAGTTAAAATGCTATAAATTCAAAATACCCTTGATTTGAAGCCACTATTCTGAAGAATAGTTCTAGATACCAGCCACTAGCAATTGTGCTAGATTACCTCTAGAGCCATTAATAGTCACTGAAACTATGTAAGAATGGAAAAAAGACGCAACCCTGCTGTTAGATCCTGGCAAGAATAGAAAATAGGTACTTAAACTGTAATAAGTCTGACAAACAATGTCATTAAAGTCAAGAGCAAAATGCTATGTCTTTTTCAGAGAGAAGATGGTAGGTACATGTAAACTTCCCTTTCAACATATGAATGTGCACAGGAGTTTTACTTTAGAAATAAGCATGCAAAAAAAGCAAGAATGTGATTTCACGTCAAATCTGAAAACTTTTGAATTCTGAATACCACTGAAAACTCGTAGTGGTAGTTGTGTGGTATCAAGGATGTTCATAGTGTTGTAAATATGATCAGGAAATACAGGCACCATGAAGGAGATTGTGTGTAAATTTTAAGTGCTTTAGGTTTTTTTTTTCAGTGGTACTGACTAGTTGTCTGGATATTTTTTATTTATAAAGTCAAAGAACAGCATACACAGGGGAGTAAAATTATTCTCCTGCTGTACTCTATAGTACAAAGAATGGAGCAAAAATGAGAATTTCCTGTTGCCTGTGGAATAGTGGGCATTAGTCTACCTTTGAGTTCATGAAAATGTGATAACCTGTATCCATTTTCCTAAAAATGCATTAAGCATTTTCTTTTAATCATTTTTGTGACCTATTTAACTAGCTACCAAAATAGAACCAGAGTGTCCCAGAACAGTACATTATTGTGCCAGCAGAAGAGATATTGTATGTATTGGTATTTTAAAAGAATTTGTAGAATGAAATTAGTTCCCTTCTGCCTCCTCATCCCCAGGTCTGTGCAGCAGTTGCTGGCAGCCATCTTAATGCTGTTCCTCAGAAACAACTTAGTTTCCAGTTCTTTTGAGACTATTGCTACTTCATTTGAGGCCTGTATGAGTTTCCAAGGTATCATCACCATGGTAAATCTTCATGCAGTGTCTGCAAGTCTGCTCTGGGCTGAGATTTTAACATACTTTCCTTTTTTCAGTAAATTTCATAACTTGGATTGTAACCCATATTATCCATCTCCTTCAATTGCTGTTATCCTTTTCCTTTATTTGAAGAGAAAATAGAAGTGCTCAAAGATAAGACTTGACTGGCTGTATAATTGTCTTTTAGAAAACTTCCACTTTATTATGTTTTTTCTCTTTATGACTGCTATAGTGAAATACTTTACTATGTCCTCTTGTTTTTATTGCAACCTTATAATAGCTTTTGAGATTAAATGTAGCAGTGAGCTGTAAAAGCACTCATAAAGCTGTGTTTCATATTCATCTGAGAATCTTCTAATGAAAATTCTAATAATTGGTGAATTCCTTGTTTTGGGAGAAGCGTCTGAATGATTTCATATTAGGTGAACATGCTCTCAAAAATAGCATTGAGCAGTGCAGAAGCCTTCATGTTTATCCTCACCAATTTCAGGAAAAGGAGTTTTTTCTGGAGTGATCTGTCTGGATTTCCCCATCAACATCAAATGTGCCTCTTGCTTCTGGAATAACCCCTCACCCCCAGTCCTCATCCTGTAGGGGAATGGATTCAGACAAACCCTGCTGTGGAGTATAAACTGAAAACTTATGTGATTTTTCCTAAAACAACATAGGCAGAAAAAGACTTTAAAAGGATCCTTTAAAGAAAAAGCCACATTCAGCTATAGAGAGGATGAAATGTTTTTTAGTGATCTATAGTTTGTGTAGTTTGATTGTTTTCATTTCACTTTGTCTTACCTGAAAGTTCAGGGCTTTGTCTGCTGTATCTGAATTGATTTACTTAGGCCAGCAAATATGGGAACATTTTTTTCTATTTGCCCACCCATAACCCCAGGTAGATGAGAGGTTTCTGAATGTTAGCCAGTATTGCCCAGAGCAACACAACTGTGGTTGCCTCTGGAGTGAAGACCATTTGAAAAGAAACAAGTAACTCTCCACTAAATATTTGTGGACTATGATTTTTTCTCCCCAGTTCTCTGTCCAGTGCTGGCCAAATTTGGGCAAAAACAACAGAAGCAGCAAAGCCCTTTTTGCCTTTAGAAATATCAAGCAGCTGAAGAATGTGCATGCTTTACCAAGGAGTGCTGCTGACAAGCCAGCTTGTGGAAGACAAGAGATATTTTTGAGAACTGTACCCCTGATGAGGGATTTGCCTTGGACTAGCTTCTGCTACAGGAACTTTGTTCCCAGTAGCACACATGATGGGACTGTACATGGTAACAGGATTAGAGCTCACAAGCCCCTGTAAATTATAGCCAAACAACACCAAATCCCAAAGCTACCTCCCCTTCCTCCCTCTCCCAAATTTCTCCATAAATGTGAAATTGTTAATAGGTGTATGTCTATGAAAAATGTTAAACTAGAGAGTGCAAATAGAACTTTACAAAATAATATTTTGAAGAAAAATATGGAAATATTTAAGATATCTAATGAAAGTTATTACCAAAACATGTGGTTGTGCAGGTTTATAAAACCTGACTAAATTGTTTTGTTTATTCTTCTGTGAGTGGTTCAGACTTATACAATCCAGTCTGTTACATGTTTGTATGACTAATAAGTCTCAGGTAGTTCAACACAAACAATGTAGGTTTTGATGATGCATCCAATGCAGGATCTGGGAAACTCTGCTGGGAAAGTAGCATTCTTGCTCTGAAATAATTTTTAAAAAATCTGAAACTGTAGAAATTATGGTTCCAAAAGTGGTCTGGTATTAAGATCAGCTCACCATATAAAAATTCTGAGTAGTGTTTCAGTGGCAATATTAGAAATAGGTATCTCTGCAAAATCAATTCTTGGTGACTACTAAAATTGCTAACTATGACACTCATCAAAAGTTATTAACTATTTAATGTTTATTTGTTTGTGTCTGTCTCTTCTCTCTTGGATTGCATATAAAGGATGGCTGTACAAAAAAACTGCTGCAAGAGAGGCAGAATCAGAGCCTTCTCTTCAAGTCCCTTAGTTGTGTGCCCTGACCTTGCATAAGTGCAATGTAGGTTTACCCTTGAGAAAATTGGGCTAATCTGCTTTGTGCTTGGCATCCCACAGGAATAAGCATGGTAAGAGTAAAGAATATTAAAGCATGGATAAGATGCTGTAAAAACTTCAGGTGGTTGTATTTTATGTTTATTTGTTAAGGAAAAAAATTGTGTGAACTTTCGGGATGAAGACTGTGGTTTCCTTCGGAGTGGGTGCAGGGTCTGTCACTCTCTGGTCCTGGTCTGGGACTGGCCTGTTCAGGGGCTAGGACAGGACACATATGAACAGCAGTCCTGCTGAGCAGCATGACTGCAAACAGATACATCTCTGGCAATACAAAAATCTGCTCATTTTCTCTAAGTTTGTTACTCTTCAGACTGCTCATGGAAATTATTGAGCTACTGTAGCATAATCATTATGACTGTAAGAACATAAAATGCTTGCTCTAAGAGTTCAGATAATAATAGATCTAAATTGTGAATGCACGGAATTAAAAATACCTCTCAGTTTGTTTTTTTTTTTTTTAAGAATAAGAAAACTTCCAATTTTCATGCACAACAAATAGAAAATTTTATGGAATAGGTAAAATGCATTTTTATGGATATGAAATAAAAAAATTTCGAGAGGATTATGATTTATCTTGTACAAATACTGTAACCCACAGACTTTTATTCTATTATCTGCTATACTTTCACCTTTGAGTTTTTAATTTTTCATTTCACAGTGATTGCAGTAATAACTTTATACAGTGCTTCTATTAGGCATATTTATTAAAAAGTAATAAAAATAATTAAAATAAGTCTGACAAAATTGACTTGAGCAAAAAAAAAAGAATTGGTAGATGGCGTGTGCAACCTGTAATGTATTTTTAATGCTTCGCAGTTATAATACAGTTTTTAATAACTCGCTCCTAGAACTGGGCCTAGTTCTGCTACTGATATATTTTATATGGGAAAATAATACTAATTTATAGTTGTTATGACTTATTTTTTTAGTTTACCTTCTTGTTTTTTTAGTCCATAACGAACTGATTATTTTCCTGCTAACATTTGATATTTCTTCAGCAGGCTTTTCTTGTATATTTAGAAAGGATGTGTTTTCTGTGTCTGTATATGCAAATATGAAAATACATCTAATTCTAATGGGAATCCTTTTAAAATTTTTTTCCTGGTATATGCAATTCGATTGAATGCTTTCAGCTTTCAAGAAATATGAGATTAAATTTTCCTTTGAGTTTGTTACTAATACTGTGGTTTTGTACTTGTTCTACGCCATTTCATAGAACCACAGAATGGTTTGGGCTGGAAGGGACCTTAAAAATCATCTCATTCCAGCCCACTTTGTGCCACGGGCAGGGACACCTTCCAGTAGACCAGGCTGCTCAAAGCCCCATCCAACCTGGCCCTGACAACTGCCATGAACTGAGGCATCCACAGCTGCTCTGGGCAGCCTGCTCCAGTACCTCACATGGAATCATGGAATTACCCAGACCCAGGCTTTGTTCTGAGTTGGCAAGTGCTCAACATTTCCTATTGACCAAACTTTTTCAAGGCACTGAAATCACATTGAGATTTATTCCAATATTTTAAGCCGTAAAACAGCTTCCAACAAGTATTAGAAATGGTTGTAGAATTAAAAAAAAAAAAAAGAAAAATAAAAAGAAGAAGAAAAAGAAACTTTACTTCTGTGGAATTGGAAAATATCTCAATCCACAGTCAGTAGCATGATTCCTTTACAAAATCTCAATTTTCAAGTGTCTCATTTTTTCATTTTAGATATCGTTATTGGTGGGGATAGGTATACAGTGATAAGGAAATTTCTGGTATTTGGCAGTGTTAAATTAAAGATGTGCCATAAGTGGTCCAAGTGTGAATATAATCCTTAGAGCAAGAAATTATAAAGAAAATTTAGTATCAAATCATTATTGTTAACTTTTTTGTTTCTGCTGTAATCTTGCAATCTTGTAACTTTGACACCAAGAAAACACCAATATTCTAGTTATTTATTTGAAAGTTAAAAAAAAGAGGCAAGATTTTTGCTCTCGTGGGAGAGACTGAAAATGTAAAAGCATCAGTCTTGGTAATCCAGAAGGCAAAAGTCATTCTATGTGTGCTTCTTTCTGTATCTAATTTTTTGAGGCAATGTCTTGATTTTTAGGTGCTACTGCTGGCTGTCAATATCCTTTGTCTGGAACAAACTTGCTTTTCCCCTGGAGTGGTTTTCTCTGTTCTGTCCAGCATGCTCATTGTCCAGGATATGCCTCTTTCCAGTGCTGTGCTCTACTGAGGCGTTGCACTCAATGTGTGTCTCAGAGTTAAGTGGCTGCTGATGAGGACTCAATATTAAATGATGTTTCACAGAGCTTTCTGCACATTATTTTTTAATTTCTTCAAGAAAAAAAAAAGGAGAGCACTAGATGTTATCTGACCTGTCCCCAGCTTTCATGGGGCAGTGACACTGGCCATCTGGCATGGGCTCAGATATTGTCATTGATGGTAGCCCCGAGGGCTGGCAACCTGAGGCTGGGCTCTCCCTGGGCTTTCAACTTGAGGACTGTAAAGTCTGGATCATGTTTTGGTGTTACATGAATCAGGGTTTCTTGGCTAGTGGGGAAATAAATTCTGTTCAAGTTGAAGCTCTGTCGATTAGGAGTTGTTCTGGAAATGAGGCAATTCAGAAAACAGAGGATGTGATACTGTGAAAAATAAAGAATAGAAAGTGAATACAGAATAAATCTAAACTATTTCATTATAGCAGAAATGGTAAATTTAAGTAACATTTATCAATTACTAAGTTAAAAATGAGAGAAACATTTTTGAGAAATTATAGAGTTCAAGTGCAGAAATTACAGTGATGAAGGGTATTGTGGAGGCCATGCAAGTAAATAGGTTAAAAAGGAATTAGGTAATTGAGTACAATGATCCTAATTCAACAGATGCAATCACCAGCTTAGGAAAACTTTAAACTGCTGATCACCAGAACGAGGGACTGAATACCAGAGGAAAGACCATTACTAGTTCCTTTTTTTCCTTGTGCAATAAGAACCAAATAGTGGGGTAACCTGAGGCAAGATACTGGATTTCAAAGATTTCTGTGGTTCTGCTTTTTTTTCCCTTACTGGGGTCCATGAAATAGGGTTTGTCTTTGTTAGCTTTGCAGGGATGGGTTATCTCTCAGGTAGTTTTGTGTAAAAGGAAATAATTCTCTTTGGTCTTACCAATGACTCATTCACCTATAGGTGAGATAATTTAAAAATAGCAGGTTATCCAAAATGAGCCTTTCTTATGCCAAAGAATTTCCTTTCTGATCAGTTACATTTTTTTGTTGGATCGGATATTTCAGGAGAAAGTTGTTCCTGGTTGGGAGGTCCCAAACATAGGAAAATGCAGAACCTGCAGAACCTCAAATGTTTTAGTAATGAGCAGCAGTGACCTGGGAGAGGTCAGTCAGACAGTGTTCTTGCTCAGTTCAGTGGCAAAGGAAGGAGAGCACTGCTCTGCTCTACTTGTGCATTCTCACATTCACACAAGCAAATGAGACAGCTATATGCAGATGTCTTCCTGGGCTTGTGGACTGTTGTGTTCCCCAGAGCATCTCCCTTTGCTGAATTTTGGGGGTTTTGTTAAAGCTATAGCTCTGGTTGTTATCACAGATCTGATTTCTGAAAAATCCACGTTGCTTGCAAGAAGGTTCTGTGATCATTGAGAGTGTGCTGCCCAGCAATTTATAGGCTTCAGCTGTGACAAGACTAGCTTTGCATAATAAATAAAATACTTGCTTTTTACAGTGGGCAAATAGTTGTATATTCTTTTTCAGTTGTATATTCAGTTATGAGCTTCAGAGGAGGGCACAAGGCTGCCACTGATCCAGGAAGAGTCGTTGAAGGAGCTGATGGTGGATGCCAAGAGCTTTCACTTTAATTGTATTAATGTCAGAGTGTGGCCCTGGATTTTGCTGGGGCCAGCTGTGTTCAGCAGTTCAGCAGCTGGGCCCTAGATGGAGTCTGGCTTGGCTCTGCTGCTCCGTGCACTTCCCTCTGTCCTCACTATGAGCTGTGCTGGGCAAGCCAGGAGAGCAGAGTGCATTGCATGCCTGGTGACAGCACATGGCTCCTGTGATGTGAAACCAACGTTGAAGAGTTTCTAGGAGTTAGGAAATCTGTTCCTTTCAAAGATCCCCACTAATTTTGGTGCTTCAGTATTTGGATACTGAAACAGCTAAGTTTTTGGTCTCCTCTGTAGTTTCACATAAGAGCATCCTGGTCTGTAATATTAAGCAATATAGTCATGCATGCTCTTAGAAAAATCTGTTTTTCAGATGCATAAACACTTAATATGTTGGAAAATCAGCAATTGTTTTTATGTATCATTTTGACAGTAACACTCCACGCAAAAATCCTATCTCTTCAGATGGATCAGAATAGACACAAAACCAGATTTCTAATTTACACCATGGCAAATTAAAAAAAATTTAGACTTATTTAAAAATATTTAAATTATTTAAAACAGTGTTCAGAGATGCTAGAATAAAAATGGAATGCTCACATCTGTAGTAAAGGGATGTTCATGAAATGCTTTTCTTGCAAGACAGGGTCTTGCAAGGGTCTTCAACTAGATGCTGTGTTGAAACATTCATAAGGAAATCTAATAAAATATATTTTGTGTCAGGATTAAGGAACTATTAGTTTTGGATTGTGTTCTTCTGAGAAATAAAATTGAATTCTATTTTAAAGATTAATTTTCAGGTTTGGAAGTTTGGGCTTAAAAAAATCTCAGGTATTTTACCAATATTTTGATCTCAGTCTGTAGGTTTGGATCTGACTTACTATAAAGAAATGACCAGACACAGAAGGTTTTACATACATGTTTTTTGTTTGATGAGACTCTAAGACTTGACAAATTTTATTTAGGAAGGTGCAATGCTTTGTAACTTGATTGAAACCGATGAAGTTGCCCAAGATTTGGATCTGACTTACTATAAAGAAATGACCAGACACAGAAGGTTTTACATACATGTTTTTTGTTTGATGAGACTCTAAGACTTGACAAATTTTATTTAGGAAGGTGCAATGCTTTGTAACTTGATTGAAACCGATGAAGTTGCCCAAGATTAATATTAGAAGCTAAAAATGAATCTCTCTCTCTCTCAAGTATTTCTGCAGTACTTTTACAGTCTACACAAACATATGTTAGCATCCTGTTTTCATATGCAAACATCTTCATCCTTTCACTTTTGTTTTCTTTCTTTTCTCAGTTTCTTTGGTTCTCTCTTTTTCCACTGTGCCCCACCAGCAGGAGCAGATTACAACTTGGCGTGATTGTGTATATGGTTCTGTACAAAACTGGTTTTTGAATCCTGTCAGCTGAGAGCTACACTGGCAGCAACCTGAAATTAACGTAGAGACTCAGGCTCCTAATCACTGGGTTTTGTGCTGCTTCAGCTGTCTGCATTTTCAGCCAGCTAAACCAAGTCTGTGTTACTTGCAGATGTGTGATAGAGCAGATGGGTGGGTCAAGTCAGGATTCATTCAAAGTTGAAAACCCAGCTGGGAGTACAAAAAGCAAGAAAGCTTTTCTTCCACCTAGTACATGGATATATTAGAGAACATGGGTTCTAACTTTTGAAATTTAAAGGATACGTACGCAAAATTTCAAAAAAATTCCAACATCAAAAATCCTACTGAGATTTCAAAAAAAAAAAAAAAAAAAGTGTAACTAGGTTTGGTGTAGTATTTTCACTGAATTAGATTCTTGGGAAACTTATCTGATTAAAGCCCCACAGAAACAAAACAAACAAACAAACAGAAACCCAACTATCCTTTAAATGCTGTAATTTTCTGACAAAATAATGGAAAATTGACATTGATCAATATGTTAGTGCATATGCACCCACCAGATCTAGTACATCTTGTTTTCCTCTTCAGTATACCTGCACTGTTAAAGTAATTGAGAATAGATCTCTCTTTTTTTTTTTGGAAAATATCTAAAAATCTAGCTGTAAACAAAGATTGAAATAGGCTATTTAACTGAAATGACCTAAAAGCTAATTTAAATAATGTTTGTATGAATTTTGTTTTAAATTGATCTGCTTTGCTTAGGGCATGGTACAAAGGGGCAGAACCTCAGAGAGAGAGCTATGCAGGAGAGATGCTGCTGGCAAAGTCTGCTGTACATTTGGTTAGTCAAATGCTTAAAGTTGCTTATTTCTCTAGGTGCCTTTTAGCTTTCATCCCCTTCAGCAAAGCTGAATCTGTTCTCAAACTGTATTTTCTTTGTGATCCCTCTAATGGGATACTTTCTGCTACTGGTTTTCTTTTCGGAGGAGACAAAAAAACCCCAACCCTGTTCTCTCATTTACTTCTTTCTGTTACAGATGAGCATAGACTAAAATAGGAGTGCACTCTCAACAGTCCATTTATGGCTTGAGAACATCTTCTGGATCATTATAGCATGAATAGACTAATGTGGTATACTGAAGGTTCTAGGTAATTAGCATCTGTATTTCATAATTCAGATTCTTTACAGAGTATAGGGAATTACAGGTCATATTGCTGAAACGTAATATTTGAATTGGTGCTATGATTTGTACTGGCTTCCAAAGTCTTGTTTTCTAAAACAAGCAGGGAAAAAAGTACAGGAGCTCTTTTTTTGCCTCTCAGTATTCCCATAAAGCATTGTTGATGTAGCTGCAGTTTCTCTCCAGCACCTGTGAAAGCACTTGAACACATCCCAGCTCTGAGGTGAGTAACTGATCCACCCCAGTGAATTGCAGCTGGACCTCTTAGTACACATTTTACAGTATTGTGCAGAAGATAGGGATTGCTGGTGCATTGCAAAGGCTTCATGAGGCTTCATGTTGCATTTGCTGAAGTTTCATGTTGTTGCATAATTTATTGAAACAGTTATTTTCTTCTTAATTTGCTTAATTAGTTCCTTTTTAATATATGAAATTTCATCCAGTTCCTATAGTAATTGGTGGAATCTCTCACTGAAGTCTTACGGCATAATCAAGTGCTTTGTATATGTATTAATCTGTAAGGTTGTTGTGTGTATTTTTTAATAGTTTTTAGGGTTTTTTCCCAGGTTTTTGTTACATGAGGGAATGTCGTGTTAGAACTATACTTTTTAGACTAGTTAAACACGACCACGCTACAGAATTTCATAATAGCGTATGATTTAGCCTGTCTACTGTAGGGGTTCATTCTAGCACCACATTTCTCTCCAGCCACAATTATTTTTACATTCTTTCCTCAAATGCTTTATGATCTGCATTAGGAGAGCGTAGTGAAGCCTTCATGATGTTCATAGACTTCCATCTTGTAGGGATCACAGCCTTCAGTTAGAGTTGATTGTAAATATTTTTAAGAACTTGATCATGGGCTGGAGATGCTCAGAGTGGCCTAAATGGGGACAGTGAGAGATTGCTGGCAAAAAATGGGGGTTTGCAATCAAGCATCATCAATTTCACTAAATTTCAGTAATTTATTTCTAGATGGCAGAAATTCTTTCACTCTGGGCAAATTTTGAATGGAGGGGAGGGGGAAGCATTTCCAAGTTACCAGTATACACTTTTTACATGCTTAACTTGTTCTTAAGCTTCTTTTTAAACTGATTTATGTTTTTTTCTGTTCATAATTTGACACCTGTTTATTGGCTGTTGTTTCAAAATAGGAATGAAATGTTGGTTTGCTTATTATTTACATAGGGAAAATGTGGTCATTTTGGTGGCAGAAATACCAAGACTTTAAAGGAAAAAAAATCTTCACATACTGAAGGAGTATGTTCACTTAAAGAGACAGAATTTTTTCCAACTAGTTATGATCAGAAAATTGATTCAACAGTCTTTTTCTTCTTCTGGAAAAGACTTGTTAAGGTTGAATGATATAAAGTTTCTGAAAATAGAGCAACTGTTATAAATACATTAATGTATTTTTGCTTGGAGGCTTACTTATATTTAATATCTGAGTTATAAATATCACAGTTGTAATAATTTGTTTTGATAGAAGAATCACAGCAATAATAGTTTTGATACACTAGTAACAGAGTTTTGGGCATATTTCCCAGCAACTCATTATAAAAGTTAGATAATTAAATATGAAGATGGAAATTTTTGTGATGTTGCTGAAGTGATTTTGATGCTCATTGAGTTTTATTGATGTCTGATAATCACCTGAATATGTATCTTTATCCCCTTGTTTTTAAATGTTATGTCCGTTCAAAAATACTTCCAAATTTAATTTTGTTGTGGAGATGTAAAGCCTCATATAAATCCCTGCAGCAATGTTTTATGATTTTCATTTGCTTGTCTTACTGACAAGATAAGTTTGTTTTTCTAAGTCACGTCACCTATCAGGAAGATTTTTCTCTCCTCATGTTGTTGTCTCTTGCTACTAAGGAACGAACAAAGAACTTGATTATTATTTGATTAGGTCTCTGTACCTGATTCCTTTAGGCCAGAAATGTTCTTACCCTTTACTAACAGCTAATTTACCTGTGAGCCATTATCTGGGAAATGGCTAAGATCAGCAAGGGTATTTACCTCCTGACAATGCAAATAAGTTCATTATTGTTTCTAGCAATTGTATTAAGAAAAAGCCTGTTACCTTGTGTTTTTTTCAGTCTAGCATTTCTGGGTGTCTGGAAAGTTGGGTTTTTTATTTGATTCAATTTTTTTGAGTTTTAAGGGCTTTAATAATCTGTTTTTTTGAAGGACCTTCAAGTTTAACTTGAATTTTACAGTGGAAAACTTAATCCTGTTCATTTAAATTATGCCTTCCTAAATAATTAACCTCAACCCTCAGTTTAAGTGATACCTTATTATCATATCTTCTTAAACCATTTAAGCTTTGTGTTCCTAATCTCTCTTTTTTAAGTGAACAAATTTGTTGACAGCTTTGTTGTCTGGATGTCATGAAGCTTTTGGGAAATACACCTCTCTCTACCTGGTTAGGTTTTTTCAGGTCAAACCCAGAAGAAGAATTTTAAGAAATTAAATCCTGGTGTACAGCCTAAATGATTCAGATTTGTAAAATGCCCTTAGTACAGTTAGAAACCATTAGCTGTCAAAGCACAGGTAGTGATGAAATATGAACAGAATGGGAATGATCCATCCTTTACTGGAAAGTTTATTTGCCACATTTTAAAATTTTTAAGGCATACTATAATGCTTATTATCTTAGTACCTGTGTTCTTCACATGCTAAAAATGGTGGTGTTACATCATTGTCTGTCAAAAGCAGGAGCAGCATTGCTCTTCCTTCTGTTTAATTATTCCAGAAAGGATGCTATGCGATGTTGATGAGAGACTCTTGGATTTCCTGGAGTCTTGATGTTTAAGGTGATTTTGAAAATTAAACCAAAAATCTTTTGCAGTTATTTTGCACTGCTGAGCAGTTAAATAGTCACTCATTGTCTTTTAGTTTATATGTCATGGAAAATACACTGGGGAAACACATCCCATGAAATTGGTTCAAGTTCTGCTGTTCGTGGATCTACAGGCTTCATTACGTCAATGCCCTTGTTTAAAGTAACTATATGCATAATTGGACTCATAATAAATCCCTTGCACATAACTGTGTGAAGCATGGAGCAAAAGGACTGGAAAAGGTGCATGTGCCAAGGGAAATACTCAGCCAGCAGAGATATGTGAACTCTGGTTAGAGCAGTTAATTGCAATTGATGCCATTCATGTGTTACAGGAAATGTTGCAACTTTCTCCTGACAAAAGCTCTGTGGTTCCAACACCGTGAATTATTCTGGAGGACAAATCATAACCAAAACAAAACAAAAAACAAGCTGTTTCTTTAGTCACCTCAGTTAATTTTTAGGGTGGGAAACTTTACACAGCGGTTGGTTCTTGTGAATTTGAGTGCTATTTGTGTTAATATGGTCTGCCCTGCATACTTAGTGTGTTATCCTCTCTAAGTAGGTATTTGTTAGTGCTGGGCAGTGGCATGGTGTGTTCTTGAAGGAACTTTTCTTGCGACCACATTTTCTCACAGAGGTCATAACTAGGTAGAGGTGAAAGACCTTGCAACTGAGTGCTCAGAAGTTAATGAGCTTAGGGTTAAGCAGTGAGCATTAGGGATAATAATGTTTGTGAACCTTGTGGGCCATTGTGAGTTTGAGCCGGGTAGAGCAGCTCTCTTCAGGCCTGGCATGAGGCATGGCTGCCGTCTTGATGTGGAAAAGCTTTTTGTGCTATGGCAAAATTTGAGAATCTGGTGCACATATTTTTGACCTTGTATGGATAAAATAAATCCAGAAGTGGAGGCAGTTTTGCAGCATGGCACTGTGCCTCTGCTAGCTGCATCTGTCCAGGGGAGCGCCTGGTCAGCCTGGCTGCACCAGGACACGTGCGGCTGCGCTGCTTCGGGGCTGGCAGCTGGTGCAGGGCTCTGCCTTTGCACCAGCTCACCTGAAATTACCCATGTGTCTGACATCTGACAGGACTGAAGTTTCCTGGCCATTTATGAAGGTGTTAGCCTTATTTTCAGTGCAGTCTCCTGAACCTGGTGCAGGTGTTGGTGCTCAGTGTGAGGGTCTGGGTTAGGCGCCTCAACAGGGTGTTGGGTGCTGATCTGCTCCCACAGCATCCTGACCTTCTCTGTGGGCAAATGGTGGCTGTGCTCATGGCTATCTGTGTGTCAGGGTTCAGTGATTGATGTAATTATGCAGGACATGAGACATGACTTCAAGTCCTTTTGCTTTTTTAGAAGGATAACCCATTGTTTCCATTGTCCCTAGAGGGTGTTGCAGCTACGAAGAGCTCTCACCTCCCTCCCCAATGGGGCCATTTTCTAGAGGCGTGGAGACAAAGTCCCTCAGTTCTTTCAGGTAGAGATGATAAGCAGACTTCTAGGGGAGCAAACAAGGGTGTATGGTGTTACAGTATTTCTAGAAAACAAAGCAGTGGCCGTCTCTGTCTTTCTGACATTGGACATATTTTTTCAGAGAACGGAGAAAGGTGAGTGGACAGACATGGAAACAACACCTGAGCTCAGGCTCTGGCTGCTGTTAGGCTCTGGTGAGACCTCAAGTTTCTTGGCCCTGTGAAGACTGATGTGTCTCACAGCAGAATTTTAGCCCTAAATGAAACTTTAGTATTAGAAAACCCAAACACAGTGGCCTCTAGGCCAGGTGGCTGCTGATCTTTCTGCATTTTTTTTCAGTTCATAAGCTTGTGTGTGGTATGTTTTTTGTTTAAGACTTGCTTTGAATTTATCCAGGTTCTCTCCAAATTTAATTGTGAGCTTTTTCTCAATCTGTCTTTCTTAGTCTTTTATACTAGGATTCACTTTTTAATGACATACAAAATGTGTGCTGCTGAGCTTAAGAAAGAACTTAAGTAGTTTGCTTTTATCCTGAGTAGTTTGAGATTACCAACATCTGTCCTCTTTGTTACTGTCATTATTGCAGTCCACGAATAGGCCTTTGTTTTACTGAGAGCACTAACTGGATTTTTTTTTCTTTCCAGTAACATACTTCAAGATGCTTTCTAGGTTTGATGAAGCCTTTTCAAATCAAGTGGAAAGTGGGGAAATAAGATATGTAATGAGAAAAACATGTTTTAACATAAGCCTGGAGTGTTTTTTAATTGCATGTAGAGCATTGCATGAACTTTTTTTTCAGTGCCAGACATATGCATTTATATTTCCCACCAACATTTGCCTGGTCTGAGTAGGAGTTTAATCAATAAATTCTTGCTTCTAATTTTTTTTTTCTCCTAGCTAGAGCGTTTGATATGAAAGCCTTATTCTGTATTACCATAAAGCAAATGTGAATCTAAGAAAAACTGGAAAAAAGGTTAACACTATACAGGGAGAACAGATAACTTGTGCAAATAAAATCAGATTTTTGTCTTTTTATTAACATCAGCAATTAAGTATTGCTTTCTAGAATCTGATTATATAAAATTCCCAGTGACAGCATGTTGTTTATGAGTTTTGAAATGATACTTTCTGTGTTAGAGTGCCAATTCCTTTGGTATGTATTTCCTCTGTCACCTGAGGCTATTTTTCCAACACATAACACATGTGATTTTTTTTTTCTGCTTTCTGAATAATCAGCTTTTCCTTTTGCTCATTAAGCATAAAATTACAGCCAAGGTATTAATGCAGTACAATACACGCTGTATTAAAAGTGACCAGTCTCTACCACATACTAAGTTCTTTTTGTCTATTACTTAATTAACATTAATTAGTTCACTACCTTTAATGAATGTTTTGTAAAACTCAACATTTTTTACCTTTAGGATAACTGTGACATGCAATCTAATGTGTCATACTGAAGTTTATGAATAATTAATACACTCTAATATTTTAATGTACGAACTACCTTGACAGCCTGGGTACAGCCGTGGTGCTGAATGTGGGGGCCCTGCTGGGAAAGGAGCAGGAGGAGCCCCCTGTGAGAGCTCTGCCTGGGGAGAAAAGAAAGGATGAACCTGAACAGATCTCAGAACCTTGCTGATACCAGGTGTCCCTGAACCTGGGTTCCCAGCTGGAACAAAGAAAAAGAGATCCTTGGCTCTGACTTCTGCTTCTTGTGCTTTTCACCTCCTTTCACTGCTTTGCTGGTAGCACTGGTTCAAATCAGAAGTGCTGAAGGCTACTATTCCTGCTAATGTTGATGCTGATAATTAGTATAAAACAAAATAGATGTATTTCTTAAGAAGAACCTTGCACTTGGGCTATTAAAATCGGGAAAATAACTGTTGAATTCAAATTTCTTAAGCTGCTTGAAAAATCAATTTTACTAAGAACCTGCTGTTTTAATATTTGTGATAGCTGCCCAACTTCATTATGTCTTGGGTTATGAGAAATGCAATTACATATAAAAATATTATGGAACTGCAAGAGAGGTCAAGTTGAATGGAAATCAGCCTTTCTCTTGCAATCATGTGTTTTCAAAGTGTTTTCTGTGACCAGCATGACCTGTTATGCTTTGGTAGCATATGAGAATTTTTGGTTTCCTGAGTATGGGAGAGGCTGGTGGTCAGCCTTTGGCATTGCCTGTGCACCATCTGGGCAGAGTGCCCAGTGCTCCAAACCTTCCTCTGTGATTGACACTCATGAAGATGTTTTCACAAACACTGAAATTGTCAAAAGCTTATTTTTAGAAGACCCAAAGTCTTTGCTTACCTCACCAGTACAAAAACAATAGACAGTGTAAGTTTCCATGTGGGCAGAATGCCATCCATCTATAAATCCCACTGGGTGTAAGGCTTTGCACAAGGTCATACTGATGACCTGGAAAATAGGCTTAGATGTAGGAATGTCAGCTTGGTAGAGTGGCTTGGGAGCATGAGTGAGGGAGAGCAAAATGCATTTTTCTTGGAATGGATTATGAAGGTGCTAGGAATTAGAGATTCAGACTTTTACTTACAGTGTGGTTTTAGTCACTGTATTCTTGGGAGAGGTAATAAAGTGAATATGTGGAGCATCTGTTTGAGTAAAGAACTCATTTATCCTAGTTAGACCAATTCTGTTTTTCCTGATAGTGGAAGACATTTTTTGGTTTTCAAGGTGAGAAAGAGGCAACAGGCCCAGATACAATACTACCTTAAATTCAAGCTCTGATTTGGTTTCCCTAGTTTTCCTAGTTTTCTTTTCCTTGGAAGTGATTGAGTAGTTTCTGAAGCCAGAATAGGCTATAGATAAGCCTATGGTCTATTGACTGCTGGAGGCTAAGTGAGGTAAGAAAGTAATTTTTAAAAAAATGAAACATTTATGAGAATTTTCTTTTTATGATGTGGTCTGAACAGCTTTTCTTGGCTTATAATGCTCAGTACTGGATTTTAAATTAGTATGAATTATTTCTATTGCATTTATTTTAAATACTTCTGTTATCATTGAATGAAGTTTTAAATCTTTTGTTGCTAATTCATTTTTTGGATGAGTTATTTATAGTGATTCATGTTACAGCTGTAATATTTAAAGTGATTTATGGTAAACTTGATTTTTGTTTGAGTTGTATGAATAAGAACTTGAATGATGGGAAGAATTTATGAAATAAGAGATGGAAGTCTCTGTTCACCTTGCTACTAAGTGGGTGCTGACTGCCACATATGTTTTCAAAGTAAGTTTGTTTTCTTTGTAGGGTAGGAAGAAGGCTGCATTTAAGATTTACATTGTCTCTGTCCAGCCATAGCAAAACACTGTAGATAGTTGAAATATTCAAAACTTTTACTAGAAGTGTGTGTCAGGTGCCACATTTGAATTATTCTTTTCATGGTTCTTCTTTTGCTTACTGTTCTCCTTTAGGCTGGCACACAACACAACATGTTAAACTGTGGAATTCACCCTTGAAGACAAAAAATAGGTTGGTGACTTGGAGAGAATCATTATGTATAATGATAGTACTATAAAAAGTAAGTACTATGTAGGAATTTGAGAATAGCCAGACTATTGAAATAACACAGATGTGCTTGGATTATATTTGAGGTGGATTTTTTGGTGCAATATATTACATTGAAAGGTAGTCAAGAGCTATGAAAGCACCAACTCCCCTTCAAACCAGAAAAGTCTCCATGATTGGAATGCATCTAAGTTTTACATATTCTTCATTTTAGTATTCTTTTATCTTTCATTGCCCTTTACACCTTTACACTTTCACAAGTGTCTTCTATCTAAGTAGGTAGCTGAAAGGCAGTTTAAATAGAAAAGCAATGTCTGACTTTTTAAGCTCCTGTGGGAAACTCTGTATGTTCTAATGACCATTTTGTCCCAGTTTTCTATCTTTGAAGCAATCACTGGCTTTTTTTTATGAGATCTTAACATTTTTATCTCTGTCCTTGCGTTATTGAGCATAAAATTCTGTTTTAAATATTAAAACCAATGCCATTGGGGTAATTAAATCTTTAAAACATTTTGAATTGTCCCATAAAATTATACCTTTTCTCCCATTTTTATCCAAAAATGTCTATGAATGTGTCTTGTTTAGATAGTTTGTGTGCTGGTTCCATAATTTATTCCAGAATATCCCAACATCATCTTTATGGCCTGCTCCTAGTTTGAGGGGGCTAATCTTTCTTCTCTCCTTTTCTTGTTCTTACATAAGACAGAGGAGGGCTGCCCCCAGCCCAGTGCCTGTTTAGGTTGTGGATGCCTCACCTGCACCATCATAAATAAGAAGTTTAGCTGTTAGTGAAGTCTGTGCTGCTTGAATAGCTTTTCCATGTCCCCTCACAGAGAAAAGATGGCAAAATAGATCTGGTGCAGTTAATCTTGGCTTGTTTAATCTTCATGTGAACTCCTTTGTTAACTTGGCGAGAAAGCAAATGTTTGTTTCAGAGATCGCATTTTGGAATTGATTTTGGAATAAACTGCTCATTAATTTTTTTCTTTTTGGTAGCTGTAAGTGTGATAAAATTAGGTACTAATCTTTCTGATAAACTACATATTTATGTGATCAGTTGCATTTATAAAGCATTTTTTTCTGTCTTGCATTTTTCCTGTTGTATGGCTTTTTGTCAAGACTAACATAATCCAAAATTTTACTAGTAGTAACTCCTTTCTCCCATTGCCTTCTTTCAAAGCAGTGGCCTTGCCTCCCAATCCCTGCAATTCCCATCCTAGGTTACAGTCTCTTAAGATTCCAAAGGGTATTTTACATAGAAACACTATTAGGTTTGTGCTCCAATATTTAAGTGTACAAACTCACATGTTTCACATGGCTGAAATAAACAGATAAAGCAGCCTGGAAATTCTGGGGCTAACTGATATATCCAGCAATTTTCTTTTTGGATGAGCTTTGACTGAGGAATGTTGTCTAAAATCGAACTGTGATTCACTTTAGAACCATCATACTTTACAGCAAATGAGAAAACTTGAAATCTGTGTGTTGATGGATGAATTTTTAAAATATCTGTATTTGTATCTATATTTTATTGGTAAAAGTAAAACTTCCAAAGGGCCATGGTGTAAAAATGATGTGCAAATAATCTGGTATCTGGGGTTTGGCAAAGATATTCAGACATTTTGATTGCCTGGAAGTATAGGTGAACTAGTGAGGAGTGCAAAGCTGAGTTTGTATTCAAATAATACAAATATTTTTATAAACAGTGAAGAAACTAGACTGAGTCTGTTCTGTGCCTTTTTTCCCCTTGTTTGAACTGAAGCAGAGTTTTTTTCTGATTTAGAGCTAGTTCTGAATATGCTATAGTTGGACATAACCTTTATAGAGCTCTTCCTTTAAAAAAATATCTGAGTTCTCTGCTCATGATGGGTGTACTGCTGTCATGGCTCAGCAGAGTGTCAGGGTAATTCTCTAAAGCTCTACACAGATCAAAAAGATTATTGAAGAATGCAAAGGCACTTTTCTTTTTGCTAAGTCTGAAATAGAAGGGGCTAAATCCCCAGGGGATAGAAGTTATATAATTTGGTGATGCTATGCTGATTTATGCCTCTTGAGAGTTTGCCTGCAGCAGAAGCTGGAGGTGATGAGAAGAGATTGGATGAGAGAAAGACCATCCAGGAAAAATTCATCAAATTTGTCATTCTTGAAAGGACCATCATAACATATGGTAAGGCATATCATTTACCTCAGGCTCGGAGGAAAATGATTTCTGCTAGGAGAATATTAATTTTATTTCTTAGAGGATCAGCTGACAGGGTAGGCTTTCTCCTGGCTGGTCTTCCCCTTCTGTTTTCTCTGAAGGGAAGGATGGAAGCTTGGAAATGTCTTATCTGTAGCAGACAAGCAAGTTGGCATTTTGCCATCATTTTCTGCTAGCAGAGAGGATAATGGTAATTATATGTCAAAATTTAACATTTCTCTTCTTTGAAAGAGAACTTTTTAATGCAAAATATTTAGAAAAGTCAGATCTATTCTGAGGCAGATAAGGAGCTAGGATTAGTGAGCTGACAAATTTTTCTTAGGCAAAAGGAGTTTTTCTTCCTCTTCAGGCACAAGGGGGAGATGAGAAAGGATCAAAGGAAACAAACATATGAGGTGTGTAATGTAACTAGGCTGCAACTTCAGTATTGTGTAATATTTGGGAAACACCCAGAGCAACATTGCCTGTCCTGCTTCTCCTTCCCTGGGAAGGCTGTTAGAACTTGCTTTGCTAATGAGTTCCAGCCCTTTTGATTAAATTGGTATTTCTTCGTTAGCAGGAAAGTAAATTTCTCTTGTGCTATACAACATTGAGTCCAAATTCCATCATCACCTTTTTGAGGAAGGGAAAGTGTTTTCCTATAATCAATTCTAGCACTCCCAGCTGTTGCAGATATGCCCTTGGTCAGCCATGTCCTTTGTCAGTTAATAAAAGGAGAAAGGGTTTCCAGGCTATGGCACAAGTTACCATACTGGCAAGATGCTTAAAAACATGGAAAGCTTTGCTTTCTTTTTAATCAGAAAAGGAAGGCATGGTTATTTTAGATAGGACCCTTTCACCTTCTATTCACACATTTAAAATTTGCCATTTCAGTCTGATTTTACAGATAATTTTCTAGAATACATGATTTATATAAATATAATTTTGCTTAGAAAATAAATGTATGATTGCAAGCTTTGAGATTTGTATTCTTTATTTTCTGTATTTTTCCAAGAACAAGTGTAAGCAACCATCTGTTATATACATATAAGATTGCTCCTCAGCAGTCTGAGAGAAAGGAGATGTCAGCCTTCTCCTACATTATCTTCTGAGGAATGGGATGCCAGACATTTAAAAATCGTTTTTGAAGGTAAAATATTGGAAAGAAATCTTATTTTGGAACTGTTTTTTATGAATTTATTCTAATTAGTCAATAATATGTAGTGTAATGATGTGGATCATCAGGGACTGGCCTGAGATACAGGCTTGGGTTTTTAAATTTAGGATTCAGCCACACTACCAGTGGGATATTTGGGAAGGCCGGTTTTATTTATTTGCATTATCTGCTAGGCAGATTTGGAACCAGGCAGTTAATTTGCAAATTTTGACTATGCATCCATGGTTCAGGTCTGTACCTACTTGTTTCTTATTTTGTTTTATAAATGTTTTGAGTTTCCGTTAACCACGGTCGTGGTTGTCCACAGACGAGCTGATTACACTTACATAATGCCTGCTGACATAATCCCAGGAGAGTCTTTGGACAGTATCTCATTTGAGATGTCCACAAAATATAACAAGTTTTAACTGAGTTAATAAAAATAAACTTCAGTTTCCTAAAGATCTTCCTTTTTGCCTAAAGAAGGATATTAATACTTTATCCAAACCCCGGTAATATAATGGGAGAATTGAATAAGAGATACATATGTAGACTAAAGAAAGGTAATAGAAATAGTCCCCTAATCAGGATTAAAGGAGAATGGCTATCATTAATTACTTTTCAGCTTACTCCACTCAACTACAAATACATAATTTTAACCTGATCTGAGCAATCAGCTAAAACTTGGAGTTTTTTATTTATTTTGGTTAAGAGAAATTGCTGAGCTTTTTTATATTGTTAATACCATTCTATGTATCCAGATGAAAGTTTGGTGTCTTTAGTACATGAAAAACCAACTGTTACCATGTCTTTTTTTTTTTTTTTTTAATAATTCAGGTTTCTAAACCATTTTCCAATCAGTGTTGAGCCTCATTGCCATCTATGGATTTTCCTTTAGGTCCTGTCCTTGATACCAATTCTACTGTAACTTAAATTTCTGCATTTTTCTTCATTTGTCAGTGTTTTCATATCTTTTAGAAATAGAAGTATGCCAGATACACTTTAGTGTTTTTCCAATTTTTATTTCCTCCACTTTCAGGCCTCCAGCCTGTCCTGGGTTGAGATCTTAACCAGACTCAGGAAAATAGGCTTCTACCTTGTGTTTTCCTAGTTCTTGAATTCTTCAAGTGTCCAGCTGGAGGAGAGACCACGTACTCTTTGTGAGCAGAAACTCTTAAGGGATGTGTTTGACAGCTGTGGTATGGAGAGCCCCTAGCTGTGTGTTTTTCACACTCTGAGTGGAGATCATCATGCAGAACAGGATTTGCCTACATAATATTTATGAAACATGGCTTGGCCACCTACATTTTTAATATCACTTCTTACCATCTTTGTATCCTAGCAAGTGGCTTTTGGGGACTTGGAAGTGGTTGCCAGCAACTTAGAGATGTGGGTTTGTACTCCCTTATGTAGTTGTGAGTAGATACTGGTCAGAATGAATTCACACAGAATTCAAGGTTTGTACAGGAGAAAATAGCTTAATATTTAGTGCTGGTGTATTATTATTTTTGTAAATAAAAATATTACTTTTGGAGATATTCCTAGTCCATACTGAAGCGGAGAAAGCTGTATTCTCCTTTTATTGCTAAATTGCTCCTGTTTGTTTATTGAAGAACCTTTTTTCTCCTTGTGCATATGCATTTATTTTTGTGCGCATAGATTTAGTAATATTTTCTGGGTTGAAAGTGAATTAATGAGTTAATCTGGAGCAAGTTGAAAAGTGGCAGCTTTTGAGAACATTCACAATGTTCAGAAGTGGCTCCCTGACTGCCACTGCCAGCAGCAGTAAAAAGTGTCAGGTTGTTGGTCATCAGGATTAACTCGCAGAGAATATAAAAAGCAGCATCAAGTTGGGCCTTATCTGGTTCTCTGCTGCACTTCAAAGCTTCACTGAGTGGCTGTGCCAGGCTGCTGGACACTGCACTGGGGACCCTGCACCAGTGTGTGGCTGACAGTTCCCTTTCCCTGGAGATGTAGCATCCTTATGTTGAGGCAGTTGCAGACTGGGTAAAGTGAACCCAGTTAAAACTGAGAGCAGGGAGCTTCTCCCTCTAAAGGGCAATATGTGGTATTCATGGATGAGACCAGTTTGCTTTTATCAGTGTCATAATGTGAGTGATTGTAAGCTAAATTTTATTAACTCTTCAGTTACACAAAGGAGCGATTACTACAACTGTATAATAATAATGTTAAACTGACAGGATAGGATCTGGGTGAATTAATTTAGAACTATTTGGTTCCACTTTCAGCTTCTGCTTATGTTTTGAAGTAAAGATGGACATCCAAATTAATTTGAGTAACACTTGAAGCAAGCTGAAGTTAAATTAGGGTATAGTTTTTTCCTCCAAGTTTTATTTATCAGTAAAATGCATTTGGTAGCAAAATGTTTCAGTGTCTTGAGGGAAAATTCCTGTGTGTTTAAGCAGATGAACTGAATGCCTCAAAATCAATGTCTCACTGTGTGGAAACAAATAATTGTTCTGTGGGTCTGGAATTCAGAGAAATTACTAAATGATAGTTTTACCAGTTTGGTGGCACTGTTTCATCTTAGTTCTGTGAAGTGGTTTTTTTTGTTTCTGTGTTTGCTGCCATAATACTAGCAAAGAGTAAATATAAATAATGGTTTATAATAATAAATTTCACTAGGAAATTTTGCTTTGTATAAAACATGTTTTAATAAAAAATCCAGTTATTACTTTGTAGTCTTAATAATTTTAAAATTATTAAGGAGGTTACTGTACATTGTTTGCTTGAAAGGTCTCTCTTATCAGAAAAAATTCATGCATGATTGTTTTGTTTGATATCAAACCACATTTTTGCTGTCATAACACTGGCACATTTTCAAGTCATGCTGTTTTCTGGCTGCTAGCAGGGAGTAATGGAAACAATGCAGTGATCATGCAATTTATTAAAAATAGACACTAAAATACTAGGCAAGCAATGCTTTTATTTTAATAGGGACTAGGATTCATAAGGCTTCATAAAAATAGCTTTTTCAGTATCGCAGAGGAATTAAAATACCTTGCTGCCTGTGAGTGGTTTATAATTTATTTCTGGTGATTTTCCTTTAGATCAGATTGTGATGCTTCTTGTGAATGGTGACTGTGCTTGCCGAGGAGTGGTCATGCAAGCAAAATCTGATAACCTCGATATGTCACTTCATCTGCCGTTTTTCTGTCGTTAATGCAAAGCTGGTTGCATAATGTCTAATTTCTCCTTTAGCTGACCAGAGATGAAAACAAAATCTATAATGGCAGTGCTGGGTTTTATAAAAAACGCAAGTGAGGAGTTGAAGGATGTGGCTTGTTCTGTTTGGACGCTGCAGGATTGCTTTAAGCAGTAAGCTTACTGTTTTCAGATGGCATTAGCAGCATCAGTGATATAGCTGTGTCAGCCTCCTCGACTGCTGGATGTCTGTGAGCGCACGGAGGAAACTATATTTAAGAGCTGATATCTTGAGGGTAATGACTCCAGCACTTACTGATGAACAGAATGGCTGTTAATGCTTTCTTCACTAGCCCAGAAGATTTTGAAAGATAGATAGGGCTGTGATGTACTTTGATAAGACAGGAAATGCAATTTTTGGGGGTCTCTGGAAATAGAAAGGTCATGCAGCTTGGAACCGGTGAGACATTACAGTCCCTAAGTCATCAGGTATGACCTCATGGTTTATACTAATATTTCTAAAACAGGGTTTGTTTTACAGTTTTAGGTCATTTGCAATCTCTTTGTCTGTGTAACTGCTTCATGTTGGATTTGCTACAGGATTTATAGGGTAGACTGTTTACATAAGCAGAGCAATGTATATATTGGAATTCTAATGTGTTAATTTTTATTTGAAAAATATAAGGTTATTCTTTATGTATTTTCAACCTGTTTTATTGTGAATATGTTTCTTTTAACTAGTGAATGGTGAAAGGTTATCCTTTTGCTGTAAAGTAAAATGACAAGATTGTATTGCATTTTTATTTTGCTTTATCTTTACATGACACACAAAAGCTATTGTGATTGTGTTTGTTTGTCATATGAAATGCAGTATAAGGCAGCTGTCTACCTACAGTGCCAGGTTATTTAAAACAACGTATCCCATTGTGTAACAGGACAGGGCTATTCTGCAGGCACAGATCTTGCTTCATTTTGCAGCAGTAGATTATTTTTCTTTTGCTTCATTTCAAATCAGTTTTAAAAATAGCTCATGCAACATAACAGTGAAAGTTTGGCGAGATAACTCTCCTCTTTTTAATTATTGCACTCAGTGAGGCATACTAATACTAATGGGTTGTAGAAGAGAAGATTAATATCTTAAAAATTCAGAATGTTATTAAAAACCAGATTAATTTTATTGAAGCATGTATATTTTTCTTTTTTTTTTTAAACTGCTGTCAACTTTACTGCAAGACTAATACTTGTAGATCTGCTAATGTGTTGTGATGATGTATAGGAAAGTCAGAGTACATAAAAGAAAACAAATATATGGGTATTTTACATAGGAAGATAGTGGCCTAATTTCATATATGGAACACAAAATAGATTTGGAGATACTGTTAGCACTTTAGGTGTTATAAACATTAGATAATGGCTGATGTATTCCCTTGAATATACCATAGAGCAATTATATTTAAAATTGTAGGAGAAATTTATTTTAAACAGGGATATTCGACTCCATCTTAAGAAGTTCTACATATATTTGCAGAACATTTCCATGGCAACGTGTTTGACCATGTGTTTTAAAAGCTGAGCTGAAGCCTGAAAGTAGTAGCAATTTTTCCGTCTCTTGCTTTACCCTTGTGGAACAACAATTTTCACATATAACTGGACAGCAGATTGGCAGGGGTGAGCAGTATTTTCTGACCACAAAGCACAGGATTAAGTGATCAAGATTTAAAAATATTTTCATGTATCCACTTAGAAATGTAAACATGTAAGTCATGGATTTGATTTTGCATTTAGAACTATTCTGGTTTCACCCCATTTAATAACATTTTGCTGAAGCCGTATGTGTGTGGAAGACAACAGAAGATCAGATTTAAGTTTGTGCAGCAATGGTAAAAATGTTTGTCTTTTAATTTCTAATTAAAAACACATTTGTAGAAAATATTGTATTACTTGTACTGACCATAAATTCCAGTTTCCCAGTGTACTTTATCTATCTTACATTCTTATTAATAATGGGCAAAGATGCCCTGCTCTTAAGCTTGATGAAGTTTGGCATGATTTAGCTATATCTTTCTCTTGCTACAAGATCCTTTTAATCTGTTAGAATTTATTTTCAGTATTTCGATGTATTAGTCACAATGAGTACATTCTGTTTCTTGGCATTAGAATGAAATTCCTGAAAGTATTGGTTTCATGGTATTTTGGTGCTTTGCAGAGTGTTTATAGACCTCTTAATAGGACCAACCCTCCCCCAGCTTCTTTGTTTTCCTTATTCAATTTACAATCTTGACTTGGCTTCATTTTGAAGTTGTTCCTTCTTTGCTCATTTGAAATAATAAGATCTCCATGGAATTTTGCATCTGGAAGCTACAGCAGTAGGTTGTGCTTGTCCTGGACTCTCATCACTTACACTAATTCTGAGTTATCCTCTGCATTCTGAGGATGGCTTTGAAATATGTCATTGATATGATCTTCAGTAGTGCAGTAGACATCCATTGCAGCCTGTTGACAATGGAAACTATCTGCAGAGAAAAATGAATTGGTGAAAAATGCTTGCTTGAGGAAGTTTGTGTTTCGGTCATTCTGTTTCGAAGCAACACTGTTACAGAATATTGTGAGTTTGAATATGTTTTTTTCACTCAAAGGACATAGACTCCATTAGGACACAGCCCCTTGTCCATTTGGAGGGGCTAGAGAGTAGCACCCCAGAAGAATGTATTAAGGAAGTAAAGTTATTTTGTAAGAGAAGAAATTGCAGCAAAATAGAGTTAGACACATGAGGGCAGGGGATTGGACTGAAGTGATCTGAAAACTTAAGCTGCAAATTATTTTGCTTGTGTTACTTGTTTATCTCCCAACTCCAGCCCCCTAAAAAAGGCAGGTTTTAAAGAGCCTTGCTGATGTTTGGACATACTGCACAAGAGCAGGGTAACAGAATCCAGGGCACTGTGTTAGTAGCAACTTAATAGGACGACATTTTTGTGCCTTCTTTAAAACTGCATCATTTCTCTTCAAGATTATTGGTACTGTCAGTATTTAAAGAATGCTGTGTAAGGGAGGATCTCTCTGAATAAAGAATTCTTTTCCCTTGACTGAGCATAACGAATACACATCCCTGAGTGTGCATTTCCTTATCTGTAAAACATTGCAATTTACAGGACCCTCTGATTAAGATCTTGTAGAGAAACACTGTTTTAAGAACAATTGGGCAAGAAGCCAAATATTTGTGTCATTTACCTGTTTTAAACAAGGATGCTCTCACTCATGCACATACATAGTTGTGGTGCTTTTACTTGTTACTGGTTGCTGTCCTGATTCCACAGTACTGACTTTTTTTTTTGTAGGTTGTAGTGCCAGTTTTTAAGGAAATGAGGACACTGGGACAAATGGGAGATCATGACCAAACTAGAAGCAAAAAGTACTTTCAGAGTTTGCTGAAAGAATTCAAGTGTGTTTGGTATACATAAGTCTCCTTCCTAAGACATGACCCTCTTTGGTCAAATTCTCCTCAGAAAGTATTTGAATTAATATATCGAGTCATTGGGCCTAATGACCAGAATTAGGGAAGGCTTACTATAAGCATACCAGAAAGGTTTAAAACAGAAAGTAACATAGCATAAATATGTAATAGCTAACTGCATAGTCACAAAATACATAGCTACACAATGAGTGTTCCAAGAATGTTCCACTCTATTTAGTGTTCCAAGAATATCATCACATGGTCATTCTGAATAAAGATTATTTGAAGGAGTTTTGCTAAGATGCAGTCTGAAAATGTGAATAAATAATAATAATAAATTATACCATGGTAATCTGTTAAAAAATTTTAGAATAGAGTCATATTTATTCCCTAAAAATTCCTGTACAGGTGGAACCACCTAAGATGAAGTAGTAGAGAGGCTGAGCATATTAATGCAGTAAAAAAGAATGGTTATGCATTACTTAGAGTGGCATTCTTGAGAGAAGGTATGATCTCAGTTTATTCTCTCTCTCTCTCTCTCTCTCTCTCTTTCTCCACCCTGTGCCTCTCTTTTCACCCTCCCATCTCATGATGAGCCTCCTAAAGAATATGGCTTATATGTATTGTTTCTTGTTTCCTTGCAAGACCATATTTATTTTGCCTTACTTAAATTTTCAATGAATGTTATTAATGAAAGAACCCCATTAACATGAGTCCTGTTACACTACTGCATCAGTGGCTTTGCTGTCTTTATAATATCTTTTATGTAGAAGCTGATCCCTAATTCCAATACTTTGCTTCATTAGTAAAATCAATATTAATCACAGATCACCCAGAGTAAACTCCATACTGCTTGCCATACTGTTCTCAGCGTGACCCTAAAATTGCTTTTCTAAATCATTTGAACAATGTATGTACCAATAAGGAGACTACAAGATGTGACTGATGAGGTGGGAAAATACATAATAAGGAAATAAAATTCCCTTATTATTAAGGGGACCAAGTTTTTTTCTTATATTTAAGTGATACTTCTCATAATTAACTTGTATCTGTTTGCTCTTACGCTGTCCCTGGGCAGCACCAAGAGTCTGGATAGGTCTTCTCTACATTGCCACCAGTGAGGGAGTTGTGTGTTCTGATAAGACACCTCTGAGCCTTCTCTTTTCAGGTTGAAACTGTCCCAGCACTCTCAGCCTCTCCTTGGATGACCTTTGTGTCCCCTTACTGAGCTTACTTTATTATGTCCATTTCACTCCTGTAAGAAGGGAATCCAGACCTGCTTAGAGCTCTCCAGTTATGTCTCAACAGTGCTCAGTAAAGGGGCAGAATCACATTATATATAAGGAAACTTGGATTGTCTGTTAACTAGTCAATTAATTATGGAAAAATTTGCACAGAAATCCTTGAAAAATGAGGTCTGAATGCACAGAAAATGGTAATTTGTAATCCTGTGGAGAAGGAAGGCTTTGAAAATAGCTTTGCTTAATTCATAGCACTCATTTGAGTGATAAAACCTCCTGTTGCTTTGAAATATCTTATATAGAATCTACATCCTCCAGTACTAACTGATATAAGCAGAGAATAAATCCTGAAGTGAAAGGCTAGACTAATATTTTGAGCTAAGCAAACTTCATATTGAATAAAAGGATATTATCTAGTATGATATCACTAATCAGAAAAACCCAGAAAGGTAAACTAAACGGAACATGACCTACAGGGATTCAAGAGTTGTGTTTTTAGTCAAATTGACAAAAATAATTTGTTAATTTCTAGTTTTGCTTGAAATTCAGAGTGAACTGAGAGTTCTAAAATGTTCTCAAGTGTTGCAGCAACCATCAACTGACTAAAAAAATATTCAGCTTGGTTTATTGAATGATGTAAAACAGGAATTAAGTGACATGAGGGAGTGTTGAGGTATAGAAAATTTTTCTCATTTTTATAATAGCTTTCCTCTGTTCCCCGAGGCTGGATTAAATGAAACAAAAATTTATATAGGAGCCTTCAGTGATTTAAGATCCATCCATTTCTTTCCTGCTAGCATAATGAGTTCATTTGTTTAAATTTTCTTTATTAAAGATTTTATGCAGGCATGCAGAGTCATTAAAATACATGGAAGGAATCATACCCATATGGTTTGTATCCACATTTAACGCAATTAAAAGTATTCTAGCCAAAGCAGTATCAGTTTTATGTCCCAATCCTGTGATTAGAACTTTCTGGGAAAGGCAGTGTCGTGTTTATGTCTGAATCCTGCAAGTGGAAAAGGAGAGAAATACCTGGTCCTTTTATTGATTAGGGGAGCTCCAGTTATGCAAGACCATTCAGGTGTGAGTTCTGTTTTGGAGACAGGAATTGGTGTGGTGGAGACCTGACAGCAAGTTTATGGTATGAGGGGATGAACTATGCTTTAGGTGAGTTTCTGTCTGAGAGGTAACCATGCAGGTCAGTTATACCAGATGATGTCACATTTTAGTCAATTTTTAAAGGATACAAATACTCAAGTGTTTTATGTTCTTTTTTTCCTGCTAAGGCTATCTGAAATTCTTTAAACTTGAAAAATAGCAATCCTTCTCTTTTCCTTTTTTCCTTCCCATTGTTTCCTAACTTTTCTACTCCATTTTGGTGAATAAAGAATTTTAGACTCCATACAAGTATGTGTATCTTAAGCAGTGGTTGTGGACATCAGAACTTGTAATTTAAGATCAAACAACTTTTAGTATATAAGAAAGTTGAGATTGGTTAGTGTTACTTCCGTTTTGTCTGCCATGTAACATTTGTAATAGAGTTGACTGAAAAATCAAAAGAAAAATCAAATACATATGAAGGATGCAAAATGATAAGTTTCATAACAGTGATAGTATTATGGTGATTTTTTATTGTGTTTTATATGCTGCTGAAGATTATTGTGGGTGCTTAGGTTCCACATGACAAGTGTAGGCCTAGCTCTGTGAGTACTACTAAGAACGAAGCTCAGTGTCTGATAACTGTGGCATGATCTTATCTTTAGAATATCAGTTCAGGTAGTTGTGCTAATACACGTCAAGAATATGACATCGTAGTTTACCCAGGCACAGGATTTAATGGCAGTGGCTGGATGCTGCCAGTGAAATTTACCTGACATATGAAATGTGAAACATATGGAAATGAAAAGCTGTGTTGGTGTTCTTCTTGTCTTCCAGAAGGAGCTGAAGGCCTATTTCCCTGGGAACATGGTTGCCTTGTTGCCTTGGGCAGACTGGATCCTCTGCTGGATCTCAGTGTTCTGTCACCAGTCCTTCTGCACGTAGTCATGAGTGAATTTCTCATTGCTGCTCAGTGACTGTCTCACAGTGACTCACTGGGTTTTGTTATTGCCCAGTCTGCCTTCTGCTCCTCTCCTCCTTCTCTTTCCTGAGTGATTTTCTAGTTCCTAGGGTGCAGATGTGCTGAAATTTCTCAGCCATTTAACTTCTAATGCAAACATGCATATTTGCCGTGGATGTCAGTGAAAGATGTAATTTGTGCTGTCAAAAGAAGTTACTAGCACTGCCTTGTGTCCTGAACATCTACAGCAACAGAAACCTCAGCACAGAAGTGAGAGATGCTCTGAGTCCTTTTCTTGCCTCCTTCAACAGATAAGAACTGTTAAATTGTTTCCTTTTTAGTATAATTTGCAATTGCAGAGACAAGAATCAAATATACGTTCTAAGAAATGTCTGTATCATCAGCTATAAACAAATTTTGCCGGTAATTGCTTAGATTTTATTGCCCTCATGGGCCTCCTTTCATGTTCATAGAAGTGTCATTATCAATTTCTACTTTAATTTCCATTTAATTTTCCTGTGTTTGCTTGTCTACACTGTACACACCTGAAGTTCTCTAATTTAATGTAGGAATGTAAAGAATTGCACCTTTCTCTTCCAGGAGAGCTGAAAAATCTGTTATTGTGTTTATTCAAGTAATAGCAAATAAGATTCGGGCTCTTTTGCTTTGGACACTTTTGGCATCTTCTTCCATACAGAGCTGGGCAGCAGGGATGCTGTGAAGTAGATTGGTTAAGCCTTGGAGGCAATGCTGTTCCCATAATGGATGTTCCAGCCTTCCCAGCACACTCATCACCAAATATCCTCCTCTCTTGGTTTGCAGTCTGCATTTGGGACAGGCACATACACTGATCTAGCAGACCACAGAGGAGCAGCACCACACTTCTCAGAGAACAGCAGGTTTCCAGTTCAAAGGTATGAAGGGAGATTTCAAATAAGGATGTTACACACCATATACAGTGTTTCACCTGCAGAATTTGGGATTATAAACAGCCTTTTCTTGACTGAAATATATTCTGTTGGAAGGATATGCAAATTTGATACTGCTTCTAGGCTGGCTAGAAATATAAACCAGCATAAGAGTAAGAAGAAAACTGAGCAAGTAGGAACATTCAGAAGGTGTTTAAAACAAGACACATCAAATACAAAGTAATAATATTACATAGAATTTCAGTTTTTCTCATTTACAGATTAAAAACTCCATCACATCTTTGCTAATATTTTGCCATTATTTGCCATAAGCATTGCTTTTGTGATTCAGGATGATGGAAAATGAACAAGAATGAGAATAATTATGAATAAAATTTTCAAGGAAATCATAATAGTATCTATTAATGGAACTATGACAAGATTTATTGACTTGATCCTTTTCTATTGAAAAGGAGAATTTCTTATCTATTACTTAGTAATTAATTAGTAGTCTCTTGCTACTCCCCTCCTCTCCCCCCAATGCTCCTTTTAGTAGATAAATAGTAAATGGGCAGAGATAGAGTGGTAGTTAAGCTAAACTTGCTGTTCCAGTGCTTGTGAGGTTGGATGATCAGGCTTCCAGAGTGCCTTGTGCAAGTCAAATCCACTGCTAAAAGAAGTGGGGACATTTGCTTTTTTTGGTTCTCTTCTTTTTTTCCTCTGCAGAAAAATCCTTCAGTTTAAATGTAGAATGTACAGAGAGAAGCCATTTCAGTCTTTAATGGTCTTATAAAAGCTTTGGGCCTTCTTTGTTTGAAGGATAGACAAAGGTTCAAGGGAGATACCAGTTCTGTTCTGAGTTCCTGTTGTTGCTTCTCGTCTCTCACTGCATTTTTCTCTGCACAGTGCCAGTTTAAAATATGCTCATTCTGTTTCTAAGGAGAGGAAAGCTCCTGTGATATGCACTGTTTGAAGTGTTCTGTGGCAGTCCATGGCAATGCTATATTTCAGGATAATTTTATCTGGAATCTCATCTAGCTCCCACTGACTACACAGGAGTTGTGCAAGGTGCAAGCTAACACAGGATTTCATACACCTTTTGAACTATAATGTCTTTGCATGTAATGTTTCTGTATACTGAGAATTCTACCACTTGTAAATGGATTTGTAATCCTGATGGGTTACAAACCTACTTCCTAGAGTTTTGTATTCTGCCATATTTATATCAGCAGGTGAAATCATCCTATGTTTCAAAGAAAATGAAATTATTTCATATTTCCATTTCTAAGTGTCGGTGCCTCTTTGTTTTTCAAGTGTATGTACTTGTGACTATAATAGCATATCAGAGTCATAGCAAAGAAGTGGTTTTCAATTAACTTTTTCTTGGTTTTTTCTTTCTTTTTTTTCCCTTTTTTTTCAGATGAATCAACTCCTATTTAACATGTTAGCTGAAATCTGTGGTCCCCATATAGCAGATCTCATTACACCCTTATTTAGGGACCAAAAGCCCTGTGCAACTTTCTGGGATGTGTCTGGTTTAAAATACATTAGCTGGCCTTATTCTGTTTACAGTCCTTTGCCTTCAAAAGTCTACTTGAACATAGTAATTGGCAAAGTTACGTATCACACATACGAGCTCTGGTGTTCGGCTTGAAAAGAATAAACAAGCTTAAAATAACAAAACAAGCTCCTGAAGAAAACCTTTAACATTCCTCTGCAAGAACCCAGGCATCTGTATATCCAAGGATTCATAAGAAACAGTGATGTTTTTTACTCCCTTGTGTACTATATCTTGGGAAGAATTAAGCAATTACTATACAATTCTCGCAAATGATCCATAAATGTGATTAAAATTCCTGTGAGAATAGGACTCAGATTAGTCCAGTTCCACATTACAAAAGATGTATTAGTGTAGATTGGCATGAATTTCTAATGTTGTTACAGAGTGTACAAATATAAAATGCTTTGACCAGTACTGCTTATATGGACTTGGCATGCAGTATAAGCTTCAGGGGATTAAACCTTTCCTCATATAATTTGTCAGAGCAAATCATCCTTATCAACTAGCCTTTGAAATCACCATGTTGTTTGTTAAAACAAGTAAGGTATGTCAGAGGGCATATGTGTAACAACTTCAGATAACAGAAATTTCAGGATATATGAAAGAGCAACAATTAGTATGGTGCTCTTTCCTTTCTCTTGAGATTCTTGATTACTTTATTGGTGCCAATTTATCTCTGTGTTTTCTGATGCTTTTCTTGCTCTTATGTCAACCTGTGTCTGGATTACACTTTGGTGTAATGTCCTTTCCTTTTTTCCTTAAATTACATCTGTATCTTGTTCAGCTTGTGACATTCCTGTAACTCCCTTTTTCTCTTTGAGTGCAAAACTCTTTATCTTCTCTATTATTTGGTATTCTTTTTATCATTTGATGTTAGAATGTTACTGATCTCAAAGAACCTAGATGACGTTATCTGCTCTGAATTTGGCTCAAAGAATTAAGTACTTCTGTGCTGTTCTGAGTTCTTCCTGCTCCTATTTATTATTTATTTATTTATTTATGAATAGAATTTCCTTCTGCCTGTCTTTCTAATATTTTTATAGTGTACATGCATGCAACTATACCTGTTCCCATCTCTGTCTGACTTTGACTTCCAGCTTTCTTCCATTCATAATTTCTCACCCTTCAGTCTCCATATGGATAACCATCCAACTCTGTAGCTGCCCTGGTACTGTTTCTCATTTGAACTATATACCTGGTGCCAAATCAGCTACATGCTTGAGCTGGTCTTCTCTCTGCACTGTGTTATCCAAGTTCCTTTTCTGTGGTAACTGGAACTTTTAAAAGATTTTTATTCTCTCTCTCTTGGAATGAGACTTTGTAAAACCTCTGTTTTGTTGATCTTGATTTCCTTTATTCCTCTTTACTTTCTTCTATCAGTTTACCATTTCCCTTTAGGCACTATTTTTTGTTCTTCCCATACAGTTCCAAACCCTTCTGACGTTCATGGTCCTGCTTGACTCCCAGTATCCATTTTCTCAGTTCCTAATGCCATCTGCAGTGCCTTGGAGATACTGCTGACTATCTCTGGTGAAAATCTTCTGATTCTGCTGACTTTCTGTATTTCTTAATCTCTGGGATTTCTGACATCTGTTACGAATATTTTTGCTAGCAGTTTTGCCTGTTCTGTATTTTTTATTAGTCATACAGCCTCCATTCAGTTTATCTACTGTCCCATCTCTCCATGTGAATTTCTTAAAACTAAAAAACTAAGGTCAAAATTCAAACTTCCTTTTTATTTACTGAAACAGAGTTTTAAGTTTTTGTTTTGCAGTCTTTGAACCTCTTCCAATTAACTTTTTCCTGTTCCTATCCACATTCTGAACATTCTGAGCTTTTTTTTTTTGCTTCTCTCGTTGAATTCTTTCCCTTACACAAGAAATATGTCTGAGTCTCTTAATATAAAAAAACCCAACAACTCAGTATAAGCCAGCCCTCTACTTCAGAAGTTTCTATTCACCAGGTTAATGTCTTAACCCTTGATCTCTTTCATCATCTCCCACTCCCCACTCTCCTCATTCATATGCTTTGTACACTTGTCTTAACTTCTTGTCTTCTGATGCCTTTCTAGAACTGCTCACTTCTGGTTTCTGTCTTTTGCACTGAAATTTATGTCACTAATGTTCCACTTGACTTCTTCCTGGAGGAATTCCAGTCTAATCCTTTATTCTCCTCCACTCCATCTGTCATCTCTCTGTGATGCTATGTTATCGGCTTCACTAAATTTTGTTGTTCTTAGACATTTGTCATTTTGTCCTTGTTGATTGTTTCTCTTTACAGACTCAGTTTTTTATTGGGTGGGTCTTCCTCTCCCCCTTCTCTTTCTGTATGTAGGTGTGTGTTTAGATCTCTCAGGAATCCATCCTCAGCTTTGCATCCTCCTCCACACCTTACTTCAGATACTTTAGCCATGAGCATGACCTTTATGAAGGCACCACTGCTTTATTTTTAGTGGTTTTCCCCCAGTCCAGTTAAACCCTGTTTAGCTCAGAAAATTTGCTTGGTCTTCAGTGGTCACCTGAATATAATCATGTCAGAAAAAGTTAATGAATTTTCTTTCCTTTTTTTCCCCTGATGCTCTTTTTGCTCTATGTGGCTCTGAGAGCTGACAGTTCCTGTTTGGTCATGCAGCCATAAATCAGATCGAGTTCTGGCTCACCTCAACACCGAGACTGTTATGATCTCATCTGTCTGGCTGACTTTAATACTTACAGCTTTCCTTCACTTGATTACTGGTGTTAATATCATCTTTGTTTATCACTCTGCCTATATCACTTGCTATTTAAGGTCTATTTACTCATCTTCTCAAATACAAATACAATACATCTTGTCTATCTTTTAACAGCTTTGCAACTTGCCTTGTCCTTTCCCTTCCAAGACAGAGATTTTACCACAAGGTTGAATCTTGTGTCTGCTCAACTGGCAGTATAGTATCAATTTTGATTTCCCAATTGCTATTCATCTTATAGTCATTAGTGAACTTCCTTTTACAGCGCCCAATCTTTGAAGATCCTCATCAAAACTCTTTCTGTAGTCTATAAAGTGAATTATAACCTGTTAATGACTTGGCAGATGTGCTAGTTGTGTTCATCTTATTACACTTAGGTTGCTAAGTACCCTTAACCCATGGCTATTTATTGTTTGTATTCCTGTAAGCTGTTACACCTCCTTTAAGAGATGTGATTATTGATTTTTAAATTAAGTCATTTTTTTGACCGGCACATCATGCATATATTTGCAGCATGTATAAGAATGGAGCCCATAGACATTATTTTTATTTCTCCATATATGCATACACATACGTATTTAATAGCAATGCTAGTCAAAGAGAAAGTTGGCAGAACTTGCAGGTCTGAGGAAGAATGCTTGTACAAGTAAATAAAGATCAGCAGATTATTATTAGTTTTTAATACCTACATTAAGATTGTGCTTGAAGAGGAAGAGCCTGTTGCACTAAGTCTGAAAGAGTGTTGAAACAGATTCCACAGGGAAGTAGTGGAGTCACTGTTCTTGGAAGTGTTCAAAGAATGAGTGAGCATTCAACAAACTTTATGTATAGTTAAGTGGGATGGTGGTATTAGGTCAGAGTTGGACTTGATGATCTTGGAGGTCTTTTACAACCTTAATGATTATATGATAAGCCTGGTATCACTTGTGATAAATCAAAGATTGATCCAAATAGCTTGTGGCATGTTTAAATTATAAGAATTTTCTTTTTGGGTTCACTACAAAAGAATCCATTCTTTAATAAAACAAGATGGTGTTATCTTGACAAGGAAGGATATGAAGGGTACATGTTGGATATTATTTTTGTCGTCGTGCTTGTAACTGTTTTCACTTTAGAGCAGTACAGTGAGATAGAAGTAATGATATGTAACTCAAAAATTTCATTACCTGTGATGTGCCAGTAAAACTTGATACCTAGTAATTTCTGCTGTTTTCCTAAAGTACTGACCACTGGGGTAATTTAGATAAATACCCTTCAAAGCTCTGTCTGATGGACATCGTTGTGTCTCTCCTTGCTGGTCTCTACATTTGGTCTGTCAATTTAGTGGCAATAAGAGAAAATTTAAAATTAAAATAATAGCAGTCTTTTCTAAAAATAAAACATTTTCATGTAGAAGCACCGATGAGAGATGTAATGCCATGTTCATACCTAATTTCTACTCTGTAGTAATACTTGTCCCTTTTCCTTTCCAAAAGTTACAGTCTGTAATTTCAGTATGAAGCACACTATTAAAGTAATATAACTTGTTTTTAACTTTTAGCTTGTTTTTATTTTCAAGTGTCTTGACTAGTCTAGGACAACCAGATGTTGTTGTCCATCACATGGAAGTGATGATTTTAAAGCTTACAGATTACAACAGATGAGCAATGTGTACAAGTTTAATTCTTGCATCTCTGAGAGGTAGGAAGACCAGTTGAACTACTACTTAATTAATATTTACCTTGATTCTTTGGCAGCACATTTCAAATTCCTGACTATATATCTTTTGCTGTCTAAAGTCGTAAACTATACAAATCCCTCCTTATCTAATCCACTGTCATGATTATTTTCCCAATATATTTTGAATGAGTCTTCAATATGAAAATTTTCCTTTACGTGCAGTGTTTTGTTGTCTGGGCAGAAATGATGCACAAGTGACTTGATGTTTGAAATCTGTTTATTTGTCCTGTTATTTCCCAGAATACATTATCAATTTCATTATCTCACTTATTTCTTTTCTGCCTTTCCCTTCCCTGTCCTCACTGCTTCTGTATTGTTTCCTGCTTTTCTTAATGCCTGTGTGAATTAACTGGACCACCTGAGCTTTCAGACAGCTGATAGCATTGCAAGTGGCTTGGAGGATTTAATTATTTTTTTATCTTCTTGTGAACAGGGGGGCTCCTAACTATTTTCTCTAGGATTACCCTTCCTGTTCACTGTGGCTTACTGGTGATCTGAGACAGATAAAGAGGGAGAGCAAAGATAATCAGAGTATCATTGTCTAACTATGAGATGAAAAGTTTCTCCTTTCTTGTGCTTTGACTGCATAGACAGTGCAAAAGTTCTCTTCATGTCCATGGTGGTAGCTGTTCATTTGCAGCAGAACATTTCTTGGTGTTACAGATCTGTGGTTTTCAGTCCCCTCAATTACAATTGCCTTGATAAAAAATTCACTCATGACAACTGACTGGTCATCAGTTCTAGATTTTCAGCTGAAGTTAGTTCCTGGAAATATAGATGACTTGGGAACACTTTAGATGAAACCTTATGTTTAAATTTATAGGTTTTGATCAGGAAGACCTTGCAGTTTTATCCAGTGAAACTATTTACCAGTTTCAGTTTAAAAAAAGCCAAACAAACCAAACACAATTTCTTTTCTCTTCTGGAGGACATTAGGTCATATAAAAGTCAATTCTGAAGGATCACAAGGAATCTGATTTAATCTTTGGGCTTGTAACAGAAAATGTTATGGTATTGGATGTTAATTTTTTTCTGAAAATGAATGATAAAATGGCCGTACTATTTTTAACACTTCAGTTAGATTTGGTTCAGCCTGGCTACCTCCACTGCTAGAAGGGAAACAATATCATTAGTGTTTGCATACTTCTGTGGAACGTCAGCATGAGAAACCTTCCTGCTGCCTTCATTAATCCTTATATTGTGTTTGAAGAAAGTGTTTGTCAAATACAATTGAAAGTGGTTTGAGAAGCAGAAGAATTGCTGAATATTATATTGGTGTTTCAGAGAGAGTGATTTTGTTTATTATTGATCTTGCTGGCTTATGATGTCAAAAAAAGGTGGTTTTGAAATGTGGTTGGCATATATTTGCATCTAAAAGATGCAGCTGCCAAACAACATAATTTTTGTGGCTGGCTGTAAAGGAAGACAAAAACTCCTCTCTCCTGTGTTGTTGTTGTCAAAATGGGTTCTGAAAAGTTGGTCATGACCCTTTTTCTTCTTTGCACTTGCTTCTTCCACATGAGTAGCTTCTTCAAGAAGACTGTCTTCTATGATTCCTCTCCCCGACCCTATTTTGAGGTGAAGAAATCTGAAAACATGTCATAGTTTCTGAGGCTGAAAGGAGACCCATTAAGATGGGAAGTGTATCCAACTTAAAACTATACATCTTACTGCTGATTAAGAAACTAGCAATTACGTACTTTTCCCCCCTTTGCTCCCCAGCTGCTAAAATCCTATTGCATAGTGGGATAGAGTCTGCATGTTCAGCTTCTAAATGCACTTAAATAGGGCTGTTATCCTGGATCTGTCCTCACCTGGCACTGGGCCAAGAGAGAGACCAGACAAGCTAAAATTAAATCTCATTTGGGCTTTGGATAAAGTTTTCACATCCATCTTCTTGCTGTTAGACTTCTCTGTAGTAGTTGACATAGCCATTGCTATGAAGTGAGAAAAGAGGATTTCAGCTAATGGGACTGCACTAGAATGAGACAAGACATTGAAATAATAGCCACAGAGGAGAAAATAACCATCTACACTGTTCTCCTCTCTAGAACTTCTAAGTATTTCACAGTGTAGTAAAAAAATATGAAGTAAAAGGAATAAAATCTGTCATAAAGATGTTACCCTACTTCTACATCTACATAGCAGCAAGGAGCACTGTCTTTTATTTATGCAGACATCTGGCTGAAACTAGCAATTGAATAAAGATTAGTTTGCAAATCTGGCAGAAGTGGTAGGGTAGAAGGAAAGAAAGAAGTTTTGAGACTCTGAGCATGACTGAAAATATTCAAAGAAACACAATAACCTAAGTGCCTTGTTCAGGTTTTGTAAGGTGTTTCCATCACTTGGGCAGTCCTGATAAATTTACTGCAAGACATACAAAACATGGTAAGCTCAGCTGCAATTAATTGTAGGTGCTTTAAAATAGGTACCAGAATCCAGGAAGAATTTAGCAGTTCATTATTTGATTATTTTATCCAGTACTTTAATGGGTTTATCAAGCGTTTTAAGTGGGAAAGTTTTTTGGTCCATGTTCTGTTGCAGTTGTCCCTGCCCTGTTAGACAGACAAAGTGGAACATTTTGGCCATTGCAACAAGCTAAGCTACTATTTTGCCTTGATTTTTTGTTTAATCTTTTCAAACAGAAATGTTGTCTTCAGTTGGATAGGTGTATGGAGAATAGATAAAGAGTGTATCCTGTCTGCATTGCAAATGGAAGGAATGTATTGTTTCTACCTAAAATGGCTTTTCTAAGAAAGAAGATTCCGTATCAAACATGAAAGAAATATTTATGCATCAGTTTTTAGCTGCTGTATTGTGCATAATAATATATAACAAGCACAGGATGCTTCAGTGCAGATAAACACAGGACTTACAAGTATTACTGAGATTTACTTCTGTGTAAAACTGCCTTGTTTTTTTTTTTCCCTCTGCTTGTGTTTTGTTATAACAATATTTTGTGCTTAGACTTAATGTCTGAAATGATTCTGTAGTTTTTATATGTTACAAAAATTGCATTGTAACATGAAATATGTGTTCAGTCTCAGGCCAGTAGCAAATCAGTTCTTTGAAGCCTGTGCTGATTAGTGCAATTTTTAGCAGCATTGCAGAACATGACATTTTATTATTGAGTCATGCTAAACATTATCTTAGCTTCTGCTATAAAAATAGAAAAGAGGGGAAAAAAAAAGAAGACAGAGAAGGATGCTTTTATGCATATGACATGCAGCCCTGGGGAAGATGCAAATCTGGGATGAAAACTAATTGCTTCTTACTTTGCAGTGTAGCCTGAACTATGTGGAGCAGAGCTGACCAAAAGGAGCTGTGCTTTATGTTAACCAGCAGTGATTATTCCAGAAAGCTGCCATAAAAGCAGTACCATTAAAGGGACACTTAAAAAAATGATCCTTCAGATCTTACAGAACAGACCTTACTGCATTATAAATGTGTTTTGATGGGTCTTTTCTGATAGGTAGATAGAGGAGAAAAGGATGATATAATGTAGCTAGTGGAATGGAAAAGCAATTGTATTTCATCCAAAAGATAAAATTCTCTGTACTTTCCACCTCAAAAGATTGCTAAATATGGATATATGTAGTATAAGCAATTAAACATGATAATAGTAAAGAAAGGTTGTTTTTTTTTAAACCTTGTGTGCTTGTCTTCAGAAAGCGAAAAGAATTATAGCAGCTAAGTTGTGGGCATACACATTGTGCACTAAATCAGTTTTGTGTGAGCCTGTCTGCTCAAGGACAGTTTAAAGGACAAGACTGAACATGGCAGTCACCAGTGATTTTCCTCTTACAGCAGGGAGGCAGGCATCTACATATAATAGCTTTTTAGCCATTTATGTTAATTGTCTTTGCAAAATATTTCCGATATGCACTTGGTAGCTCTTGAGTTCAAGTAACTTAGTTTTCCATACCTCTAGTAATGCCATCTTTATGAAATGTTAAGCTGAACTCAACCAAAATGATCTTAAAAATACAAATACAGTGTAATGGTTCTGTAAAATGAATATAACACAAAACAGTAATGTTGGAACTGAGAAGGTAATTGTGTGTGTGGTGTCTGCAACAATGTTTAGTGTTTCATTACAGGCCACTGGAAAGAGAAATACACAAGTTTTATACCACTAACTTTATGATAAGAGGTATAAACCAAAATGAACATGTTAGAGTTCCATCTTTTAAACATATGTAATTATTGATAATATAAAACAAATGAAATAATTATATGTTTGTCTTGGTTTAACCCCAGCCAGCAGCCGAGCCCCGTGCTGCCACTTGTTCACCCCCACACCAGTGGGATGGGGGAGAAAACCAGGAGGGTAAAAGTGAGACAGCTCATGGATTGAGGTACAGTCAGTTTAATAGGGAAAGCAAAAGCCACCCACACAAGCAAAACAAAACAAGGAATTCTTTCCCTGTTTCCCGTGGGCATGCAGGTGTTCAGCCATCTCCAGGGGAGCAGGGCCCCAGCACAGGTCACGGTGACTTGGGAAAGCAAATGCCAGCACGCCAGATGTCCTCCCCCTTTCCTCCTTCTTTCCCCTCTTTCCGTGCTGAGCACGATGCCATGTGGTCTGGAATGTCCCTTTGGTCACTTGGGGTCACCTGTCCCAGCTGTGTCCCCCAGGCACCCCCAGCCCCTCTCCAGTGTGGCCGTACAAGGAGCAGAAAGGGCCTTGGCTCAGTGTAAGCCCCGCTCAGCAACACCAAAACATCTCTGTGTTATCAGCCCTGTGCTCAGCACAGATCCAAACACAGCCCCTACCAGCCACTGTGCAGAAAAGTAACTCTACCCCAGCCAAAACCAGCACAACGTCACAGCTTTCTATTGTTTATAGCAAGGCAGTATTTCATGTTTTATGCTGACAGGTGTTCCTGAGTTCCAGATGGCATTTCAGAATTATGTAGGTTGTCTAATCATCAATAAGTGGCTTATATGGAGAAGCAATTAATACCATGATTATTTTCCTTATGAGTCAGCAGGTGTGTCATATGCATAATTTCTAGTGTGTGAAAAATCAAAATGGCTTCTGCTCTGTTATATATTTTGCAGAAAGAAAGATGCCAAAAAAAAAGACTCTTTATGGTTTTGTTGATATGATTTATGCTGTGAGTATATTAAGAATGTAATTAAAAAGGGTGAGGATTTGACCCAGAGTCTTAAAAACTGTGAAAAAAAAAAGTGGAATATTAATACTCTTTGTGGCTGGTTTTTGCATTGTATTTCAAAGGGAAATAATAATCCAGTTTATTGAAAACTGAACAAATACCGGGACAGAAAATAAAAGTAGCCAGATAGGAAAAAAATTAGATAAAAAGAAGGATCAAAAAAAATTGTAATTTTCCATGTAAAAGAAACTTTTATCCATTTTCACTTGTCTACTCAAAATATATTAGGTACAGATACTAGTGGATCACTGAACCTACCAAGGGAAAGACAGTGAGACATACTCTTTGAAAGTATTTCATACTTCCCTGTTGTCCCAATTTCCTGTTTCCTAATGTGTATTTATGGTTATACTAATATTTCATTTGCTGTAGTGATCAACACAGATCTAATGTTGTAAATGTTTGCTCAGTATCCAAGCAGTTTTTATGATGTATGCAAGTGTCTTTTAAGAGAATATATTGGTTTTCCTCTTGTAGTAAATACATATAATACCTGTACAGATAACTTCAAAGATTGTCACCTGGACTTCAGTCTACCTTGTTGTCATCCAGAAGATGCAGAAAATGTCCTAATTCCATCATCTAGAAATGTACTGAAGTTCTACAAGAGTGTGTGTCTACGTTAGCACATACATATTTAAAGAGGTGTGTCATGTGCCTTTGTAGAGATCCACCTTTGAAAGTAGTTAATTTCCTTTTTCTCTCCACCCAGTCATCTACAACGTGATGAAAGCATAGACAGTTTATCAGAGCTGTAACTAAAAAGACACAAAAGCATCTGTCATAAAATGGTGCTTCTCAGCTTTTCTAAAAGTGTATTTTTTCATCAGCCAAGTTGTTCTGAGATGTGGAAGGGCAGTGCACAGTTCTGGGGGGTGGCAGGTTAAGGACCAACCTCTTTGCAACCCTTTATGAATTGTAGTTAGGGCTGTATCATAGCTAAACTTTGGGACGCTTTCCAGGAGGTCATTTTTATATTGGAATATCCTCATGTTTATTGGAATATCCTGGGTGCTGCATTTTATCAGTACATAGGTGGAAAGGGCACTTAAGGCATTTAGTTTTGGTTCCTAAGTCATGGGCCTTTTTATTCCTTCTAATCAATATACTTAAAATTCCTGGCAACAATTGTAGTCTCACTTTATACTCTGATAAGCAGGTTGTTTATCTAAGGGTTGAAAATCCATACTACAGGACTCATGGTGATCTTCTTCCTTTGTGATTACTTACCAAAAAGTAGTATCTTTGAAGGTGGTTTGTTTCCTTTTATTTTGCTCAACTTCAAATACATATTTTCAGTGCAATGTGGCTGCAATGTAAAGCATGCAGAAGATGACTCTATTGTCTGATTTTCTGTACTTGCCACTGTGTTTGAACTTCTAGTATGAAGAGACAAATATACTAACAACTGTATTTATAAGACTTTCATTAAGTAGATGCTTTCTATGTGCAGCTGCTGCTGCTGCATGGTGAAGCTCATTCCAGCATTCATTTGGAAAATGTAAGACATGAAAAAACTCATGGACTGAGTAGAATTGCTGGGCCCTAGTCTCTAAGGAGCTTGTGGTTTCCATGTAAAAAGCTTTGGCATTTTCTTGCTATTTTATCTCAGATACATTATTTCTTCTACTGTGTGTTTGCTGGTATTTTATTACTGTAGGGAAATAAATTTTAGATCAACTATTGTGTGATGACTATGTAAAACCGTAAGATATTAACAAATATTATGAAAAAGAGAGTGAAGAAATGCTAGATTGTTTATGAAAAGTTTATTGCACTCTGATTATAACTACACTGAAATATAATTCCACTGGCTTCTCCAGCATTGCTCTTAAATTAGGCTGGCAGAAAAAACCCCGGTATATTTATCCTTATGTATCTTTGTCGAAGTTGTGCAATGTAAAATTATTGCAAGGTATTAATATACATTGATTTGATGTAAGAAAAGATGAAGTTTTTGCCTTAATGTTTTTTAACAATTTCTTATTTCCTATAATTATCTATTCACATGCGTAAAATTTCCTAAACTGAACGACTTGGCACTTCTGTAGTGCCTTACAGCTCTGGAATGCCATGTGAAGATTTATTTTGGCACAGAGCAGGCCAGTGAGGAAGGTAGATGAGTAAGTATTATTATCCCTATTTTACAGATGAGGAAGCTGAGGCACAGAGATTAAGTGACTTTTCCAAGGCCACACAGCAAGTCAGTGGCAGATCCAGGATTAGCGCTCGGGGACTTCCTGGATGCCTCTTCCATGCTTTAAGCAGTAGACAGAGTTCACTGGACTCAGCAAGCAACTCATTGCAATAATGGACAGTTCCAAGGACTTGCACATGGTCAGTGTGTCCACACGTTTGTTTGCAGACTGCTGCAGTGTGTCTGTATGGTTTCACTACTCCAGCCCTTGCAGATTTGTGCCCCATGTAAAATTTTGTCCCTTCATCATCTTCAATTGGTGTAAAAGAAAGAAGAGGTAGAATTCTGATGTAAATGTGGCATGGCAATGAAGAGCATTTAGTATTCATGCCTTATTCTGAACCTTCTGAAACTGATGGGCCAAACTGCAGATTGGCCCAAGATTCATGGCTTTGAGGATGTTAGTGTGGAGTTTGGTTGGCATGAATTCTGTCTTCCATTACTGTAGCCTTGCCTATACTTTCAGTTTCAAACTCTCATTTATTGCAGCACTTAAAAATAATAAGTTCATAGTTTTCCTGAAATTCCAATTAAAAGCAGGGCATTAGTAATTGAAATTAGGTTTCCAGTCTCTATTAATCCAGGGGAAAGTGGAGTGGGATCTGTTTTTATTTGTACTGTAATAGTCCTCAACGCCCAATGAGTTTAGGCACTAAACTGCAAGTGAACCTTTGTCTCACCTCTCCCCTCCTCCAAGGGAGCAGTACAGAAGTCACAGAAATTACTTCTAGAGTAAATGCAGTATAACTCTGGTGCTGGTAAATGTGAGGTGGCTTTCTTGCTGCTCCCTGGGAAGTCAGCATGTTCAGTGCAAGGCCTGTTTAATTGGACTTTGCTCAGAGTTTGACAAGTGAATTGCTAACAACACAGTACTCCCAATTAAGCTGTTTTTCCCTGTAATATTAATGGAATAAACCCACTTCTGAGAATGAGGCAAGGCTGAGACTTGCTGTGACATTACAGGAAGAGGAGGCAGAGAAGTAAAAGGCTGCCAGAAGCTGAAAATTGAACACATGGGAAAGGAGAAGTCAAAGTGTATGAGCATATTTTGATAAATATTAATGAATTAATTTGTATTTAATTTACTTAGATAATCTGTAAAGGCTTTAAACTGTCCAGCAATTTAGTGTTTTCCCCACTGTTAATTCTCCCTAACATTGCTTCCTTTCTGATGCAAATGTCTTTTGCTAGAATGGTGTTATTTATGATATGGCTCTAATACTTGGCCTTTGACATCCTGCCTAATCACTCACCCAGGGGCATGGCATTGTTATGTCTAACTGCTTTAAAATAATGGATTCCCTTTAGTAAAATGATCAAATGGTTTTTGCAAAGTTATGCTTTCCTGGTATATCTTAATGGGTTATTATTAAAAGGCAAACCAGTTTCAATAGAAGCCCATTTCTTATTGGCACATTTTAGTTATGTACTATTATCTATGGGGAAGCTCTAATAAAGACATTTTAACACTTGATCTTTCTTTCTTTAACAGCCCAGATGCTTGGTGCTGACACATTCGTAGGATTTTTCTATGTAAGATAGCTACAGTATGACAGCTATTTTTAAAAAAGAAAGGAGCCTGAAACAAAAACTCACATCCAGAATGTACCACATCCAGCTATAAAAGTGAATCTTTTTGCTTGGGGCATCTGATCTTTAAGGAGAGGTGCTCAAAGACATTCATTTCTCATTCTATTCCTTTGCGTTCTATATATAGATGTATATTTATCATGTGACACTGGTATTTAAATCTCCTTGCTTCAGACTTGCATTAAGAGACCAGTTTTACATGTTGAGATCAAGTAGTTCTAGTTCTAATATCACTTACTAAAACCCGTCTACTAATGACAAGTAAATATATTAATTGTTCCTTTTGTATAATGCATAATTTTTCATAATAATTTAATGGAAATCACTTTTTCATGTTGTGAAATATAGACTGTATTTAGCAGCTGGATTTTTTCATAAGTCACGTCAAACTCGTAGTGAACCAAATACTCATTTTAGCACAGCATCTAGTGTCTTGTTGCTGGACCCCCAAAAGATTTTTCTCTTCAGGGAAATGACTTTTTTTTTTTTTCTTTTCTTCATGTCAGAAATGACAAAATCACTAATTTCTGTACCTTACCTAGCCTGAGTACAATACACTGATTGATCACGTACTACATTTGCAGTGCAGTAGAGAGTGCAGTTAAAATGCATGTATGACTACAGGATAAAATTAAACATGAAATATATGTTCCTGAGGAAGAATAGCTTTTCTGTTTTCTGCTATTAGTGTATGCTGCCTGCCTTTATACTAAATTCAGCTTGGTGTTTGTAAAGAAAAGCAAAGGCTTTGCAATTCCCCAGTAACTGAAGCCAGTTGTTTTTGTGGTGTTAGTTTTATTTCTTACCATATTGTCACTGAACATTATTGTCTAGCTTTGCCAAAGTATAAGGAGTCTTAGTAATAATAATTAGGGAATTCTGCATGTAGCTCATGATCTTAGTCTAAAGATAAAGATACACATGTAACCCCTTTCTTAAGGTGCATGAGAATAAAGCTGCCTTGATCAGACATTTCTTCTCTCATGTCTTTCATTGTCCTATTGGCTCATGTTTTTCTTGATTTCCAGTAGCCAGTGTTTACTCACCATCTTGCAGGTTTTACCAGAAGCTTTGCACGTCAAATTTAGTTGTAACCATACTTCAGTAGAAACTGATGCATTAGAAATAGATTTAATAAGTAAAATTAAATTCTAAACCACTTTTTGTTCCTGAGTTGGAAAAGTTAACAGTTGAGTATTAAAAGCATCTTTGTTTTATAGTACTGTACAATCTTGCCAATAGTTTCCAAATGAAAAGTAGCTTATCTGTCCTTTTTTCTGTTTTGTAGCGAAATGATGAAGAGGCTGTTGTGGATAGAGGTGGAACTCGCTCCATTCTCAAAACACATTTTGAAAAGGAAGATCTAGAAGGTGAGGGATGATTTTTCTGTGCTTTATGTATCACTTTTCTTCTGAAAGTACTGAAATGTAATTCCAATGTGTAAACTTATTGATTTGAGCAGGGATGCAGAGACAAGAGAATAGAATCTTGTCCTTTATTTTAAAAAGAGAAATACTGTTTTCTTCTCACAGCAGTGTCCAGAAACAGATGATAGTGAAAGGCGTTTGCTAGTTTTTGGTGATCTGTGGTCAAGTCCTGTGAAGATGCATGTATGACTTTAGATAAAGTCTTTTAAGCTTCTGAATATGCAAATGCAAGAGGACTGCTGATTTAGTACTTATAAAAGCTTCTCTGTTTACATTATAATCCTCATGTAGTTGCCTAGCCACGATCTCCAGCTGAACAAAAGCATTCTAGAGTGTCAGAGATTGGATACTTATTTACTGATATCCACTGCAGAAACCACCTAACTTGACCATGTAGAAGAAAGTGAGAAATGATGAGAACTGTTTAGGTATTGGTCTAAAGAGTCAGTTGCATTTCTGTTAGTTTAGTGTATCTCAAACCCTGGTTACTACTGTACTTAAACTCTTGTATTGAGTTGTGTGAGCACCCAAGTCACAGTTATGATGAAAATGAGTTTCTGTTGCACATATGATATCCCTTTCCTGAGACTGGAACTGGCTAATTTTGTTAGCTTTTTGTAGTGGGACATGGAGGTTCCTGTCTTTGTCACACAGATCCACATGTCCTAGCCCAAAAGCAGGATCCACATGTCCTCCCTCAAAAAGCAGATGTAGCTGCATTTGAGAGGGGCCTGGCTGTGTGTGTGTGAGGCTGTCTCTCACAGAAGGATGTCAGATACTGTGCAGTGTGACATGTATGAAGTAGGTAGCCCTCCACTCAGTCTGGGAGAAGTCTGGGTGTGTGCAAGGATACACCTCAGGTAAGATGTTTCAGGGTGGCATTTAGAGTTTTGCTGACTACAGGGTACCACTGGGTCAGGCTGGCAATGCCAGTTTTGAGCTTAGGCACAAAACCTCCTATTTTGAATCTCACATTTAATCTGTGGTCTTCAGTCCCTTGATTGCATCCTTGATCAAAGAGAAACCACTGTACCTGGGGTCCTCAGAGAAACACCCAATAAAAGAGTGGGAGCTCCCTGTCTCCCTTTCTCCATGGTACTGACTCAAAGAGATTTTGTGGGGTGAGTCTACCCACAAAAATATCCTTTTGCTGAGTCATTTTGTTGATGATGTTAAGGTGGTATTTTAAAAATGGACAGCGTTCTGCAGAATGACAGCTTTAAGCTCAGTCACATGAGTAGACTCAAGCATTAAGGTTGTCATAATTACTGTGATGTTCCACATGTGACTACATGGAACATAATTTAAGAACTGTATTTATAAACTTTTTCCCCACTATCCTATATGTGTGGAGTTGCTCCTGTGAAATATCAGTGAAAATATTGTTTCAAAGATATGCTCTTAGAATGTTATCAATAGAAATTGGAATGTGGCAGTGACACTCCCAAAATCTTCCCATCAATTTGAATTAAATGTAGAATATTGAAAAATTCTGCAGTTAGCAAATTAATCTGCTTTTATTAAAAATAAAATCCTATTGTTTCATAATGTTCTAAGAAAACAAATTTTCAGCATAGAATCAACCTTCATGATGCAGTTAGCTTTCTTAGATAAATTTCATGCTCACTCTAAGTTCAGATCAGTTTGTCTTCAAATATATAATCTCTACCTTCAAAAATACCAAGTGACATAACTTTTGAAGAGATTGCAGATTTTAATATCCAGTTGCTGTTAATAGCATGTCCATTTGTTTTGCAGTCCATCTAGGCACTTCTCCCCCTGGAAACAGAGAATGTGACTCACAAATACCTGTCTTATTCACTGACATTGTGTTGGGTTCTGCTGAAAAATGTACCTTTTTTCTAATGACATAACAACTATGAAATATGAAATTAAATAATCAGGTGCTAATTGCATACCTTAGAAAAATAGTATAACCAGACTATTAATATATATTATGTAATTAGCTTTTTGACAGACATTTAATTGGGTTTATGTTTTAAAAATGTAAATAGCTAGTTATTGAATATTCTAGGGAAGACTAGCTTTGCCAGGGCCTCAGTTTTAATGGCACCATGTCATCAACATTTCAAAAATTGCAATTCATATGAAGATTTCAGGTTTAAATCTGAAAATCAGTATTCAATCTCTTCTTATTAAATCTTATAATTGTAAGCATTTAAAATTTTTTTTTTAAATTTTACACTATCAACATTTGAACTTCAGAAATACTGATTTAAGTGTGCACTAAAATTTCCATCTGAAATTTCAAAGCCTAGTAAATATTTGGACTTGCATATTTCAGGCAGTCTTGTGCAAGTATATTGCAAGTACATTTCTTGTTGAAAGCATGAAGATATGGTGATTAATCCTGCCTCAAAGAACAGACACAAGAATAGATTTTTGCCTCAGTCTTTCTAGATCAGTATTTTCTTTGCCTGAGCAGTATGGTAAAACTGGGAACATAAGACAGGAAGTGCAGCACTTATGGGAACAGAAGAGATGTGGTGCTCATCTTAGTGCCAGTAATGATACTTGCAGTAAGTGCTTCAAATTGTATCTTTTTACTTAAGTTCTGTAGTGCTGCAGAGGTGAATTGTTTGCAGAGCTTTGGCATTCAGATTTTCAGCATAAATTATTTTTCCATGCAATTAATTTTTTGTGAGTTGTAAGGTCAGGATCAGTCACTAATATTGAACAGGTCGTTTGTCTGACTATTGTATTGATGGAGGGACCGAGAAAACATTTCTAAAAGCAAGAAAAGTATTATCTTCCCTGGTTATAATCACCTGTTTTGCATGTTATCTTTCAGTGTGTGTACAGACAAAAATCCTACTGAAATAAATATGCTCTCATTTTTATCAGTGGTGGAATTCCTAAACGAGAATTGGGCACTGATTCTGGATGCTCAAGTATTTAATTGCAGAATGACAGGTTGTACATGTACCTGTACTGAGGGCAGCTAGGCACATTTTCATGGGCAGATGTGCACTTCAACATCTGCTCTCAGCTAATTCCGTGGGGTGTCTCTGGCTGGCTGCCATTGCTTCAATGTATTTTCAGTGAGAACAGTTTTCTGCTCAAATGGATATACCTACTGTTTACCTCATGGGTCAAAAATACTTGGATACCTCTGTGCTGGAGATCTAGATTCTCTCAGGTCACATGCTGAGACTTTTGGACTGTTTATATATGCAAGGGGATTGACATTAATACACCTGGCCAAGGTTTTTCCTTATGCCCACCGTGTCAGCTGAGGGGAAAAGTGACCATTCCATGGATATCCTTGCTGGAGGTGCTCAGCTGCAGACTGTGGATTTTTGTGAGGGTATTTCAGAACTGCTGTGGGCCTGTTTTGAGAAGCAGCTTCAACAGGGAGATGTGTGGAGATTTGTTAGGTGAAGGTCCCAGCATGAATCGGGGATGAATTCTGGCTCTGTTGGAGAAAATTGCGAAATGATCCTCTATTCAGAGAAGTCAAGATTTTGCTTAAGCTTTTTGTGTTTCATTCATTTAATCTGCCTAAGTGGCATGGGAAAACTTGCCTCAGGGGAAATCAAGTTTGCCATGTTTCATGTCTCGGAGGATACGTAAAACACTGTATCCAGTATATGCATCACTGTACATCAGAATATGCCTCCTGACACTTTTGACAAAATTCAGATTACGTGCATCGCTTACTGAAAGTTACAAAAAACCTTCAAGCTTAATTAGAATATAAATATGACTTGCACAACACAGAATGATGCAGAAGCTGAGACTTTAAACTTATTAACCAAAAATTAATTTTAAATTTTGTAGAGATATTTGCAATTAACAACCTTCATGAAAGATAATTTTGATAGTAGATGCTGAACAAAAGGTGAAATTCAAGAGTATTTAATTATTCGCTTTTATAAACAGTTATTTTAGGTTTTTTTCTTTTTAGATTTGTTCTAGCTTGTGACAATAATTTAAAAACTATTTTAATGAAATTTTGATTATATAATGTTAGGGTTAATATATGAAAAACCTCATTGTGATTAAATGCTAAATGCCATATGTTATTAGAAATTTGAGTGGCTAAAATTTTTTAAGTAACCTTTTATTCTCAGAGACTGGACCTTTTTCGTAGCAATAACATCACAGCACACTAGTCTGCCACTGACATTATTTACCTGCAAAATTAATGGGACCTAGCAGCTCATAGGACTGAAAGAATATAAATTTTAATAACCTGGCCTTGATTCACCTGTGCCTCAATGCAGAAACAAGTCAGACACCGGCTCTCCTTGACAGGAGCGTCAACCGAGATTTCCCTTCCCTTTGGCTCCCAGGATACTACAGCCTACTGCAAATAATTTGTCACCATGTCAGTACAGATCCCCTGCTCTGAGCTTCCTTGCCTGTGCTTCCCTGGGGTGCCCTGCTCATCCTGACGTTCGCTCTGCCCTCGCTCGTGCTCCTTGCAGCGATGTTCTCTGCACTTAGATGGGAACAATGAAAGCTGTGGAAGCAGAGTCAGGGAATGATTTGGCTTAGTCTGTACCTGAAAGGTTGCTCTTTCATTTTGTTGCCCACCAGGTATCACATACTCAATCTTGTTCCAGTTGTGATTCCTAAGGCACGTGTTTCTGTAGTGCCTCTCATCTAGTTTTCTTTTCTTTTTCCTATGTAATTCAATATTCCTTGAGATCTCACTTTTCTCCTTTTGTCTTGGCAGTCGCCTGGTTTGATCCCTTTGCTCCCCTTGTCCCTCCTCAGCAGTTTCTGTGTTAGTGGGAAGGTGGCTTACCTTGAAGGTTCATGAATAAGTCTGAAGGATATGTTCACAGAATCTCTTTGAAATGATGAATAATGAAATAATGGAAGCAAACAAGTGCCACAGTGTTGGTTGAACACCACAGTCTTTAGCTGATGATAAGGTTTGGTTGTGAATTTGATTTGAATTTGCTCTGAGCTTCACAGACAGGAAACCTTTTCAGTATTTGTAGGGACTAATATATTCAAATACTTTGTGAAATCCCAGATGAAACTGACATAAACCAATTTGCCCTGATTGGTGAAAACTGCTAAATTTCAGCACCAGAAGATAGAAACATTCTTTTTTTAACACACAGTTGTACTAGGACTGAGGTTGCTTTTTTTTTTTTTTTGGCTTGTTGCTAATTTAGAAATATAGGTCAAATTCTTCCCTCCAATAACCACAGCTTCACTCTCCATCAGTGGAAAGAGTTGTGTATGTGAGCAGGTTCTTTTATATTCCGTGTCTGCCAGCTTTTTTTCTTTTGTCTGGCAAGGTCCTGATCTCATGATAGAACCATACATACAACACCTCTGGATTCCTCTGGAGGAATCTAGGAAATTTGAAACATAAGTGATGGTAAAAAAGTACTTTTTAGCCCACTTACAATCTGGAAAAACCTTTTGTTAAAACGCAAAGTTTTTTTGGGAGGGCAGTGCATGACTGAGGCTCTTTTAAAGGTCCCTAACTTTAATGACTTCAGTGAGATGCTCTTATCCTTCATATTCAATGTGTTGATCCTATCTTGGGTCAGAGATATTGTTTTTATTCTTTCTCTATAATTTCTGTTGTAATCTATTCTACAATATAAATTACATGTGTAATCTAAAAAAAAAAAAAATCTGAAGGTTTTCTTGTCAGTTCCTCCAAATTATGGCACAGCAAAAAGGTGAAAAATGGGTTTTGGGCAAACCATAACCCCAAACAGCAATGTAAACTGTTGATTTAGGAAGGGTTGCTTTTGTCCTTTCTGCTTTTTCTCCAGCTCTGCCTCCCTGCTGCACTACAATAACGAATCATGAGTCATGTACTCTCTACTCCTACACAATTCACCATAATCACTTTCTTTCCTGTAAGGAAAAAGGCAATTTTTTTTAACCCTACATGGACTGATGGTTTTCTGTCTCTGCCTCACTGTTCAGTACACTCAGGCACTGAGTGTTTTCCAGAGGAGGGAGAAACCCCTCTGGTCCTGCTGAGGTCAGCAGTCAGCTGAGGCTTAGCTTGAACGACTGGCAAAATATTCTTTCTCAAGGCATCTTGCCTTTGCAATGTGTTTCCTCAGTAGGTCACAGAAGCCTGCCTTTGCTCTTTCTGGAGGTGTTTCAAGACCCATCTGTTCCCTTATCTGCCCCTTCCTTCCATGCCTCTGAGCAGGGATATGAGAGCCTTGGTGTCAGCAGGTGCCTCAGGCAGATTCAGACAGTCCCAGGTGGAAGGCAGCACAAGCACATGTGCCCTGAGCATCTGGTGCTCAGGGATGTTTAGATCCAGGACAGACATTTTTTTACACAATTGCCGCCAACTGGGCTGGTTCACTAAGAAGTATTTCTAAAGTACCTACCTGAGTTCCACATTCCTTGGGTAGCATGGAGACCTGAAAGAATTTCCATGCTGAGAGAGGCTCTTCTCCATGGTTTATGCTGTGTTTAATTTATGTTACAATTTTAAAAGTGAGAATTGGTTTAGATATCAGTGAGATTATAGGATTTATCTGATCTCCCTGAGTTTTTCTATTAACTTTACATTAGCATCAGTAGTGTTTTATCATAGAAAGACTATGATTTTGTTCTTGGAAAAACACACTCTGAACTCAAATGTTGATTTATTACAGATGTGCTGCTAGGAAGGCAAAACATGAACACATGCATTAGTATTTTCAGTATTAGGAATTAGGAGCAAGTAATTTTTAAAAACAGATCCACTGAGAAAATACAGTAATACACAAAGATTATTTACAATATGAAAGCTTATTAAAGAAATACAATGCACTGAATTGATCTGCTCTGCAATGATGTTTATACAGTGCTACACATCCACTGGTAAATTTTAAAAAGATTATTTTTAATAAAAGACTATTCTGAATCAAATTGCACATAGATGGGGAACAACCCAGAATATAAAGTTAGTTCAAATGTATGCATTTATAGCATAAGAAGTTTGTGGTTTACCTTCAAAGCATTGAAACGCTCCTTGAGTTAAAGTATTTAAGGATTGAAGAAATAATAATAACCCTTGTTATAAAGCATTCTTTTTAATTTTTACAGGATTACATTAAATCCAAATGATATTATAAAATATCTAAAAGGGGTCCTATTAATTATAATTAGCTTTGTGACAGATGAAAGTGCATATAACCACATGGAAAAATCAGGATCTCCCCAAAACTTTTGAAGAAAAAAATATTGTGCTGTGTCTTCAGTTTGTGGAGGTACGAAATCATTGCCCTAGAAAAGACAGATATGAAACATATATTATTAATATGAATATGTCTTGCAGAGACATTTCTCAGAATAAAATCTAAGTAGAAGTATTGTTTGGGGTCGCTGAATTTCAAAGGAAAAAATTATTCCTTACATTTAAATTTATTTTAAGAACCTAATAACAAATTAATAATCTAAAAACCCAGGCTCAGAATAGCAAGCATTTTCTGCATATCCCTTGAGAATGACAGAAGTAACATCTAGAAATGGTTTTCAGAACCTGGCATTCTGGGTCTTTAAAACCAGAAGCTTATCCTAGCTACCTATCTTATGCATTAAATAAATGGAAAGAAAAAGAAATGTAGTGGGATTTCTAAAGCTCTGAAAACAGCCCATTATAATTGATGGTGCTTGATGACTTAGGTACTTCTGGAAATCCCATTACAGTTATTTGAGTGATGTGACATTTCAAGGGAAAATGGAGATGGAGAGAAAGGATTTGTAAATATTTCCCTTAATTTAGTGCAATCTTTTTAATGGAATGCTAAGAGTACAGGTTTTTTTCCCCCCTGCGCCTCTCATTCTTCCAAAACTGATTTTAACACAGAAAACACACCCCTTTGGTAGGGAGAGCAATGTGTTATGTTCACCTCTTAAACCACGTGTCAGTTCTGTGTGAGAAGCGTTGTTAGGTTGTACCTGATGTCACTGGTTTGTACCCTGATGCAACCTGCAGTTGTTAATATTTCCCATGCTTTAGTGTCTTTGTAGCCTTGCCAAAAGAATGAGAAATTATGATATAATTGAGCTAGGTCCTGTGAAAATGTATGGCAGAGCAGAATTATTTTACAATATTTGAGCAATATTCTGTCATTTTTAGTTGGCATCCTGATGAAGCAAATAATAAAAGACACAAAAAAGTTCTTAAAAAAAAAGAAAGAAATGCCCATATATGACCAGTTATTATCTGTAAGGATATCCTGGACAGTGGATGTCCTGGTTGATCCTGAGTTCACTCAATTATAGATGACCTTTCTTGTTAGAAATTTTAGTCAGTTTTTCCTGAGATCTGCCCCGCTCTGTCCATGTTTGACCTTCTAGTCTTGGCAGATTTAGAGAGCTCTCTGGAAACTCTTGTTTAATAATGCCTTGGACAATTTGTACAGAAAAACGTACATTACATTCTGGGCTCTAGTTCATAATACCTACCATGAAAAGGTTACTTGAAGTAAGGTAATACAGTAATTGGATTTCTTTTGTATTTCCTCTTTCTTTTCTTGCTGCTTCTATCATTCATTGTCATTTTGTCAGCAATTTAGAATTCATTACTCTTTTGTTCCCAGATGGTCTCTCTTTTGCTCCACAGTTGTGATCTTTTAATAAACCAGAACTACTTAACTCAGATTTTTTGCTTGTTGCTCTGTGATTTTTCTGTAGAGAACTATTGCTTTCCCCCTGTCAGTTTCTTTTCCTCCTATTTGTCTCAACCTTGTTACAAGCACCTACCTTCCTCCATGTGTTTATTAAAATTATGCCTAGGTAGAATTCTGCTGGTCTCAGTAGGTTCACACAGAAAGAGTAAAATCCACTTTGCTTTTTCCTGATGTCTATTTCAGTTTCCAGGTTCCTGTGGTTTTTTTTCAGTGTGAACTGATTGTGTCTTTATAAGGAAAATTGCTGTGGCATTCAAACACACACACACTTGAATGTTCTGGCACTATATCCCAGTGTAGAATAAAGAACAGTCTGGACTCAAGTACTGCTTTCAGCCCTGGAAATTAATAATTGAAATGTGAGTCTTAATCAGCATTTCCTGATGCAGGTACAATCTGATCATTGACATGGGAGAAAACTGGGATAAGCGTGCCCACTTCTATCACAAAGCAGCAGGAATGTACTTAGTTACTAAATTAAAAAAGCAATCTATTTGCACCTGTGGAAATTACTAAAGTCTTAGGAACGGTAAACCCTTCCTTTCTAAAAGTTGTTTTGATTTTTCTTCTATCCAAGGAAGGAGATAAGGAAATGTAAAGTAATACATTACTCATGTCCTTCAGTATTCTTAAAATTATTTTTTCCTTGTATCATGCACTACTGACTGCAATGCATTTGAAATACACAAAAGGCAGCAGTTCTCTTTAAACCATTTCTTGGGTTAAATGTGATAAGCAAGAAGAAAGAGGTATGTAATAAATAAATAAAGAAATAAATACTATTCAACTCATGGGCGTTTTAGGAAAATCTCCTGACTCTACAAGAATAGTCTCTCAAAAATTGATGCCTCTGCTTTCTAGTCTCCTCTACATGGATCAAAGTTAAGGAAGTAACAAGTGTGGTGTCCAGAGTATTTTCTCCAGCTTTTTTAGCTCTGGCTCTGCAGAGAATTCCTGTCAGCGTTGAATTTCTTTGGTGTTTTGTGACACATGCTGCCTTGCTGTGTTTGCTGCCTGCTCTGGAGTCTCCATGGGATTAGAGGTCACGTGCTACCTTAGCTTAGGGTTCTTGACCTTTTTCAGATGATTGGCACTGCTGAATGATTACAGCAAAGCAACAATTATCCATGAGCTGTGTTATGTTCATTTCAAGGAGAAAATAATGTTATTTGAGATGAGTAATCTGGGCTATGTCTTTCTGCTGAGTAAATGTAGGAGACCTGCCTGTAGTGAGTCATGATTCCTTTCCCATTTGTTCTGGTTAGTGCACATTTCTGCTGTGCTCTCCCCCTTCTAAATGCTTTACTGTGCTCTGATCCTGTTAGCCCACATAGCTAAGAGACCTAAATATTTTGGGCTTGATTGGCAACATAAAATTTGTCAGGTTTGAAGGCAGCAGGCATGCAATATGTACCTTCTTATGTATTTAAAAAAATAAAACAGAAGAAATGAAAGCATCCTAAGATACCAGCAATGTAGTTATGATGTGAGCATGTAAAGTTGTATAGGGATCTTATGCTCTTGCTTACATAGTGTTTTATTGTTTTTCAATGTATTTTTTTTTTTTTTCTTTCTTCTTCATTTTTATTCAGTGAATTTCCCACAAGAATTCTGTCAAGGTTTGGCTCATAAATAGGAATGAGTTTGGTAAAGTTCTTGTACACACAAAGCAAACAGCAACTTTACCAAATGTTCAATCCAAAGAAACCCATGTGTCTCTTTATCTTACTGTTTTGGAAGACATTTAACAGAACACCTGTCTGGCTTTAATGGAAGTTCACATACAAAGATGCAAATTTGAAGGAAAAAAAGAATCTGGCACTACATCATAAGGACTTCAGTACTGGAATTTATTCCTGTATAAAGTGGTTGGCTATCTGTGATGCTTAATCATCATTATTCAAACCAATACTGTTATGATTATTAACATTAGAATAATCAGTATTATATAACTTCAAAATTATCGCAAGAATGATACCATTAATGCTGTTAAGGGTATTTATATTGTTGTTATGTTGCCATAGTTCCTGTCTCAAAGATATTTTTTTTACCTGCAGGCCATCGAACATTGTTCATTGGGGTTCACGTGCCACTGGGTGGAAGAAAAAGTCACCGACGCCATCGGCACCGCGGGCATAAACACAGAAAGAGAGACAGAGAGCGAGATTCAGGATTAGAAGATGGGAGAGAATCTCCTCCTTTTGGTAAGACAAATTTGATTTTGGATAGGTCTTTAAATAATGAACATCAGCATGATTATGCATACTCTGTTACCACTTGGACGTGATTAGCAGCAGGGCTTTGGAGAGTCCAGCAGAGCCTCTGCTGGTGACTCTTTCAACAAATCCACTGAAGGGCAGCAGGCAGTGGCACTCAATACATGGGAAAGCTCAGTAGTTCCTAGCACTGTGGGAGGCTGCTCCTGAGTGTTCTCACAAAAACTGCAGCCACCACTGAGGGGGACATGCTTTATGGCACCAGCTGCCCTCGGGCTGGGCTCTGGAGTATCCAGCCCTAAAACATAACATAGAAGAGCTGTGGTCCTTTACAATTAGCTCTGTAATAATGTTGATGTTACTGAAGCTGCAGTGTTTTATCAGATTCAAACTGTGATCTAGGTTGTCTTTACTTTTTTCCTAACATGACACTGTAAATTTGCCATTGTAACATGAATCTGCTACCTGTAGACTTGTGGAAAAAGAAGGGGAAAATACCTTTCAGTAAACAAACCTGATATGAAACTCCTAAAGTTCTCAAAATATTAAGTTAGAAAATATTACAGAAAGGAGAAGAAGGTAGTCATTAATAAATTAGTCAAGCTTTGTCTCAAAACATGAGAATATTAGATGCTGTTCAAAAATAAAATGTGCATGTGATGAAATGTCCAAGGCTATGAAAAATCTTTAAAATATAATGGAAGCATGTGTAGAAAACAATTTGCTAGTGTGTTTTTAAATCATTAGGGAAATGTGCCAGTGTAATTTCCAGTTACAGAATAGTAATTATAAGACTTCCTTTTAATCAAAAGTTTGTATTATGTATGTGGAAAGCTTTTGAGCAAGTATACTGTAAGTGCTGATGGTTAGAGCTTGAAATTCTCAAATCTTGCACAATGGTTTATTATACTGAGAGTAAAACAAAGTCAAGACATTTTCAAACTTAGCAGATACAAGCTATGTTTTGAAGACTGAACAGTGAAGAAAAAATTGGCTGTGGTGGTTCTGTCTGGAATGGATTTCAAATGTACAAAGACCCAATACTATATTGAAACCAGTTTCTTGGAAAAAAACAAAGTTCATAAATTATTAAAACAGTTCTCAAAAAGAATATGCATATATACATATAAAGTCAGATTAAAAAGAAACAATTGAAAGTTACATTAGCCAAGAAGTGAGATATCTTGAACTATGAAACAGTGTCTTCTGTTGAGTCATCTGGTTTTATTTAAGTGCCAGTATGTGACACATTTTGGCTGAGAACTTAGCTCTGTTCTTTCAACTTCTGGAGACCTAGGCTTGTGTCCTTCTTAATGTCAAAAGTATATAAAAAAAAAGAGAAATTAACTGGCTGAACCTATTCTTAATAGTCTTTGACATTTGTGCATACAACAAAATGCAATGTTCAACATAATTCTGTGTTAGGTAAATCAGTCTATGTTCAAAGGATCTCTGAGGGTGAAATAGCAATAATATTTAAAAAAAGATAGTTTTGAAGTGCATTTGTAACTTGATGTTTACTGCACTTGTCCTCTGATGTAGCTCAAGAAGTGAGTACAGATCTGCAGTTTTTAGTGTCACATTTTCACTTTTGAAGGTATTATAGTTACCAATTAAAGGGTGTGTGTAAGTGGTGTCACTTGACAGACAAGTTACAGGCCAGAAACATGGAAATCTTTCTGGATTCAGACTGCTGAAGATATTCTTCAAAGTGCTTGGTTGATAGCAATTCAAAGAATCCAAAATAGAACCACAAATCTGGAAATATCCAGTCTTTTCACCCTGAATAATTATCTGAATAGCAAATTTTGAGGGTTTCCCCCTTTGTCTATCTGACTCCTGAAAGCTGGGCCAGTGAAACAGATTTTGAGCTTTGACATCTGTCCATCCAGGCAGAAATGTGGCATTCTATAGACAAGAGTGAAAGGGATTTGCATAATCAAGGCAAATCTTAAAATGCTACAGTGAGGGTGAGGTTAAGCACATACAGAACAGGCAGACAAAATAATACAGAGATTAATAGTAATCTGTATACACCTCCTTCATTTAGTATGGTTTTCCTTACAGGAGTTTCAGACAACTTGTTGTGCTGCCTGGGGAGAAGCATTGCCTTTAGAGAGAATATGAGCATGGTTTTTCTGTGCTTTATTTGCACAGAGGGAGCAACAGATACTTCCCACACTAATTCTGAACCTACTAAACCTCAGGCAGCTTTTTAGCTGTTCTTCCTCATGACTGCAAGTTTCTATCAGTAACCAGAGCTGAAGGAAGCTTGAAGGAAGACAAATGCACTTCCCTTTTCTGATGTGTAACTCAATATGAGGGACTGTATTACCTGAGAGACTAGATCCAAACTAGTCCCTTGATTTATAAATCATTCTGATTTAATTGAGCAAGCAGAAATGCTGAGCTCCATCTTTCTATTGACACCTTTTAATGCATTTCTGCCAAATAGTAGAAGGCTGTATGCTTGGAAACTGTGAGGGAGGAGGGGAAAGAAAAAAACATTTTGATGAGCAGGTGCAAGAAGAAAAGATGGAGAAAATAAGCACTGTGAGACCAACTGATAGAAAACAGTGCTTTGAAGTAAGTCAGAAAAATACATAAGGATTTTTATGATACAAGAGAATAAATTAGCCGTGTTTTGAAGCAGTGAAGTATGGAAGGAGATATAATAAAAGCAAAAGATCCAACAACTGAATAATAGAGATTCTGGAGCAAGTAAACACCTGAAGTAGTCAGACATGAAGTGCTCCCCACTGCTCAGTTAACCCAGCATGGGATAAAGCATTATTTTTTATCATAATCTATAACTGTGGAATTTTTAACTTTATCTGTGCAGGACCATCAGGTGCAGACCTTGCTCTGCTATCACTGCTCCAGGGAGCTGTGCAGTGCCCCTTGTGCTGTGGGGCTTGTGGGCCCCATGCAGAGTGGACAGGTGCCACCTGGGCCCTGTCCAGTAAAAAACACTTTCTTAAAGTGTTTTCTGTGTATCAGCATGGGTAGAAAACACCTCTAGTCAGTGTAATGACAATAGGGGGAATCTTTCTGGTAATCCATTTGAATTCTGGCTGGGAAAGCTGTACCAGATACTTTCTGGGAAGGTTTCTGCAGAGAATAGATTTTTTAGAACATTCTGACATTGGCTCATAAGCTTTTTTTTTATCGCTTACTGTCACTTTTCAAAAATAACCCAAGTGTTCTCAGTGTACAGATTCAGAGATAACTCCAGATTAGACAAATAATAAGCAGAATATATACTTATTGGAATGAAAAAGAGTCCTGTCATTTAGGGGCACAGATCAGTTACTCAGGTTTGGATTTTGTTTTCCCTACACCTGATTCTTGCTCTGTGTCTGTTGCCTCTTAGTGAGGTGAGGTTGTAAAAGGTGTTTCCATTTTGCAATAATGATGTGCCTCTAAATGGCACAATTTGCAGATTACATGGTTTGCACATTGTGAGGGTTTTTTAGGTAGTAAAAATTGTAAACTAAGTGATTTCAGTGCTTTTCACCATCTTGTCTCTTAAGTTACTTCTTTTTGAAGGGAAGGAGAAATTCAGAGAATTTATCCAATCTAGTTAAAAATGCTGTAGTGTATTTGTTTTACTGGAGAAATTTACTGTTCTCAGCTGAAATGCTGCTGTTGTAATTAAAGTCCCAGTTTCATTTCAGCCTTAAGTTCCCCTTCTCCACAGTTTTCCTTGTGGGGTAAAGTATTGTGACTGCTTTGTGAATTAAATTAGGGAATTGATGCAAATTAAAACTTATTTGATTAAAAAAAAGCTCTTTCTAGCCTGGGGCATCTCCTTGGTGCTGCTTGTGAGGGCACTGGGTGCCAGCCCCTGTGAGCTGCAGGGCCACGAGGCTCCATCAGTGCCAGGGGTGGTGGTGGCACTGAAAGCCTGGTGCAGATTTGCCTTTGGCTGCTGGGGCTGCACTTGCTTGTGTGCATGTGCATTTTAGTGGCAGTTTTCTGTGGCTTTTTTGATGTCTGTTGTTTGCCTGTAACCAATGAAACAGCTCTTTGGTACTCATGAGTTAAAGATATTTAAGTAGCTGTTTTAAAATGGTGGAATAGGAAGACTTTGGCTCTGAATAGGATGTCTTTAAGGACAGGTTTTGTTGAGGGTTAAAGTGAACACAGCTGTGGGAGCTGGGGTTTGATTACAGCCTCATGTGTGTCCTGTATGACTAGACACTGTTGAAGCTTGTGGAAGGTTTGGTTTGTTCGTTTAAGAAATCTGGATTTAGTAATCCCTAGTTTTAAAGAGGCTTAAATTTGTAATTCGTGATATTGGATGTGGCAAGGCGAGTGGAGCAGCCCTGGAGGTGAGCCTGACCCAGGACTGCACACACAGGAAAGACTCTCTGAAGGTAATGCAGGCAAAAAAAGTGAATTGAGAAGGGCTTCTCTTGGTCAGTAGAAGGACCTGAAGAAAGTAAATCTAAAAGACTCAGTTCGATACATTTGGTACCTAAACTCAAGTGCTGAAGGGTTATTAGTGGGGTAAACTTAATTATTTGTAAAAAGTATGGCTGTTAAGGGAATTCACCTGCTCTTAACTGTAGGCTTGTATGATGAATGATGAACTCAGAAATTTGAATCTCTGGGCAGCTGTGGAACAGATTGCTGCAAATTTGGATTGAAATAATGTATCATAACTACTGTTTTAAGAATCTAGCAAAAAGAAGATAATTAAAGCTTGGGAATTGTCCATATTGTCAGATCCAAAAGATGTGATTATTTGCTGTAGCCCTGGGTTGATGGAAATAATTCATGTCAAGAAAATGCTGGGATAGTTCCCTGAAGCAGATTGTACCTGCAGGGCTGAAGTGCTAGAGAATAACCAAGGGAATACTTTCTCCCAACCCAGCCTGTGATTTCTAAGGTCTGTGAAGAGACTTTCAGAAGTGTCCTGTATGGCTGTTCGCTGTTTTATGTGGGCTTTAGTAATGCAAATTTAGTTTTAACTTTTACTATGTTTTCTAATTAATAAAATTGAATTTATGATCCTTACCTGTACTGATTGCTGAGCTAAGAGCAGGGTCCAAGGTGCAAAGGAAGGAGGTTAGGGGGGAGTCCCCATCCACCACTTCTGTGGTGAGTCCAAGCAGGAGGATGATGAATGTTTGTGTCTGAAATGATCCTTTCTTTTCTCTGCTCTTGTGAATTTTCTATACCATTTCCCCTTGGCTTGTAAGGGATTGTTATTGATGTCAACTGTGTTACACCTGTTAACTCCCTGTCTGCAGTTTGTTCTGTGCAATGAGTAATTAAAAAAAAAATTAACATTATTTTAATATCAATGTACAAGAGCACAAAGCATGGATTAAATCTTGTATATGTTACTTACTGCCTTATGTGAATTTCTGTAATGAAAGTTTTATTTTAATAGTTAGCATGTTTTCTAATGTGGAAAAACTAATCTCTTACTCGTTCATCTGCTGAACCCACTAAGAAATATTTGCCTACTAATTCTACCCTTAAATGCAGGCTTGACAGGGTGAGAAATACAGTAACCTGTTCTGACAATTGAGCTAAGGGAGTGTTACTAGAAGTACATTTTTGCACTCTTTCTAGAGTTTATCAAGAACAGAGGACAGAATTTAGATACATTTTAAATGTACTGCAAGCTGTATTTCTGCTTGTGATATCACCTGGTGGATTGTGTGCAGTTCTGCCTGGTGGCAGGGAGGTTTGTCCCAGGTGAATCCCTGGCACTCCCTGAGGAGGTGTGGGTGACTCTGGCTGGTGTAGTGGAACAGAATGTTTGCTGGGCTGGATTTATGTGGAGGGACTGAGAGTGATCCTCCTTTGTTACCCCAGACCAAGTCTTGATTTTACCTTGTTCCCTTAGGCAAGAGGGAGCAGCCCTGACCCAGAGTTGTGGTTGCACCTGGGGATGTTTTAAATGGGGAAAATGCCAGTTATGATTCCTTTCTACTTGTGTTTTGCAAGGTGGGATGGTGCTGTGGGACACTGCCACTACCTGCACTCAGTGCTATTCCAAGGATCAGCTCTTTGTTTCCCTCTGGGAATTAGGTTAGAAATTCTGGCTTTTAAATCTGCTCTTTTGGTATGTCTGTGCCCACATCTTGCATTTGTTTTAGGGATGTTGATGCCTGTACAGGGTGTCATAATATAGATAAATATATGAGTTTTCTGCAGGGTCACTCCCTTTCTGCAGCACTGAGTCCACTTTGAATTTGTGTGTTCAACACTAGCTTAACCACCAGCTCTAAGTTTTTACCCTTTTCTTAGACCAGTGGAATTAGCCAGATTTTTAAATGTGGAATACTCAGAATTTGCATGCATGCAATGAATATGATGTATCAGAGGTAGTTTGGATGCAGTTGCTGCATGTATGAAATGAGCACAAGCCCAGAGAAACCCAGGGATAAAACAGAAGGTCTGGTGGAGCCACAGCAATCACAAAGCTGCTTCAGTTTTCCTGACTGAGACTGCTCATTAGCCAAGGAGGAGTGTTTGTTGATGGTACCCCAGCTGCTGTTGTGCACGAGGCTTTCTACCCAGCTCTAGCTGGTCATGGAGGATTTCCTGAGCTGGTGATGAACTAGGTACTTGGGAGAATCATCAGCTGCTTATTGTGGAACTTTAAATTCATGTTGTTTATGATAACTTTGATATAAAACAACTACAGTGATAGAAATACTACTGTAACAGATTAGTCTCAACATTAATTTTTTAAAAGACTAATCTAGACTGTTTTCATTACTTTTTAGAAATAGCAATAATAGTATGAAGGATTTTTTTTTTTATGCTGGCTGTGCTACTTGAAGTAGGGATAGACAAAAATAATATTCAAGCCAATTTCTGTTTGCCTAGAGTGCAGAAAACATTGTGTCCTAGTTTGCAAATATTATGCTTCTGCACTGAGGATTAAGTTATCACAGTCTGACAGTCAGCAATTGAAGTATTCTTCCATGCTCATTTTGAATCACATATTACCAATTTTCTATATAACATATTAATTACATATTTGGTATTTATTATGGAATATTATACATATTCCTATGAATATGAGCCAAATCTCTCTGGCATTGCTCATGAATAGCCCTGTTAATTCAGTTTTAAAAGTAGAACCAACAGATCTGTTGTTTTTGTTATAATTTTCCTATTGTTTACGTCTTTTAGGGTTTTGTCCTTGAAATAAAATTATTATACCATAAAGCAAATGATAACTCTTTTTTTCAGTTTCCATCTTGTTGTCTGAAAATGAAGCTGTGACTTGCAGGTTTCAAATACCAATAGACATCACAGCATTAAAGAGAGACAGAATCTAGCAGCTTTTTTTTTTACTGCTGTTTTAACAAGGAACAAGATAATTTAGTGCATATTTCATCATTTCTATAAATGTGGTGCTCAGGGGTGTGGTTTGGTGGTGGGCTTGGCAGTGCTTGGTTAGCAGTTGGACCTGATGATGTTAGATGTCTTTTCAACCTGAAAGATTCTGATTCACTGTTGTCAGTCAAGTAGCTTGTTACACAGAAGACCCAGTAAGAGCAAATTACTGCAGTGAGGTGATTCCTTGTTACTGCTCACCTGACTTCAAGAGGTTTCTGATCCTCTGCTGTTCTTCCCACGCTGAAGGCATGTATTTCCATGAGGATCAGAACTGTCATAAAGCTGCAGCTCTGCTGTACGACACTGCTCATTTATTACTTAACAGTAGCAGTTGCTGTAAATCAGTTCTAGTGCTGATTTTATCAAGAGTACAGGATGTTCCTGGCAATGCTTGTTCTCAGATTCTAGCTGCAGTCCAGCTCTCTACCAAAGTAGCTTGTTTTCCATGTTCTGTTAGTAGTCATATGCACTAATCCTTTGTAAGTTCATATCTCACTGAAAAAGTAATTCCTTTAGCTGTACCTCCTGCAGTTTCATCTTCTGGTGCTTTGTAGTACCTGAGTCCAAATATCTCTTCCTTCTCTCCTGTATTTCTCCTTGGATTTAATTTCCTTGCTTTGTGAAGGAGTAAATAGGCTTTACTGTACTATATCTTTACACTCTGTTTAAGCAAATAGACCTCAGGTGAAAACTGCCATGTACTGTTTGTGTTTCATTGCTATGGCAAGTTTAGTACTGCTACCAAAAAGGTATCTCTATTGCTGAACTTAATTTTCTGAGTCAGTGGCCCATTTCATTTGTTTGGATCAGAGCTGTGTTTTCTCTTTAATTAGCATTCAATGGGTGCTATCATCTCATTTTTTTCCAAAATTCAAAGAGCTTTAGGACCCTGTGCAGTGATGCTCTTTGCTGTTAGATGGGATACCATAGCTTGTCTAACAAATACGTTATAGAACTGAACATCATTTAGACAATGTGCAAGGAATCACTGAGCTGTTCTGCTGGGTAATCAATTTTTCAGTTGACTGGCAGCCTGGCCTCTTCCAGCTCTCACAAAGGGCTTTTGGTTCATTTCAGAAATCTAAAATACATTAGCAGAAAAAGCAGCTATCTATTGCTAGAGAGACTGTGTTTCATCAGAAGAAATTTCATATGAAGAAAATTAATCAGTAACAGTGTTGAAAGGGAAGATAGAGACAGGAAGAATGAAATGAGAAAGCTGGGACAGATTAAGAAGTTGTGTATTTCAAGCATCCTAACCAAGTAGAAAGAGTTAACAAAGGGGCAGGGGTCAAGTCTGCAATTGTATATTCACATTGGGTGGGTTTCATTTGGTTTCTTTCTCCTACAGCAAAGATTCCGCATTTCATATTCTGTCTTTGTGACCTGAGATAGATCTACAGATGTAGACTTATGGAGTGGCAAAGTAGATTTTCCTAACACTGGAGTAAAAGATTTTTATCAGCTCTATTCAGCTTTATCTATCCTGCTNTGTGATGATATACATATACGGATGGTGCTTTTTGTTTTTCTTTTTTTTTTTTTTTTTTTCTGGGAGATACCATTCCAGCTTCCAATACACCCTGTTTCTATACGTCAGGTTATATCTTTGGAGGAGTTTCTTGAAATGTGGACTTGACAACTACAGTAAATGAAGAGATCTCAATCTGAATGTGTTTGTGTGTGAATGAATGTTCTCACAGCAGAACTGAATTTTTTTTTGTGTGGCAGTAAATGATATGCATGAAAACATCTGGATAATCTCATAAAATTTGTTTTCTCAAGGCAGAAAACCTGGTGGTTTGTACTTGATATTTTTATTTTTCTCCAGATACCCCATCACAAAGGGTGCAGTTTATTCTTGGAACAGAAGATGATGATGAGGAACACATTCCTCATGATCTCTTTACTGAGCTTGATGAAATCTGTTGGCGTGAAGGAGAGGATGCAGAGTGGAGGGAGACAGCAAGGTGAGCATTTTCATAACTTAAAAATTATCTGTATGTATTGGTTGCTGGTGTATTGAGGAATGATTTCAAAGCTGTAGCAAGCTCAGGGACTGATTTTGGATAGAAACCTTAAATAAAACCATATTTTTAATCCTTTGTCTGCTACTTTTACAACAGCATTTGTCATTTCCCAGAGCCAAATATTTTCATTTGGATTTATGAATATAGGTCAGAGTGAATACTGATGGAAAAAAAAATTAATGTAAATATACCATGTATGTGAATTAAAAATCATTGGGTCAATTAATATTTTATCTTCTAATTGAAAGACTCTTTCAAACTTCATAATTTGTTTGAATCCTCAAGAAACTAGTAAGGGAGCCATTATAAAACGATTAAAGCAAGGAATGAGATTTACTTTTGGAGCAATAGAACTTTTACATATTCTAAGTCTCCATGAACAGTTTATTTTGAGAATGAGTATTCAGTGTTGGATCATTTTATTTCTGCAAAATTAGTGGGAAAGACTGTTGCATTTCTGTGTGAAAAAAAAAGAATACTGGTACAAAACTCTTCTTTTAATTCTATATTTTTTCTCTTGAGCATTTAAATGGGAGATAATTTAAATGGGAGATAATTTGCTTAGTTTCATTAAGAATTTACATTTTACAACAATCTTTGCTTTATTTTTCATCTTGAAACCTTACTTCTTCCTCTTCCTGCCAGCTGTTGATAGTGTTCCTCAATGTGGCCCAAAAGTCTGTGTAATATATATATTTGGTTGAATATAAATTGCAAAATTTCTGGAAGGATTTTGTGGTTAACTCTGTATGTGGGCTGTCTGACATGAGCGTGACTGGTAGTTTTCTTTCTAATTTTACTGCAAATTTTTGCTTTCCCAGAGGGCCAAAACATTATCTATGACCTTCCCTTCCATGATCTGTTTATAGGCAGCATAGATGCTAAATATAGATTTTTATGTGTAGAAAATTTTCATATGGGGATTGTACTGCAAAAGGAAAACAGTAATGTTTCTAAATAATCTTATTAATATTCAGAGAGAGAAAATCTAATCAAGATAATCATCTGCAATGTTCTCATACTGATTAGGAATACATAGAACCTCTCTAGGAGGGGTATCAACTTCTGTTGAAATTAAAAAGTAAAAACCAGTATGTGTTATGTTATTTTTAAGCAGGAAAATAGCAACTTCTTTAGTTCAACTTTAAAAAAATCCCCTTGCAAATTATCAAAGAATCGTGTTTCTGAAAATTTCTAGTTTCCTATGGATTATATGCACCAATGTGTAAGCTTTAATGTCTGACACTATAAACTCTAATTAAAGCTCTTTTCATGATTTAGACTCCTCTGTGTCCCTAGTGTGTTACAAGCTCTGATAACAAACCTGCCTCTGTCCAGTCACCTGGCTTAGACTTTTAAGAATATGTTTGTCTTTTATTGCTCTTTTAAAATCTGTTTACAACTGGTCAGTAGATTTAAATTAGGTAATACCAAGGACAGACTGCAGCAGCATAATCAGATAAGCAATGTTGAAGACTGACTTACATGAACAGAAGGTAATGACAGTATGAGGTTTCTGATGATATTTTGTAAGACTCTATGCTTAGATCATTATTTTTAGAATATATGGAGCATGATTTTTACTTTTTTTTCTGCATCAGCATAAAAGATATAACAAGCTAAGCACAGAAATAATAAGATATATAATAACACTAATAATAATACATTATAACAGAAATAATTAAGAATACTCAAGCATAAAGATTCTAAAGAGATTAGAAACATGCACAAAAATGGAGGTATGAGAAGAGAAAAATGTAGGTATTTTGCAGAGTCTTGGGAGACAATGGTTTATACAAGACAATAAATGCACCATATTTGTGATGCTGTGGATACAAATAGGTACTGCACATTTTTCAGCTTGGAAACAAGAGTGTCATGAATAAGATTAGGAACAGCCTTTTCTTAGGGAGTTCAAGTGTAACTGCAAAATGAAAAAAAAATTTAAGAACTATTTTTACATCTCACATGCTTTTTGATAACTTCCCTGAGTTGTTGTAGGCCTCCCTTGAAAAGTATCACTTTGAATTTGATGGGGAGGAGTGTGTTAAATCGTGTGTTTGATGTCCGTTTGGAAATGGTTTTGAAAATTTATTTGGAAAATCTCATTTGCATATGCAAATCCAATTTCACGATTCGGCTTTGTGGAAGCAAATTTTTGTGCTGTGTCCTCCTTGCTGCTTCTCTGGAGGAATGCAAAGGTGAAGGGAATGGGCTGGGAAGAGAAAACAGAATGCAGCAAAAGGGAGTGGGGAACAGGTCTGATGAAGAGGAAAGCGTTCTCATGGGCAAAGGCTAAGTACAGAATCTGGCCAGTTTCCTGCCAGAGGAAATGAAGAGAAAATGTTAAATACAAAGAGGAGGAGAGGGCTAGACATAGGAGACTGGAGATTTTCAAGGACCCAAGGAGTTGAGGCAAATTGTCTCTATAAATAATGAGAGAATGATTCGAAGGCGGCTGGGACGGTTCCAGGAAATGGAATACATCAGGAAGGGAGCAGATAGGCTGATGATGAGTGGGTCAGTGAAGTGGTGGCTGCTCACAGCATGGCAGCAAAAGGGGAAGAACTTGGTACACAAGGGCTGAAAGGAGGAAAGTATCTAAAATGTGGGTACACTTGCGAATTTTACGAGTAGGAGCAGAGGTAGACAGGCTCAGGAACAGAAGATGACAACCGTGATAGCTGCTTTGCTGGGCCGTGAGGCTTGGTAAAACTGGAAATTCCTGAGCTTTAGAGGTCTTAAGGCTTTACATTTCCCTGCAGTCTGGAAATGTGTGAACATGCTGTCCAGGTGTGAGGCTCTGTTTGACTTCTCTGCTGCCATGTCTGTATAAAATAGCCGAGTGCTGTTGAGCCAAGCAATACAGGTGTGTGCTGTGGCTGCAGCTGTTCCAACCTTGCTAAGCTGGCAGGTTGCAGGGCTCCACACAGCAACATCCCTGTGTGACTCCTCAGATTTTTGTTTGGTTTTTTAAATATTCTTTTAACATTTTAAGTGTAACATTTATCAGCAGAGAATTCAGTCTCAAGCAAGTTCATTTGGCTCGATGGTAACAAAAGACTTGATCCTTTCATGCCAGTTTCATATATCCTTTGACATTCTTAAAGTTTCTCCAGACTCCTTTTCATACACTTTGTTATTCTATCACAGAAATATCATTGTATGCCAAAGAATTAGTCAAAGCTCTTGTAGAGTACAAAGGTAATTGCTTAATATATTCTGTCTTCATCTCTGTGGTCAGAACTTAACCTCGAAAGTGATATAATACAGCATTATATGAAAAGAAGTAGGCAATGGAAGTTTCTCATATTTCCTAAAAAGGAAGAATAAAGTGAAATCTAAAGACATGTTTAACATCTTTGTCTGTACTTTCAGCATCTGCAGAAGTAATTAATTTTTCATCTCTTATGCACAATGGAGTTATAACATTGATTGTTTGTATAGGTGGTTGAAGTTTGAAGAAGATGTAGAGGATGGTGGAGAGAGGTGGAGCAAACCCTACGTTGCCACACTGTCACTTCACAGCTTGTTTGAGCTGAGGAGCTGCATCCTGAATGGCACAGTTCTTTTGGATATGAGAGCTAACTGCATAGAAGAAATTGCAGGTATGTATTGATGTTTCATTTACTGGTTATGAAAATGATTTAATAAAAACAAAATGCTTACCAAGAAAGTTATTGCATAACAAAGGTAATTGCTTAATATATGTTTTGTTTTTCTCAACAAAACAAGGATATGTTTTTCTCAATGTACTAGAAAAGAAATTCATGTCTGGCACAGTTAGTAAATATTCTATTTGTATTTTTTTATGTGGAATCTGCTGCTTTAAGAATCAATTTTTGAGTAAAGAAGAAAACTAAAATGGAGGAAGGAGGACAGTTTGGTTAGATTTAATTAGAGCTGGCATGTTCTCTGCTCTTGCCATTCTGCTTCACATGAATGAGGCGTGTGCTAACTTTCACAAACTTAATCTACTGCTATGCTAATTGCAGGCAATCTAGTTTAAAAAAACGCTAAAATATAGGGAAGTATTTATTGCAATGAAGTTACATGAAAACAGATATGTCTCTGAGTTGAGAATGAAATCAGGAGTAATGATAGAGTGTAAGTTTTTAAAAGAAATTTTAGATACATTAATTTCTTAAGATAAGGTTAGTGCATTTTTTTCCAATAGAAGTATATTTGGCAGTTGCAATTCTAGAGCTTAATACAATGGATGAGCCTTCTCTCCCAAAAGTATAAGTGAGATTGAGACTAAATGCCATTTCCTGCTTTCCTGTTGTTTTTCTTAAAGACTGTAACTAGTTCAGGAAAGATACAAAAGACAAAGCAATAAAATTTTCTAACACTCAAGATTATCAAGAAAACTGCTTTGTGGATGATAAATAAATCTATGTAAGTCTTGTATAAAATTAATTTTACTTATTTAAATTGTAGGGGAGATACTGTTTGGTGGGCTATATTTAACAGTGGAATTAAAATTGGCTCAGATAATGGTAGCTGCTTTTTGTATTTACTTTTCCCAAATTGTTTATGTCAAACTGATGCAAGATATTATTAATATAAATCTGCAGAAACTTGTGTGGGTTTCTACTGTGTGCTGAGATCTGATTCTTCCATGACTCATAGTCTGAATTAGACCTTCAAAATTTGTCTTGGTAATGATAAAAGATAAGCATGAAGAATAAAAAGCAGCTCATTTGAAAGAACAAAGAAGTCTATCAGTATGTTGCTTTATTATTTATTTATAAATAATTAAGAAGTACTTAGGTCAGCTGCTTGATGTTCTTATAATACTTTTTGCTTAAATAGTACACTGAGTTTTTCAGTCTTGAGCTTTACATTCTTAATCCAGAAATCACTCAACTTGGTCTGTCATCAGCTAAGAAAGCCCTTCCAGAATTGTTTTTTTAAGTAGGTAAAAAAAGTAAGGATGGATGCAGAAAACCCCCAACTTCAGCAAACATCCTTTTTTCCCCCGTTTTTGGAAGATATTGTATATTTTCCAATCTAGTGAGGCCTCAATTAATTACTGTTTATAATCTCAATCCTTAGTTGTAGTGATTTTGTTTCAGTTAACGTGGCCAAGGATTTGCGCATTTGTAATACTGATGTTGAAACTCAGCACAGATGTAAGTTGTTCTTCAGCAGAGAATCTGGGGAGTTACCCCCACGCTATTATGTCAGCCCTAGTTTTGGCTTATCCTGGTTTGCTGATTAGGAAAACCTATTTCTTCTGAGAAGGGGCTTTAGGATGACTTCCATTAATTGGCACGTACCATTTTCATTTAAGAAGTACCTGTTGTTGTGGCAGATTTGGATGCATTTTATTTGTTGTATTATCTGTTTGAAGTGGTAGGTATCCCTTTCTGATAGGGTGACCTGACACATGATAAGGTTTGCATGGGTTGTGCTTGGTCCTCAAGAGAAGATTATACTTTTCCTCCTCTGCAGATTCAATAAGCAATGAACTATTCTTTTTTTAAAAAGCTTTGCAGCAGGTGCTTCAGGCAAGTGAATCATTCTGTAAATTACTCACATTCTGTCAGGTTTCTTTGAAGAGATTTTTTTTTCTATTTTCTCAAGAAATAAAGTTGCTACTCCAGTTGCTTTTCTCTGTTAATATTATTTGTGCTGTAGAAATGCTGTTTAACTTTTCTTCAATCAAGTTCCTTTGTACTTTGTTACTTTACTGCTATGTGTGTAATTTTCCTGGTCTCCAGTGATGAGAGAATGTTACCAAGAGTGTGGCACACAGTAGGCAGCACTGCAAGAAGGAAAGAGTGATAGTAGTGGTAATAAGCACACCACCAAGGCCTGTGTGCTGGGTATCTTAGACATGTGACAGTTCCAAATAATATGACTGGCAGTTCTTTTTACTTAAAAGTGATTGCTGGACCTGAAGATTAGGCAGGACTGGTACCTCTCAGGAAATCCTTTATTGGCTGTTCCAGTCAGTTGCTATTCCCTGCTAGTAGTTATAATCCTTCTTACCCTCTGCTATAGAATGCAAATGCTGTTTTCATGAGGAACTGTTATGTATTCCCATTGTATCTGACAGTCCTGACACTTAAGAATTTAAGGAAATGGTGGCTCTCACCTGTTGGCTTCAGTTTTTTTTCAACATCAGCTCTTGTTACTTGGTTTGCTGGCCATCCTCATGCCAGGCTTGTGCAGCAGGCCTGGTGATCACTTTTGGTTTTGTTTCCATGTTACTGTGTATACCACCTTTAGGGGAGTTTCTGAAAACAGGTTATGCCCTGTGATTTTAAGGGGTACTCCTGAATTAAATTTGATTCTTGTGCTTCTGATTCACAGTTTGGTTTTTATTTTTTAACACAATCTGCATTGCTATAATGCATCATCTTTTGAGAGCAAATGTATTATTTGTGCACATGTACTTTCTTCTTACTTGCCTTTGTTAGTGGGAAATGTGTGCTGTGTATTTATTGGTAATGTCTTGCTATCTGGGCTGTATTCCAATATCAAATTACATTGCTATTAATGCAGTACCAGTCTTCCTATCCTTGAAAGAGGTGTATTTAAACTTTATTGCTAAATTGAGACTAAGAATTCCTATTTGTTTTAGTCAAGGCTTTTAATCTATAAACACTTACTCACTAAGGCATTAAACTCTTAGACACTCAGCCCTTGAGAATTTCTATTATTAAAGTCTGTATTTTAAAACATTAATGGGCTTGTGGTAAAACATACAGATGAAAGCCACCTTTTGTAATGTTTGCATAGTTTCCAGAACTATGTATTTTATCCCTAGAAACATTGACTGTTCTGAATAAAAATATTTTGCACTGTTCATGTGGTGAGAATTTTAAAATCATCCTCTAGTCCAACATGTCCATTCTCTATTAGGTCTTTTTCATTCCAACTGTCATATTTAAAAACTACTTCATCTACAAGATTGTATATTTCTTTGGACAGGCACACAATTTTCCTTGTTGCAAAAGAGCTTATTCATAGCTATGATGCTGAATTCACAGACAGCATCTTATTATAACAGAGACTTCTGAGATGGATTTCCAGCACTGTCATCATACATCAGAACAGCATGTTTGTTCCTGAACTTTCTCAAATTGTTCTTAATTTTTGTAAGATGGATTTTGCTTCTCTTGAAAAGAGCTCAGTTCCTCTGCTGAACTTTATCCTGTTTAAAAATGCAATTTTTATTACACATTTTAGGGGAGTTATTCCTATTTCTAATATGTGACGCTATTTTTTCATATGTCTTTGCAGTGACTCCTGTATCAGTTAGTTAGCACTCCATGCACAAGGAATTCCTTTGAACATTATGTGGTAATATTTTATCGATCACTTCTGTATAGAACATATGCTAAAAGGAAGTCTAAAAAATCTATGTAATCAAAACAGTTTATTTTGGAACTTGTCTCTTGAGGATGTATTTGCCAGAATCTGGCTGTACCATTAGCGAGCAGCTTCACTGTGTTGTTCAAGTTGGCAGATGAAAATGTTCTCTTTTGATATTTTCATTTAGTTCCTTTGAAACCATGTAGATTCTCAGATTACCATCTGGTTTTTTGATTAGAACCACTGAATGAACTCAAAAGGTTCCTCTATTTAACATATGATGCCATTTTCTGTTGTTTGGTTCAAAAACTATTCAGTCCAGCCTTTAATGGCAATACTTTCTTTATAGCATGAGCCACAGAACTTGCATATTCTTGTAGTTGTGCAGTGTTTTGTGGAAAAATGTCCAACTTTGTCAGATACAAACTGTGGCCTCTGCTGCACAGTGGAGTTTTGGCGATTTGCACATATTTGAAATATTCCCATTTATTTTAAAGGGTTTAATTGCAATAATGGTTTCTTGTTAAAATTAAATTTTAAATCTACCCTTCCTTTCCAATCCCAAGATCTAAATATTTTTTCCCAAGCAGTCTTTTGTATGCTCCTCACGATTGAATTTTCAATCTGTGTAACAGCTTAATCTTGTGATTGAGGTCATCAGATTCTGTGCTCAGCAACTGAGGGCATTACATCCCAAGTGTGCAGTTTTACTGATTTCGTTAATATCATGTTAAGCTTTCAATCTGAACAAGTCTTCTTTTACCTTTGTTTGCTTTAAGCTATATTACTCCATAATAACAACATATTTTAACTGGCTCAAGTTGAGATTTTATTTCACTGGAGCCTTTTGTTTCATCTGCAGCACTCACATTGTGTTATGTTTCTGACAGTGCTTTTATGGTACATTTAACTTTTATTACAAACACTATAATAAAGCGTGGGATTGCCTGTGAGTAATCTGCTTCTCTGTTTGACCCTACACCTGTCTTTTGTTCAACTTTCACCTTCTAACTTACCCAGGTTCCTGCATTTGTTTGCTTTATTTTCAGCTTAGCATGTGGTAATAACCTCTACAGAGAAACTGTCAGGTTTTGTTCCTTTGTCTGTGGGTAAATTGTAGATCTTGTACCAACTTCTAAGTAGCACTGTCTTTTTTGTGGTTGTTGTTTTCCCATGTTAACCCCAACTGTAGGAATCTTTTTAGATTGCACAAGTCAATCTCAGTTTGCAAAATTTATTTTTTATGAGGCATTCACTGTGCCTTCAGTTCTGAACTGCAAGCTGGGAATTTTGGCCTTGTCTTTGTAATTTACGGTTTTGTGAAATATTTGCTCTTGTTCCTCAGTAAAACTACGTACTGTTATTTTAAAAAGCAGACATGGTTCATTCTTTCTTTCCTTTTAAAGTATGCTAACTGAATAATTGAACCAAATAATTTCAGGTAAAGCTGGAAATAGAAACTGTGTCTCGAAGCACTGGATGAGCTGCTAAATCTGCCATCTTAGATAGCTTGTTTATAATCACCATTGTAAATGATGTAAATGGGTCTTGGTTCACAAGTGCAGCCCAGGAGCCCTAATTGTTGGGTTTGTATTGCTCCTCCTGCTTGACTCACTAGGGAAGGATTTATTTGGGTTCCTCTTTAGAGATGCATGAAGATAAAGGACAGTGTTCCACCTGATTGTCTTCCATAATGCAATATATAAGGGTTGCTTGGTTTTTTCTTCCCTGTCTTTAGGGGCAAAGACCATAAGCTAGAAAAGCTTTGGCTTTTGATTTAGGTTTTCCAGTCAGCTATCACTGCAATCCTGATGCACACAAAACCTGTGTGTTTTATATTTTGTCATTAATCTCTCATTTTGTCCTACAATTGTACAGTTATACAAGTTGGAAGTCTGAACACTGGCACCCTTGCTGGTATATACTGAATTCAGTTTCTGCTGTAAACTGTCTGTGCCAACCTACATCAGGAGAAGATGAGCCCAGTAATTTCTTTTTGAACTTCACAGGTATTTTGGTACAAATACAGTATGTTTTCTATAAATTTATTCTGTTCCACCTGAACATTCTGTGCAATATTGCACACGAGGTGATGAGCACACTGTGAACCTGCTGCAGTGGGGAGCGAGCAGTTGCCACACTTGAGAGCTTCCTGATTGTCCCTTTGCCTGGACCTGTGGGGACTCCACGTGGGTGTGTCTCTGTACAAAGCTGCAGTGTGTAACAGACACCTCCAGAGTGAGTGGAAGCAGCTTTTGCATCCTTGCTGGCTCTAGAGGTGGGACAGATGGCATTTTCTTTGCTGGGCCACACATGAGCCATGCTGCATTTGAACTGATACAAATTGTCTACACCCCACTGCTGTAATTCACAGCCTGGTAAACTGTTCACAAGTGGTGATGAGTTATAGCCCAGTTACTGTAATAGCTTGTTAAAGTACTCACATTGCTCACATCTACTCACAAAATTAATTTTATGCAGATGATGTATTGTAACTGAGGCTGAATGGGGAAAACATTCTTGAAATTACATGAAACCCCAAATTTCTTTGAACTCTTTTAAATGGTCAGGTCAGGGAGAATATCTGTCTTTAACATCTTGAAAAAATGATTTCATGGTTCCAGTATTAATCAAGATTCCTAAATGAAGAAACATCCTACTTTAGTGTACTTGATGTCAGCAGAAATGTTACAGTGTGAGCATTTAATAATAGAATGGGTAACACTGTGCTGCTGGATATTCCACAGGTTCTACATACTTCTGAAAGCTTCATATGGTCGTGAAGCAGCCTTGAAAAATGGAATGGTAAGCTGTCTCTGGCTAGAAGGTGGCTGTGCAGGATTTAAAAGGGTATTCAAGAGGAAAATACTTTAAAACAAAGCTTCTTTACTCCCTTCTTTCATGTGGAGTGTGAAGAAATGGCTGCCTGTTCTAGATAGAAAAGTGAAGAACAGGGCTTTGAAAATATGTACGGCTTCAACTGATGTGAGCATGTAGGCTGTTCTACTCACAGGATTAAGTGATTACAGTCTATTTTGAAAATTAAATGTTTAAAATGGTCCTTTTGTCCATTTACTCTTGGACTTTAACCATGCTGCTCTTGTTTTCAAGACAATCTTTGCAATTAAGGGTGTTATTAATATTGCAGTGGCCTGGACTTTTAAAAAATATTTTAAGAAGCTTGGGAAGAAACTGAAAAGGAATCCCATAATGATAGGGGTGGATGGACACAGTCTGTCTTATTCCAGCTCACATCTGTGCAGGGCTTGAAAAAAAGGGTCAAAATACAGCAATCTGTCAGAAATTGAAAACCTCTGCCTGATTCTTCATTGCAAAGCCCTGGATCCATCACTCATGGTCACATCTGTGGACAGCTGCATTTACCTGGACCCCATCCTTGTCCTTCTGTGTGTGTGTCACTGTAGAGATGTAGACTCGTTGGTAGCCTCTCCATCACAAGTGAAACCTCCAGGTTTCTTGTTGATCAGCTCTCAGGCAGGGGTGTAATACATTGGCTTGTTATGTTGATATTGAAAGCATCAGAAAAACTTGTGTGTTTTAAGTGTATATACAGTGCATAGGTGACTGTTAGCAATTAAAGTCTGCTTTTAACCAGCATAGTTATTTAATGCCTTTTATTATCTCTCTTCTGTTGCTCTTGGCTGTCATCAAAGACATGACAAATATAGTCTCTACTGATGATGCATCTGCTTTTTATTTTTCCTGCTCTGCTTGCTTTTCCACTCAGTTTACTGGCAGATATGAATCTGACTCCAGCACAGAATCATGAGCTGTCTGGATTTTCAGTACAAGGAGTTTTGGACTCAGCTTATTGTATCACTATTTTTGTGCAGTACAGTTTCTTCTAATTGATATACAAGGGCAGTGTGTACTTAAAGCTGTTATACATGCTTTGATACAGATTTAAAAAAAAAAATTTCTGTTAAGATCATTACTGTTGGAGCAGTATTTCCCCAAATAATAATTAAAAAAAAAATCCCACAAAATTCTCAACAATTCTTTCCCATTTGAAACACATAATGCATGTCATAGAATCATGGAATCATAGAGTGGTGTGGGTTGGATAAAGATCATCTAGTTTCCATCCCCCTACTGTAGGCAGGGACACCTTTAAGTAGACCAGGTTGCTCAGAGCCCCATTCAACCTTGCCTGGAACACCTCCAGGGATGTGGCATCCACAGTTTCCCTGGGCAACCTGTTCCACTGCCTCACCAAGAATTCTTTGTGTGCCTCACCACTCAAGAATTTTTTCCTAATAATCTAAAAATTCTCTCAATTTAAATCCATTACCACTTGTCCTGTTACTATGTGCCCTTGTAAACAGTCCTGCCCTGTCTTTCCTCTAAGTCCCCTTTAGGTACTGGAGGGCTGCAATTAGGTCAGCCCAAAGCCTTCTCTTTTCCAGGCTTAGCATTGCCAGTTGTCTCGGCCTGGAGCTTGGTGTGTGCTGTTTCCTGCAGCTGGAGCAGGATGGCTTCATCCACAAACTCCTCTTGATCAGCTCACCTGTGCTGTAAACCACAACTGTGAAGTTCCCTTTGTTGCCTCCATCTCTGCTTGTGGCTGTTCTTCAGAGACAGCTCCTCATGCTCAGTCCCTGTCTGGATGTAGAGGGTGACCCCTCAGCCTCTCCTTCCTTTCCTGTCCCTTATGAACAGCCTGTGGCTATGGATAGCCACATCCAAATAATGGAATTTGCCCCACAGTGTCAGTAATGGCACCAAGCTCATAACTTTCTAGCAGCACAGTGGCTTCCAACTCCTCTTGGTTTTTGTCCATTCTGTGCTTCGGTGTAAAAGTACTTCACTGGGCTGTGTCACCTTCCTAGAGAAATGGCTGTGTATGTACAAATAATGATAATATGAATACATGGTACTATTTTCTGCTAGTGCACTGCAAAAATGGTTATAATTTCTTAGCAGGGCAATCAGTTTCAGTCTCATCTCCTTGAAATTATCCTCTTGCAGTAACATGTACATCTGTCAGTAGAAATAGATTCTATTTGGTATTGACAAATAATGCAGCAATTTTTCTGCATTGTCTTACCTGAACTTTCTTTGCATTGCACCAAAGGTACTGTAATTATAGCTAGAAGAAAGAAAGACTGTAATTTCCTGTGGTAAGTACAAAGGGAATAAAAAAATTGTTTCCTCATAGCCGATCCTGTGTAGGGAATAGAATAAGGGTTATTTGGAGAAAAAAAAAGATATGCACATCAGAACCTTGGATTTAAATACGTTGTATGTAAGAGTGCTTAAGGACTGACTTCAAAGTCATTGCATAGGTGACCTTAATTTGTGAACCGCATACATTTTTGAGGATTTTTTTATATTAATAGCATCCTTTGTCCCTGCCCTTCCCCTGTCTCTCTCCCCCCAAGAGTGAAATACTTCTAGATAGAACTTGCATTGATTTCTGTTGCATTAAAGGAACTGGTGCATTTCATTGTAATCCTATAGGGTACTAATCATTATTATTGCAATTTAAAAGATAAAATATTTCCTTTTCCCCCTCTTTTATTACTTTTATGTGTACATTTTCAGATATGATTCTGGACCAGCAGGTGGGTTCTGGGCAGCTCAGTGAGGATGTCCGTCACAGAGTGCATGAGGCACTACTGAAACAGCATCACCATCAGAACCAGAAGAAACTGAGCAACAGGATCCCAATTGTAAGATCTTTTGCTGATATTGGAAAGAAGCAGTCTGAGCCCCATTCCATGGATAAAAATGGTAATGCTTTATTTTGCATTTTGAGCCTTCAATATCATCTGCCTGTTTGGTATTGCATGCGCTTTGTACCCACAGCTTAACAGCGTGATTCTGCTCTGAAAATCTACCCTGTAAAAATGGTACTTTTTGCATGAGAGTGGCTCCTCTTATGCATTCAGAAATATTCTTGCTCAAATTTGAAATCTGGCTACCTGGCACGACTCAGGGCTGGACAGAGCCATTCAAGGCATCTCGCTGAGGTGTTGGAAGCTGTGCTGGTGTGCCAGGGCATCCTGGGTGACTGGCATGGCACATTATTTCCAGGGCAGCTTAGGTATGCTTTAGGTGCTCTGTGCAATTCCTCAGACTGAGCTGGAGCATCTTTGCACAGGGTTGTTCTGAGCTGGACAGGCTCCATCATTGCCAGGAATGTGGGAGGACTGTTCTTGACTTCTGTTGACTCTCCAGGACCTATTTATTTAAAAGGTAGTGGATTGTTGAAATAGTTTCTAAGTCTACAACAGTGTATGCATTAGCTAGAGTTCAACTGCTGCTTCAGATTTTATAGGTGAGTTTGCGGGGTTGAAAAATGAAGCAAACATCAAGATGATACTGTTGGAGAGATGACACAAAAGCTGTACCTTGTTCTTTCAGGAAATCCCATTTGAGAAAACCAGGATAATGCAAATGAGAAATGTTTGCAGAATGGTTCTAGAGTAAAATATTGACATAAGTTGTTTTGGTTTTCTTGCCTTTACAGAGGACCTTACGAGGTGTATTATTGTTGTAGGTCATCATAATGAAAGATCATTTCTTATTGCCCCTTCCTTATTTGCATAAACAAAGGTCTGTGTTATGAAATTTGCAGTGAAATTTGTCAGATATTTTTCAGTTAACTCCTATTCCAAAAATCACGTTAACTGTAGTGAAATCTCAGTCCCTTCTGCTGTCACTCTGTTTCAGAGCCCTGCTGAGCTCCCCTATCACCTTGGGAAGTGGAGAGGGAGGAAACAGCCACAGCACAGGGAAGGTCAGGATTGCAAGAGGAATCTGTGTGCTCTGAGGCATAGGACAGAAGGCAAAGAGTAGTTGTGTGGCTGATCTGGAAAGATGGGGCTGTCAGTATAAAGGTTAACTTGATTTCAAGGAAGAAGATTTTTTTCAATCATTGCCATATAAAGTTTTAAGAGATCTAAATCTGTTGCTTCCCTGGGGAAGATTCTAGACCTAAAAGGCAACATATAATTTCATTTGATGAGGATATGAAATAGAAACCTTAATTGTGTTGAAGTATCATTGTAACAGTAAGGAAAAGATAATATTGACTAAGATGTGTGTGATTATGCACAAGAGTAAATGTAAGCAGGATGATTGCTCATGCTTCTTAAGGCAACTTTCTTGTTGATTTATACAGCTTTTGCTGAGGACTTTAAACAAATATTCAGGAGACACTAGACAAAGTTAATGATATAATAAGTTAATTTCCACAGGATATAAGATGGCAACTTGCATTCCATTAAGCTTTTTGCACTAGATCTTACGTAATAAATAGGCATTAGCTGCCTTAAGAAGAACCTTCAGGGCAAGCTGTGAAATTATCATGAGCTCAATTTTGGTAACTTTCAGTGTCTGTTAGTGGAACTGTGGCAGTAATTCACTTCAGAAACATCTTGCTTTTGCTCAAGTTTCTTCTGGCAAACTTCCTAGCTTTTCCTAAATTCCTCCCAAAAATAAATTCTCATCAGGATAGCATCTAAGTCCATATTAAACACACTAATTTGATATACTCAGTGGTTAAGTAAATGGTATGTAAATTAGTTAAATTATTTTATTTGTTAAATTATTAAAAAGTTTCTTTTTAGATTGCCATGGAGTGACTGTACAAGCTACTCATAGTAATATAAAAATGACTTGTTAAAATAGAGGTTTGAATAATGTAAGAGCAAAAGCTGAATATGTGTAAAAGAAAGAAAAATTAAGGTATGTTAACAACTTATATTGTCTTAAGAGTGTGCTGTAAGACACATCTTGTTTCCTGAGGAAAAACTGGTAAAATCCATTCAAGGCATCATTTTAATCTGCTTATTCCCTTTTGTCCACAAACATTGCATAGAATGTATGAAGTTAAAATGTTTCTAATATTGCCATCAGTAGCAGCATTTTTCTCTCCTTTTAATAAAAAGAAGGAATCAAAATATTGTTGCTTTTACTTTCTGGATGATAAGCTTAACTCCTAGAAGGCTGCAGGGAGAGAAACAGATCATGTCAGGTACTGCTGGTGAAGTCACAGCCCAGCTCACCCCTGTCAGAGACAGGAGCTTTCATAAAGAGCACGTGCCAGGAGCTTTGGAAGGGGCACTTGTTTGTTCCTTCTGAAATGAGACATGGGAACTTGGACACTTTTTCTGCACAAAAGGAAGTTGTCTCTTTGGTTAAGTTTGGGGTTAGTGTGAGACAGTTGAGCTGGAAACAATCCTTAGCAGTCTGTTGATTGTAAAAAAGGTGATTCGGAGCCCTAAGTCCCTGATCTCTGGGTTATGTGGTACCGCTGAGGATTCAAACTCCCTTCTTTGTCCAAGTTCTTGACAATAGTAGCTTATCAATGTGTCAATTTTCAGATGTTCAAGAGCAAAGTCTGAAAATTGTTACATAAATTAATTCCATATATGGCAGCACTGCTGACAGGCCATTGTGATATCTTTGCTGGAAGATAGTTGTACATATGTTCTCCCTCCATTTTTCTTTGTTTATGAATCTGTCAGACCATCTAATTAATTTGCTTTGTATTTAGTAGTATTATCTTTTGTTTACAATGGCTTTTCTTCACATCCTCTGCAGGGCTAAGATGTCAGGGTGCTATGGATTTACCATGCATTTTTAATGCTGCCATGCTGTGTTTAACTTTCACTTTTCATTAGGCATCAAAACTGTGAGAATTAAAAGCCTGCTTTTGATGTTCCAATAAAAAATGACAGTCAAATTTGGCATAAGAGCAGAAAAAAATGATTTTTTTATGGGCTAATTTGACACCAAATACCCAAAATTGAGGGTGGCAAGTGATTTTAGCATAAATACTGTAAAAGACAGGTAAAAATATGAATTTTTTTTCATTGGTAAATCATCTTTGGAAAGTTTGCTTTATAAAGCAATTTAACCTATTTTTATTAAGATGAGTGGGTTTCACACTCTGATACCTCAGAGCTGTGTTCCTAAATTCCTGTGACATGGCCTAAAGAGCCAAAGACATAAAATATATATAATAAAACACATTAAAAAAAAAAGAAAAGAAAATCCAGACCTTATACTGGCTAAAGTCCAAGAGGAAGGAACTTGAGAGAGGAGTATGGCAGGCCAAGTTACTTTTATTTTCATGCACCTTGCTGAAGTGTTCTTTACCTACAGTAACATCATCTTATGCCTGTTTACTGTTCCTTACTTATGCCATTTATAAGAGCTTCTTCTCCCTTGATATCAGAGCACGCAGGGTATTAGTGTAAAAATTGAGTTACATCATGTCTGATTCTGAGAAATTCTGAAATTCCAAGCAGAGGTTTATTGGAATTCCAAAGAGCTTGAAGGAAGCAATGGCATATTGAATTTGGGACCTCCGGAGTTAATAGCATGAGCTGCTGAAACTGTTCTTTTTGACACGTTCTGTTTTTTAAACCTTTTCCCAGTTATTTCAGTTAGTATGATGGGCTGGTTTGGACTTCATTGTTTTGTGGCAGTATGAGCACAAGCAGAGGGATTGGAGCCTATGCTTGTCCTAATTTAGGATAGCATCCTTCAGTATTCTGGAAAGCCAAAATTCTCAGTTATGGTGTTAGTTACCTTCTTCAGTTTCCCAGTCTTTTCTAAAGATCAGTTCAAGGATTTGTGCCATAACTTGGAGCAAGCTTACAGCATGTGTCTCTCCCATGTCAATGCTATCACGTGGAGAAAGGTGGAGATGACCTGGAGCCCCATGGAAAGGGTGGGGAGGCGTTCCTAAATTCAGGACCTCGCACTTTGGTTTCGGGAGTAAATCACAACCAATGCCGTCGATATACTCACAAGTTTTCTGAAGTATTGGATCTGGATCAGGGGAATTGCTTCAGCTTACCGTGAAGAGAAGACTAACTCAAGGGTAGTTAATTCTGCCTTAAAGTTGCTAATGCTCTATTTCTTGTTCTTAGATTCTTCTCAAATGTATACATTTTAATCAGGTTGTATTTTCCACAGGTTTTTATACTACTAAAATATAACTTGTGTTTATGAACATTTTCATCTGATATTTATTCTCTCTTTCTCTACATTTCCTTGTAGCCATGATAAAATGTGTAATCTGTATGTATAAAACTGTACCATTCATCTTTGTATTTCTTTATTTTGCTCTGTCTTTGTTGTGTCTGTCTCTAACAGGCTCATCTCATCTCTGTATCTTCCTCATCTCCTATCCCTTGGGTTCTGTAAACTCCCTGAAGGTTCAGAGGTAGTATAAATACCTATTCTTGCTTGGGCTTCAGATCATTTCAAATGTACACCCATGTCTTCATATAAATTTCTTGTCAGCATGCGACTTCTTGCTACAGTGATTTTAAAAAAATACCTCAGGCCTTTGCCCACAGCTGTGGCACACTGAAGAGAAGTTTGTGTGGAATTTTTTGTTTTGGTGGGGGGACAGTGCTATTTCTTTATTAAGTTCATTATCTTACATCAATTTATAAAACTGCAAAGCACAGCATTGTAGTTTATACTGCATGACTTCATGTGAATTATGCTTGAGATACTCAGGCCTAGCATTAGAAAAACAGCTAAAGTGACTTCTTCCTCATCCTCCTAAATTGTATATCATTAGTGAACACCAAATTTTGTGGTTATAGAGGTACAGTGGTAGTGGTGTGATTCCCCACTGATTAAAAATGTTGTTCATCAAGAGGCCTAAAGGCACACACACAATTCAGCCTGCAGAGATGCTGTCACTGCTCTGTTATATTAGAATTTTATCACATACTTAAGAAAACATACTGTTTTTCAGTCTTTGAGTTTTGATCCGGACAGTGCTGTCCATTTGGTTTGGAAAATTGATGGCTAGTTGCAGTGAAAAGTCTGAAGACTGAAGTTTGAAAATCAGGATTTTTTTTTTTTCTGAATGTGAAGAAATATGTCTGGCTTAGAAAAATAAGCAACTTCTTTTCTGGTTTAGTTTCCCTTGATGTATTGGTTGCATCGAGTTTGTTTCCATTAAGTGTGATTTGTGTCTGACCACATTGTTCTGCATTTTTGGCATTGATGTTCTAGAGACATCTTGGATTTTGAATAATATCCACAATGCACATAGTTAAATGTCTTAAGTTCTACATTTTAGGGAGGAAGAATATGCTACATGTGACATTAATTTACTGGGATAATTTTTTTTTTAAATTTGCCAGGACTAGCTGTCTCAAAAATGGCAAACTGTATCTGTAAATGCAAACTTCTATTGCTGTAACAAATGCGGACCTTATTTTGATTTATAAGTGGCTTTACTTTGCATGAACGAGTGTTTTTTGTGTGAATTCTTGCTCTAGTCAACGCTCTGGCAATTTCACATTACCTAAAAAAGACATTTTTTTATATATGCCAATTCTTTAAAACATAATTTTAAAACTGTGCTGATATCAGCTTTTTATTACATAGAAAAGCTGTTACACCAATTATAGCATGGTTTTATCTGTTATGTATTAAGTTCCTTTGTATGTACCCTGGATATTTCAGTTGTACCACATTGTGGATTTGATGCTTAAAACTGTCTGAATGGCTTGGATGAATTCTCAAAGACTGCAGCTCTTCACGTGCTTTATGTAGGTGGACTGCGGGATAAATCCAGGCTTCAGCTTCATAATGAATAAAAGTATTACACTGCAGTCTTGAAGAATAAAATTCTGCATTTACCATTTACAATGTGCAAATAACCATTTTGCTTGGAGTGCTGAACTGGAGCTGGTGAGGAGAGGGCAGGAAAGACAGGACAGAGTGGAATGGTGAGGCTGTTGCTGCCCTTATTCCCTCTTGTAGGGATTTGATGGTTTATGCCTTCACCATTCATAGCAGCCTAAACCCCATAGTTTCAGCTTAAACAAAAGAAGTAATAAACCATGACAAATATTTAAAATCTGGCTAGAGTTTGGGGTTACTTTGATGGGGTTTTTTTGGGAGAAGAGATTACCTGTTGTCTCTACCTCGTATCTTTGATTGTTACTCAATACAGTAAAAAACCCAAACTTGTTGTTCCATGATCCAGAAAGCTGTCCGAAGTTGTAGAGCTATTTAAATATGTCTTGCTGCTTCAAGGTAAAACTTGTGTTCTTTCAGATTACTCCAGCATATGGGTAAATCAAAGTTTGAGGTCTTCTGTTGGCACAGAAAAAGAACATATGCTATTCTTAAAAACTTCACATACTTACTGGTAGTGGCTTTTTATTCCTTATATGTATATCTTTACATATTTTTCTCCTAAAAGAAAAGTGGACACAATGTTTAAAAGTCCTCTGGACTGCTATGCTGATTGCTTTTGACACCTCCAAGTATGATGTTAAAACTTCAGTATCTGAACAGGTGGTCCATGCTTTGACTCCTTCGTTGGTCAGTATTTTTTTTCTCTGGCAGATATCTCTGCTCTCATTTTCTTGAATTTTTGGGTCCAGAAAAAAAGTGTAAATGCCTAATTAGCAACAGAACGATAATGAACTACTATTTCTGTTACTTTCCTGTAGCTTCTTTTTAATGTAGTATGTATATTAATATGAGTAATTATTACAACTATTTCCCTTTTCATACATCCTAGGATATAGAGGAGTGTGTAAAAGGAAAAAATGAAGAGTCAGCAGGTTTTATATTACTGGATTTTAAGTTTTTTGCGAGTAAATTAAGACAGAAACTTTCCCTGAGCACTTTATGCCTTCTCTATTTGAATAAGTGGAAGGGTTGTTTTTGTCACATTAATAAAATCTCCAAAATAGAACAGAAATAAAATTTATATAATTTTTATATTAATGATTTTTAATAGCTGTAATACTACAGGATGATTCCTGTGAAAATAATTCAAGGACTGCTAAATAAACAATACAGAAAAAGAATTACAATATGAGGTAGTGCACTGGAAAACATACTGTAAAAATGTTGGTGTAACAATGATGGAACTCTGTTTTTCTTTCAGTTCTAATTAAAACAGACAAATTGAATGACTGTTTATAAATACCTTGCATATGTAATAATTTCTCGCTTCTGTTTTGCAAAAGTTGTCTCCTGTGACATTTAAGAATTAATAGCCTCTTTTTATATGAATTCCTTTAATTTACATTAATATGTGGATTTCTAAAACCAATCCATTATTTTTGTCATATGTAAATTCAAATCCTGACTTTATTTTTATTCTACTTGCTTCGATTTACATGCTTGTCATGTCTGTTTGCCATTCTGTTTATTTCACTGTAGAGCTGAACAAAACCCCTGATTTCTATTCTTATTTTGACTTGTCTTTGTCCTGGATCAGAGAGAAAAATGGAAATACTTGCAGTTTAAAGATAGATACATTTAATAAGATTTCGAACAATATATTTTTAAACTTTCTGTTAATGTACTACCTAATCAAAGTGCAATATCTCTGTCTGTGCTGCCAGGATGCACACATGAGTCTAAAACCTGTTTTGTGTCACGGGAGATTTGTCTAGTGGAAAATGGCATGTTGAATTTTATGAAAACCAGCATTTTCCTTGAGCAAGTGTTTCAACTGGGAATTCATGACCAGACTGAGTTAGGGTTCCTGTATTGCTCAGCTGTGACACAAACGGGATACTTGAGCATTTTGGCAGAGGCTGAGGTGCTCCTGCAAGCCCCTGGTCCTGCTCAGGCTGGATCCTGCCAGGTGCTTGGTGGCCAGGCTGTGGCTGGGAGTCCCAGCAGAGCGAGGGGCCAGGCTGTGGCTTTTGGAATTGCCCAGACAATGTGCCTAGCTTAGGACTTTCTGACTGTCTTCATCTTCAAATATCATGAACATATGGTCTTTGTTACTGTGCAAGTTTAGGTTGATTTTCACCAGAACCAATGTTTTCACATCATCATTTCTCAGTCATATGAGAGACTTTATTCGCTATGGAAACAAATATATGCTGGGCACGAGATGCTGACTCTGGGCCAGTTGGACTCTGTAGTTATTCCTGGGTATGTGTTAGGGCAGTAAGAGATAGTTGGCTCATGTATTTGGTACTTTCTCTTGTACTTCACTGTGGTGTTCAGAGCTGTGTGTGATTTCTGACATGCCAGAGAGGGGGAGAGAGGGAAGGCCAGCAGGGCATGGCCTGTGTCCCTGTGGGGTGCCCTATTGCCAGCCCCACACCCCAGGATGTGCACGGGGGGCTCTGCCCATCTGCAGGGGCAATGTTGGCATTAAATAAAAAATGCTTTATATGACATAGATTTGTTACTTGTCACTCTGTTTTTTCTTTTTGAGCTTTTGTTGGCAAAATTTTGTTGGTCAAAAGACTTGCTCTTTGTTTCCACAAGATTGAGGTGTATTTAAACATTTCTTATCTTGAGATATTTTTAAGCCTTCTTTAAAATATTTTACTAAATCGTCACTGGAATTTTTTTGAAATTGTGTTTACTGAAACATTTGTTTTATACATGTCCATAATCACATTTTTCAATGCTGAGCTTATAAATCAATTAATTTCTAATATATTTATTTTCATACCAGTCCACTTTTAAGTTGTTTTTGTAGTTGTTATAATCAGGACATTCTTACACACATGAGTAACTTTGTAAAAATTCATAATCCTATTTAAGTCAATGAGGATAACTTTTGTAGACAGATATTGCCTAAAATTGGCAGCTCCTCAAATTATTTACAAAAGCTATGTGAAGGCAGGACTTTCCCCAAATGTATATCTTTAGAATTGAATTCTTTAACTGGTATAGAAATTTTGTCTTCTAATATCCAACAGTATCTTTTGTATTTTCTAAATTACCTTCTTATGTTCCTAACTACACATGATGAATATTCTGTCTTTTGAGAATGTGCTATTCTAAATAAGTTTTTAATTAAAATACCATGTTTAGGTGCATCATGTATCTATGTTATGAAATGTGTGCAGAGCTCTAATAATTGTGTCATTGGATGTTGCTTTATTTATAGGACTGTTAGTATTCTGTAATAATGATACTTTTTTTTAGCAGGTCAGGTTGTTTCCCCACAGGCTACTCCAGCCTGTATTGAAAACAAAAATGATGTGAGCAGAGAAAACAGCACCGTTGATTTTAGCAAGGTAAGTGTTCACTGATGGTGAAGAGGGCTTCCTGACTACCAGATATTTAAAAACTAAGTAAAGCGAATCCATGCAAGTCAGGAAAAGCTGTAAAGTATAGATTTTAGTTTAGTATTGAAGTTTTGTGTGCACTGCAGTACGGTTTCTGTATGACAAAACAGAATCTCACATTTTCTTTCTAAATTATATGTAGCAGGAAATGACAGTTTAGGAACACAGATAAATTTATTATCATAGGTGTATATTTGTAGGAGATACTTTACAGATTAACAGAAAATTATCTAAGTAGGAAAGTAATTCAGAATTCCTATAATTCACATTTACATCAGATTTTTACTTTCTGTAGAAGTGATGCATGAATGCAAACTATGCTTTTTATAACCTGAACTCGTGGATTCCAGATGTCTCAAACAGAATGTGTTTCTGTAAACCTATAACTTAATTCTTCTGGCAAGCCAAGATCTTTCAGTACACTTTACAAAAGATGTTAACTGTTCAGTAGTGGAGATTGCAATGACAGTTCAATGTTAGATAGCAAGGAAAAGCAAACAGCTTCTCAGCTTTAATGTGGAGGAGAATCCTAATTTGTGTAAGAAGTCTGTATGTCCCTAAGACAGTCACAATGGGTACAGATGACAGGCCTGACAGGGATAGATGACTTCAGCTGACACATTAGTGCAACAAAGGTTGAGTGAGTGAAGAAAGGTGATTTGAACCAAAATTCTGAAGAACAGCACTTTGAGTCTGTTGAATTTTAATGTTAGTGCAGCTGAGCTAAAAGTAGAGTTATGTGATTGCTCCATCTGGTGCCAGACTTATTTCCTAGCAGCAGTAGCTATTTGCATCATTTGAATTTTTGACTGAACATTCCAGACTATGAATTCTATATGGCTGAAATAAGAGGGGAAACAGATCTTTCTGTCAATGACAATGAGAAAAAAGGAGGCTGGCTGGGAATGTATTATGAACCACATTTCGATAGAAGCTGCGAGAACATCTCTGAAGAGTGGCAGGTTGTTAAAAATTGAATATTAATCCTTTAAACATATTTCAAACTAAAATTATAATGCTTTAAACAATCAAGTACAATATTGGTTTCATGGTATTTATATTAAAGTCTTAAGTAAAACTAATTGTTTTTGAAAGTGTTCTAATATTAAGATGTAAAATTTGTAAAGGATATAAAATATAAATGAAATAGTCTATTCAAAATTAAGTTATGCAGAAGTGAAGGGAATGACATAAGTTTCAGTAGTGCTTTTCTTGAACATTTCTCCAGTTGCTTTGAGTGTTGTAGGACCCAAATCCCAGTCAGTTGTCTAACTGCAGTTCTGTTTGTATTAAACAAGAATGGGAGCTGCATCATTTGATCCTTCACTCATTATTTTTGTAGTGCTGCAGCTTTGCTGATCAAAAGAGCTCTTCCCATTTAAACTAGCTGGAAGAAATCAACATTTCATCTTCCTAACCTCAACAATGATGGATACCAACAAGGATGTCAGGAATATGAAAGGAACAACTTTTGTTAGGAGGAATGAAATAACAGTAAAGGATTGTAATCTAATACCTTTCTTTTTTACTGACTTAAATAGATCCATTTATCCTTTTGAAGATGCATAAGTGCAGTTTCCCCTTGAAATGTGCTATTTCAATAACTCCCAATGGTTATAATTGGAATTATATGCACAGATTGAGAGGAAAGTAGAGCAGTACACTAATTTTCTCTTGAGCATTGTGATTTCTTGCTCTAATTTTGTTCCAGATATTAATTTCATTTATCTTCTACAAAAAAAGCACCTTTGGCTACCTCACATATTCTCTCCTTGCTAATCTGTCTCCCTTGGGCTACATCTAATATTCCAAATTTGGAGTTGATTCAAAAAGCTGACTTAATCTGCATACAGGATTGAGACTGTGTTGATTGTATTGGTATCTGTCTATGAAAATGTGAGACAGGCACTGAAAGCTGTCTTGGGTGTTACTTCAGTAGCATGGAGAGAGATGGTTTGTGCTGTTTGTAAATGTGTCACTCCTCTTCCTCTGCTGCCACCACCAGGACTTTGTGTTCTCAGGGTGGTGTGGAGGTGATCTGCCACAGCACCACTTCACCAAACCCTGTCTGAGTAGAATGGGAATGATGGTTTAAGAACTTCAGCTGGCTCATTTCTACTTTTTATCTCAAAGACTGAAGGGAACATTACACATTTTTTTGTTTCAGGACAATTAAAGAGACTGTACCCACATCCTTTCTCACAGCAACATTCCTGTGACAAACCCCTGTCCCATACTGTCAGAGTTTGGTCTTTCAAATACCATGTGGAGCAGCTGACTTGTTTTGAATGCTGGTTGACCCTGCTAATAAATATATTTGATTAATATGTTTTACTAAGAAGGGATGTTGGATATTTTATTTGTCTTCATGTCAATTTATGTTTGGTTTCAGGTTAGATGTCCACCACTCTTCAGTCTTTGAGTTGCCCTGTAGGGACATGGTCTCTGCATTAGTTATTTAGTTTTATATTTAATTGGAGCTTGCCTGGGCTATTTAGGGTCAGGTCAGGAATGTGACTCAGGTTAGGGAGCAGATTAAGATGCCCATCAGGTCTCTCCAGCTAAAGGCCTGGGATAAGAGATGTATTATGGATAGGTTAGATGAAACATTCAAATTATGTAGCTTCTGCCGCTGCCATAAATTCACTCCAAGACCATTTCCACTCTCATTATGCAGTGAAAGCAATGCCTCTGGGGTTTGGGTGTGTTTGCTCAGTTTGCTCCTCTGCCAGCTACTTTCCTTTTAATGGGGCTCTCTTCACTACTTAAACAATGTCAGACAGTATTAGAAGCTCAAGCTGATAAATAGAACAGCAAATACCTAGAAATACTTTCTTGTAGACAGAAGACAGAATGTTTATTTCAAATTTGAATCTTGTGATCTGTACGTTAGAGGACCTCAATGTCACAACTGTAGCATATTGTATATGGGACATTAATTATTAAATGTTAAATGCATTCAAATGTTAAATCCATCCATTCACAACGTAAACTCAGAACAGAATGCAGATTTCTACATGCCTGAAAGATTGCTTTCTTCCTCTCAATTACAAATAACTTGCGACACCAAAGAGTGAACCTTAGTTATGTATTTAATCCTGAAGAGTTATTTCATGATTTGAGTGGAGAACAGAATTGACCTCACTTTTTCAATTTACCTTGAAAAAGTACTTTTCAGATTGATCTGGTTCTTGTTTAACTTTGTGGGGTGGTGTTTAGTCATCTTTGTAGCTTAGGGAAGCATTAGATATCTCTTTGTGATCTCAGCAAACCAAGATTTCATTACACAGGCAACTGTGTTATATCTGAATTCTGATTTAGTGCCAGAGCCATTTGCAAGAAAACAATTTTCTAAATATTACCAAAAACTATGCAAACTAGTACTGACAGATGGCTGTAAGATAGACATTAAAATGGTCCACTTTAACAGTTTATATTGGATTTGGTTGCTGTTGTTGTGTTTAGATTAATAAAAGGAAAGCAAATGACAAAATTCATGCATTTTGAAATGTAGACAATACTGGTGCATAATTAAATCAGACATACATTATATACTTTATTACTCCACGTCAGTCTTTGTTACAGAGTAAAGTCTAGAGTCATACATTGCTTCACAAACACCTTGAGCTTATTATAACAATGTCATGATGAAGCTGTGTCCCTGTTTTTCTATCATCCTGCAAAAGTCAACATTGCTGCCTAAAATTCCAGTTTTTCTTCTGCTTTGTTCTTTCCATTTGCTCTTGAGCCTGTCAATGCTCATGATAGCTTATTTTCTGTTACTTTCAGCAGAAGGGCAACTGTCTTCTGTTAAATGTGAAAACAAAAATGCATCTCAGAGTAGAAAAAGGAAAACTGTGTGTAGCAGAATCTAGTGTTCTTCTCAGTGAGATGATAACACAACAATTATGAGCTATGAATTTATGATTTCCAGAATTGTTAATTATGGAAAAATAAGGTGTCTTAATTTCTTCTATGGTTATGATCGTTATTAAGTATTCCTGCTGTTATGAGTATAGATAAAAAGCTTTACTAGGAAATTAATTCTATGTTCTTAAAAATATTTTTAATTTGATTTGTTGTCTTTATAAATTAATTCTACAGTGCTTTGTTTCCAAGAAAAATCAGTCAAATAATTATTTGGCTTAGTTTGGTTTAGAGAAACATTTTTATTTAAAAAAAATATTTAATAGACAAGAACAGTGGAGCTGCATAACTGAAATAGCCAAGATTGTAGTGCAGTGATCAGGAAGCCTCTGTCAACAAAGCAGGGGGAAAAAAATCCCTGTGAGTGGCTTTTAGGTTGTAATTTAATATACTTTTCCCAGGTTGACCTACACTTCATGAAAAAGATCCCACCTGGAGCTGAAGCATCAAACATCTTAGTTGGCGAACTCGAGTTCCTGGACCGTGCCGTGGTGGCTTTTGTGAGGTTGTCACCTGCAGTGCTGCTTACAGGACTGGCTGAAGTTCCAATTCCAACCAGGTACAGTTGGGCTGATTTTGCTTTGTGTTTTCCTGAGTACCTTGTGGAGACAGGGTGATGTGACCCTCAGCTTTGCCATTTACTGACTGAGGAATTTGGTTTGCTCTCTAACAAAGACATCTCTCAGCCTTCCACTCATTCTGTAAATGATGTGTGGGTATATTCAGACAATGCTCGTTTTGAGTCCTTCACAGATGTAGAAATGTAGGTTATAACACACAGTTTATCCTATACAAACTGGTATTACTCCAGATGATATAGTAAGGTGAAATATTCAGCTTCGTAGAATATTTCATCTGGAACTGAAACTACTTATGTGATACTGCATAATTATGTAAGAACTAAAAAAAAATGAAGAAGGAATTGAGAAGAGGCAAAAAGCAAACTGTTTGATTTGTTTGACTAGGGGTAGTGAGTGAATGGATGGGGAGAACATGCTGTAAATATGTTCTTCAAAAATTGGTACTTCTTCAAAAATATACTTTGCATGGTAGGGAATGTGACTTTTAACCATAAATTTTTATTAGATTAATTTTTTTCCAAGTGGAAACTATTTCTGGTAGAATACTTTGATTCTGAAAACAAATGATGAGGAATTAAAAAAAAAAGTCTGAAATAGACATTGTATTCAGATATAAGGTGTTGGGATAGATCTGTGGTTACATTGTGTCCTGCTGGGGTTTATTCAGATCAAAACTCCAAAGTGATTCTCTTATATCTGTGTTCACTGACTTANCCTTTTTCTTTTTACTTTGTGCATATGTTTGTACACATATTCTGTCTTTCCTTCCCCTTCCCTCTTTTGGTTTCTATAACAGTAGAATTCCAGCAGTAGGCAGTAATGTATTCCAGTTTGTGATGCTCAGGACACTTATGACACTCACGTTATTCTATGAAATGCAATGCTGAGACTCAGAGCCTTGCTTCTAACCAGATAAACAGTAACATTTTCTTTCAGCTGTACTTTGTAGTTACTTTGGATATTACTTTTTTAATGTTTTCTAGTTTTTGCATGTGTATAAGAAACATTGAAGGAGTGAATTGCTTTTGGAAAAAGCTTTTTCTTTTAACCTCCCCCGAATTCCCACAAAAAAAGAAACACCAAAAGGAAAAGAACAGATTTCTTGATTTTTGGTCAAAATAAAAATAGTTACAAGTTAGGACAATGAAATGTTTCTGAAAAAATGTGTATGTAAAAAAAAAAATCAGTAATACACATCAAAATATTTCCTTTTTCATTTTAGCAAAACTGAGAATTTTAGTTATTTCTTTAGAATGAATCCTCTGCCTTTTATAGAACTTTCCTTGCCTACAGCCTCAAGTAGAGACTGCCTAGAGCCTTGAGTAAAAATTATTTTAAAATTATTTTTATTTGGGTTAATTCAACTTCTCCAATATTGCAATAATTTATGTAACCATAACCTTTCTGTTGCATTAACAGAATTAAATAAATTAATGCTTTCTGTACATAGATTACAAATGTATACATTTATTATGTAACTTAAGGTTTGTTATGTAAGGAGGTTTTGGTAGCCTCAGTCAAGACTGACTGTTAAGCTTATGATATATTTTTGGAAGTTATTTTCACATTCTTTTTCTAAGCAAAGCTTCATGTTTAAATGTATGTGTGAGGATCTTGAAGATTATATCTAGTGTTTATCTGAGAGATTCTTCTAGTCCACAATTTAGAGAAATATTTCTGTAATATTTATATTAATTTCAACCATTTATCCTTTACAATTTATCAAATTTACTTTTAATTTGCAGATTTTTGTTTATTCTTCTTGGACCACTGGGTAAAGGCCAGCAATACCATGAGATTGGAAGATCAATTGCAACACTAATGACAGATGAGGTACTTTTATTCGTGGTTCAGTTTTGTACTAACTGAAGAGGTGGAATGGGGAATCTCCAATCCTCCAGATGAAATGTGGCTAATCATTCTGGTGATGACAACGAGCATTCTAGTTCATTTCATGATCTGTGACAGCCCAGATTATGCTGCTGTAAGGGGATAACAAAATGAGAAACAGTATTCATAAGTGAAGATATCTTCACCAATAAGGTTCCATTTTACACAGTTTCTTTCCAGTGGATTTAATTTTGTTTAAGCTGGAAAATCTCTATAATATCTAGCAGCCATAAGGATGTTCTTCTGTAGCAACTGGAATTTCTATAAGAACTATGTACCAGAAGATAATTTCAGTTGAAGCTGAGACTGTTTTTTCAGTGGGAACTTTACAAAGTGTGTTCTATTTCAGAGAAGAGGGGCCATGTTTTTAAGAGAGAGTTCCTTTTTCCACCTCTTTTCCGTCCCACACATACCTCTCAATTTTTCACAGGTATTCCATGATGTTGCTTACAAAGCAAAGGACCGCAATGACTTGGTGTCTGGAATTGATGAGTTTCTTGATCAGGTTACTGTTCTCCCTCCTGGAGAGTGGGACCCAACAATTCGGATAGAACCACCTAAAAATGTTCCCTCTCAGGTTTGTACAGTGTAAAATTCAGACACTTTCAAAAGTTGTGATGAGTTTTTTTATTATGTAGATTCAGGTCTTGTTAATTTAGCATTTAGCAGAGTAACTATGTTTTGCATGCTCTTTTTATTTTAGGTTGATTTTCTTTAGAAGAACCCTTGACTTGCAAGCATACAGTATAGTGATGACATTTGGTTAAGTTCAGTACTAGTTCTCTCCTGAGTAAATACAAGCAGTTGTATCTAAAGATATTAAATACAGGGATAAGTGGTCTTAAGCATCCTTGATTATTCCAAATAACCATGGTTTGCTTTTGTTCTAAGCTTATTGCAAGAATTGATCAAGGCTTGTTACTCTTTAAAATGTTTTCTGATACAAGATTTTTTTTGTGATCAATTCTTTAAATTTCACAGAATCACAATTCTTTTTACTATTAACTGTCTGGTAATAGAACTCCTTTATAGCTTATGAGAAGGTTGTGTTGATGAATCTTAAAATGAAATTTTTATGTTTAAGCTTTTAACTTTCAGAGCCTGTTTCGGTACTAAAACCCATGAGAAATATATTTTCCTTCTGGTAGGAGAAGCGTAAGATCCCAGGAGTGCCAAATGGAACTGCAGCCCATGGGGAAGCAGAACATCCTGGGGGACACTCTGGGCCAGAACTGCAACGCACTGGAAAGTTAGTGAAAACATATTCAAAATCTTAACTGTTCAAAGTGATGCTCAAAAGGAATCACAAGGGTCTGTTTCTCTCTCAGAAGTGTCTTGGCACATGATTTATTTCAGGCATTTGTCCTGATTTGCATGAGCCATGTAGCTGAGGAGGACAATACAGGCTCGTTTGCAGAGCAGGAGAGGGAAAGAGGGTTTGAGTTTTTCATTGTAGTTATTGCAAGCTCCTTTCTCTAATATTTACAAAGGCCAGACCTTTCTTAAACTTGATTAATGTTTCTTGGTTTTGTACAGGATGAAGGAAAACTTGGTATAGTATTGTGCCATATATTATGAATACTTACAGCTGTTTTGTAGTTGAAGTTTCTGGGTTGTGCAGCTCTAGTATTTCTTTTTTTACCTCAGTAAGCCATGATATGTCCTGGCACATGAGGCTGTGGTTGCCCTGGTGGCTGCAGTATATATCAGAATGAAGCCTCTGCCCCAAGGAATGCTTGTTTCCTCTCATCTGATATGGTGTGGTGTGAGTGCCTCAGCTGTCAGTGGCTGCCTTGGTGCAGTGTAGTTGGGCAATAGCTGTTGCTTTTTCTTTGCTGCCTCTTGATATTTAAATATTGTTCCAACCTTTAGCATGAAGCTGAAGATTCAGCTGCAGTGCTGGTGTACACTGGGGCAGGGAGATGATGGCCAGTCTGGATCAAGTTGTTCTCCCACCAGAGAACCTGCTAATTGACAGCTTGAAGGATTGTTTTAATATTTAGGAGGTAGCACTGCACTATACCTTCTTCCTTACCTCAGCAGCATCTGATACATTGTGTGCCTGTGAGGAAAAGAGCATTGTGGGGTTATTTACTTTAGCTGTATGGTATTTTGTAAGGGACCGTCTGTTCCTAAATATTTGATTATACTTGATGCAGTGTAAATGACAAAAGATGACAGTTCTTGTCCTTGAAAAATGGTAGTGTATATTCCTTTCTATCATCAAGTGTATTTAGGAACAGGTTCTCAAATAAAGAATGTGAAGCTCTATATATAAATGTGTGGGCAAATAGGCACTGTGATATCTCTCTAATTAAACAAATGTAAAGAGTTATTTCATGTAATAACCAGTTTTATTCAGTCCATGGGAGCAAACAACTGCTCAGAACTTTGGGGTCTGGATGATTAGTTGAAGAATTTATAAAAGAGACATGGAAATCAGTTTGTTTTAAAACCACAATAATTTCTGGGTTGAAGTTACAAAGACAGGCTTCCTATAAATTAATTTTTTTATGAAGAGTGAAACATAAGAATATGTATCATTTGATCAAGGAACAGTAGCTTCGCTGCAGTGTGCTTGAAGCAATACCACAGAAGAAAGTTTTGTGCTCCACCTTAATTAATTTGAGTTCTTCTGTGTTTTCTTTAGATTTTTCGGAGGATTAATTTTAGACATAAAAAGAAAAGCTCCCTTCTTCTGGAGTGACTTCAGGGATGCTCTCAGTCTGCAGTGTCTGGCATCATTTTTGTTTCTCTACTGTGCTTGCATGTCTCCTGTCATCACATTTGGTGGTCTGCTGGGAGAAGCAACTGAAGGTCGTATAGTATGTGTTAAATCTGAACTTTTAAAACAAACTTACATTCCTAGTTTTGTGGTTAGTATTTCCTTACTGTTGCATGATCACCTTTATATATTGGTGTTCCAATGTTTAGAAGGCTACGGACGAAGACATTGCAAAAAGAGCCTGTTTGAGAATTTATGGACACTTCTCTCTGTATCCCATTCAGAGTGCAATAGAATCGCTGTTTGGAGCATCCATGACTGGGATTGCCTACTCTCTTTTTGGTGGACAGCCTCTCACTATACTTGGCAGCACAGGACCGGTTTTAGTGTTTGAGAAGATCTTATTCAAATTTTGCAAGTAAGTGAAGATCATGATATTCCTCATCCTTCATTTGTTGTTAGGTAAAAGAAGAGATATCTATCCCAAAGTTGAAATGCTAAGCAGTGCACTACAAGATAAATTGTTGCCTTTATCATGTTGCAGAATCCAAAAATTATGCAGTGAATTGGTAATGTAGAAACGTAATTTTCTTAAATTTTGGGCTTTTGTTGCTTTTAAACTTGCCTCCCTCCCTCCCTCTGCTGTTTTGAAGTGAATGACAGCTTCAGGATGTTTGTGGGGAATTTTTTTGTTTGTTTTTTTAATTTTATCCTTTTCTACTCTGAGACAATACATTTAAATTGGTGGTTTATCTCATCCCTGACTCAAAAGGTGTTGCCTCTCACTAAGAATGTAAGTGCAGTAGAAGTGGTACCCTCTTTCAGCAGTCACTAATACAGACCATGCCATTCCCTCACCTGGACAGAGAAGGGGTGAAGAGGAGGGGGTGAAGGGGTCATGCCAGAAGAGCCACTTCTAGGCTAATGTGCTGCACTTGACATCTCTGCCACAGTGTGGGTAAAAATTATGTCTCCATTTGGAAGCCATCATGCTTCTGTGCTATCCAGTCTGCTTTTCTGCCTCACTGCTGTGACAGGGACTTCTGTACCAGGATCTCCTGCACAACACAGAGGAGGAAACCCCACTTAGCACTCAAATTTTCTCACACCTTCAGGCAGACCTTTCAGTTTGCTGTGATAATGTCACACGGTGTGTTTGGAGCTCTATTATCATATGCAAGAAGCTTACAGAATTTTGATGAAAGTTGTTATAGCTACTCTTTCACAGCTTAAAAAGCAATTGACAGGTGTTGGCTGTTCACAAAGCAAGATATGGGATAAAGAGTGAGTGGACCTTATACACTTTGTGTGTGACTACTCTCAAAGCTGCTCATGTGATCTTAATAGAGACAGAGCTCTTTGTGTCCTGTTAACTGGGGGAAGAGCTCTGGTCAGGAGGTGACTTGATAGGATCTTCTGTTCACAGTAAGTATAAATTTATGAATCAGACTGTCCCCAAAAAGGAAATTTTGGAGCTGCATTGTCTCCATTTACTCTGGCTGGACAAAAGGTTAAGTGTATTGTGTTGCTTTTTTTTCTTCTTCTTTTTAGAGAGTATGGACTGTCATATCTTTCTCTGAGAGCCAGCATTGGGCTGTGGACTGCAATCCTGTGCATCATCCTTGTTGCAACTGATGCAAGCTCCCTGGTCTGCTACATTACCCGGTTTACTGAAGAAGCCTTTGCTTCTCTTATCTGCATCATTTTCATTTATGAGGCCTTAGAGAAGCTGTTCCATCTCAGTGAGACATATCCAATCAACATGCATAATAATTTGGAGCTGCTGACAAAGTACTCGTAAGTAAGATTTCTCCTGTTAAACTATTAGTGTTGTTTCCATAGGTGGTTTTCTCTGCAAGGAGCACAGCAGGAAAAGTTTGCAGTAGTTGCAGCACATGGTAGCTATTCAGTCATTATGCTGTTTTGTGGAAGTAGTAGTTACTGGGGGGATGTGTACAAGCAGGACGCATTTATTTAAGATAAGTAAAAAAATGTATTTCCAGACTTGAGGTTTGGAAAAGCTTCAACATAATTAACTTGGAAATCCTAGAATTAAAAATAGGACTTAAATGGACCTCTATTCATTTTTATTTAATGAGATTTAGCTCATGGTCTCTTCCTGTAACCTTGTAGTTATGATTTATAATCGTTCAATGGCAACAGGATATTCATGTAATGTTTGTATATGGATTTGGGTTTTTTTCCCCAAATTGAAATATTCACCTTTCTAAAAGGTTATAAGTTGATGTACCTCCTTTATTTTAACCTTGCTGGCATTTAAAGTCTGAGCTTAATTCACAAGAGCTGAAGTGGATTTGGAATTGTTAGAGGCATCTCAATAGCTCATAATCAATTTGTTCTTAATACGAAGATTTTTAATCTAATTCCATTTAAACGGCTTTACTTTTTTGTGATGTTTAGACAGTACTAATCTACTTGGGAAATAAAAAAGTGAATTGCTTTTGTCAATATTGTTTCATTGAGACGTAAAGCCTCATAGACCTGTTTCTGTGATACGAGAATAAAAATGTTGTTCTAGTAAAGGACAAGATCCTAGTCTGTCCTGGGGCTAGTTAAGCTTGGTCACATCAGTGAATAAAGTGTCATTAAAATGTATTTTCGATGAAAATCCTTTTCCAGAAATGTCTTTATTATTTCACTGAACCCATTTGAACCCTCTGCATGATCTGGGTGGGGCCCTAAAGCAACAGTGCTTGAACAGTGCCACATCTTCTGTTCACTGGAAAAACAGGAGTGTCTCAACCAAATGTCTCATTTGCATTTTAAGCTGGGAAAAACAGAACACAGCAACAGAGAAAACATTTGAGCTTTGTGTATATTATCACTAGAAAAATAGTTAGCAAATTCTGAATTTGAATGTACATTATATTCCTTAATATACAGAACAAGTCAGAGAAACTATAGTTCTGCTGTGACATCCTCTCATCATGCTGAAAATATTCCTTTCTAATAGTTTAATCAGTAGACAAAGGAATATTAATTTGAAGAGAAAGCAACAGACATCAAAAATAGACCATGCATGCAGTGAAGGTTATATCCTCTTATTTAACTTTACTCACCTTCTATGAAGTAGGTATTTTACTCTGAAGACCTTCATATAGCATAGTCTTTGCAGATTATTTTCCTTTATCACCTCAAAAGTTTTCTCAAAGGAAAACACTGTCCTATCATTTTGAAAATCAGATGTTGAAAAGAGAAAAAATTCTTTAGAAAACATTTGTCCGGTGGAGCTGAGATATTAAAATATGTCATGCAAAGCATAAACACAAGTAGAAAAATGGGTTCCTAGGTAGCTGTATTCGTGGTTAGCTGAATCCCATAATATTGCTAGTGATTTCAGAGAAATAAGTTTAATAGTCCTGCTTGTAGGGGTACAGTCATAGTTATGACTATATTCTGGCAAAATGTTTTCTCATTATAATCCTTGTGTTAATCAAGAAATGTTGTTGGTTTTAGTTAGAATGCCATTCAATAATCAGAATCCCAGACTGGTTTTTGAAGGGTGGTGTTTTATTGCTGCCTGCCCTTGGTAACTGAGCACTGAATGTAAAATGTGCAGAACACACAGAATGGTGAAAGAGCAGCCTTTGTCATCCTCCAGTTACACCTACTGATCTGTCCTGGCCTACAGTGTTCCAATACCAGCACAACAGTTTTAGATTTTTCAAACACAGCTCCTGAAAGATAAGTGTCTTCCAGATGTTTGGAAGAAAGATTTCACCACTGCCTGGTGTTTTCAAACACATATATCAGAATTATTTGATATTGCTGATGTCAAACTTGTTTGACATAGTATTTTTGTAGTTATTTGAGTTTATTATTTCATACCTATATTTTCAGTTATTCTTTCACTCTGTGTAGATAGTACAAACAGATTGCCTTTTAAACTCTTGTGTTAAATCTCACAATTGGCACTTACAGTATATCTTCTACTTGCAGCATGTTCCTGTTTATTATCAATCATGTCCATAGCAACCCTGCCAATCATGACCCTACTAACAGCAAAATCTCTAGCTGTAGATGTACAGTTCCTATAGGATGGGACTTAGATTTTTTAACTTTGAAACTGATCTTTAGAAATGGCAGTGTACCAACAACCGATGCATGTTGATTATCTTGTAAGAGCATGTCTGCAGCTATCCAAGGATCTGTGCTCTGAACATAGCAAAAGGGTAATTCCAGCCTCTCCTCTTACTCCATTCCTTTCTCTTTCATCTGAGATTCCTTACTTATTCAGAACCAGTCCCAAAAGATTGGGAAAATTGAAAAATGTGATCAGTTGCAACAACTCTACATCAGCTGCCCAAATCAGCTTTCACAGCAGACTTGATGCAACCTGAACTCCGTGGGCTTGCTGTGCAAATGTGCACATATTTGTGTTATTCTGTCCAGATACTGTGACCTTTTGCCCAGAAGATGAGATGTCACAATTTTCCCCATGGGATCCCCATGGGATCATCAGAAGACATTTCATGTACTCAGTCCGTGCTCAAATGTCTGTACACGACTCAGTTCTGGAAAGAGATGAAACTAAAAGATGGATAAGCATGAAAGCTTATTCAAAATAAAAATCTCTTTTTTGTGTACTTGAAGTTGGAAAATACTGATTTCAAAAGGAATTAGAAGCTTTTCCTGCAGTATCTGATTCTAGTCCTTCAACTTGTTTAAATGGGTAACAAACTTGAGCTGAAACTGGTCCTGTCCTTAAAGGACCAGCATACTCTGTTACAGAAGCTAATTAGTATCTGCTGTTTTGCTAATTAAAACAGCTGTTTGCATTTTCCTCTTTGGGGATTTTAAAGACAAGTTTTTAATTGTTAGTAAAGCCTTGGCAGGTCTTTAATTAGCCATGGGTGATCTTCAAAAGGTTGAGCAACTCATTTCTCTTTGAATGCTCAACCAAAGCTTATGTAAAACTTTATCTTGGATCTGCAATTCTGTGCTAGAAAACTCGGGTTAGACTGTAAAATTTCTGTGTTTTCTGTTGCCCACTCAAAAAGTCGAAGATAAATTGGTCAGAACACTGAATACATTTGAAATTTTCAGTGTTTGCTGTGGCCCAGCTGTGCTCTTTTCTCCCAAGGGCTTTCTGAGGATGCTCTGATGTCCACAGGTAGTCTGTCTACATGCCAGCACTGTTCCTTTGCCCTGGTGAAGACATGAGTTTGACCCAGGAAAAGTCATTGGCATTCTGTTAGTGCTCTCTTTGGAGTGCTAGAGAGACAAAGAAAAGAGTAATTTTGGTTGGTATTTCAACCTGATTGAAACCATATTTCAAACAAGAAAGAAAACCCATTCTGTGTTTTTGGTGGGCTTGAATTCTGTTACAAGCAGTCTCTGTTGCAGGAATTTGATGTAAAAAACTGCACTGCGTGCATCTCTTATATTTGAGAGTACAGGAGTCATTACTAATATCTTCCATAATAGAAGACTAGAGGAAGAACATTCAGAACAGTAGGGATTTTGGTGTTATTTGTTTTGTTTTTATTTTTTTTTTTTTTAGTTTTTAATCAAGCACACCCAAATATTTGAAAATCGACTGAAAGTCCTCTTAAAAGATTTCTTAAAAATTGCATTTAGCATTTTACCATTTTAAGTAGAAGATAGGTTTTGAGTTTGTTGCAGAATTCTACCTCAAAAGGACAAAAATATCTTGTTGCATGATCTAATTAAGGTAAAACTAGACATAATGCACTTTTTATTCATTTTTAAATTTTATTTTTTACTCTCTATTTAAATATTACCCCTCATCTTTACAGGCAAATCCATTCAGCAATTATATGCAATTTTTTCCTAAAACACCATGTTTTTTATATGGATGATGAAGAATAAGGCATTTAAGTGATAGATCAAAGGAAGGACAAAGACAACCTGATTTTTAGTGTGGTACTGTGCTGTATTTTTTTATTTTTAAATTGCATTGTTTTGAAGGAACTTGAATAGGGTAGCTACATTGTTTATTAAATTAAATACAAATACTTCTTGATCAGAGCTTTTCTTTCTATTTTTTTTATGTGACCTTTTTGTATTTGTCATGCCATTAGCATTTGTAGGTTGGCATAGCAACTCTCTTATTTCTGCACTCTCCTCCTCCTTTTTTTTTCCTACCCTGGTAGCAAATATATCTCTAGTTAGAGAAACCTGTCTGAACACTGATGCCCATCAGTTTAAAAGTGTATATTAAATATTAGAATGTTATTTTTGCTAGGAAAAGAGAACCCCGTATTGAAGCCGATAAAACCAACTGTTTTTAAAAGGAAAACAGAATAAGCATTGTGGATGAAAGGAATGTGATTTAGAAAGCAATCCAGTATTCTTTAAAATACAAGCATTTTAAGATAGTTATCTTAGAATACAGAAGTTCATTTATTTCTCAGGGTGAGGTTGCTTAGATCTTTGTATACCTTTTTGGTATATAAAGGAATTTTATATACCTTTTTGGTTTTTATTAATTCTTTTTTTCAAAGTGATGAATTCATGTTGTTTTAATAATTCTTTACCAGAAGTTACTCAATTATTAACAGATTACATTGAATAATTTTAAAGTGATTTCTTGGCATAGTAATATGCATATTGCAATCTGTCTTGGTATTGACATGCACTTAAGCATTAGGAGTAGAAAATCCCACTCTGATGTAATTAAGGAGCCAAGATCATGTCAATCTCAGTATCATTTCAGGCTATAGAAACCATTGCTTCTAGAAGGCATTGTGAAGATTAGTTTTGTGCATACCACTGTTTGCACAAACCAGTTTTAAATCTTCCATTATCTATATAAATTAATCTAAATACATCATTATTGGATGCAGATTAGGTTGGTTTATACCCTGTATCCCTTAAGTTGCAGGTGGAATGAGAAGAGTCAGTGATGATGAGCACAGTATTGCTCATTATGGTCCCAGGCTTGTAATTGAATTCCTATTCCTCTAATGATTTCTTTGAGGTTAGATATGAATATAGATTTTCTGTTCCCCTCCTTTATAGATTTTTTCCTACAGTTAAGTAACTGTGCCATATCCTGTATGTCCTTCTCTGGGAATATCCCTCTTCTTCCCAGAGCCATGCAAGTGCCATCACTGAGTTTAACTGCTGGTTCCCTTTTGCTTCTTGACAAACCTTGGAATCTAGGCTTTCTTTATCTTTATTCTGTTTTTTTTTCCAAGACTTCTCTGTGCCTGCCCAACCCACTGACTTGTTTGTCTCTTTCTCCTTCATTTGAACCCAGAGGGTGCCCACCTTGGTTTGTTCTTTCCTACTACTCATCCCCTCCACGCTGGAAATAGATGTCCTTGTTAAGCAATTCTCCACAGCATTCAGTTTGTAGCTGAGAGCTGGTCTACACAATGCTTTTGAAATCTAGGAAGGCTTACATAAAATCTGTGGGGGGTTTTGTTACAGAACCTTTATGTGTATTGATGCATTGCACCTGGGCAATTGAAACTCAGGCTGACCATATAGCACTGTAGTGTATTGCAGTAATTATTTCTGTACCAGCATTATACTGAACCTCTTCTCCACGAGTGTATGAGCTCTTAATTTTGGAAGCAGGGTGAAGTGACATCCTAGAAATATTTCACAGTGGAATCTTTCAGATCAATTGTCAATATCCCCCAGAGTTACACTGCTTTTCTGCACAGGAACTTCTGTGTAGGGCAGGTACACACCATAGTGCTGCTGTAAATGCATGGACTGCATATTGCACCAGGTAGCTAATAAAACCCAGCCTTCAAAGTTAACAGAGCTACAATATGATTATACATCTGTTTTCTGGACTTTCCCCTGAAAAACACCATTTTTCTCCTGATGTGCTATCGAAAGGAACCTGATTCTTTGAGATTTCTTCAGTCTAACATCAGTTCCCCCTTCTCAGATTTATCTTTTTTGCTCTCTCCATGAAACTATTGTACTGCTGAGTGCATAGTTTAGTTGCTTTAATGGGCTTTTCTATTTTCCTCCTGAACTTAACCAACTAAACTATACAGACTTGTAACCTTAGAGAATATATGTGGATGCCCACTGATGTTTGTGACTGTCAGAGATGGGCCACATAAGTTAATGGTCATAATTCAGGGTGGCAGATCTCATAAATAAATGAAGAAAAAAATCTTGTCTTGCCACGACAGCTGTGCTGTGAAAGGGTTTCATGATACTGAGAATATAACTTAACTGACAAGTCCATTTTCCATCACTATTAATTATTTTGTTTCCAGTCTTTTCTCCACTGAGACTTTGATTTAGTTGGTATGAAGGTTGGCACGAGAAGGAATATATGGCAAATATAATGCCAGGGATAACAGGTATTGTAGTTATGAGACAGCAGAGAAGACATAATTTTATGATACTGTTGTTGTCCTCTTCCCATAGAAGTCGTTAGACAAACAGAAGGATTCTGTGAATGCCCATAATTCACATGAAAATGGTGTATTTGGAGAAAACTTAAACATGCATAGCATACTGCTATTAGTATACTTCATCCTTGTAAATGCAACGTAAGGAATACCTACACATACACCTTACTTTATAAACAAACCCAGTGATGTTATCTTCCATTTCACTGTCATCTTCCTCTGCCTCTGTTGTGTGATCAGTGCACAGCATGCTCAGAGCATCCTCTGTGCTAGGGGAAAACCTTCCTACTCATACTACCAAATATGTGCTCTGATACTCAGTGAGACATATTGTTTAAACAAGCACATTTTGCAACTTATTTGTCATACTTGCCTGTAGTTTTTTAAGTGTTATAAATATTCATATTGAGCAAATCTCATTCTGAGGCTATCTCAAGTGAGCCAGAAAGGCATTTTTCCCTTCTAGGAAGGGGAAATGGTATATTGACTAATCAGGAAGAAGCTGCAGTTACATCTTTTATAGATCATCCTTACTAGAATAAATAGGTGGAGCTTACAATATGTAAATGCTGGAAAAATAAGAGATCCAAACCAGTGCCTTTTGAATTTTGTAAAATGGTTGATAGTAAGTGCCTCCTAGTCTTGAAAAATGGCAACTGCTGAGGGATGAATGGCCATGGGGCTTTCAAAGGGAGCTGCATGGTTTAAGTGTGTTTTATTTACTCACAAAACTAGTCTGAGGCTCTTTTTTGAAGCTGGACTGGCACCATGCTGCATTAAAGTCTGTGTGGGGAGCAGAGCATGCATGACAGAGTAAAGAGAAGAAAGTGGTAAAAAAGCAACCTGAAGAATCAGGGGTAAGAGGTGGATGTTGTAAGGATGGTAAGGACTAGCCTGAGGTTTATTTGAATTGAACAAATAAATGTAGGTAATAAGTTTCTTGTTTTGCAGTTAACAGGAAATTACAGTCAGGATGAAAGTGGTTTTAGTACAGAACCTTTCACCTGATTAGTTGTTGAGCAGCCATGATATTTATGTTTTATTGCTAATCTAGAAAGGAGGGGCAAAATATTCCCCAACTTGACATATAAAGTGACAGGTTTTTAATTTGCTAACTAATATTCCCTTTCCCATAGTCCAAAGAAAGAGGGATCATACAGACAGATTTTTGGTGCTATTAAGGAGAGTAATAACTGTTCCTTTTGTGGAACAAAGAGCACTGCTAGTTATCTGAGATTTCCTGAAGTTGCTGTTGTCAGATCCTAGCTCCACTCTCTGAAAAACAGGACAAGTTGTAGATGTTGCATGCAGTGAAGTTAGGATAGCTGCCTCTAATTAATGAAGTGAACGAATTTGAGACTTATGAACCAAAACCTAAAACAGCTTAGAAGTTGTGGGGAATTAGGGGGACTAAGAAGGGAAGTGGGCAGTGAGTTTATACTGCCTATAATTTTACAGTTGAATTAGTGCTGAAAATTTAGCTGAAATTTTGATCCTCCTATAAAAGGGAGAGAGGTGCAGGCTCCAGGGGCTACCCATGTGTCATGCAGTCCTAAAATTTTTTATTTCTAATCTACCTTTGTTCTCCATTCTGATTAGCCAGAGATTTCTTGACTGCTTTGGAAGGTGTGCAGGCAAAAAAGACTCCTTGCTCTGGTTATTGTTTCTAGCTAGCAGGTTCAGCTTATTCTTTGTTATGTTCTCATTTTGTCAGTTCTAATCTTACAACAGTTCTGAGTTCTCTGAAGACCATCTTGTCTGAAATGGTTTATTTATCTACCTCAGATGTATAATCCACTTTTTATTAGGCTGTATTAGATTTTTAAATACCCTGAAAGAAAACAAGTTCCACTGATACCTGTCTAGCTGCAAAATATGGACATTTTAAATACAGGTAGGGACCTGTGACTGGGTATCTAGTGCCATTTTAGATCTCTCAGCCTCCAACTACTTTGAAAACAAAAGCATGAGTCAATGAAGATCCTCTCATATGTAACAACTCATCATGGATGTCACAGATACCATGGAGTGTACAATCATCCATGCTTAAAAATCTGAATTGCTACCAGGGGATCAGAATGTCTTGCAGTACCCAAAAGTGTAAAGATGAAAAATTATTTATTTCTGTCATCAGTGTGATGAAATGGATGTGTTGAGATTGGCAGCAAAGATTGCCTCTCCCATAGTGACACCTATGCTTTTGCTACCACAACCAGTGTCAGATTCTTCCCTGCCTGTATTCTAGCCACAATGGAAGAGAATCAAAAGAATCCTGAATCTTTTAGTATCAGGAAGATGATTGCTGACTTATCACTTGAAGACACAAGAGTACATTGCTTAGCTGGGACTGTATTTAAAGCTGAATATGTTGCTTAGAAAATAGAGGTGTTTGTATAGTCTGTTACTCTTTTGGTAATGGCATAAACTCCACACAGATCCCTAGTCGTGGGCAAGTGCTTAGCACTTTAAACAACTTTACAAGAATGTAAGAGCATTTGAACCCCCAAGAGGAAATAATTTTTTGCTTATTCCAGCCTTCTGAGTAATATTTTATCAGGAAAATAGAAGGATGTGTTAGTGTTAACTATTCAGCGTATTTCGCTTTTTCTGGCAAAAGTACTCAAAGTAAAAATGGCAATGCAAAAGACTAAAATTTTAAAAAGATTAAAGTAGGAAGCATCATTTCATTTCATAATAATGCTTCCTACTTGAAGGTCAGTAATGTTGGGAAATAGTTATTATTGAAGCAATTACATCTGTTATGAAGCAACACATTTTGGTAGATAATGTTTTTATGTTTTGGCACTGAATGGTACCTTCATTTGTGTTTTCTGGGATGGACAGCGAGTGTTTTACTATCTCACAGTTCTATAATGTTAAGCAATTAGTGGGATGCTGGAAGACAGTAATACCATGATACAATCTCACATCAAAATGTCAGTGTTGCCAAAACACATACAATATTGAAAGCAATGTAATGTTGTATATATCAAAACACTGAGATCATTGTTTGAATGGTCTTCTGAGTAGAAACAGGATCTGATCTCTCCAGTTAGAGCCTAGTTCTGCTCCTATTCAGTGACAAAAACACTGTGCAGGGTGATTTTGGTCTGCGTGGGTGTCGTTTGCACAAGTCACTTATCTTCTGATCAGTCTGCTGTTGCTAAATGCCTGTGAAACTCGGTAAAGACCAGACTGGAATCTGTGCAGGAGGAAAGTGATATTGCTATAGAAATAAACAGGTGATCTCACCTGAAGGTGATTTACCTGAGCTGTGTTAAACTATACCTTCAAGTGTCACATTTCTGAGGAAATAGAAATTCTGGCTCCTCTAACCTTTCAATGTAATTTTGCAGTTTGCAGCGAGTGTAGCTGTACCATGTAGTGCTGGCGACAGGCACAGCCTCCCCTTCTAGTGAGGAAGTGACTGAGAGGGCAGCCCGAGCCGCCCTGGCCTGCTGTAGTCCAACCCCGCGGGCCACGGCCGGCCAGTCTGCGCCCGGCGATGGACACCGGGGGCCAGGGGGCTCCTGAGCTCCCAGAACCGGCAGTAACCCGGCACAGACATCTCTGAATTGCTGCATGAGCATCCAGTGCTCCCTGGCAATACGTGATGGAGCCCTACTGTTTGCTGGCTTTACCCTGCTGCTGTAGCTCACTCGCAGTGATGTGCTTCATTTAACCCATTTTTAATACTCTGAACTACGCACTGAGCACACATTCATTCTGCACTTAGGGCCTGATCCAAAGCATATTAAATATGTTTGAAAGATCCAGTCAAGGACTTTTGGCTCAGGCCCTCTAATTCTCTGAATGCAGTTGCTTTTTTTTTTTCTTTTCTTTTCTTTCATGGGCTGTAAGGGTTTTCTCTTTCTTTTGTAAATAACTGCATTTAAAACAAAATCAAGGAATTGCACAAAGACAACCTGCATCTTTCCCTATCTATGTATTAAATGCAGCTGTTGTCACATGTATAGTATTGTAATTGTAATAGAATGTCAGTGTTGTGTCCTCACGATGTAGATGGTAGAATTTCATACATAGAAAATCATACAAATCTAGATGAGTACTGTCATTTTGTGGAAAGATAAATAGCCACATGGAAAATAGATGGGGTAGGTAAGTGAATAAACTGATATTGTGCTACAGCTGTAATGCAATTTATGCTCAGTGGCTCTGCACGCGATAGTCAGATGTTATCCTGTCCCCAGCTACTCCTGAAAACTTTATCAGAGAGTACACAATCTATTTAGAGTCATCATAAGCACATTAAAATACTAGCAGGCTAGATGGTGCTATAGATTATTAAATATAGATTATTAAAGTAGGATTAATTTAAAGCGTATCGCAAAGAGCACTTGACATCTTGGATCCTACAGGGTATCCTGGGTGTTTTGAAAGCTTTGTCAAAGAAAAAGCCTCCCACAATTGCTTCAGAGGCTTTAAAGACTTAATTTTGATTTTAAATTACCTATTTACAGTAGTGCCATCCTACACTGCCTCGTCACATTTTGCGTGTTAAAATACACAATTTAAAATGAAAAGTGTGTTTTTACAGCAGCTGTGGGGAAAGGAAAAACAAGGGACACAGAGTTCAGAGAGCCTTTGGTGCTGGTGATCTTGACACTCAGAGCCCTGAGAGTTGACTGGGTAGTTGGGCAGTTTTGCACACAAAGCACTTCTCCATCTGGGAAAGAAAGAGGATTCAGAGCGTTTGTTATTTGAGAAATGGATCAGCCTGGAACTGTACACAGCATCTAATGTCCATGCAGAGAAGTGCTAGGTGTAAGAGGGTGGGACAGGACTGGCATAGTCTCAATATTACAAGCTGTGCTCAGAAGTATCAATAGGCAAGGAAGAAAAGAGGTGGTAAAGCTGAGTGTGATCAGTGGTTTGAATGTGTCCCGTTACGTACTATATATGCACATGCACCTCACAGCAAGTGATACTCCAGCAACAGCACTAGCTCTGAACTACAAACTGCCTCAAAGCATGCATTTACTGAGCCCATTTGAACTAAAATTATCTGTCAACATAGAGCGTAATTTCAATGTATCATAAAATTGATAATTTGCGTTAATATCTGATATAAATATTATTATTAAGGAAAAAACAATTTCTTTTCAGATGCAATTGTGTGGAACCAGAACATCCTAGCAATAAAACCTTGCAATACTGGCAGGACTACAATATATCTGCATCTGATGTGCCATGGGGAAACCTAACTGTGTCAGTAAGTAAATTTTGGAACTTAATCAATAAAGGTATAGGCATAAATAATTTTGTTTATCTTACTGCAACAAATACATTAAACATTTTTTTTTGCCCATATTTGTTTAATTAAATAATAAAATATACTTAACAAAAATTAACATGGACTTTATAGCATTATCTCCTTTTGTAAGCTTTTTGCAGCTAGTGTGTGCATTCTATGCCCAGCTTTGGAACCTTCTTGACACACTAGCACAAGAGCTTGGCTGACATTAAGTCAAACATGTCAAATGACAATGAACTTGTCCTAAATTCTGCCAGATGGCAAAACCAAAGTTCCCTTGTGTAGAAAGAATGAGAAGCATTTATTTCTCCTAAAACACTTGCAGTAGTTCAGGCTATAAAAGAGAGGATGGGAAGAAATTTTGTAACATTTTCTCTTCAGTGACCACCTTTTTCTTACGTAAGTTCTGTAATTTTTTTCCCCAGGGGAGGAAGGGGATAAAGCTATGGTTTAGCAGGGCTTGCGTGAATGTGTAACAAGTTTCTTAACAGTACATTTTTCTATGTTTAAAGGATTTATATAATTCAAGTTTGCCTTCTTCTGAGTGACATTTACAACTTGATTAAAGTGTTGTGTTGAGATTGGGCACCACTTTTTCTTGCAAATGGATCATTTCATTACACAGTCAAAGAGAACTGCGTGCAAAAGACACCAGACTGAAGAGCTAACTGAATTAACCAAATCATAGGCATAATCAAATTGAACACCTAAAAGCCAGTCCACTGGACTGTCTCCAGAAAATACTGGGGTTTTTTTCAAACACAGGAATGAAGAAGAGCTCACATTAAGTAAGCGCTGCCTTTCATGGCTGCTCTGTCTTGCTTCCATGCCTTGCTCTGAGCAGGGACTGCTCCCCAACTCTGTTGGTGTGGCAACGGCAGAAAGAAAGTTGAGAACTGCTGGCCTGAGGGATTCCAGCAGTCCAGAATGAATATTCTCAAAACTGCAGCACACTCTAAGAGCATCTGTGCAGGGGCAGACTCCTCCTCTCACTTTCTCAGATCTCTGACAGTGTTTTTCAGAGTACATTTGCAGCTGAGGAGATTTAAAATAACAGATTTTGTTTTAACTATAAATGTAAAAGACTGGCTGCATTATATAAAACCCTTAAAAACTTCTGTGAAAGCTTATTACCAAAACTTGAGTTTACATAGGTAGTAGTATAACTGACCAACTTTTCCCATGAGTCCTTATAGTTGTCAAAGAAGTAACTGATTTTTTTTTACTTTTGTGTCTTTGTTTCTTGCAACCATCATCAAGAAACTTCTGTTCTAGAGTACTGCAGTAATAGATTAGACATTGCTGTCTGTAAATATTTGGTCAGACTCGCCTCATTATGTCTCTTTTACTGTTCATATCTTCATGTATTTCCTGAGTCTAGTTGAAATGTTTCAAGTTTCTGAAGATCTGGATTCTCATTTTCTCTTAAAACCCAACGATTATTTTTTACTATCAAGACAAACCAAGTGTGAGCAAAGGATTTTGGACAAGTGTGAAGAGGATTTTGATGGTGACAAAATCCTCTTCAAGAGTCATATGATGAACTTCTTCCCAAGTTTACTGCTATACCAGCATAAAAAACTTTGTGCTCCTTTGTCTCACAGTCATCAAATAGCAATTGTGGTTTTTTCCAAGGCAATCTTTTTTCAAAGCCTAAGTTTCCCATAAACATGATATTGTGTAGCAAGTCTGATGAGCCACGCTTGATTTAATACAAAAAGATCCTGATCTGGCAGGATATTTCTGCCTGGAATCCCTGATTCTGGGCGCTGCATTTCATTTTTCTTAATAAGTGTGGAGGGGTTGGGAAGGAGGAGGAAAGGATTGTGAGTCCAGAGCTGGTAGCTCATATTTCTAGAGCACATTTCTACTCTTTTTGATTTTAGACAACTAAGGGTGGTAGTGAAGAAGTACTGGAAGTTCTTTCTACTGTATCTGCATATCGATAATGAATTATATTAAATATAATTGATGTTAAAGATCGAGGGCTTTTCGGCATTTTATCAGATCTTTTTGTAAGAGAGAGACAATTTGCAGGATGTGCTGCCCCCGTGTGGTATTAAATGTATTTGGCTCCTTTTAGGCCAACGCCGCACACCCTAAATAGCTTTTTCTTCAATTGCTGGCCCTGTGAAGTGAAAACAAAAAAGCAGTTCTTAAGAATGCACCAGGAGCAGCCTTTCTCTTTGTGCCTTTTGAACTCTGCTTTCCACACTTGGAGAGCGTTAGTAAGTGTAAATCTGTATTTGTACACAGAAAATAAATCGGTGTACTTGCTGAGTTTGAAAAAAACTGCTTTATGTAAATGACTTTATTTATGTTATGTCTTAGTGACTTCATCATTTAATGTGGCTAAAAAAATTCCTTCAAGAATTTTCCATGCAAACCAGATACACACATAGTCAGTTTTAAGTTTTAAAAGAATAAATATCTAGAAATTCTTTTACTATTTCTAGTAATACAATTTGGGAAAAAAAAATTGGAGAGAAAATGTTGGTGTAAGCATGGATAATTTTTAGAACAGTATCGTTTTTCTCTCCCTGACAGGAATGTATGAAGTTTCATGGTGAGTTTGTTGGGCGAGCCTGTGGTCACCACGGCCCTTACGTCCCAGACGTCCTCTTCTGGTCTGTCATCTTGTTCTTTTCCACAGTGACGCTCTCATCCACACTGAAGCAGTTCAAAACAAGCCGGTACTTCCCAACAAAGGTGTGTGCCATCATTTCAGCTCAGAATATGTCATTAGTCACGTCCAAGTATGAATTCTCTCTGCATTGCAAATTCAGTTAACTGCTGATGAAGTAGACAGGGCGTCTTTCCTCTGTTAGAAACTTGTATCAGAAATAAGCATGGTTTTAGCTGTAAGCTAAAGCTGTACTAAAACAGTGAAGAAAAATCTTAAATCATACCTGAATGTTTTAGTTAAAATTGTAATTTCTCTCAATAATCGCAGGTACGCTCAGTTGTCAGCGATTTTGCTGTCTTTCTCACTATTTTGTCCATGGTTTTAATTGACTATGCCATTGGGATTCCATCACCAAAACTTCAGGTTCCAAATGCTTTTAAGGTAAGTTGTTGATAAATTGCACTGCTTTATCATTTTGCAAAGTTATCTAAAGTATGATTGGTTTATAATTTTTTATTATCATGATCAGGAGGTAGTGATAGTATTTTAAAACCTTTGTGTTCACAAGGTATTATGCAACCTCTCTGATTTATGAATCACGTAAGTGAACCCCTCCCATCATGCTTCCTAATCTTATCTCTGCAGAAATGAACAAGGCTCAAATCACCCAAATCTTAGACTACTGTAATGTTCTGAGGCTTCCTCCAAATTTTGGTTTTACTGTACCAAGTGCAACCAAGTCTGTAATAATCCAGATGATTTTATTATATGTAATTTCTTGGTTTGGCATCAGAGGAAGTTTAGCATGTTTTTTAGTGCTCTATATAGGCTGGTTTTAAAGGAAGTCATAATAATATGTTTTGTATGCATTCTTGTGAAGCTGAAATGTAAATAATGCTTACAGTTCTGACTGGCCATGCATGACTGTTTTTATAGCCCACCAGAGATGATCGTGGCTGGTTTATTACTCCTTTGGGGCCTAATCCTTGGTGGACAGTGATAGCTGCTGTAATTCCAGCCCTGCTTTGTACTATCCTTATCTTTATGGACCAGCAGATCACAGCTGTCATTATCAATAGAAAAGAACACAAACTAAAGGTATTCAGTCAAAATTTATACTTTCACTGTTGTTTTCTGCTTCAGATTATGTAATGTGCATCCATCTACTTTAGTATGCTAGTTTGTTATCTATTATTTAGAACCCCTTTAAATTTTTATGCTTTTTTCTTTGTTGCTCTATGTGGTACCTGTACCCTGTGTCAGTGATCCACTGCCTTACAGAAGACTTTATGAATGTCATTTGAAATACAGATTCTGAATTAAGTGCTGCCTTCTGTGCTTTAGTAGAAGTAAGATTCATTCACTTAAAGAAAAAGAACACCTTCCAGTTAATAATCTCCTTAAATATCACAATATGAATTGCCTATTCAGGTATTGACAGTGTTGTTCTACTGGATTGGATTTTTAAAAACTACTCAGAGGATATTTTGTAATGTAAGATTTTTCCCTCTCTTCATCCTTCTATGTGGTTCTACCTATCCTTTTTTTTTTTTAATGCCCTTCCTACGTTAAAGAAGGGAAAAGAATAAAACTGAGCCTTAGAGGCACAATGGGTTCTTAAAACAACATAGGACAACTTCCTGCTCTGTTCTCTAACACTTTGGTTGCCTACAGATGGAGAGAGAAAAAGGGACATCACCCCTCTGAAAAACTGTTGGGCAAAATCTAGCAGCAGGTTTCTGTACATGTATATGCAGCAAGCTTAGGCTTTTTTTTGACATACTTTTAATAAGCAGCAATCCAATCCCAAGTTGCTTTAGCAAATGCATTTGCAACCTTCACTTTGCATTGCCTCTTCTTGGATGATTGTGACATTTGATATGTTCTTTTTTTGCCCTCTTTGTCAGCCTGGCTCTTCATGTCAATCCATAGCATTGCATGTGGTTAACTTGACAGATGCAGGAATTTGCTGCCAAGCTTTGGAATGTGTTTTTTCAGCACTGGCATCTGGGAGTCAGATGGTCCTCCTGGCTGCCCCCTTGTCTTGCTGCGTTTTAGTTTTGCTGGGGTCTGGTGTAGCATCACCTGTTGCTATGCTTCCTTTTCTTCCCATATGTCAGGTTCCTCAGATCATGTATGAATGTGAGGAAATGCTCTCGGATTCTGTATGCATTAGCAGATACATTCCTCATAAATGTGTCAGAAGGTAAAAAAAGGTGTCTCTGTTAGGATTTAGAATTAAACTCTTTCTTTGAGTGCATTGTGCCTGTAACTAATATCTGTGTTTGACACATCTCTGAGTTTGTCAAGATGTGTCTTGGAGATAAGACTCATAAGCACTTTTGGGGAGTGAGGGAAGGTTGCTAGAGTTGGTTCTCTTCATTTTCTTTACTTTTCCCCCTTTTTAAATAATGTAAGCAAATAAGATGGCATTTTCATTTTGATATGTGGCTTACATTTTCATAAACCCAGACACTTCCCATTTTAGAAGTAAAAGTTGTCTTCATAAAGAAATGATTTGTTTGCTTCCAACTCATTTTCCACTCTTTTTTTATACTTCCCATAGCAAATTCTGGATAGTGCACATTTCAGCTTTTGGCAGTCTCTGTAGCAAACCCTTCCAAGTTTAGTTTAGTTACTTTTTTTATGTCAAAAGGCATTTGCATGGGTTTACAGGCAAAATTATGGTTCAACATATTCACATTGTTTGCATGAACATCGCTGTTTCATCAGACCGTGACACTGGATTTGTTGCCATATTGCAAAGTTTTGTGGAGGTGGCTAACTACCTGACTTTTTAAAGGAAAATAACTTGAGCTGCTGCTTGCAGCTGTGAGGAGGCCCTGGATACTTGCTAAAATTGAAGTGAAATATCCCACTCAGCTGTGGTTCAGCTTTGGTAGCAGATATCTATAGAACCAAGCTGGATGCATTGCTGCATTTTTCTTTTTCAAGTGAAGGTCATATTTGGAGGTTTTTAAATTTATCTAAGATTCAACCAAAGGGTTTTATGCACAAAAGCAAACCATTATCCACCTGTTGGTAAATTCATGTAGCATTTGACCACTGCACAAGTTATCCAAACCCAAAGGCTTTGTACTGACTTTTCATATGGATATTATGATGCTATGTTTGAGTAAGAAAATCAATAAACCAGTACCTGATTTTATATTTTAATTTAATGTATCTTATTTCCTAGCTATCTGCTTTTATCTAAGATTGAAAGTACGTTACTGAAAATGTATATCATGTGCTTACCATCTTAAAAAAATTTAGAAGGATCACTGTGGTTTTATGGCCCTTTCTAGCGTGAACTGACTTTGCAAATGTTACGGATTTTTTTGTAGAGACCAATAAAAATTCATACTTTTCCATCTCTTTGTAAGAATGCATGGAGGGTCTACTAAGATTAGTGCAGTGGGAGGTTGGCAGTGTAGCTGGATGTTCTGCTTACTCTTATCCACAGAAGAGACTCAGTTAAAACAGAAAATGTATTTATTTTCCAGTGTCTTACCAGTACCCATTTTATAAGCAGGAAAATTGTTTTATGCCCACTGTAGAGTGGATTTGTGGTACACTTAACTTGTAACTGGAAGGAGTCCAGTAACCTTGAGCACTGAGTGTGAACTAGTACAACTCCCCTTAGATAACCAGTCCGCCATCCCTACTGACCCAGCCTGGATTCACATGGAAGGAAGCTGGTTTTTTCCTACAAGTCTCAAATTTTCAATTGTCTCTAGCTGTTGATTAGGAATGTCTGCCAGGAGTGTTCTCCTTTATTCAGATGTCATTTTACATCTTCTTTCCATCCCTTACTTTTTTTAACAGAAAGGATGTGGATACCACCTCGACCTACTCATGGTGGCAGTGATGCTTGGTGTGTGCTCTATTATGGGATTGCCATGGTTTGTTGCAGCCACTGTCCTCTCTATTTCCCATGTGAACAGCTTAAAACTGGAATCAGAGTGCTCCGCTCCAGGGGAGCAGCCAAAGTTTCTTGGAATCCGGGAGCAAAGAGTCACAGGGCTCATGATTTTTATCCTTATGGGCTCATCTGTCTTTTTGACAAGTATTCTAAAGGTAATTTGGGGAAGTAAGGGAAAGTTAAAGAATACTGTACTGAACATTTCACTCTTGTTACTGTATTATTTAATGAATGCTCTTTCCAGGCACATTACTAACTAGCATAATGTTATACAATGAGAGTCTAAAGTGGAATTCTAATTTTGCATAATAAAGTACCTGGGGACTTCTAGCATTTTTTAAACAAAAACCTTGTCATGAAAATCTGGCTTGACTGAAGTCAAAGGGAATTCTGCCATTGAGCTGCAGTAGATGAAGATTAACACTTTGTCAATACTTTGGGCCCATGGCAAATTATCATGAAACAGTCTCGTATATACCAATTTACCAATTTAAAATTTATTTCGATAATTTAAAAACATTTTGTGATTTCCGAGTAATTTAAAAATATTTTCACAGTTGCAAGAGAAGTTCTGTGGTTCATTTCTTGGAAATGAACAGGAAAATTATCTCATGCTTCCTGCATACTCAACACAGCTCACCAGTGTCCTGAAAAAGGGTGTCTAATTACAGTCATATATAATACCATGGATACACGTAATACTTTCAAAGAATTATCTGGCCTCTGTGAAATCAGTGAGAGTTTTGTACTTCCCAGCAGTATTTTATTAAGTATATCATAAAGCCTTCACTTTGAAAACACACAGAACATGCATTTTGTGTATTTAGTATTTCTAGCAGATTCTTATCTATGGACATACTCATTTACCTACCCAGTGTATGCTGTGAACCTGAATATTTAAATAGTCTCTTTAAAAATCATTCCATGGAATTATTCACCCATTTTAAAATTCTTACAGCACAAAATACTACCTTTAGCAGTAAGAAGTATTTTGTGTCTCTTGAACATTCTTCTGAGCTGTCTTTAAAGAATTTAAGCATAAATTAAGGCTTTCATGTTTTTGTGTAGTTCTGTTAATTTTATTAATAGGGAATTAAGTGTATTGTAATAACTGGCCATGAGAAGAAAATAAACCTACAGAGCCAGATTCTTCTTTTGCTTTATACTTAGAGAAACATTATTAATTTATAATTGAGTGACTCTGAATTTACAACTTGTCTGATTAATGCAGGCATATGGCACTATGTGTTTCAACTGTTTTGAATGTCTTTTCTAGAAGCATTTAAAATTGTTAAGTAGTATTTAATATGCTCTTCCCTTTCTCTGCTTGTTTGTGCAGTTTATTCCTATGCCAGTACTTTATGGAGTGTTTCTTTACATGGGTGCTTCATCTCTAAAGGGAATTCAGGTAAAATGGATTTATGATTAGTGTGTTATTGATGATGCTTTCCATAAAAAATACATCCATTCTTGTAATATTATTGCATTAACTTTTGTGTATAATCTTAAAGGAATGCTGCCTACTTTAAATTTTTGAAAGTGACTCACTTAAAGAGGAAAATGGATTCTCTCTAAATAGAGTATTCCCTTTAGGTAATGTGCTCCAATTTTTTTTCCTATTTTTTGGGTGCTGATTTTTTTGTTCTCTCTTGTTATCAAGGGAATTTTGCTGAGCCTAAAAACTGAGTAATAACCATCAGGGGCTCTTCTCTCTCTGCTGCCTCCCCACTCGCTTGCATGCTGCCTTTTCCAAGTTCTTTGCAGGGCTACACTTACCCTGAACTTTGCCTTTAGGGCTAACTTGCCCTAAAACTATCATAAATGAAATTTTGAAGGTCTCCCCTGTGCAAATAAACACTCCAGAGAGGGAGGGGGAACTGTTGCAAGCTGCAGTACTCCAGGGATGAAGGGTCAAGTCTAGTGGAAGGGCAGCATTCCTGCAGTGGCCTTAAGTAGGAGTAGCTGGCAGAACCAGGCGTTCCAGCACTCAGGTTGGGGTTGTTCCGTGCTCTGTCTCTCCTGGCTGGCTGCAGCATGGAATGGCACAGTGTCAAACCCTGCAGCCCCAGAGGCATTGACACACCTTCTGAGACAATTGAGAAAGAGCAATCACACAGTGAAAACACAAGTTATACTGTGCAAAAGGTCAAATACAAAAAGCAAAGAAAAATCATGATTTTTTTTCATTATATTTTATTGCAGTTACCTCTATTTACAGGCAAAGTTGGGAATATTTTTTTTTCTGACTGGTGATCTCTATTCAGAGACTCTTCTTTTATAACTTTGCCTATCTCTTATCCTTTGTGTTGCTATTCTCAGAAGTGTAGTTTGGATTTTATTGAGGTTTAAATAATTTCAGTTTAATATGGTTCAGCTGTTTCTCGGAACAGAGGTATGAGAAAGTACACTACACTATTGAGGAGTGTTTTTAAGGCATGCTGCTGAAATCTGGCTATCTTTACTTGGAAAAATGATAGCATCCCCCTCCTTATCTCCCTCCCTCATGCTGGGACAAGAAATGGAGATGTGATAAGATGGCTTTTGTGGGAGGATGTGCTTTTTGCTGTTTCTGTGAAAAAGAAATATACTCAAATCTGGCCAAATTATAAGCCTTCAAAAAAATGCAGTTTGCACATGCTCAATAAAAATTCCCAAAACTTGATATTGCTGAAGGCTATGTAAATATAGCATGGCTCATCCATGCAGAGACAATTGGTGTATAACCATCCTCACTGTGCCATGACATAAATGTCTTAGGTCAGTATGGAGCCAAATAGGCCTGAAAAACAGGAACCCCTCACATACATTCCTAGCAGCATGGCACTCAGCTTTCTGGCATTCATTCCTTTTTCTTTTTTCTTGTTCTGTTTCTGGTTTTGGGAATAAAGTGAAATATGGAGAGGAAAACAGCCTTGGATAAAGTGTCTGGTGAAGTAAAAGAAAAGTTTTTCATTCACAGGAAATAAAAGGCTGCAGAGGTCCCTTTGTGAGCAGCTTTTTATGTGCTAAAGGAGGCTGAGCCCAGTTGTTGAAAAAGGAGTCTAGGATGTATCAGGAAAGCAGTGTGATAGTACACATGCCCAACAGGGTCAACCAGCTCCTGTTCAGTTGGATTCACAATTGTTCATGACCACTCTGAAGTCTGGCTTTGCCTGATGTTAAGAGTTCATGATTAGCAGTGTTATTTCAGAGTAACCACCTTCTTTGTGTGCAACATCCAAAGAACAGGGTATTTCCTGCAGTATGGCTATATGGAGTGTAATTCAGCAGAATTCAATGTCTCAGCACATCTGCAATACAACCTAGGGAGACACATGTGTATTAAAATGGAAAGGGACTGAAGTATGACTAACCAAGTAACTGAACTTTGCTTAAATAACGTTTCTCATTTGTAATCTGGTGGCTCAGTGGGCAAGAAGACAAGTCCTTTGCCACTGCTGGACTAGTCTAGAACAAAGGCTTATGGCTGTAACTGAGGGAGTCTCTTCTGTGCTGCTGAAATTATGGAGTTTTTGACTGTAGGACAGCAGATTCTTCGGATATTCAGGATCTCTTAGGCAGTGTGTGAATGCCAGCGTAGATGATCCTACACCTCATTTTGATCAAAACTTTTAAAATTTTCTCTTTCAGCTTTTTGACAGGATAAAGTTATTCTGGATGCCTGCAAAGCACCAACCAGATTTTATTTATCTAAGGCATGTTCCTCTTAGAAAAGTCCATCTCTTCACTATAATTCAGCTGAGTTGTCTTGTGCTTCTCTGGATTATAAAGGTTTCAAGAGCTGCCATTGTCTTTCCTATGATGGTATGAGATTTTTTTATTTCCTCTAAAAATCCCTAATTCTTTTCACTTGTGGATAATCACTATTGATGAAAAAAGTAATTTTGGGCAGTTAATTATTATCAAAGCAATATTGCTTTGATTCTGTGTTCGAGGAAAATTTATTAATGTATTAAGTAATGAAAAAATTGCATTTAACCTCTGTTTTGAGTCCTATGTGTGGATATCCCAACTTATATTCTCTTAGGGAAAATTCTTCTCTTAAAGAAGAAAATACTAAAATTTATTTGATACTTTTTAATTTAAGGAATATTACTAAATCCTGTTACAGAAAGAACATTCACTTACTAAGGAAGACTGCTTATTGAACTGAGGAGCCTAACAGTTCTGTGTCTTGGGAGAAATAATGATGGTCTGCTGTTTAAGTGATTTCTCTGATGATTTCACTAATAGAAAAGAAAAGATATTTACTGACCTCAGTGATTATGAAATGCTTCAAACCATACTTCATTTGAACAAAGGAATAGCAGCTGTTAGCTTATTGAAATTAAAGCATAAAATTCTAGCTACAAACTGGTCATTTTTGAAAGAATTCCTCTACAAGTCTGTTTGTCTGTTTTCCTTGCTTAATTTCCTAATTCTTTGAATTAATACCTTTTCAGGTCCTAGCTTTGGTATTTGTCCGAAAACTCATGGATTTCTTTTTTACCAAGCGGGAGCTCAGTTGGTTAGATGATCTGATGCCTGAGAGCAAGAAAAAGAAACTGGAAGATGCTGAGAAAGAGGTGGGTCATGGTTTCAAGTTTCTTTGTGTGTACAAATTTATCAATTTGTCCTTCAGATGCTTACAGAAAATTCTGTAAGGCACATTGCATGTACCAGGCAGACTTGTTAACAGTATCCAAGTGTAATATTGTCATATTTTGCATAAGTGCTTTTAAGGTTATAAATCTGACAGGCTTAGGTGGGGATGTAGATTCTTAGGCTGCCATACTGTCATATAAAATATTATCCACAGTACTCCTGGGAATTGCTTCTGAGACCCACCCAGATGGTGTGCAGAGATGGACCCATGCCTGCAGGAAAGCCCTCAGATCCTAACCCTGGGGCACTTGGATGCTCACTGGGCTGGGTCTCATCCCTGCAGGAGATGCTGAGGAGAGAAGTGCAGAATTTAAGGCCTGTGGGTGTCCCAGCTGCCTCTGAGCCTTACACAGGGCATCCCTCTGTGCCCTTTCTGCTCAGCAGTGCCATGACCCTGTGGAGTGTCCCAGTTCTACTCTGGGCCAGAGCAATCCTTCTGCTATTGCAGGAACAATTTACTTTGTAATGAAGAGGTCAGTGACACTGCTAACCCTGTTAACCAAATGCTCAGACCCTGACTTGCATCCTGTGGAATTACCACCCAGTTGGCTGTTTCAGATCTTATTTCAAAAAATATGCTTTTCAGATAATTCCTTATCAATGTGAAAATTATCCTTAGGGGTGCCCTGAGCTGTGATCCAAGACCAGTGAAATGTGTGTGTTAAGGATTCCCATTAGTAGCTTATTTGCAGGAATAGGACATGAGCTAATTAATAATTTGAATGTGTAACTATACAAACTAGATTACTCTGCCTTTAGGATTGATTTTCTGTGACCTTCGACAACTCCCTGCCTCATCTGTAACCTTGGAGAACACTTACTTTGATTTCCTTGACACATTCAGCATACTGTCATGGAATATATTTTGGGGGAAAGATTTTCCTAGAAACATCAAGAAACATCAAGATGATTATTTACTATTTAGTATGTGCCTGTAGAACTACCAGGCTCAAATTAAAATATGAGTCATTTTCTCCCTTGAATCAAAGCGCACCAGAGAGATGTTTCATCATGGTGTCTGTTGTCATCACAATTGAGAGTAACCAGAAGTAACCAAGGTAGCTCTCTCCTTGTGGGTCTGGTTATTGGAAAGAATTCCTTGTTATACTTATGTTTTGGTTATATGTCACTTGCCTTCCCTTGCTTGATAGGATGGCATCAGGAAACAAAACTGGGAAAATCTACTGGTGTTACTTTATTTCATTCACTGTCTATTTTGAGAGGTTATTTTTACATATTTTGGCATTTCTAAATATTTAGAGCTATTATTAAAACTGTTCAACTGTCAAAAACTTATGAAGCTGTGAAGCCTGGAAATGACAAAATTAACTAGTAATAAAAAACTTCTGACATGTAGCCTAAGGAATTAATTGGAGAGTTGCTATCACACAGCTTTTAAAAATAGAAGTATTCTACCCACAAGAATATTCAAAAATGTAGTTGACAGGATCTGAAACTTATTTGATTGGATCCTAATTTCATCCCTTAAGTTGTTTTTATATTTTTAGGCCATGTTTTTTCCAGGGCTTTGTACATTTATAGTGGATATGATACGTGCCTTCTCCTCACAGACCTCCTTTGGAAGCCGCTTTGATGTTAATCAATGAAGTCTTTCTGAGACAAGAATGAACAAAAAACTTCCACATTTGAAGAAAAAAAACTATTGTGACTTTTGAAGTAGTTAAAATAATAAAACGTTGAGGAAACAAATTTCTGAGCAGAGAGAACTCAAATTCTACTATTTTGGAAAACTGTACTGGCTCTTGCAGCTAATACCAACAATCAGTGTTTGTGATGCACGTGGGGCTTTGGTGATCTGCCAGAAAATTATAATCTCTCTTTTTGGCCAACCCATGCCTTCAGTTAGGCACTGGTGAAAACTGATACAAAGCCTTTCTAATTCTAAGCCTTCCTTCTTTCTAAGAAAGGACAGAAAGCTGTGGAGGTCTCGAGGTGCCTGTTGGGCTCACACACACACTGCAACAATTTAGAGCAGGATTTGGTGGTTACATTCCTGCTAAGACTCATTAACCTCCTAGCTGTGGTTATCCTGACCCAAGGGGTGTGGGCATTGGGAATCCTCTCCTGGAGCTTGTCTTCCTTTGTTCTTGCAGGCAGTACAAGGTGTTTGAGAGGTGCTCTATTCTTCGCCCCTCCTGCTAAGGCAGATTTGCTAAATTTGTAATTACTTTACATAAGGTTTTTTGGTAGATTTATCTCCTAATTCCTTTCAAGTGAAAACTAATTTTGGGTCTCTTGTTTCATTACCTTTCACTGAAAAATCAGTATTAATATCAGTATTATCAGTATTAAAATTGTGTGTGCAAACTTAAATAATTGTCCCTAATTTTTGTATGTAAATATCAATGCATCTATCCTGTTATCAATGTTATTTAAAATTCATCAGACAGTTGTTCACTCACTGTTAATAATTTTCCTCTTTATTGTTACAAAACAATGCTCTATTTGGCATTGGAAAATAGCATCAAGTGAAGATACATCTTTTAAAATAGAAGATATTAAATGTTAACTATTTAAAGTAAAAGTTGAAAAGTATCTTACTTTAAGAACTTCAAATAAATACTTAATATTAAAGAAAATGGAAAGATGATTAAAGTACACAAATTTCACTTTTCACAATTTCATATCCTGTCTCATGTCTAAACTCCTTTGTTCTAGGAAGAGCAAAGTATGTTAGCAATGGAAGAGGAAGGGACTGTTCAGTTACCACTAGAAGGGCATTACAGGTAAAATATACCTTTCCTCTTTTAGGTGAGTTGCAATTAAATAAAGTAAACATGCCACAATATTTATTTGCAATGCTTACTGAATATCAGGAGGATGTTTGTTTGGTACACATAGGTGAACTGAACCATACACTGCACCAATTAACAAGGTCAGCCCTTTTCTAGTCTTTCAACATAATCTCACATTCCCTAGGAAAAAGACACACTAGTTGGAAGTTTTCCATTGGGCAGGACTGCAGCATCAGACTGTTCACAATGAACTTTGGCTTCTGACATGCACAGTGCAAAAGGAAGATGTAGAGCAGGTCAAACCCTTCACCCTGATGCCAGCAGGGATCCAGGAAAGGTTTTGAAAATGCTGCAGAAAAACTAGGTTCTGACAGTATTACATTCTAAAATATTCTGATTAGATGCTGTTATGTAAGATAATGAGTGAATCAAGAGCTGTCCTGGGTAGATAAGGCATAATGCAGTGTTGACACAACTAAAAAAGGATGAACATCTATGTTATAGGTAGTAATAATACATGTTACCAGCCATAAGGAATGAATATAATTTAAAGTTTTCAGAAAGAAATTCTTAGTAAAAGATTAGAAATATCTGGTGAGAGTAACCTCTGCATGATCGTGAGTTCATAGGAACACCATCTTAGAGTGATATCCTCTCTAACATTTTAACATAAAGTTATGTCTCACAAAGTTATGTCTCCTAATGCAAATCTATGATTTGTAACTGTGTCTCTGAAAAATCCCAGCCTATTCCTTTTGACTCATCACACTGCTAATGGTCTGTTTTTCTCTTGTTTTGTCCATACCTTCTTGTTCTAATTTATTTTAGCAATGTGTAGCTTAATTAATCTTGCAGTGTGATCTCTGTGGATCTCCACTGTGTGTTGATGTTGGTAGAGTTGCCTGGATAATACCTGGCTCTCTGTACTGTAAGGGTTGCAGTGCTGTAGCTAAAAACAACTCAAGATATTGGTGGTTAAAGTTGTTCCCCAAAACACACAACAGCAATTTACTGAGGGCTTACCCAATGCCAAGTATATGTAACCATGAAGTCAGGAATAATGTACAGGCAAGCCCTTAACACATTTAAGACTACTATTCTGAAGTGTATAAATACATATTTGGAACCAGCCAGGTAAAGCAAAGAGCATAATGGCTACAAAGTGCTACTTAAGCCTACTGATTAGTTTAATTGGGTCATTTTTATTAGCTCTCTTAAGTATTTTATTTTGTTAATGCTTTTGATGGATTTTAAAATTGTTTTAAAAATAGGTGGAGTTTCAGAGCATAAGTAGGGCCTTTTGGGATTTGTCTTTAATCCAATGATGCCACTATTACCCTGTGAGATCTTGGGCAGTATTTAATTTCTCACTTCTTCATTTTTCTCTTGTTTCTTAGTTGGGAGTGACACAATAAATTTTATTGATATTACTGTGATTAATTGATGTTGGAGGAAGAAAATACTAAAAAGTTCTGAGACAGTATTTAATTGTTCAGGACTTCTGAAGTTCAACATAATTTCTTACATTGCACTTAATTATTGTCATCACTATCAGTTTTCAAAGACTTTTATTGAGTTAATAAGTAACAAGACTGACTGCTGATTGTCTTATTGTGTATTTACTTTCATTCTTGTCTAGGGATGACCCATCTATGATAAACATTTCTGATGAAATGGCAAAAACTGCTGTGTGGAAGACATTGTTGATATCCTCAGAGAACGCAAAAGATAAGGAGTCAAGCTTTCCTTCTAAAAGGTCTTAATTTTTTTTAACTTCATTATACTTTATATATTGATGTCAAACCAATATTAGAATATTTTGCTAGGGATTAGAAAGATTTTTAGCATTTTGCAGTTTTATTTCTCACGTCCAGTCGTAATATTCTGAGCTCAAAACACAAATTTACTATTTATTTAAAAACAAAAATCACAAATATTTGCATGGTACTTAGTAATGCTCCAGTGGAAAATGAAGCTGAGCATGCCTGATGCTTGTGTAATGAACCACCAGCCTCCACCTGGATATTGTGTTTGTTCTGCTTGCTTTTGTTCTTTCCTCTTGAAAAAGAAGTGATCATCACTGCCCTGGAAATAGCTGTATGAAGAACCCAGTACTCTCAATGCAATCTAATAATTTTTGGAGTGAAAATAATTTCATGATTGCATAATTTCTTTACATTTTTCTGCCCACTTCACTTGTACTCAAAGCAGTTAAGAAATTTTAAATTTTAGTCCACTAAAATGAAGCCACATCACTTTATCTGTGCTACAGAGTTACTACAGGAATAAGAAAATATTAAATTCAAGCACAGTTTGAATTTCTAAGAGAATTTCTTCCTCTGCTTCCAAAAATTTAAGATTTAACTGTTTTCTATTTAATTGTTTTGTATCACACTTCTGCCATAAGCTCCCCTTCCTAATCACTCTAGAAGCTGATTCCCCAAAGGTAAGACCCTGACCCCAACCTTCTCCTTGATTGTGTCTTCCAATTCAAAATGGTGTCACCTTGGAACCCAATTGAGTTGACTGTGTGTAGTTTCTGGGGAGACAGAATGAGAAGAAATTTCAAGTAAGAATGTACAATGTCTTTGTTAAAGACCAAAATATTAGAATTTGAAATTTACTTTGTATTTAAAATAGAGTATTTAAATAGTGTAGTGTATTCAAATGTCAAACTGAATTTATTCCTAGTCATCTTTTTTAAAGTACAGAATTATATTCTGCCCATTTCTAAATATACTTTTCAAAAGTCCATGTTTGAAACAGCTGGTCATTTTTTCAAGGTGAACAGATGCAGTAAGAGAACCCTTGCAGCGATAGCATTTTTTTATTTTGTCACCCCAAAACAGCATTCTGCCTTTCAGAGCTGTTCCTTTCCATGTACTGCATAACCCAGACTGAGCAGTTGATGACCAGAGACCCTTCATTTCAGACACCCACGGAGCAGCCCACTGCTGTGGTCATTTTGATGATATTTCACTGACAGTCAAAATAGTGTAGTTCTTGTTTACCTTCCAGCCTACACATGGACTGAAAAGGATCCTGTCACTGAAATCAGGGTGGTGCAGGGGAGGAGGATGTGCTGCAGGGTTTTCTGTCAAGTGCCTCTGCTGTCCAGGCTGTGAAAGCCTGGAGAAAGAGAAGAACCTGATGTGGTACATTGACAGCCCCTGGGTACACAGGAGTTGTAACTTTCCTGGTGGATGTAATTTTGGTGGTATGATAGATGATGTAAACATGACCCTCTGAATAAAGAGCATCCACACAGATTTTGGCTCAGATAAGAGAGCTGGCCTTTAAACTGCAGTGAAATCAAAACTAATTTTCTAAAGGTCTCATTTTCAATCTGTTCTTGTATCTTTGCTCTTGAAAACAAAGACTCGAGAGAAAAGTATTTTCTGGTTTTAGATTTGAGTGTCCTGTTGTAAAGAAACAGCCTTAAAGACTCTGAAATCCTGCATTTTCAGGTGCTCTAGCTTGTCTCAGATTCTTGTCTCAGATTGTTTCAGCTTGTCTCAGATTCAGGTGCTCTAGCTTGTCTCAGATTCTGAGAGAGGAGTAGATTCAACGAGCTTTAATCCTTTCTTTCTGATAAACAAAGCCATAAGCAACTTTAATCTTAAATCATATTAGGGCTAGAACTACAAAAATATTATAAACCATAATGCATGTATCATTACATGAGGATATAATTCAATCCTAGGTAATTAGTGAGAGGGAAAAAAGCTTGGAATGCTAGCAGTTGTAAGCATAATTTTTGCAAATGATCAAGATCCAGCAGTATTAGATTAACAATTTCTGCAGTGAAGGGTACCTTACCATAGATGGGGAAAAAAAATCCCATTTACTGATGCCTTGACAAGTTCGACTACATAACATTTAGTACTCCCTTTCTGCTGTCAGTTCTGCTTCCTTATATCTCAAAATATTATTAAATGGGGATAATTAAATTATGATAGTGTACTATGATTTTATGTAATGCCTTTTATGCAAGGCATTGACCAATTAACAGGAAGTTACTCATAGTAATTAAATGCTGAGTTGACTTGGCTAATTATAAACTAGGATCATCTACAGAAAGATTTTAGGCAGGAAGGGTTTATACAGATGACTTCCCAGCCTGATGCACAGATAATTTCTCTCACAAGCTGTGCCCTGGCCCTGATTATGTGAAGTAGCAGAGTGTAGGAGAGCTCTTACATCCCAGGCTCTTGAATGCTTTTACCTGCCTGAAGAGAGGACTTACAAGGGATTCAGTCTAGTTGCCTAGCCATAGAGGCACCTGAACTTCACAATTTTCCAACCTTCATTTTTTTTATTATTAAAATTCCCAGGGTCCTAAAGGTCTGCCTTTGGGCCTTTCTTGGTAGAACTGAACACCAAGGCACCTATCTGAGGCACATTCCTCTTTGGTACATGTAAATAAACATTCCTCTCTCTTTGCTTATAATACTAAGCCCTTCAAAAAGCAATTTCAAAGCCTGTGCAGATCTGACCATGGACAGGTGATAGACTTAGCTGGTCCTTTAAAGTCTTGGAGAAAGGGGCATCTGTCACTTTGTAGATGATATGAGCAAGTTCCCTTTTCTACCTGAAGATATGAAAATCCCACATCCAGACCTTCCTGCTCAGGCTTGTTACACTACTCCCTTGCTAGGGAGGAAGAGAGCTCCAACTCCTTTACAGATCCACCAGTGACATGTTTTACTGGAAAAAGACTGGACTTGTCCTTTTTTTTTCAAATTTCTCAAGGCATTAAAGCCCACATCTGCAGGAGCTGCTCAGAGATGTGAATCCTAAATAGAAGGAAGACTTTCCTGGTATCACAGAGGCACCTAAAACGTGGAAATATTATAGACTGTAAGGCACACAACACCTCAGTGTTTGCTTTTACTAAGCACAGGTAACTCCCTGCCTGCTGTACTGCTGCACTTTCAATTCATCCTCCCCCGGAATTTGTTTGCATACCCTTTGTGTGCAGAAAGTGTAACATACCCAATTCTATCACTGTTCTACAGAAGGTGACAGATTTGGCAGTTGAAGTGGCAGAAGTTGGTATTCTTTAGCTATTTCCATTAACACCTCTGGAAGCTGCCATAGGCATAGAAGTAAGCTTTGGCTGAACTGAATTGTATCCTTAAAGCAATTTTTATGCGAAGAAAAATGTCAAATGATTGTAGAATTGTGCATGAATCGCCTTAAGAATTTGAGAATTGATCTTGCTTTCTTTAAGCCTTGCGTAACTCAGCCTATTTCTCATTCATTCTAGTTAAGGAATTATTCCCATGAAACCTGGTAGGTTGTGTGCTTGCTACAGGTTTGTTCTCAGAACCATCTGGTTTTTTTAGATACCCTGCCACTCTTTGTTGAAGGCTTGATTTGCCTGTGTTGTGGAAGCCTCTTTGCATTTCCATACTGTGACTGAGACTCATTGGAAGAACATGACTTTTTATTTATTTACGCTGTTGTAAATTAGGACACTCACACACACAAAAAATCATCTGCTTTGCACGTATATTGCTTTCTGTAGGCAAATCAACATTGTTTTAACTGGGGAAAAAAAAAAAGCTGAATCTAAATTTGAACTCTGGATTAGAGTTCTGAATGATAGGCCTTGAGTCTGATCTTTCAGGCTTTTTTTCCTAAATTTAAGTTATTTCCTTGTAATGTACATATGAGGAAGTATGTATTACACTCCACATGGGGAATATTGTCTCTCCCCATCCTCCCCAGACTTCTCCTCTCCCCAGCCAAGACTGAAAGCCAAATATTTGTTGGATATTGGCTTGCACTAGTCTAGTTCAGAAACATTTCTTCTAAATGTACAGTTGAACAAGAGAATACATTTTAAAGACAAGAAATACTTACTGTGACCTCTTGTTTGTTCCATTTAAGAATGTGCTGGTATTGTCTGAGAACTGTACCATTACCATTATTTAGTAAATTAAGTTGTATTTGCCAAAAAAAGAAAAAAATAAGTGGCTATCTTTGCTTGCATGCTGGCTGTCTCTCTGTACATCTTAAATTCACCTACCTTGTCACTAAAATGCTGGCTGATGTCTTCTACACCACTCAGCACAGAAATTTTCACTTGCTTTCCCAGTTTGTGCCATCAAGCATGAAAAATAAAGTATCTGTGCAATGTTGGTTTTCAGGTAGATTATATATATATATATATATATATATATATATATAAAAAAAATGTATACACATATATAGTATTTTGTGTGTGTGATAGTGCTACTATAACTCTTTTTTTTTTGTTTTGTTTTGTTTTGTTTTGTTTCCCCTTTTATTTCCTAGTGCTGAAATCAGAAAAGAGAAGAAAGCTGACTCTGGGAAAGGTGTTGACCGGGAGACTTGTCTATGACTTGCTCTTCAAGTGATTTTTTTACAAATGAATTAAAGGAGTGCCACAACCACTAAATATAAGTGATTTACCTTGTAAATTTTGTCTTACATCTCAAACTAGCACAGGTAATGTAGTGCAATACTTGTCTCATTCCACCTTGTCTACCTTGTCTAGTAACAATGTAAATGTCTGCAGTAGCCAATGCAAAAAATCTTTGTGTTCCTTGCTGATCTTGGCCATTTATCAGTACTTGTATCAGAAATGTAAGAAGCAAATTTTCTTTCAAATTCAACCTTCTTGTTAATAGGTTTGTACTGTATTTTGCTACTTTTTCTGTGTGAGAATATCTAATAATCTTGATTCAAGATGAACTTGAAAACACCTGTTCCAATTTTTTTTTTAATCTCCTAACTAGTAAATGACTGCAGGAGACCCAAACTGGCGAGCAAACATTTAGAAGTTTATAAAATAACAACTGATCTGACCCTGTGAATAAACTAACAAGGATAATCCTTTCCTCCTTAATCTGTCCATTTGAAGTCTTGGATTACTTTTGCAATGTGAATTGCAGGGTCAGATTCTGTATTTGTGAAGTTTTCCTTGATTTAATACAGTGTATTTAATATTAAAATTTGTATGTAACTGGAACATAGTCCTATATATATATAAATATATATATATATATAAAAATTATATATTAGAACATTTTCTCACCTTAGCTAAAGAACACCACCACATCATTTGATGTGAAACATGGGTACAGTATTTCTTAAAATGCGATTTGTGATTACGGTACCTTATCTTGTATTGTATGAATGTTGCCATGGTAGGCCAAACAAATCCATTTTGTCATTAATCAATCCATTATTTTATAATAGGTAAAATTTGTAGAGACAAACTATACCCCACATGCAATTTTATCACCTGCCCAGTGATCTTTATTGCCTAAAATTCAGCCACATAAAGGATGTATTTATATTGTCTTCTCTCCACGAACAACTGTAAACATCCTGGTTTCAGAGATTGTGTATAATACTTAAATGGGTATCCTGCTGTTGTTTTGTTACAGCTCTTTGTTATTCCATCAAGTACATATTGATTAAAAGATAAAAACAACACTGCAAACTAAAATGTGGCATTAAGGCTATTACATTTTTCGTAATGGATTTTGTTACTGCCCAATCCTTCAAGCTGTTCTTTTGTCTAAAAGACTGCAAGGTTAGGTATGGAATGAATAGGGATGTGGAGCTGAAGTTTTATTGTGTTATTTGGAATTCACTGATTTTTAAATTTTTTAAGATAAATTTTTAAATTATTAAAATGAAAGCTAACTCTCAGTATTATGCTGTAACTTTTAATCCTACAAATAAGAATTGTAGTCTTGCAATCTTCATAAGAACTCATCCATAGGGCTCTAACATTCCCCAGCCTTCCCAAATATACAAATTTTCTATACACCTTGCGAACAAGTTTTCCCATTCAGGACATATAAAGTATTCCAATGTTTTTGTGTATGTGAGTGTGTATGTTTTAATACTTTAGCCATAAATAATTGCATTTTGCTGCAAACTTAATAGGGTCACTGTTCTAAATTTACCTTAGCATTATCAAAGCCCATTAAAAGCCATTTTTATGGAGAAAATCTAATGGACACGAAGCAGGATTCCCTTCTAATTCAATGTTTTGTATATGTAGATTTAGAAAAAAAAAATGCTGATGCATTAAGGTTAAATGCTTTGTTTTGTGTACTTGATGATAAATTGTAAGATTCCAATTGTATTAAGGTTAGTATAGAAGCTCAATACTGGTTTGTCCTGAAAGCAGCCTGATGGTGTTTTAACATGTTGCTGACTTTGTTACAGATAATGTAAACAATCAAAATGTATTAGCTTCACTTGACCAACTCTTAGATTATTAAGAAATCAGTGTACTCAATGGCATTCTGTATTTCTGTTCAGTATTTCAGAGTGGTTTTATTCTAAAACACTCTGGTTTTGCGTGAATTTAACTGCTTTTCCAATGTTAATCTTAACATTCTGAAATCACACACAATGTAAAGCAGATGTAGTGCTAGATTTACTTCTAATTTCATATTCCTGGTCAAAATTACTCAATTTCTTGGATGTAATTTATTACAGAAGTTTATGTGTACATGTGAATAGACTATTGTGTTTTTCACAATTAAGATATGTTATGTGAAAATAAATATTTATCCTAACTAATTTTCAATTTTATTTTTATACTGCAAAACCCAGAAGAGGTTTACAATACTATGCGATATTTGAAATGTCTACCTGAGCTGAATGTGCTTCACAAATTAATGAGTGGTAGAGCCCAGCATGGCTCCCTTTTCAAGTGGAATCCCACTGAAGCATGCAAGGCTGTGAGTGTTGCTCCCTGGGTGGAGTTGGTGGTGATGTACTTGGCCTGACCTTAACAGTAAGTGTGACACTGGGACAGCTCAGAGCTCACTGTGCTGGGAAGAGAATGGGAATGAAGCTCCAATTTACTACTCATGAGCTGGTCCCCTTCCTCCTGAGAGAGATGATGTGGCCCAAGCAGGAGTAGTTGGACTTTTTAGAGATCAGTAGGTAAGGTCATACAATTTTAAATGATTCTGCTCTTCTCAGAACCGTAAATTTCTGCAACTGAAAACATTCGGGCCATAAATCGCAGTATTACATGCAGTATTGACTCCATCTTACTAAATCCCTTTTGAGCTTCTTCACCAATTATTAAGTCAAAGACCAGAAATCTCCTAGCCTAAGAATGGTGACACCTCAAGCTTCCACTGCTTCTGTTAGGATTTTACACAAAGTGTATTGTATAACAAAATTGAACATCCATTTCACATAGGAAAAGAAATGCAGAGAAGAAAGGTAATTGGTAGGTGTGCAACTTAACCAGGCATGTTGCAGTAATTTAGGCACAACTGACTCCTAGCTTTGGACATTAATGAGATGAGCTAGATATTTTCTGTGGCCTCAGTTGTAGTTATTCACCTGTGCTCATGCAGTTCAAGCAAGTTGTCAGTTCCCTGAGGCAGCTCTATCATCCTGTTGCCTGCATTATTTTTGGCGCTGAGGGATTTCTACCAGAGTGAAAAATTAGACACGGAATTGATGTTAACTAGGACACTTACTATAGCAATGAAATTTTCTTTTGTTTTAGAAGTTGTATCATTGTCTATTAGCAGCATATCTTAGAAGTTGCTTTCCAGACAAAGTAAGATAATTAGCACTGCATTGTGTAATGCCTTGCATATCAGACAGTTAAAAGGGGATGATGTATTGAGAGTACAGAAGTGTTTCCCAGTAAGATGCTAGAATCATTAATGTAGGTCAGATGCAAAGAATTGCATCTTAATGAAAGACTTAGATCATATAATTTCTAGTTTCACTTATTTTTAAAATGTTTCTTTGATTATATTAATTCTTGCACTTATCTAATGAAAGCCTGGTGAAAGTAGTTTTTTGGATTACAGAAACACTTTTTTTTGTTGTTTTTATGACAGTGTGAGTGATAACATTAAAAGAAATCCTAACTATTTACCCTGGCATACACAAGCCATATCATAATGATAATCTTTCTTTATAACCTGGCCGTATTTCTGTGATCTACCTTATACTGATTTAGGTTTCTTTGCCTTGAGTGAAAAGAATGAGAGATGTGATGATATAACATCTTAGAAATAACTGACAGCCTGTAATCCTGTAGAACTTCAGCAGTGGTGCCAGTCTACATTAGAGCCACTACTGCCCTGAACCCAAGCTGGTATTTGTAAAACCCAGCTCCAGTATGTTTCAAAAAAATGCCAACAAACAGAACAAAACCACCCATCTTATTTTGTGAGTCAAGGAATTGTTAGTTTGTGAAAACAAAATCTGATTTTCTATTTGAGACTTTCTCATTTAAGGACAAGCTGCACAAAGTGTCTTAACATTCTTCTCCATGCTTTATCTGTCTGCATGAGTACTTTTACATTCACACCTAATGTCACTAATAACCCACAATACAGACATAATCAGATGCTGGCATGTAACATCAAGAAGCGAAGTGTTAGATAATCATGTCACACTCCATTACATGATACCATTACACAAAATCAGAAGCTTCACTGTAAGTCATCCTCAAAGTTAATGGGGGTTTAAAAAAATATTTCTAGTGTTCTTTTTCTGAAGCAACATTTTCAATGATATGGACTACACCTGCTTTCATAAATTAATGTCTTTATTATTTTAAAGCAGCATAATTTTTAGTACAAGCAGATTGCATTTTTTCTTTGTGAAATTGAGAAAACTAATCCTCAGAGAGATGGAGAAGCCTACCTGGAGTGCTGTAAAGAAAGCAGGCATTTTTACTGGTAGGCTGTAAGGGAAAGCAGTTTTGCAAAAGAGCACGTTCACAGGAGAGTGGCAGTCCAGCCCTTGCTTTAAGGGACCATCAGTTCACATTGTCATGTTTTATGTTTGAGTGTAAGAACCAGTTCCTATTCATCAGTACATAAGCAACTTCTACATAAAGAATTGGGGGTAGTGTTGAGTTCCCAGAGGAGATTTTGCCGTGCAGATTCCCAGCATAGCAGCTGTTTTTACTATAAAATAAGCAAAAATCATAATACTATAATAACAGCACACGAAGAAATTCAGTGCCATTGGTTTGACTGGGTATCATTCAAAATCTTTGGTGAAAGCTGGTTATGTGCTTACCTTGCAAGAGTTCTACAACTGTAATACAAGATATTGCAGAGAAAACACACTCACTTCAGGAACTGCAGTATAAAATATTTCATTCTTCACATACTAACACTGCAGGATTCCCGATACCAATTCTAAGATAATAATTATCAAGCCTTACAAATTTCTGTAAAAGTGTTTCTTCATTATTTTCATAGAAATTACCCAGGGTTCATTTCATTTTGGATGGAAATATTATTATATTTTTATTCTGCAACTAATCACCATGTGACATTTTTATCATTCATTACTCTGATATACAAACTAGATTGTTTCTCTTTTAGACTGAAATAAGAACAGGTAATTACTCAAGCAAGTACCAGGCTTCCTAGAAGTCTGCAACATCATTCTGGTATTATTAAGACCCAATTAAACACAATCAATAAAAATGCAATAGTTGCTTGGCAACAGGAATCATTATAAAGATTAGCATTTCATTGTGAATACCGGTATCCCAAGAGCTGACTCTTATCTCATCTTGATTTATACTGGCTCAGAGTACATTATCTTGAGAGTTTTCTGGAGGAGTACCATCACTAACAAGCAAAATGCTGGTGCTAGCTCAGTGAGAAACACTGCTTTATGAAGTGGCTCATGTGGGTATAAATATGCTTATGTGCTTGACCGGAGATGGAATGGTCTTTGTCAGTGTACCACTGTGAGAAAGAGAAATAGAGAAGGTTAGTTGCAGCTACATCGAAATGATATAAATCAAACATGACAGACATAAAAACCTGTGCAGCCTTTTAAAATTATGCTAGCATGAGGCTTTCAGCATGGAGGCAAAGACATGATGGGGTAGGAAGCTGCTATGACACTTAGGCCCCTTCTTTGCATGTGGGACATGCTCTGATTTTATGCTGAAGGTGTAAAAACAACATGTGGCTTGTCCACATGGAGGGTAGGTTCAGCTGTTCAGTTAGAAAGGGTGCCCAAACTCTCCCTCTGTATGTCCTTTGAGTTTGGCTGAAGGAAAACCATGCACTTGGCCTCCTTCTATACATCATCCTTTCTAGCACTGCTCCCCAGGGGCTGAGAGAATGTAGGAAAGGAAGAGCTTGCACCTCAGTCTGAGAACTTCCATGCACAACATATGAAAAGGCACATAACTCCTTGTCTTACAAGTACAGTAAACACCAGATGTGATGGACAGGCTATCTGGGATTTTGCTGAAGCCAACCTTTCCTTTTATCCTATCTGTAAGACACTATTCATTGCCCTTGGGTGCAATGCAAAGGTTGGGACTGGCTGTTTGTCTGAGAACATCAAAAATTTAAGAAAATGAAAGATTAGGAAAAAAGGGTTGAATATGAGATGGTGTTGCTTTACAGTTTTACTTGTGCAGAAATATGTGCTTTTTGTTCACATTTCAGTAACTGAACATGAAATGCAACTTTATGGACTTTCATTTAAGAAGGCAATGAGTTTATACCTTGCCACAGGGAGTTTATGTTATTATTCTCATTTATATAACAATAAACAAACCAGAACCATACCATAGCCTGAAAATCCACTTCAGCATCAACAAGAGCTTTGGAAATCTGTGCTGCTTGCTGAAAGTGAACATTATCTGAAAAGTGGAAGAGGAAAAAGGTAAACAAAAACTGCTTCTGTAATACTCTGGGGGAAAATCAAAGCAATGCACACACTAGACTCCCCAGCACTGCTGACTGAAACACAGATGAGTTGCAAAAATCGGTATTATTTTATTGACGCAAATGTAACAGCCTTGCCCCTTCATGCTTTTGTTTTGTCAGTAGTAGAATTGCGAACCTGTCTGTAATACTAAAATGTCTAATTAACTGCAACTCACCATCTGCTGTTCCATGAATAAGGAGATATTCAACTTCCTTGAATTTTTCAGCTCTGGCCATTACTGTTGAACTCTGAAATTAAAGGGAAAAAAGAAAAAAGGTGCTATTTATTAGGATATGACTTGCTACCAAGTGACTGATTCGTGTTGACACCGTCTGGAGCCCTTCAGCTAAAACCAAGCACAGCCCTGCTTACCCCCCTGAACTGGCATGGGACAGGGTCACCCATCCAGGGGCTGGGTGCTCACACCCAAACCACTCCACAGCCACCTGCAGCTGCTGCCAAGGGTGTGGCTGCAAGGGAGAGGCAGCTGCACAGGGGAGGAGCTCTGGAGCGAGGTACACGCTCAATCCATGCCCAGCATGGTGGTAGCCTGCAGCACACCCTCTGCCATAGGTTTCCTGTTTGACTGCAGACTAGTTAGAAAAAAAAAAAAGTTGCCATGGCAACAGTGCACCCTGTGAGAGCAAGGAGTAGCTCTCGCAGAGGCTACACACGTTATCTTCCCCACTACAAGGTTCACCTGCAGGTGAGGCACCAGAGCTAATACTGCAGCAGCCTGCAGTAAAATTGGGCAACGAGAAGTTTAGAAAAATGTGCTCTCCAAATATGAAAGAAATGCCTGAACAAAAATCACTAGACCAAATCTCTAAATAGAAGTCAAGCTACATTTTGGGAATGGAAACACGATAGTGATGAAAAGATGCAATAAGCAGCAACTATGATTAATCAGGAAATTTAAGACCTAGTAACAATATATTCCCTAGAACACTCTAGCCCACCTGACTTGCTACTGTGACTTAAGAATGAAGACATTAAGTATTGCAGAAAAGATTTTTAATTTGGGCAAGGAAAGGGAATAAGATGGTGCTCTGCCATGAGCAGAGGAAGAAGAGAACAGGGACAAGACATTTTAGGCTTGATAAGACAACCAGTTAATCTGGCAAGAAAAAAAAAATACTAAAAATTATGAACAGAAGAATTTAATGATTTGCTTTTTTTCTTCCCAATTTTGTACTAAGGCTATATCCTTGCACAAGGATTTGTATTTAGTACCCAAAAAAAGTCAAATACATTATACTGCCAAGACACAGAAGTGTTCTAATTTCCTTATGTCTCTTGTACACTCATGAATCTTTAAAGCAAGTACAAATATTAAATTCCTTTTGTCACAGCAGAATAGTGCACCAGAACCCTTCCATACATGAAACGAGTTCTTTGTATGTGTTCAATGAAATCTAAAAACCAAGTTCAGCAGAGAGGGTAAAAAACCCCCACCCTCCAGTCTGTGACACTGCAGTTGCCCTCTTTTGATAGTCACAGGCTATAGAGCACCAGAAATCCAGAATATGGAAATTCACCAGCAGTGGAAGCGTGACACTTTCCATTTAGATGATTTGGTATCATGGAATAAGAACAGTTAGCTGTGAGTGCCAAAACATGGAGAGAGCACTTTGATGCACTGAGGAGCACTGGTAAACCAGCTGACCAAAAGAAAAAATGAGAGAGAAATGGCCCACTGAGATTAAAGACAAAAATCCGCCAACAACAACCAAAAAAACCCCAAAACAATCAGTATCCTTTGAGTAAATCATATTCCACATGTGCAGAGGGAAACTTGATAGATCACCTTGCCACGCTTTCTGCCAGAAAACCAATGCTGTTTCAAGTAAACCTTCTGTGAGTGGCAGCCTGATTTAAATTACACTGCTGGGAATCTGACTTGGCAAAAATAGTTTTAGAAAGAGGACATCACTATTTTTCAGGCATTAAATAAAATAAAGTTATCTGTAAAAATACTTCAGAAAGAAGAAGCATATGAGATACTTTCTCTGCTTTTTTATCCCTGGTGATACTTCACTTGCTGTACTCACATTCAACATGGAGATTCCCTTCCCTAAAACATGCTTTAGGACACATAACCTTTGTGTCCTTAAACAAGACTGCAAGATAGGGAACACTCTCAGGCATAGACAACAAAGCAACAGCAGCTGAACAAACATTAAGTGGACAGCAAAAAAATACAATTTTATTTACCACTTCTGTTTTATAGTTACACTGCTGGGACAAAGGCTCTGAAAAGGTAACGTGCACAAGTACTGAGAATTAGGCCCTGCTGAGTGGAACTGGCTTTTCTAAAGATCACACAGCAGTCAACATTTTATCAGCACTCCACAAACAAGTTAAGGTTTGGCTGAAATTGAAGGTCTCTCTCCCTTTAGCATATTCTCAGATAATAGAACAAATGTCAAATCAGTACAAGATGGCATATTTACAAAATTGTACCCTGTTTTGCATAACCTAATGATGCAGCAGTTCTTAAGGACTGAACATTTCAAATCTGCTAGAAAAAGATTGCCAAATCTATGACTGTTTCAAACACTTGCCAAAAGCATATCAAATTCAGAGTGAACTGCAAAATAATGTTCTCACAAGTTGAACAGTCTCTTCGGTATGCTTTACATGGCTACTGCGTCTGACCTCCAGAGCTCTGCCCTCATTCAGTCTCAAGTCTTTTACATCTGGGATGTTTCTTCCAGGCCCCCAGATTCTCTGCCATTCAGCCTAGGATTATATTAGGAGCACCACCCATGCTTGCTCCTCTCTTTTACAAAGCTCTAGTTTTTAATAGTTTACAACTACCTGAAAAGACACTGGACATACCCAATTAGCCCACTCAGTGCAACTCCTCCCTCAGACTTGTCTCCTGACAATATTTAACAGCTCAGATTCTCTGCCTCCAATAAATGTAAAACCTAACATCACAGTCATACAAAGGTAGGATGTACCCCTCTTACCACTAAAGAAACTAGTTAGTTTTTTTAGTCTATATATGCAGTCATTAATAATACTCCACATGTTAGGAATGTGCCTAGCTCATGTCTCTAAGCAGGTGTGTACACCATCTCATTTCTTTTAAATCACAGTGCATACTACAGTTTATACAACTTTCCACCTTTATAGCAATGCAGCAGGATAGAGAGTATTTGGTGCAGCACATAAACCTGACAGCATAGAGTTAGCAGTGCAAGCTTTAGCAGCTTCAGCTGTATGTACTAGCTTTCAGTTGCAGATTCTGCATTCACCTCAAAAAACAATCATTTCAGCAAACAGCTCTTGTCAGTGTCAAGGGGCCAGGAGGCTGGCTACTGGGACATGGAACAAAGGGGCTGTAAGCCAGGAACATACTGGGCTGAAGTCAGTAAGGGTCTTCAGCAATAACAAAATCCCTGAAGCTACATAAAAAACAACAAACTCACTTCTCAAGCTACCCCACCCTCCAGGTGAAGTCCAAGTACTAATTTATTTGGAGATTTTAACAACAAATGAGGATTTAAGTTACATTTTCCTTTCTCTAGGAGCAGCAGCGAAGTGTGACAATCTGATCTAGGCAATTACTCCTCCTCCATCTAGCCACCATTCTCCCCAATTAGTCCTCTGAGTAACACATTTGAAACCTTTAGCTCTTTGGTACTGGCAGTTTCAACGTGGCCATTGCCAGCAATGGATACCATGCCAAGAAAATCCGACTCCTGGCTTGAAAGGATTAAACAGTCCTCTGTTGCCATCTGTGCCGTGAAGCTGGTGAGTGACTTTGTGCACCCAGAGCGTTAACGTTCGTTCTGCACAGCGACAGGAACTTGTATTTACACTGCTACCTCACAGACCTCCTACTGTTCCACTGCCTTAAAGAAACACATTTGGAAAAAGGCAGGCAGGCTGCTGGTCAGTTCCTGCTGGGCCCAGTAGCTCAGTGCTTAGAAGAACGAGACACAGACACACCACCAAGTTGTCCAGCAGTGACCACCATTGTCCTCAGTCCTGACCAGGAAGTCTCATACAGCAGTTGACAACACTAGAGTACTGTAAATATATGTCAAACCACATGTACACATGTGTATGTTTTTATATGTTCTATCATACTTTAAAATCAGTTTTTCTACCCATGATGCTTTTTTTAATGCACACAACAGTGCTAAACTGTCTTCTACCCCGCTTACCAACCCAAACACAGAGAATGCTCCATCTCCTCCTCTAACATCAGTGCTTGGCTCCAGCATCACCATGGCTGGACTCTTCTGTGAAACATTCCAATAACCAGGCCACAAAGTACCCCTCAGATTCCTCACAGTTCTCCCATAGCCACTGTATTTTCATCTAGGCTTGAAGTTTAACAAAACCTAACAGAACGTGTGGCTGCTCTGCCCTATGCCCAGCTACCTGTGACTTCAAAAAGCCCTTGAGGCAACAAAAATCATCTGGCACATGGAAGAGCAAGTCAAACAATTGATTAATCATGCTGTAACAAGGACAAACAATCTACATGCAGTTTGCTTTCAGCAGGACAGTGCAAATTCTCTCACTTCTGTGCAAACACTGGTCATATTAGAACAAACTTTGGACACCTTGTGTTTATGGAGATCGGGCCAACATTTCAGTCCTGACACTGCTGGCTCTGTTAGTGTGCAATTGGATATGATCACAGCACAGACAGATCTGCCTACCTGTCAAAGTGTTCTAGTATTCAGGAGATTTTGTTTTCCCTGGAAAAACCTTGCAGATTCCTAAAGCAGGGAAGTTCACACAATACCCATTTATAAAAAAATTACATTTCAGAAAGAATCGGAGTACATTTGCTTTTGTGAAAAATATTTAAGATAAAGCATACTTTGCTCACGAACATATAAATTTTAAAACAAATTTGTTTCTTGGTGATTAAAATAAAAGTTTTTACAGCTTGCTTTACAGTCTGGAAAGTAGTCAAATGAAACGGAATGTAAAAAAACCCCCAAAACACCAACACACCAAACAAACAACAGAAACCCCACACCATTCACCAAGAAGAAGCTGCCTTGTGCAAATCCAAACACGTGCAACTACAGCCTCTAACAATGCAACACTTTAAGCAGGAAAGAAGAAACAAACTTATTTCTCCCTCCAGACAAAGAATGAAACTGTTTAAAAAACAATGTATCAGTTTAGAAATGAAACAACACACACGAAATGAAATAATTTTTTTCTTACATTATAGTTTTCCAGATTATCATTTGCTGTAGGAAGGCCCATGTACCGCTCTGTGTATATTGAATCTGAAATTTAAAAAATCACAAAATTAAAATCTGCTACTTAATTTTCAGTCTGTCTGCCATCAATTCTGCCCATTGATCCAAGCAGTAACAATGCATGCTGGAAATCAGGTTTTCCACAATGAGGGGTGTAGGTAACCATCATTATTCAGAATAGTTAATCTTCTTGTTGCCATGGACACCTGAATGCTGAATATTAATACAGTACTTTGTGTCAGTGTTTCCTTATTGTTATTCTTTCAGTAATCCTAAAAAAAATACTGAAAATGTTGCAGTAAAAAACTGGCATCTGAAAAAATCTTACTTATTTTATCTAAATGTTTACTACCAAAAATCTATACTATGAAAATATAGTAGTTATTAGGATTCAGCTTGGCTGAAAAAAAAATTGATTTTCCAGGTATTTTTTGCCATTTTACCATTTGCAGATTTGCAGCTTTGTTTTAAGCCATACAAATTAATGCTCTGCTGCCATATTCTAATGTCCATTTGACTTCTCATCAGAGTTGCTGCATTAGAGGTTTTTTATGCTGAATGTGTGCCTCCATAATCTTTCATTTAACTAGCTGAAAGTGGAATTTTAGAGATCTTATAATTAAAAAAATATTTCCTGCCATACTGTAATATTCATGTCCAAAATATTATGAAGAGGTTGCTATGTCCCCAACAGACTACTGCTACTGCCTGGCAGTATGATCTGATCTGCTGAATTAGCTATTATACAGCCTCTGTGCTAGTTGCAGAATGATAAATTATCCCTTATTTAGCAGAGGTTTGCCAGGGAAAGCTTTCCCTTGAATGTTTTTGGACAAATAAAAATAAGGAAAATGTTAAAATGTGTTCAGATTGTACCATCACCTATTTATAACTTCATATAATTTTTTTTTAATCTGGGAGGAGGGCCCCTATAACTGTATTTCTAGCCTCATGCAACTACTTGAACCCTTATGCTCTAAAGGCTTGAAGCATGTAGAGACTTGTCCACTTGATCAGGTTTTTCTCACATCAAGCTGTTCTTAAGATGAATTAGATTTATAAAATCCAAATTTTACATGCTAAAAAAAACCCTTACCAACCAACCTAAGACAATTCAAATCCCGTTCTGGTACTCTGAGAGAGTAAATTACAATGCAAGTTCAAAGTTAATCCTCATAGTTCATTCTTATAAGTGAATTTTCATTTTGACACGAAGTTTAACTGCGATGGATTTCTGATGCACAATACTGGTTTCAAAGCAAACACCATTACAGCAGTACTACCAGTATTACAATGTTTTAGCCTTCATTAATGGCTAAGGAGATTACCTGAAGTTATGGATCTGACTTTTTAAAACGGGAAATGATATTTAGTGAATTGGTTTAACTCCAAAATGCAGTAGCCAACGAGTTCACAAAAACAGACCAAGTGGCATTTACATGGCATCTAGTAGATAATCAGAAGTTCTGCACTACAAATCCACACTTTGTAGTGTGTGCACTGGAAGACATATGGGAATCCTTGTACCGAGGAAGCCCTCACATACCATAATATTGCCAGCGTGACACGGGGGCAACCGCGATTCCACACTTGAACACGCCGCTTCCAGAGCCAAGCACCATGGAGGTCACATATCCCCCATACGACTGAGAAGAAAACATTGCTGTTATTTTAGTCGGAAGGGAAAGGATGGGGCCCATCTGCTACACGGTTCATCAGGCATTTATAGGCTCAGCGTTTTTCATATTAATGAACTGCATCCTGAATTTGGGTCAGCTCTCAGGCAGCCTGCTCAGTTGGGGAAGCAGGCATCAAACAGCGCATGGCAGCTGTGGCGCTGATGAATGAGAACCTGATGGGGAGAAAGGGCGCAAACGCTGCCGAACTGTGACTCAGCTGAGGATGACTGTGTTTGGTAGCACTGTAGGCAGCAGCAAAACACAGGAAACAAGACACTGCTGAACCACTGTGTCCCTTCCCGTGCTGGGGGGAGTGGGTGGAAGCAGAGCTCTGGCCCACAGTGTGCCTGATGAGAAGTTGCAACAGGGCGTCCAAAAATTTTCAGCTCCTTTGGAGCAGGCCTACGGTAACTCACTCCCTAACTCTCCCCCAAAGTGTCAGGAGCAAGACTGTGACTGGGGAGTGAAGGATCTGCTGAGTCTGTGGGAGGAACTGTGCAACAACACACTCCTTGCTATACACAGAAAATTTACTCACAGTCTAGCCTGATACACAGATGAGTAAATATCTGACACACTTGAGCATCCAGGCAGCAAGATACCTAAACACTGTCACCAACCGCCCAAATGACTGCCCTCACAGGAGTTTGAATGGGTTATTTAGGAAAATCTGCCCACCCACATTCAAAAATAAGAGCTATTTTTGGATCTCATTCCTGTCTTAAAACCAGATTACAGGCAAAGAGAATTGCATCTTATTTCCAAGTCCTTAAATGTTTGCTCCAACTTCAATTCCTAGGTACTTCCAATGAGATTAGCAAAGTAACGCATGCACTTGGTAATTAAACACTGTAAAAATGCCTAACCTGGCCACAGTAAAGATATTACTGCTGAATCTATGGCAAACAAAACCCATGTACATAGTGACAGGCTGACAATCTAAAATCTCAAGAGATAAAGAAAATCTGTTTGTCCATAGCTTCAATGTCCAGGATGCATAATCTCAATGTAGCTCCAAAGAGAATGTTCTTGTACTATTCATCTTGACGGTCATAAGGACTTAAAATGGGATTGCATCAAATCATCAATTTCTGCAGAAAGAATTTTCCTTTCACTACAGTTAATACCATTACATGTGACTTCATATAACACAGATGTTTACCCCCAGAAGAAAAGCTATTAAAGACACCATGTTGCCATCAAGCAATTTATTCATTGGTGCCTGTCACCTGCCGTGCCCAAATTTCAGTTAACAATTTAATTCAGCACTGGATTCACTAACACTATGTACACATTTAGCTTTGTAGCTGAGGGGGTATATGCATGCTATTAAACTATTAAATATTTCCATCTAATGTGCCAGGTTTTAAAGATGCATCAAGTTAGAGAAATCTGGCCTCTGGTTGCAAATACCATGTTAACCATCCCACACAGCTGGCTCAAGTGTAATTTCACATATTTTTTAAAATCAGTCATCCAACTGAAGGAACACTGTTGCATACATACTTGGATTTTTTTTCTTTTTAGCATAGGTTCATACTGTACACAGGAACTTGGCAGCATCCATTTAAATTGGTTTTTAATCCCTCTAGTAGTCCTAACTTCTCTTACAAAAGCTCCTGAATGATTGCAAAACGGCAATGTTTAAACACTTTTAAGATGAACTTCATCAGTTCAAGGGCTGGACAGTGCTGTGACCCCAGAGGGCCTCACATGAAGCACTACAGGATCTCACACACATGACAGCACAACAAATCATTGTTAAAATTAAATAGTATTCCTGCCAAAATTATTTCAGTACTTACCCAACCCCAAATGGCTATTCTGTCCTTATCAACAAAGTCCATTTTTGAAAATTCTCTGAATGCAAACAGAATAATAAAACACTTAACAGACTACAAGTATCTGCCATTCTACAGACATGCTTATTTCCTGCCTCTTTCTGTTGGACAAACAAGCATTTTCCACTTCATCATGTGACTGCACATGGAAACATAGGATAATTCAGGCACATGTGTCTTTAGGAAATTTAGAAAACATCTGTGCATATGACACTCTGAAACACCTCAACCCACACTCACTGACATTTATATTGTATTAGGTTAGATTTCACTACCTGCCTTTTCTTTTTTTAAAGATGCACAAAAATCAAGTTGCAGCAATAAGGAACAGACCAACACATACAGTCACCATAAAAAAAAAAAATCACGAAGATTGTGAAATTCTATTTGTTTCAATTCCTTAACATTTTAAAATCACATATAAAAGACCTACTGGGACTGTTTGTTTTAGTGAGGTTCTACAAGCATAAACGAAGTGACAAACGTGAACTACAATTTAAAGGCCGAGTATTTCTCATAATTCTGTGACAACAGAATCTTGCAAAAACCTTGAAGTGAAACTTCCATCTCCAAGTTCCTTGGTAGCGTGTTCTTCTACTAATATGACACATCTATATAAAATCATCTCCCTAAAATCAGGATTTGGTTAATTGTATTACAGCATTAACTCTCTTTTTAAACATAAAATGATGGTTGGCCTATAAATGACACGTTTCAGTGTACAAAATTAAGCAGAATGTAGTTATTTTTTTGCCAATATTTTCAAGACGACAATTTGAAAACTTCACCCTTTTTACCCCTACACAATAACCACGTAGAAGAAGGAGCAGGTGTTGACCTTTCCCTGTAGCTCACCTGGCTGCTGTTATCTGATCTTCCACTTCATATGTGCCCAGCCTTCTGTTTATGGCGTGCATGATTTCATCCCCTTGGTAGCCGCTGCCCCTGCCGTCGAAGCTGGCCACGATGATGCGCTCCGTGCTCGCCAGGTAGGTCGCCCAGCTGATCCGGTACACCTGGTCTACCTTCTGACTGCAAGGTCCTGCATACCTAGGGGGAAATGTCACAAAATTCAGCCATTTACTCTCCACATATTCTCACATCAACCATTTCAAATGTAATTACTGCTGATACCTTTGGTCTCTAAAACAGGATAAACTTTCAAATTAAACTGAGAAAACAAGAAAAGCATCACTGACTGGCTCCAAGGTGCCACTAAAAGCAATCTGCTTTTTTAAAACTTTAGCCGTTAATCAAGAAAGTAGGATGGATTACTTTTTTTTTTCATTTTACTCCTTTATGCTCTAATAAGAAACCTTCCTTATTTTGACTTTAGGCAGCTTATCAGAAATCCAAGCCAAGTTTCCTTTTGTTTTGGCTTATCTAGTCACCTGAGTTTCAAAGAGATGTTCTCTACTTCTGTTCCATTGACCCATGATTTATTTGGTTTAAGTCTGAAATCAATGAATAGCCTTCAACTGGAAAAATGAAAAATACTATTTTCTGCATTTTCAATGTCTCATCAGTCTGAATTATTTCTTATGCAGGCTGAGAAAAAGGAAGCAAAACTATTATTGTAACTTTTTACTTTAAAATATTTCAGAAGCACTTGATCACTATGAAATCATACTCTGAGTGCCTTGATGGAAAATTCTGTGCAGTCCACTTCTCTAGCCACTGTTCAACAGATTAAGAAATAGAAGAATGGCTCCTATGGCTCTGTAGCCAACTTTTATCAGTTTTAAAAGCACAGAAAAAACTACTGGGAATTTAATTCCAGCTATGGATGCATATACTTCCAAAGTAATTTCTGATATTAAGATCACTGTGAACCAGAGGTAATCCTGACAAAGGTCCAGGTAAGTCAATAAAAAAAAGTATCATAAACAAAACAGCTCCCATAAAGCCAAGAGCACTGGCTGTTCATTAAAATGTTCAGTGTTCAATGGCACATCAAAAAGTGCTACCAAATTGCATTATATAAAGATGTATCTAACAACTAACAGCCAGTTTCCTCATAGAGTCATCTTTTTGTAAAAAAGGAGTAACTTAACATTTCTATATTAGTGCATAGCTAAAATTCAGTAATTCAAATTTAGAAGAAAACCTACCAGGATGAACGGAAGTGCCTGAGGAAGACCAGACCAATCACCACATGCTTATGGGCTGGTATTTATGAAAAAAAAAAAAAAAAAAACAAACCCAAAAAAACCCAAAAAAAAACCCCAAAAAAACCCCCAAAAAAACCCCAAACAAAACCAAACAAAAAACCCCACCCCAAAACCAAAACCAAAAAAACTCAACCCCACAGCAAATGCAATCCTGACCACAGGATGATGTTTGTCAGCATTGACTGACAGTCAAATATCACAGAAAACATGCAACATCACACTCTACTTCAGCTTTAGAATACAAGGCTTATTCAAGGTTTCATTCTGGATTGTGCTTTCATCAAAGATTACTCCTAAGGAACATCACAAGCAGAGGAGGAGGTAATTAACATGAACATCCTGGCTGTTAAATCACAAAGAATGTATCTGCCACAAAGAATGTATGTGCCAGCACCAGAGTATGTGCTCATCAAGCATTACATCATCTTAGGGCACAGGAATCCACCATGAACTGGGATAAACCCCTGTTTTTCATTCCATCTTAAAACTACTTCAAGAAGTAATTAGAAAACATGCCAGTTTTGTGTTTCCTTATTAAGAACATTTGAAGTAGATGAAAGTGATTATTAACACAACACTGCCATGTGGTTGAAAACTTACACATCAAGGAGCAAAGGGTACTTCTTTGATGAATCAAAATGGGGAGGCAGAATCATTTGATACCACAGGTCTAAAAGTGAAAAGAGTTTTACTTAGGTCAGCTCTCCAGTGAAATTATTTGACATGCATTACAATTAATACAGGAACACATTTGAGCCACCCCTTAAGAATTATAGAGCAATTTCAACTGAACTGTCCTAATATATACATGTAGAAGATCCTAGCTAGTCGTTTTTAAAAATGTTTTACAGTTAAACTAGCAGAAAGTAATAAAATCTGGGGACTCAACATGCTGTCTCATGACATTATTCTAAGCTTACATGTGAAACTTGTTATGTCTCTATAGTAGTAAATCTACCACAGGCTCAAAAATAAAATTTCTCTCCCAGCAGAGGAAAGAAATTCTATATTATTTTGAACCTGCCAGATAGACTTTGCTTGACAGTTTGTAAAGCATCCCAGAAACATATCCAAGTATCTATTATTTTTGAAGCAATATTGATTCCAGTTCCATTCATGTTATTCGTCCTACCCAAGTTGGCTGTGAGCTGAACATTTTAAAGGCACACCCTGTAAGTTTTGCAAACTGAATGTCTCAACTGTTCACTCATGAATTTTAAGAGAACTGATGCTCCAATGCTGATGGACTGCACTGCAGTAATAGTCAGACTGCAAATCTTACAGAAATTTGCCCAGATACAAATATGCAAGGCATCAGAACACTGAAACATAAACAATCTAAATTGAACACATTAAAATACTAATTTTATATTTTGCATACTATAAAGTCACAGGGGTGGATTTCTTCTCTAATAACCTACATGGACTTGTGAGCAGACTTGAAGCTTTAAGTAGGACTACATAAATGGATTTGCTTCCCTATTTTTGATATTAAAAATAGATTCCCCTTACCCAAAAGCTTTTACCCTTTTTGAAGTAGTAAGAACAAAGAGGAATAAAAAAAATATGAATATACAACTGATAGCATGAAGAACATCTTTAAATCTCCATCTTGCCTGGAAGATTTCATCTTTAGCCCTAGTAAAAACGTGACAGAAATAAAAGACAGAAAACACAAAGATAAAGAGAGTTATTATATAAATAAGGTTACAGTGAAAGAAGGGAGGCATCAAAAAGAACAGTCAGAACTGACTGACCTAACTCAATACAGTTTGTAAAATGGAATTCCTTAAAAATATCTGCTCATTTTATCAGGAGGAAGTTTGTAATGAAGAGAAAAGCTAGTAGCAAAGGCTGGAGCAAGAACAGTCTAGACAGGTCCCAGGCCTCCCACTGCTGGGCTCTCTGATGTTGCTCAGCCTAAGAGCACCCCAAGGACATTTCCCTACCCAAATTATGAGGGGCACCACCCACAGAGCATTAACAGTTCATTTTCTAGCATTTTGTTCTGGTCTGTATTGAGGTTTTTGCAGTCTCAGAGAGTGAATGTGCTTTCAAAAATGACTATTCAACCCAAATCTATTCAATCCCTCACACAAAGTCAAAGCTGATAGTGTTGAGATGTTGCTTAAATGTTTCCTCAAGATTTTTCCTTTAGACTGCGTCTGCTTTTTCATAGTAACTGAACTTCTCCACTCTCCCAACCTGCTAACACAAACCAAGGGGACTTACACCTGTAAATCAGAAAGACCTACTTGAATTTATAATATAATTTAAATTCAACAATGTTGAAGAGCTTTGAGTTTGTGCCCCAACCTCATTTCTCTTATTTATTTAATGCACTGTTAGAGACTTCTGGTTTCTAGTTTATTATAAGGAAAAAGGAGTTAAGCCACTTCATCATGAAAACATGAAGATACCCAAGATCTCACTATGGAAAAAAGCACATTTTAGATAAGAACATTTTGGGAACATTTCAGCAAATAACCAAGAATATTTGGAAATGTCCAAAAAAAAAAAAACATCTTGCCTCTCAGTTCTGAATAACTCCAAGAATTCCCATTACACCCATCTGTCCTGTCATGCTCCTCAGCAGAAGACCTTGAAACACTTGGTGAAAAGGAGGAGGTGGGAGGGGAAAGGTAAAAGACATTTCTGAACTTACTGTATCCACCTATCGTCAGGGAGCCAAATTTTTTTGAAGGCATCTGAATATCTTTCAATGCATTTTCCAGTTCAGTGTTCTTTTCCAAGTATCTGAGGACTAAATAACAAAGTAAGTAAGATTCAAAGACTAAACACATTTTTTTCAAATGCACTGCTCTTTAATTATGAACCACTTTAAATACTAAACCTGAGATGATGGCAATTTACATTGCAGTTTTAGTTTACTGCAGTTTTTGTTTTTCCTCTCAAATTCATTGTTTACAATATAGTTTTCCTTCAGTTCTTTTTTCCCTGTTTTTCATCTAAATACCATTTCAGAAAAACGGAACAATTATTCAGAAAATAAGTCATACACTACTTACTGTATTCTAGCCCAGTGTAAAATAATGTTAAATAAACTCTGAATAAATGTATGTCAAGCTATATAATTTATTCTTCTGGTAATTATTTGAAATTAAATTTACCCTTTATAGCTGACATTTTTATTATTGTACTATGCAATGAGAAGAGAATTAGAATAAATTTACAGAGTAATTTTCTGGCGCAATATAAATTAAAGACAATCCCATACCTTTATCATCAGTGCTTCTGTGCAAGGTAGACATGGGCAGGCCAGGACCTGTTGACAGGGCACAAAACTTTGATGTTTGCATGCTGGCTTGAAACACAACCCTTGTAAGGTAATTGGAAACAAGTGAATCATAAAAGCTCAGAACACGCTTCCCTCCAGTCTGCTCAAGCTACATTTTAGGTTAGCAGGGCCCAAATTCAAGCCACAGGTTCCCATAAAATGTTCAGACTGTCGCAGAGATGAACCCATGACTGTGAGGTAATGAAGAATGGAATTTCCACTCTTCAGCGAAGCCTATGCCTTGGCTGTGGACAATGGTTTGGCTGTCAGGAAGCCTTGTCACAGGGACCACAACAGTTGTCTTCAAACATTTTTACAATCTGACAGAAAATTCTACCTGCTGTCTGTCCTTCTAGCCTGTGGATTAAGGAAGATCTTGGTGTGTTAAAAAACAGCATACATTTCAATTAAAAGTAATTTTGGAGACGATTTTATTTTTCCCACCCTTTGATTAATTTAACCCTCGTACTATCTAGCAGGAGCATTTACAGGTCAGAGACAGACTACAGTCCCACTACTTACCTTCTGATTACATTACTTGGATTTTTTTCTTGACCAGCACTGCCTTAATTTTATTCTCATACATAAAGCACTGCTCTTTACCCAGTCTGTTGCTTGTCACACTTTCAGAGCCTCCAAATTCCTTCTGCAGGCAGAGCTCCCCATACATCTCTTGAGGAGATGCACAGTGGACAGGAGTGTTTTGCAGCTCTTTCAGGTCCACTGACAGATATAACTAACAAGTTTTATCCTAGTAATTTTTGTCAAGGTACTTTTGAGCCTAGGAGGCAGTATGTTTTTCCACTGCCAATACATTTATCCAATGTTATCAACACATATCATTGTTACACAGTACATATCAAGATCCTGATGAAGTGAACTTCACCACCCAACTAATCAGTGAGTCATGTTTATGTCAATTAATTCGGGATATACTCACCGAGACAATTTAGCTGATAATACTGCGTGTCTTTGCTGAAGGACACAGAATAATACTGGCATCTTTCTTGATCCAGATTACAGCTAACACATTTAGTAAATTTTGGACTGCTTTCCAAGAGCACTCTGCAAAGTAAATGAGCTTCATCTCAGAGAATTTTTTTTAAGCTATGCTAAACCAGTATATGCTTTTTAAATAAGATGGCCGAATGAAAAATGTTAAAATTCGAAAGTGATAGAAACTGATTCAAAAACTAGAGAAAACAGGCTTTCAATTTTTAAGTTCAATTAATACTGAAATTATAGTCATAGGAAAAAAAGCATAAGGGTTATTTTTAGGGTTTTTTTGCTTGAGGATTAGTTGTTTCTTTTCACAATTTCCCTTTTTTAACTGAATTTATAGAAAAATATTTCAGTTATTTTTGCAGTTTATACTTACACCAATTTTCATTAAAGAAGATCCTACATTAGGCTTGCAGTTTATATGTTTAAGTTTTAATTTTTAAGTTTTCAATGCTTTTTCTTAAAGTTTCTTTTTTTTCATTAAAAACAATTTTACTCATACTGCAGAAAAAAGAATTTCTTACTTATAAAGATTTCTTCCTCCTGGCATTTCACGATTTTCATTACTGATGTAGTATCTATAACAGCAAAACATACTGGTTTTAGTAGAATGCTTACAGTATAATATTTAAAAATTCTATCTGACATGTTTAAATCAGATTTTTAATAAGTTAAATGACACCATCTCCCTGTTCTCCCTCTGTGCTTGCCTAGACCCTTGTTACTAGCCCTTATGACAGGAAGAGGTATCTTATTTACAGATACTTACAAAAATGTGTTCGTTACAGCTTCTATGCTGATTACTTCCCATTTTCCTGAAGTAATAGGTACTGGAGCCTGGAGCAGGGGAAAAGCCGAGGCAAAGAGCAGAACATGAAACTCCTTGATCACCAGGAGAAACAGAAGCCAGCAGTGACTGTCCTAGGCAATATTCCTCACCTGTGAGCCATTTATGTAATGAATGTGCTGGTAACCTGTTGTGTCGCTGAAGACTTTGTAGTAGGAAGCATTGTCGGGTGCAAAGTGAGGGACAGATGGCTGAAACTTGAACATAAGAGAGATGTCTATTAAAGCAAAAAACAAAACTCCAGATCCAAAGCGATAAATTTAGGTTTTAATATCTCTAACCAGGACTCTCAATGCTTGCAACAAGGCATCAATGAATGTACTGCAAACATTTTTGCCTTCTGACTTAGTAGGTAGAACCTGCAGCCATCACTCTTAAAATAAACACACTTGAAATATTTTTCTGTTCCTTAAGCAGCAGAATTTCCTGAGTATTAGCCCCCACAGTGATGCATGCCCCCCAACACCCTCCCCCCACAGAATGTGAAGTATTTTCGGTGGTCTTATTTTTCTACAATTTTAGGAAACAATATGTGCATCTACTTTCAAAGGCACTGTTTTATTCCATCCAAAGCAGCTGGGACCTATAAAAATGTAAACTTTGCAAATTCATGTTTTTCTTAAATTTCCCATTTTAAAACACATATTTGTGAACAAATTCTTTGAACTCAGTATTTTTTTTTAGCTTAACAGTGAAAAATGTCCTGCTCTATTCGAAAAAATACAAGCTGCTTTCCAAGAGGAAATTTTGTTAGCAAGTAGGTGATTACAGAACGACAGAGAACTCAGACTGGAATAATATTTTCATGAAGTAATTATCCATTTATCAATTGAGAGTGACAGAAATGAATCAATTTTTTCTATTGACTGCCATTTGAATGTGCTACATATGGTAGGAAAAAAGAGAGGAATGAAATTGAGCTGAATGAAATAAAACTTATTTCTGTGACAAATGCCCAAAGGATCTAAATGCTAATTAGGCAACTGACACAATGTAACTGCCTCGGAGATGTTATACCCATCTTGAAATGGTGAAACAAAGCTGAAGTGATTTGCCTCCGGTCATTCAGAAAGCAATGACAGAAATTAAGTCTTTAGAACTGTGTGCTCCAAATAATCTCTCCTTGTTCCCAAGCAATATTTTTGCAAAAAGTAATCAGGCAAATATTTTGCTAGCTTTTCCCTTATTTTTCAAAGTGTGACTTTCCTTTAACTCAACTGGAAAGCTCTAACAGTTGATGACCTGAAAGCCTTATACAGCAATGCAGGCTCTTCTGAGCATTCTTCATTTAAACATAATTTCATCTCTATTAAAAAAAACCCAAAAAAACCCAAAACCACCACCAAAAAACCTAAAAAGCCCTCCCCCACCAAAACCCATTAAAAACATTATAGATACAAAGAGAGGACTATATGTCTGTATTCTACACACATAGATAATTTACTTAAATTTGTCTATACATATGTATGTGCATATATACATCTTGCAAATGCATAAAAATATTCCTTATCAGTCAAATATCATTTTATGATCCCTAAGAACGTGAAATTAAAAAAAAAGGAATAAATATACCTATCCTATCCTCTCTTTAGTCCTCCCTACTCTCTGTTTCTTTCTCAAATCCAAGAATCGTACAGTGAGATTATCATTTCTTGCAACAGCTCCTAAGAAGTGGGTTGTCTCTTTAAAAGAAACAAAAAACCAACAACCTAGTTTAGTGGCACAGACTTGCATTTTGCCCTCTCATTTTGCACAACTGTTTACAAAGTCTGCAGCTTGATCATCACATTGTCTAATTGTGAAGCCTTTGCTGCAGAGAAGCAAAATGTGTCAGCGTTAAGGCCTTCCTTTCCATATCAAATTTGACAGCAGGTGGGTTGATCGCTCATCTTCATACTGCGGATGATTTCATCCCTGCTGTTGCCTCCCTCTTTGCATTTCTTTAAACTTTCATTTTTGACTTCAAAAGTGAATTAGTGACTAAAGCATAATCAGTGTGTGGAAAATGCGGGAGTGGAAAGTGTACTCTGTGTTCTCATCAAAAACTCTGAAACTCATTTCTCCCTCCAAATCTGAACTTTTGCATCTCTGCTTCACTTCCCCCAGATCTTCTGTGTAGTTCATTAGGTGCCTACTCCCTACCATGTACAAAAGGACTGAGAGGCAGCTTGGAAAGCATCACCCAGACAGCAGCGACTGGCTTGGCAGAAGCGCATGAAAATTTGAATCTGGCCAGTTACATGCATCTTGTCCCCACTTCTCTTCAGTGGATATTTCATGTGGGGGGAAAATAAATAAATAAGTAGCCCCAATTAAAACCTGGAATGGTTTGTTGCAACCTGATACACTAAAAATTACTTTTGTCCTCTACGCATTTACTCCAATATGATTTAAAGGTTACAGAATACACTTCCTAATACATTTTATTCCCTAGATCTTTCAGGGAGGTAGTAGGAAGACCAGAAAGCAGGTAAACCAGCACAGCTGGCAGCTCCCCAGAACAAAGGGAATTCTGAATCTGGGCTCCTGCATTCCCCCCCTTACCTAACTGCTACTAAAGCAGCAGATCAGAAGTAGAAAGGAGTCTGGACAGGGCACTTGTGCTTTTGGGAACATAAAATCATAGAATCGTAGAATGGTGTGCGTTGGAAGGGACCTTGAAGTTCATCTTGTTTCAAACCCCCTGCCATGGGCAGGGACACCTTCCACTAGACCAGGGTGCTCAAAGCCCCATCTAACTTGGCCTAAAACACTCCCAGGGATGAGGTATCCACTGAGCAACCTGTTCCAGTGCCTCACCACCCTCACAGTGAAGAATTTCTTTCTAACATCTAATCTGAGTCTACTCTTTCCATTTTTGTGAGTTCAGAACCCTTTACCCACAAAAAAATTAAGCTTAACCCCAGGTGTGGGGTGACATTTGAGATAATTTTTTCCTGTATGTGTAAAATGAGAGGATTGGACGTACACACAAGAGGCTCTGCAAAATGTAACAGGCTCTTATGAAATTTTCATAATTATCAGAATTATTTAGCATATAGCAGTTTTAGAAATTGAATACTCACTCTGCCAATCCAGCCAGTTGTACTTTCTTCAGTAAGTTGTTTTTCCTAAGAATGAGAAAAACAAACAATCCCACAACAATTATGTTTATTTTACGTCAGGCTTTATTGCTACAAAGATAAACATACAGATATTGTCTACTCCTTTCTACTTTCATTTAACATTGCAACTGTCCCGCCTAATTTTTCTTACCTTTGGACATGACCAAGTAGCATTTTCAAAGTCACAGACTGTGAGAACTGAAAAATTCTGAATTCTTCTGAGCCACTGCAGACAAATCCTTTCATCTGTCACCCATGTTACAACACTCAAATAATGATCTCTGAAAACAGCAACAACATAAGATATTTTAAATCCTCTCTATAATAGCATACCATACAATTGCATTCAGCAATTCACTGAATGAGACTCATCTGGCTATTTTCATTTCAATCTACTCTTCAACAATAAACAATGATGCAAATGTAATTGAGCCATTTTTTCATCAATTGTTTTTGCTGCTAGTAGATGCCTTGGTTATTTTCAGAGATACAATAAAGAATTAGATGGCTCATACAAACCCACTTCCAGAAAGACTGCAATTAAATTTTAACAGCTATTCTCTAATGCATAAAATAATAGCTACTCCAGGCTGTTCATAAATCTTGTACTGTGTGCATCTAGAAAAAATTCTTCTGAATATTAAGTTGTATATGCCTTAGGTTAAGGAATTTTATCCTTAGCTGCCTGAAGTTGGTTGCTTGTAATTATTTTCTGAGTGATAGATATTTTCATTCAATTTAGTAGTCATTTCTTTAGTTACAATGGAGTGAGAGATCATACCAAAACCAGATATTACTATTTGAATATTTTACTTTCATCTTCAGAATACCACCCAGCTGACATGAAGAATGAAGTATCAGAAAAAAAACCCATTTTCATGAATATTCCTGTATATTAATTTAAAAAATGCACCACATAAAATTTAGTAGCTTTGTTTACCATAACGATCTGTTAGATGTACTGTCTTTTCTTATTTTAGATCTTTCCTATCTCCTTGAAGCCTTATGAACTAAAATAAAACAAACTTCCCCTCCAAGGCAAGTATACATTTTTAACCATAATTTGCACATTTGACTTAGTTCCAAGTTCATGTTCCCTTTTCCCCCAAAGTTAGTTAACAAAAATGTGTGGGAAGTTTTGTGATAAGAGTATCTTTCTGATCACTGCAGTTTGGGGAAGGAAACACTACAATTAGTGTGGATGGATTAAAAATATGTCAGCTGGTTACCAAAAAACTTCAGATTTATTTCTAGATCACAGTTTCAAAATCATATTTGGAAAAGGTCTATTTCTGCATTTATATTTGACTGGCATGTCAGCAGGTTATTTAATTGCTATTTCCATTGACTCTGCAGGAGCTTGTTTGTAAAAAAAAAAAGAAAAATAAAATATAATTCTTCCTGTTTCTATAATAGTGGTTTCCCTTGTTTTGTATAAGGGGAATTAGTCTCACACTTTTCATTCCTTCAAAGTGAGAGACGTTAACAATTCTGGTGACTGTAAATCGTTAATCAGACAAGATGGACATTACAAGGAAAACAAACAGAAAATATTATTTATCAAGTTATTATAATAACTATATTGCCTCTGTGAGAGAGGGAATGCACCTTAAGTTTTAACAACACACAAAAGGTTAAGTAAGCTGCAATTAACTCAAGTATAAGGTACAGTAACTTCGCACTGCCCTTCCTCATTTTTTGCTGAAAAGGGATTCTCTGCAACTACTCTGTTCAGAAGTCAGCTTATTCTACGACAGATCATTTCAGACAAGAAGGATCCATTCCCTTTTCCCTTCATCCTCCTGTTGGCTAACAGGAGCTCCCTGTATCCATGGTGCCAAAACCAGTGTTTAAATGCTGGATGGATTTCATGCTGGTCATTCATGCAGAGTGTCAGGTCTCAAGTACCATCATATGGCAAAGCACTGCCATTCCAGATTCTGGAAGTTTTTCTTGACAAATAAAACTCTCGCTCTGCAACATAAGTGCACTGTGCCCCCTTTGTATGTAGGGGTAAAACTGGTGCTCATCCAGGCTCTGGATAGTGCTGTAGCAGGCAACCATTTGCTGAGGCACTGCCCCTCGACATCCCCAACCAGGCAGGTGGAGTGAGGTATGCCACCAACTCAAACTTAGTTTTTGCTCAAAATTCAGCTCTGTGGAAGTAAAAATAGAATTTTCCACCACAAGAACTTCTCCTGTCATACAGTGGTATACATACAAATACAGTGTACATATTCAATACTTTGTGCTTCCAGAAAAGAACCTACCCAACAGCAACACTGCACATGGCTCACCTTTTCCCACTCCTGTACCTTTGCTCTTGCGAAGTTCCCCAAGACTTGTTCTGGCAACCTCAACTTTGGTAGGACACATATGATGAGACTTGCCTTTTTTTTGGATCAGCCACTGGGAGAAGGAGTGAGTTTTGATCCTCAAACTCATCATTCAAGAGTTATATTTATATTAATCCTGACTAACATAGTGGCAAATCAATTTAAAAATGGATGAACTCCATCCATCCACTTTAAAAATGGATGTAACTCACACCCCTATTAGCCAGATGGGTGCGAGGCTGGAAGGTAGCTGATGGTTATCTCCCCACATCAACTTCCTTAAGGTATTAACAAAAGGTAAAAAAAAAACTCTAAGACAGCAAAGATCCTGATCAGTACTGAGCAAAATGTAAAGGGCTTTTAATTCTGAGGCCCTGGAATTCTGGAGGAAAAGAAGGCACGACAGCTATCTAACATGTAGCTATTGCAGTGTGACTGCAAGGGAAGGATAAAGAACAACATATTCATAAGAACTTGCATCTCTGTTAACACATGGATGTTACACTGTGGTGAGGACTGAAACAGAAGAGTACTGATTTTTCAGTTATAGCTTTTTGGCCCCACGTATAAAATGCTGGTTTTATGCATAAGCTAACAGACCTTTGTTTTTTTCTGGTTTATCAGTATAACCTGTGCTTTCATACCCATCATGTTTCTAAGTGCAAACCTCTAAAACATTTCCACAATACTGTTAAAAAGAAAAAAACAAAACCCAAGACTTGGGATACCAAATTGTGTGCATGCACTTGAATTTGATGTAGCTGCTCTTTGCAAAATACATTTATATCATGTTGTGCACTTCCAGTGGCATTTTGAGGAATACAATTTTCCATTTACTCTGAGAGGTGCTGATTTTCACCATCTTCCCAAAGAAAACAAACATTTTAAGTATAAATCTGAAGGCAACCATGATACCTTGCCTTAGCAAGGAGTCTGCTTCCAATGAAATCAAATCTTCACTTACCATTAAGGTTTTGTTTTGTTGGGTTTTTTTTTCCCCCAGTGAATAGAAATACATATATTATAATTTGATTATACGAAAACTTGCTCATATTAAAGTTGTACTGTGAAATGACTTCACCATAGTTAGACTCCACTGAATGTGATGAGCCAAGAACTTGTCACATTCTGAATATAACATACATGGAATATGCCATCTATATATAATCACTAGGAGGATAATCTCTGTGCAGATTTTCTCTGGTAAATCTTGTTGCTACCAGAGGCACATTACAGGGAAAAACTGCCATATACAGTGAATACAGGGAGGTCACATACAAAAGCTCCTCCTCCCCCATCAAAAGAAACAATCAAATACCAAAAATTTAAACCAAAATTTCTCACCTTGATGCTATTTCTGCAGGTGGAACAATTTCAAAAGGCTTGGAAGCTGGAAGTGATGTGGTATCCACAATAAAGAATTGTACTGTTGGATTTGTAGCTCCTGCCTAAAAATAAAATTTTTAATTGCACTTTTGAAGAGAGAATGTTCTTTGTGAAGTGTTTGAAATTATAGATGAGTAAGTTACAGACAGAGAGGTAAAACCAGCCAACTGCAAACATGTGAAAAGACAAGTTCCTAAATGCAGTTTAATGATTGATACATAAATTATCCTTTGTATTTTTCACACAGAAGTCTAAGTTATGCATTTCTAGATAAGAAAGACTACTACATTTAGAAACCATCACCGGGCTTGCTGTATTTGACTAGATCTCATCCTACATGCCACACAGTACCTAGCAGAGAATCAAATCCACTGCTAACACACAGGAAAATGCTTCTCCATGGAAGCAGCACCTTACATGAACTGATCCTATCACAGCTGCCTATATCACAATCAAAGCTGTGACTGCAGCATGCACTGCACTGTCTCTAATCTAACGCTGCTGACAGCAGCAGAGCTGTGTCAGTGAGGGCTGTTTGTCTCTTGTAGTGAACCAGCCAAGTCCTCATGGCAACAGTTAGGTAGCTGTACTTGATCCACCTCCAGAAGTCAGCAATATTCCAAACAAAAGGCATTTGTAATAAAATCTGTAACTTAGATTGGCAATTCATTCCATACCCATGTTTCTTCTCGGGAGCCATGCTCAGGACAGAGCACCTGCAGCTGTCAGGGACCCCTCTGGGGAGGCTCCAAGGGCCCAGGGAAAGGCTGTGTGCTCCTGGGAAGGGAGCTCTTTGGGAAGGGTAGGAAGTGCCCGTGGCTGCTGCAGAGAAAGCTGAGCTTGGCACAAAGAGGGCAGCTTTTCCACCAGGCAGCCGTACCAGATGAGCAATAAGCTGGCTGTACCATCTGTCCTGCCCCCTTAATCAAGAGTGAAAATATCTTCCTGGGGTGGTCAGACCATCATGGATTGGGGCAGGGCATGTTGATGCCTTAAGCCAACACAGACTATGAAAACCCAGGGTGAACAGAAAGAACTAAAATTATGGACTTGAGATGATTTCAACCCATCTATTCCTCCCAGCAATGGGGATGCCCAGCACTGTGATGGTGAGCGTATCATGGAGGCCAACTATGAGAACATGTTTGTGTTGACACTCAGCAGGGGAGTGCTGCTGTTGTCCTCTAAGTGTAATTTGTACTTGCTTTATGTCTTAAGTGCATTGCTCAGATAAATCAAAATCCTGTATGGCATCAAATAACAGGTAAGTCCTGTATTAAACAGGAAACCCTCCCCACATGGAGCACATGTTGGAACCCATTAGAGCACTCTGCCCCTCACCCCATTCAGCCCAGGGCCAACTGTGCCACCAACAGTGGGCATAAATTCATGTGCAGAGGAGGGGGAAGGAGGAGGAGCTCCTTCTACTCAAGGTTTCACTCCCACAGCTAAAACTGGAAGAGCTAAAGGTGTGGGCAAAGGAACTCCTTTAGCAGATTCCTCCTCTTCCTCTCAATACAGAAAACTGAAAATGCTAGATTAGCTGAAGAAAATTCCATTATCAATACCATGCACAACCCTAACCTAATGTACATCTGCCTGATGCCTTGTACCAACTTAGCTCCCTGAGAGCTTTTTTATCTCAACATCTACTCACTACCTCCAAATTTTATTGTGAAACAACAAAACCTTAAATCATACTTTTCCCCCCTCTTTTTTCTTTCCCCTGGAGATAATAAAATACTTTAACATTGCCAGATGCTGTTGACTTCAGAAAGAGTAATCACAGCAAGCTGTTGAGGAGAGACAGACAATATTTTCATTAGCAGGAACTGATTAAATGAGACTACTCTCTTAATGAAACTACAGAACAAACATGTTTAACAAATAACACAGACCTTGGGATATGGGATTTTGATGGTCTTTGGATACTGCAAGGTGTCCTCAGAATAAAAGGAATACTCTATAACAGGAACTTCCGTGTCATTAAAGGATGCATATGCCAAAAAATTGCCATTTGGAGACCACCACAGAGCAGAATGGGTGCCAAACATTTCCTCTGAAAGAGATGCTAATGTATTTAAGTGATAATTGGTAAGTCGGCTCTTCTATCCTAGGTGCTGTTCTCATTAGTTTTTAATAGGACTTTTTTTTTTTTAAATTGAAGTTCAGATACTCAAATGCAGACTGTTTGTTGGGGTTCTGAAATGAGACAATACATCAATATTTATAATCTATCATGTGAAGCTAATTCACACTAAAATTTCCAGTAACACAATGCAAACTAGGCAAACTCATATATATTCTTAGATCCTCACACTAGCCAGGTATTAAGCCCAGATAAGGATGCATGCTTCTTTTAAAATACAGAGTTTGATTAATTTGAATTCTTGAGTGGTAAGGAATGAGATAATAATTACAATAAATCTAACTTTTCACATAATAATGGAAAGTAAAACTTTCTTGATGTAGTTACCTTCATAAACCCAGTCTGGTATTCCATTGAAAATTTTATTTTCTTCTCCATTTTGAGTGATTTGCACAGCTTTTGCTGTTGGTGAAGCTTTTACATAAATATTATTATTCCAAACATATGCCTGCAAAACATAATTGTGATAACAATTACTATTACAGTAAATCCTACTTCCTTTCTTTATTTCATCTACTGGGCAATTTACACCAGATGACAACAACCATCTTTAAAAGCTACATTTCAGCAAACAGCATTGATACTTAATAAACTTGTAATTATTAATACAAATACTAATAGAGATCAGGATGAGCAACATAACTTCAGGCCTAGATGCAAAAAACCAAATCAAATATGAAAAGTAACATGACTACTGTACTGAGTTTTGAAAATCTTGCAATTAATTTTCTCCCAAATACAAGTTTATTTTCCTTCATCAGGAGTTGTTTTCCACTAATTTGTCTTTCAAAGAAAACTATCAGGGCTTTGGTAAAACATTCACTGGGGTCTCAGTGCTGCCAATAGATCTGCAAATATGGAACATTTCTTCAGTAGCACTCAGAGCTCTTGTTTTTGGCACCTGCCTGCCTCTCCAATCACCCCTGGTTTTCATCTCCAATAAATGAACCACACAGTTTTAGTCCAGAGCTTTGCTCAGAGATGCAGAAACTCTTTTCAACTTCCTTTGCTTCTGTTGTTGGTCTTTACAATTCACATACAAATTCACTAAGCAATAATAAATAAACCCCACATTGTCCTGTGACAGTCCAACGCTCAATACAGGGAAGGCACAAGCCTTGCAAACGTGGTGATTGTCACCATTGACCTGGACTGGAGGGGAGGAGTGGGAAAGAGAACAGGACAGATTTTCATTCTCTAATCCCATTACATGCATCCATCAAACAAAGTTTCATCGATTATTGTGTGATTAGGAGATAAAAATCACACAGTGATGATTGAATAGACAGTTGTAATGCTGCTGTATTTGAAAGGGATGAGATACTGTCTGCAACTGTAAAAACACTAAGTTCCTGTGCATTTGTGCATTTCATGACTACTGGGGCCACTAGTTACTTTCAGGAATGCATTTTCATTAAAGAACAAAACAAAACACACACGGGAACGTTGGAGTCTTTCCACCAACAGTAGTCAATTTTGAAACTAGTTCAGCCACTTCACTAGCAGTAGGAAAGTCCCAAAAATCTCAAGGGTACAGCCAACATGAGTTTCCATGTCATGTATGACAATGACTGTTTATATAAGTTTTACTTTTCTGTACTAACCAGTTTATGACCAACAGGTGACCAGGATATATACTGTGTATCATTAGGTAGTAGTCCATCCTCTAAGATAGAACTGGAAAAACAAAAACAAAATGCAGCCAAGAGAAATCAGTGAAATGATATTTCAGTGCAAAATGAATGTTAAAACAACATTTTATGTGCAAAAATTACTGACCTGACACTGAAATCATAGATGTGATATGAAGCTGTAAAGGAATGCCTCCACAACTGCAAAAGAATTATTTTAATATTAAGAAAATAAATTTCACCAGGTTTCGTATCTCTTGCAGCTTGAATTACCCCTAAAGCTCTCCTTGTGATTTTTGCTAAGATAGAGAGAACACAATGAACATACAAGGGTAACAGCTCTCTACCAGGTTTAAGGAAAGACTAAGGAATTTACACTCTTCTGGGGTCATCACTTAAATACCATGACAGAGGCCATTGACTGATTAAGGACATATATACAGATGTCAGAGATGCTGCAGATTTTCAGAAATCCTTGTAGCTACATGGCAGACCATCATCAGAGTGCAGTTAATCCTCCTCCTTGTGCTTTAGTGGCTCATTTGCTGTTTTCTGTCTCATTTTTCATGTTGTATTATTTAACTTGGCATCTTATTTTATGGTAGTTCTCACAAGTCCCAGCAGTATGTCTGTAGCAGTTCCTCGGTACCAGGGTGACCTATTCCATTCATATTGTCACAGAAATAAAACTTTTCTCTGAGAAATCTGCCTCTTGAAATCTGCATCGCTCTGTGGGCACTTAACAGAGAGAAAGATGATGATGATAATGCAGACACATTTAAACATGTTCACTATGTGGGGCTGGAGAGGTTTGATTTAGCCCACAGCACTGACATGTTGCAATAATGCTCCCTTCTAAGAGGGTTCTTGGATATCTGTATGAAGATATAAACCAACAACTTAGTACTACACAGCCAGATGGCTATTACATAACAAGTGTCTACATCCTCATGATTCATTTTGTTACTCTCTTTCTTTGCAATAAAGATTAATAATAACAGAACTTTCTATCACTGTTATATAAAGGTTAAAATATCTTGCTTCAGCATTAAAACAAAATTCAGTCTTATGAACGCAACAAATAAAATACTCCAGAACAGTAAGTTACAAGTAGAAGGGATGTGTGGGGTGGCTGGTAAAATATTAGGCATTTTGTGGCCTCTAATGATGCAGTGAAGAGTCAAATAATTCTGAACAATTCAGAAAAACAAAAAGTAACTGGCTTAGGACGACCTAGCACGGAAGCTAAAACTGAAAAATATTGATGACTGAGTGCACAGACTGTGTCTGGCACAGTGCAAGAACCACTCTGGAACTGCAAGGCCAGGACACGTAGACAGTGCTCAAGCATTTGTACACTGCACAAGTTAGCACTGAACTTTTTAAAAACAGAACAGGCACCTCTCTAGACAAAAAAGGAAAGAACACAGCTAGTGGTTTCCCAGTGCACAAACTGCACAGCAAATGATCACCTCCATCAGGCTTCTCAATGGCACACAGAACCAGGTTTTCATGCCACCTGGCATAAGTGTGGGCTGACCTTTGTGGCACGGTTCAGCACCATGCCAGGACGAGGCATTCTGCTGCAGGCTTTTGTGTGCTCGCTGGCAGGAGGCAACAGGGACACACAAGCCTACTCCAAGCACAAGCCTTCTCTGAAGCACATGCAGATTTTCATTCACCTCAGTTTTAAACTCTTACCTCCTACCATCACAATGTAACAACCACATGTATATATAGCATACATATACAAACAGATGTATACCAGCATATCTACTCATCACTTCTCCTTACCCACACAACTCCTGGCACAGCCATGTTGTCTTCCCAGATAAACCATCCAGACTTGTTCTCCTTGCATTAACTCTACATCCACTTTTTATACAGATGCTTTTTTTTCCTTTACTTTTCCTTTTCCTTTTCCCTTTCCTGAGGGCAATCACCTCTCTTCTGCCAAGCTCACAGATAATACCAGTCTCTTCTCTTCCTGCCTGCTCAACTTGACCATTCCCTTACATTCATCACATTCATCCATGCTCTTGCATTCCCCTCACATTCTCTCAGCCTCTCAGTTGTTCCCAAACCTTTATTTCCCAGTTTCATCCTCAGCTGTAAGGTGCACTTGTACCTTTGTATAGCTGTATTGCAGAAGAGCAAACGTTTGGTCAGGAGACAATATAACAGTGCTTGCCTGGTACTTATCCTGTCAACAAAGGAAGGGCAAAAGAAACACATTAAGCACTGACTCCAAAGACTATGCAGAACAAAATATGAAATCCAGTACCTTTCCTAATGTCTGCATATATTACATATAAATCAACATACTAATGTTGTATTTTTCAGGATTACTGAGGATGTTCCGTTCTCAGCTCTGATACACAGGATGTCCCCGTTATCTGCTCTGTGAAGATACTCATTTCCTAAAAGCACAAGAATGATGACAACAAAAAGTAAGTAAAATGCTCATCAGTTACTTCTATTTTCCTTTTATGTTTTTAAGCAGGAAACAAAATCCAAAAATCTGGTCAATGCTTTGTTTCTCAATTCTATAATTAAAGGATAGTTATAGCACAAGAATGTTCACAAAATGTAGTTGTGGAGCTCACAGCATCTACCTTCTAGCATCTCTTTCCTTTGGGGCACTGGGCACACTCAGGAGGGAAAGCAGCCTGCATCTCCCTGTTCTCTGGCAGCCCCAAGCACGGGAAGCTGACACACCTCAGAGGGTAACATGTTTCTACCCTAAAGCACAGAATTAAGTATGCTCTTTCAACAGTAGGAGAATATAATTTGCCATGAACGTGAACATGTTTCTCAGGGAAACAATGAATCAACCCTTTGAGCTACACATCATTCTGTAATGGCACTGTTAAATAATTTGACTTTTTTTCAGAACACAGTAGTCACCTCAGCATGAGGTGACTGAAGGTAGTACATCTTGACATTCAAGTTGTATGTATAAATAAATTACCTGAAATCCACTCCAAATTATGTGTTTTGTACTTATAGTCATTGTTCAAGTAATTCTGTAGAGTGTATGTTTTTCCTGAAGAGGTCTCTTCTGAAAGAAACAGAGAGAAGACAGGTTCTGATCTTGCTGCAAATTATTCCACCCCAGCTTCTTAACCTGGCTACTAAGTGGATTTTTATTGCTGGTTATTAAAGTGTTTTAGCTAACTATCTCTAAAGTAGTAGCAGCAGGAAAGCAATATAACTTTATTGCAAGGGAAATTCAGCAAACATAAAATAAAGGAGTGTCAGCAAGGTCATTCAACAATCTCATGGAAATGAAAATACCTTTTTGACAGTGACAAAATGACCTCTGGCTCTCTTACCTCACCAAACATGTACTCCTCAAAGGCTGAAAATAAATTGATCTTTGTGCCTTTCTCACCATGCTCACTCTGGGAACTTTGCTGCAGAGCCCCAGTTGCTAATAGTTGCAATTGTGAATCACTTGCTTATCCTTAAACTCAACTTTCAGAAATGCCTCAAGTTAAAAAACCCCTAAAAATCTGAGAAGCAGCAAAATATTCAGGGAAGGTCTAATAGAAAAAAAAATTAAATAGCAAACACTTCCTGCTAAGATTATGATGAAATAATTTATTAAATATTTATCCCTCTTTTGATGTGATTTTCACCAAGGTATCTTAAAAGTTTATTTTAGCACTCCAATTTTGACTGGAAAATTAAAGCCAAGTAACTGGGGTAGTCTGAAAAGACCAAGTGAAACTTTGAATCTAGTTAAGGTAATGGGTTTGGTCATCAGCTTCAGCTGCAGTTAGCTTCGATGTAAAGTATTTTTTCTTACTGCCTGCAGTGCACAAGCGACTTTTTCGTAAGTATGACAAGTAATAATAACAACAACAACAACAACAACTCAGTCTGTGAGTCTTTGTGATTTTTTTCTCTGAAAACAAAGACTACAGATGTTAAATTCAGGTGTGCAATTCTCTCCCTGCATCCTCCCTGCCTTTTTTTAAAATGGAAACCTAGAATCTACCTGCATCTACCCTTTTAACTTCAGGGGTCCAGAAGGGAAGGAATTTTAATTTCAGCTGGCTAAATCAAAAGACTAGAACAAAAGCAACTGATAAAAACACTCAAGTACAGACATGGTGACTGATCAACCCAGATGCCAACCCACCCCTATCAATTCTGAGACCCCAATCTTTTGGACACTTTCAAACAGACTCCCTTCTCTTTCCTCATGCTGAAGAGGAAAAAGACAGTGAAGTCCTTGGGGACACAAACACAGAAAAGCACCTCTCAACAGTTTTTGCAGGTTCTCTTTCTGCAGGCTGGATACCTGTGACATCTGGAACATCACATGAAGACATTTATATCTGTTATTACAGCCTTAACCTTATTTCCAAACAATAAGATAACTCTATATATACAGCACAGACCGTATAACTACCACTGCAAGAGATGTAACAAACAATGATTTTAGTCTAAAATGCTCAGAAAAGGTTAAAAAAATGCTTGCTCAATTCCATTTGAAATGTGACTCTTTAAAAAAATAGGCTGCATTTATCGAAGTTTCTGTGAGAATATTAATTTCTCAGGTTATTTATTTAACTGAATATTTAATTTGATGGATTATGAACAAGTGGGTATTTAATATTCATACACAGTTGTCTAGTTGGGAATATGACTTCTTCCTAATCGAGAAAGTGACATTTTCAATCAGAGGGGCTTCAGAAAGCAACAAAACTCACTCTTGGAAAAGGAGAAGCAATTTAAGACAGGTGGCTGATGAACAGGTTTAGGGATTTTTCCAAACTGATGAATGTTTTTCTCCCTGGTGACATACATATTTTGCTAAGGTCTCATTACTAAAAATCAGGCCACTATTAAGATTTGTTGGCTATGTATAAAATTAAAATTTCATTTTCTGTCAACACCTTCCACATAGTATCTGAATATGGAAACACACGCCAAGCTGTACGGGTACAGTCACAGAAGTTATAGTGGAAGCATTTTCTTAATGTACAAGGTAGGCCATTACCAGTATATTCTTACTTTATCCAGTTTGTGCCACCGACCAAAGATACTCAACATACATTGAATTCCAAATTTTGGTTCTTATTGTTCAGATTCCATTTGAAAAGAAAGGTCAAACAGGTTTATTTTGACAGAATAAAGTAATTGCTGACATTCAAGAGCATTTTATTGGTTTTGAAGATGGTATACAGGTCAATGGATGTTTATATTTTAGCAAAACTGCTTCTTTCACTCTTAGGTTCCTCAGAGAGGTTGCATTTTCTTACTTTTCCTTTTCAACAATTCCACATACAGACTTATTTTTCTAAACTCCTAAATGACTAGCTTCCAACGCACAGTATTGGGGCAGTTCTGTTTAATAATTTTATCAATGCTTTGGATGAGGGGATTGAGTTCATCCTCCTTCAGTTCGCAGGTGACACCAAGCTGGGCAGGAGTGCTGCTCTGCTGGAGGGCAGGAGGGCCCTGGAGGGATCTGGACACGCTGCACCCGTGGGCTGAGGCCAAATGCCTGAGGTTCAGCAAGTGCCAGACCCTGCACTTGGCTTACAACAACCCCAGCAAGCACCACAGAATGGGGCAGAATGGCCCAGGGGAAAAGGACCTGGGAGTGCTGGTCAAAGCCAGGGTGTGCCCAAGAAGGCCAATGGCACCCTGGCCCGTATCTGGAATAATGTGGCCAGCACCAACAGGGCTGTGATTGCCTCCTTGTACTTGGCACAGGCGAGGCCACACCTCGAGTGCTCTGTCCAGTTCTGGGCCCCTCAATTCAAGACAGACCTGGAGGTGCTGGAATGGGTCCAGAGAAGGGCAATGGAGCTGGTGATGGGTCTGGAGCACAAGTCCTATGAGGAGTGGCTCAGGGACCTGGGAGTCTTTAGCCTGGAGGAGGCTCAGGGGGAACAGTATTGCTTTCTACAACTACCTGAGAGAAGGTTGTAGCCAGGTGGGAGGCAGGCTCTTCTCCCAGGCAGACAGCCCCTGGACAAGAGGAAATAGCCCCAAGCTGTGCCAAAGAAGGTTCAGGTTGGACATCAGGAAGAATTTTTTCACTGAAAGGGTAGTTAAGCATTGGAAAGGAGTGCCCAGGAATGTGCTGGAGTCACCATCCCTGCAAATGTTTAAGAGATGACAGGATTGCTATGGTTTAGCTGATAAAGCGGTGTTCAGTCAAAGGCTGGACTTGATGATCTTGGAGGTTTTTCCCAATCTTCATGATTCTATGATTCATCTCTACCCTGGTCTGACTCCTGGCAGTATATAAATATTTCCACTGTCATAATGATATACTAGAAATAGTTACATCATAATACCCCTGTTACAACTGTAAAACCGTAAGTTCTTCTGCAAAGAACTCTCTTAACCATTTACGTAAGTAGTACTCATACAAAGTAGATAAATAATTCTGTTTGAATTTTAGAATTTCCTATTAATATGCCACCCTCTCTTAAGAGAAAAATTGAGCTGGTTTCTGTAGGTGTGAGGAGCTGACATTGTTTAACCCCAGCTGGCGCTGGGGTTAAAGCGCTGACTAAGTGCCACCTGCCTCCTTCCTCCCTCGCCCTCAGTGGAGCTGGGGAGGAGAATCAGGAAAAGATAAACCCATAGGTTGAGATAGGAACAGTTAATGGTTGAAATAAGACTGAATATAATACTCCTACTAATAGATTTGTAATGAAAAGTGTAAGGAATAAAACCCAAGAAAGACAACTGATGCAAAATACCTGATGCAAAAGGAAACTGATGCAAAAATTGCTCAGCACCCACTGACCAATGTCCAGCCTGCCCAGGCAGCAATCAGCACCTGGCAGCCAACCCCCCAGTTTATAGGAGCGTGACATTATATGTTATGAAATACTCCTTTGGCCAGACCAGGTAAGCTGTCCTGGCCATGCTCTCCCCCTGCCCCTTGTGACCCTGTTTTCTGGCAGAGCCTGGGAAAATGCTGTCCATGACTTAAGAGTAAGCACTGCTTAGCAACAACCAAAAAACATCAGTGTGTTATCAACATTATTCTCATACTGAATCCAAAACAGAGCACTGGACTAGCTACCAGGAGAAAATTACCTGATTCCCAGCCAAAACCAGGACAGGTGTAAAGCAAACAAGAAGTTAACAATTGTGTAAGGTTTATGGTATGACATATCACCACACCAAAATGGAACCATGTTGAGAAATTACTTTTGGTATAGGTATTGGTTATTCCCCTGTGTCAAGGTGCAATTTCCTAATTTCCATGTGTAATTTAAAAAGAAAAGGGGCAAGAAATTAACTGACTTCAAACCACGGTAAACTATAAAAGCAGTAATATTGGAAGCTTTACAACATGTTCATCACTGCTGAGAGAGATTGGAAACACCACAGAAAGGGAAAGACAAGTGCAAGCATGATATTTAGTAATAACAAGAAAGAGATAGAGAAATTATAAAAATCAGAAAAAGTGAATGGTTATTGCCATTTTAAAGTGAAGGCAGAAGAGCAAGAATGATCTGCAATCAAAGCACGTAATTTAGGAGCAGCAGGAGAGATACAAGGGTATCCCAGCTGATTCAGTGGTCAGAAAATTAAGAGATGTTTCAGGCTGGCTTTTCCAAACCTGCTGTTTCCCCATTTCTCTTCCAACATGTGTAAAAGAGTTTTCTAACTCTTCCCCACTCCTGTATACTCCAGCCTCCAGTTACTATGTGACAGAGCACTGAAGCAGATTTCCAGCAAAAAAAGGAGGTAAAAACTATTTTGCTGGCTCAGGCCAAAGGCTCGCTTCATCCAGAATTCTATCCAATACCCTGGAGCTAATACAGGACATTCTGGAGAGGCCACAAGCAATGAGTGAGTGCTGCGACACCTCCTGGCGTTCATCCAAGCACCACTCCATGGGGCTGCAGAGACTTCCCTGGAGGGATTTAATCATTAACTTGGGAATCAATAGCTCTGGAATCCTTCTCAAATTTGCCCCATCTCAATCAAAGCAAAGGAATAGCAGAAGTGTTCTACAGATAGCAATCTACTGTTGATAATGGGGTTTTATATTACTCAGCATTTGAATTAGGGTAGATAACTGAGTTAAATTACAGTTACAGAAGTCAAGGACATGTAGCAGGAAAACATGTCCACTCCCTGTCTTTTCAGACTGACACAGAACACTCAGGCACCTTAAGGATCTGCTGTGCTCTTCCAGCCTCTCCTAGGCACATTTCTATCAAAACACCACAAAAGCACATATAATGCCATCTAATCATGATGGTGATGATCCCTCTCATCTAGTGAATGTCTCACCCCTGTAGAATTAAACCTGTGGGTGAAGAAACCTGGTTTGTGGGCGACAGCTGAATGGGACTCTCACTCTAAGGCTGTCTGTGACTTGCTCATGGCAAGTAGGATAATTGTAAATACTGCACTGTCTCCTACCTGCTTCCAGCATTGGCTGCTCATCTTCACACTCCTGGCCTTCCTGCCCAGCTGCAACAAGATCTGCAGTTAGAGAAGTGGTAAAGGTCTATATAGATATGGGATGTTTCAATCTGCCTTTTGCATGGAAGGTTGTAGAAGAAAAAAACAAACTGTGAGAAGTGTAAGCAAATGGGTGAATCATGAACAGACCAAATATTTTTTTATAAAATACTCATGCTTTAAGGGTAACAACTTGTTGCTGTAGTCACCTGTTGGATAGCTCCTCAAAGCATAACAATGCTTTGATCAACAGACTTCAAATACAAGCCCCAAGGCTGTTTTGAAATTAAACTGTTTGATGCAAGTAGCCCCATGTGGTTATTAAATATAAAATGAAGTGTCAAAATAGGCAGTGGGTTTAAATGAAATATGGAATTTTATACAGAGTTCTGTCAGCAGATCCTTCAGGTAAATGGCTGCACCTCAAATTAGGGAACCACTTTGCAAATTCAAGTTTGTACTATCTGTCCATGCTAAGTGTCTGCAAGAAAAGAAGCAGAAGTTCCCCTTGCAAGGTCTACAGGCCAGCCAACAGCCTAGAACTCTGCTGGAGGGGCAAAATTTCACTACCACTCCGTGCACTGGAGACTATTTATCAAACTAATTATGTGCTGCATGAATACTAAGCTTATGAAATGGAAGTACATTGAGAACCATGGCAGGGAAAACAGCTGCAGATGAAAGGTAAGAAATCCAAACTCAAAATTATCTGTTTATATCAGTAACTGCCATATTCACTTTCTGTACAATGCTTGAGCCATTGGGAGGAAATGAAAACTATTTGACTGCAATTACAAGGATTTTTATCAGAGCAGACTTTGATTTCACATAGTCACAGTCACATGAGCTGCTCCTTCCCAAAGCAATTTTGCCACTTTTCATTTTGAACTCAATCATCTGCATGGCCCAAGAGGCATCCTCAGCTGACTCTCATGTCCTGTGGTTGTCCATAAAAGCCATATAAGCAAACTAGTGATGAATTGGTCTAACCTATAAATGGCTACTTTATGAGTACACCACCTGTACACTTGCATTTAACAGAAAACACCTATTTAGCACCCTTCAGTCAAAAATTCAAAAGAACTCTGCAGTTCCCAAACTACAATGGTCACAGTGGTTCAGATGTTACTGCTGGCCTGATTTTTGAAGAGACAGGAATTCAAGTTTTTCAACTTGGACCACTCCATCTCAATCCTTATTTTACCCAGAGGGATTTACTGAACTACCTGGGCGTGTTCTCTATACCTTAATTTGAACCAACAGTAAAAAGTCTGACACACTGTTCTACTCTTTTACAACCAAAGAACGCAAGCCAAGGCTGACAGCATGGTGGGTATACTGTGTATCATACAACAAAAATGCCTCTTTGAAGTAAAATGAATTTACTATGTAACTGAATGACTGATCTTGAATTGCAGCCACTTCTAGAGCAAAAGAACTCCTATGCTACAATTCATGAAAGAAGAAAACCCACTTTATTTACAGTAAGACATAGCATTGGCATCAAGATAGACAAGTACTAACTCTTCAGCAGAGTTCAGGCCTGCATACTGAATTCTTTCACTAGGTGTTACGCCTGCACACATCCATCTGATAAGTTATCAAGACCCTTTCTCTTGCTCTTCCCCACTTGTGAAATTCAGAGTATTTTTTGTCACCTCAAAAATCTGCTTTTTTGAGATAAGTGGCAAAAAGCTGCCCAAAAATAAGAGAAAATAGACTCAGGATCCGCTGATGGAAGTTTCAGCCTAGAAGGCATGTAACTCAGATATCTGGACTTTAAAAAGCCAGCTCTGAGTGACTGTGATATCGATATTAATATTAATAGAGCTGAACTGCAAAGCAGTTTAATGTAAATTATGAGCACCACATGAGCACCAGCGACACAAGCTCCGCCTCTTTAACCAACACAACAAAACCTTGAGAACTTTCTGCACACATAAGCAATTTCTGAACACGTCGTCAAGATCCACTTACACATCTGCACTTTTTTTGGGGTGCACTTCTTAAACCTAGGTCTAGTCCAGAAAACCCTCCCTTATAGTTTGCCGTGCTGACCATACAGATCACGACTGCTCAGCTGTTAATCATAAAAACACAAAACGAGAGCAGCTCTGTCCTACCAGCTGAAAGCAATGCATTGCTTGATCAGGATTTAATGCTGTTTCACATTAACATCCAGAGCTACAAGGGCGACCTGCAAAGTGCTGACTGGTCAGAGTCCAAAAACACATTCCGAATCTTTCGGTACTTTTCTGACCTCTGTAACTCAACGGTGTTAACAAAAGTTGTGCAAACAAAGCAAATGAGAGGGAATATAATCTTTTCAATACACTCTAGAAAAATGAGTAATTGGCAGCTTAGTGCTGGTTCGAGAGCCTTTGGCGACAATAAGAACAGAAAATGGTGAAAATTGCAATGCTTCTAGTTATTATCAAGGCATACATGAAAATGAAGAGACTTTTTAATTGTCCCCGCGCCCCCCACCCTCTCCGGTACCGGCCGTACCTCCGGTTCCAAGAGCCAGCAGCTGCAGCCCGGTTCCCCGGGGCAGAAACTTTCCGCAGAACTTTCCCCGCTGCCGGGGCCGCGGCGAGCCCCCGCCGTCCTCCCCTCTCCTCTCCTCCCCTCCCTTCCCTTCCCTTCTTCCCTTCTTACCGCGGGTGAGCAGCGCCAGGGGCACGGTGATGATCACCACAACCGCGGCGGCCCCCAAGATCCCCAGCAGCCACTTCAGGAAGCTCTGCAAGAGAAGTCCCGTCAGGGCCCGGGGCCGGGGCTCGGGCCTGCCCGCGCTGCCGCCCCCCTGCCCTCACGCACCGGCATCGCGGAGCGCAGCGGGGCGGGCGCGGCGCCGCAGCCCCAGCGCTGCCCGCGGGCTCTCCTGTGAGCGGCGCTGGGCGGGGGCTGCGGGCGGCTGCCGAGGGAGCGGCGGGCCCTGGGGGTTGTGCAAGAGCCCGGCTTTCTGCTGGCTGTGCGGCTCCAGCGCCGGCTTCTCCGTCGGTTCACACCCCGGGAGCGCTGACACCGCGGTGCGCGGCAGAGGAGGGACTTGGGACGGCGCTGGGTTTCTGTCGGAAATCAGATAACGGCCCAGAAGTGAAATGCCTTTAAACGCTGATGGAAAACTCCCAATGTTTTGATAACACCAGCATTTCTCGTAGTTTCCGCTCTTTGAACTTCTCTTTTTGACAGTCATATCATGAAAAAACTGATAAAATTGCAGGAAGGGCTTATATTTATCGTTTTTTGGCACTAGAGATAGATGTGTAAGTCTGCTAAGTGGGTTTTTAAATTAAGACCAGAAAATAGAAGTATAGGACAAAAGTTTAAAATTTAGTGCTGAAGATGACCCTTGTTTATTACATAAAACAATTCCCTTTCCAAGGAGAGTTTTGAGTATGGGCTGAGAAAGTAAGACAAATTGTTGGAAAAGACAGAATAACCTGTAAATCAAAACTGTAAAGCTTTTAATTGTTTAAAAAGCTGTCTTACCAGTTATTAAAAAAAAAAGTCTGAGTTTCTAAATTATTTTAAGAGCTCTGGCCTCAAAAAAATAATTATAGGTAGTGCTTTTGGTTTTATCCATGTTAGATTTTCCCTTTCTAATTGCAGAACACTAGTAGCTACCAGAGACAGATGCAGGTATTTTACAAGTTGAGAAATGTAACAGAAAAAGTATATGATCTGAAGCAAGATTTCAAGTCAAGGCAAATAGCAAATGTTCTTAGTCTTGCCTTCAAAGTACTTGTCAAAGCTTTCAGAAAGGTTATGCTGCTTGCTCCTTCATTTTACTTCTGCAGATGGAGCACAGCATTTAATATTTCACTGCTGTTTCCCAAGAAAACTGTGTCTGGAAGTGGGGTAATAGCTTTTTGTGATAAAAAAGTCTCCTTTAGTAGAACCAAAGTGTTTACAAACATTAAAGATGTGTCTGTATGGGAGCTAACAGACTTCATCTAGATACAAACGTGTTCTTGCTCATTGTTGTATAGTTGTTGGCACTAGTTAGGAATTTATGCTGTGCTGGCTGTATTGGATTACCTTAGGAAGGTCATGAATGTGCCCTGACAGTGGTTCCAGGTAGCAAAGAGTGCATTTACCATGCAGCATCCAAACTGCTGCAATTTCACAGCTGGCTGATCACTAATCTCTGAGTACAGATAGGGCCACTTCTATAAAGTAAAATCACAGTGAAATGATAGTGTTTTACATTACTTTTCAAAGTAGCATCTCATTATATGCTGAGATGCATGACCAATGTTTCAGAATGTCTTACAGCTCCACTTAAATATCAGTCTGGATACTGTGCATCTGTTTGTCTTATCAACAATCAGAAAGGAAAACAAAACACCACCACCCCTCACCCCAGGGTGAATTTTCCTTTTGCTAGTGAGTAGGAATCACAACATATATATAATTCAGCCAATCTGTGCTTTTTCTTCTCCCTAAACATTTAAGTAGTGATCATCACCATCCCTCAAAATACAGCACAGTCAAACTATGCCAGTCTTGTGAAAAAATGTACCTGAATGTTTGGTAGCTTTTCATAGCCAAGTTGCAGTTTAGTACTCTATTGAGAGATTATCTGCCATGTTTTAAAGTTTCTCAGTGGTGAATTCTAAGGAGAAAAAAGGAGCAGTACTGTTAATGCACATTGCTGGATACTGCTGGTTTCTGTCAGAACACCATTTTAAGTGCCTTTGGAAATCTGGGTTCCTATGTCTAGATCAAATTTTTGATAACCTACAATGCCTCTGACTCTGGTCATGCCAGAGGGACTTGCAGGACCCAAATCTCTAGGCAGAGCCACCTGAGTGATTCAGTAATAGTCAGTAAAGCAGAATATGTTTTCCATTTAGTTGTAATAGTTCATAACAGCGATTCTCTACAACTTGAAAAAAATCTCCAGTTCCTCCTGACTGATCAAAATACCCATGGTCCCAAAAAATTATTGTTCTGGTCGTGCTTTTAGTTCTTGATCAGATTGTCTTTTGTGATAGCCTGAGACTTAAAAAATTTCCTCCAGCTAAATACTTCAAGTTACTTTATACTGTGGTGTTCTTTTGTAATCAGATATGTATTAACAGCTAGGGGCCCTGCCAGATGCAGTCTTCCTCAGACTTCTAGCCTCAGTAAAACTCAAGACTTTATTAGACATCTGTTTATATATTTGAGCCTTTCCTCCAGAAATATTTGGAGGACTCAAACTGCCAAAAAGGAAAACTTAACCTCTTTGCAGACTAAAAAAAAAATTGTGACTAAAATGTGTACAGTTTACAGGTGCAATGATGTATTCCAGATTTCTCAATGTGTTGCTGTGGGAGACAAAATATGGGCTGGATAAAGTTTTGTATGTATTCAGTGTCTCCACTGAATAGTGGAGTCTCATTTTTAATTTGCATGTGAAGTTGAAATGGCATGACAGTTTTGTAGGACATCTTTGCATTGGTTCTGTTTGAGAGAATTGTGAAGAGAGCGTTAACCGTAAATCAAGAAAGAAAAATCCCTGGTTTATGTGATTTTGTCACTGGGACATCAATTTCAATGTCATTAGTAGCAGCTGTCACTTAGCTCTTTCAAGTTTGTCTGTTTTTCTTTAGAAAATTATTTTCCTGGGAACTACAGATTCTTACATGTCCTCTGAGCACAGCTGAATAGTTAGAGTATCTCAGGTTTCTCTTCTTTTTAATAAATAGTATGGAAGAGGAAAGAATGCTGCAGACTCAGCAAATAAAATACAGTGGGAACACTGGTTTTTTTAAGGCCACCTGGAAGTTCAAGGCAGCACAGAGGACTCCAGCTACTGTGTAGTAAAGACAAAGAGATTGTGACTTATTTCTCCATATATTTATACTATTCACTGAATTTCATGTAGCATGTGTGAGAAATATCCAGGGCATACCTTATTACTGATGCCATATGGACTTGCTCTGTGATTTCAGGATATGTAAATCCCAGTCCTGTTGAACTGAAACATGTGCTTGATATTTCTGATTACAAGCTCAGCTTCATCTCACTTGTGAAGAAAGGGTTACTTTTGATTCATGCTCTAGATCAGGACTTAGAAAATTAGAGGTTAAATGTTTTTGTTGTATTCCAGACAAGCTGCATAAACTTGAGAAAATAATTTCTATCCCTCTGTTCCTAAAGAATATAATTTGTAAAAGTGTGGAAAGCCCAGTATTTTCACAGCTGATAAAGCCATCACAAGGAGGGGCTCAAAATCCCTGGTGTCAGACACTGCAGAAAAATGGATTTGTAACTGAGGAATCCTGTCCTTCAGAACACTAAAACATCCTGGACAAAGTGAAATAAAACATTTCAAAGGCCGTTGTTCAGTCTGTGGAAACAGAAGAGTTTCCTTGTACCATTTTATCCTGGACCATATGTATCCAGCTGTGTCTAATTGAATCTTTTCCAGTTCCACTTGCACCAAAACCACTGTGTACAAATGGAGTTAAATAAACAAATAATATGTATACATAGCCTCCACCTTTTTTTTTCTTCTTCTTCTTCTTTTCTTATCTCCAGTGGTATTTTGGATGTTAAGGTGTTAAGGGTTTTTTCTTTTTTTTCAGTGCAAGGTCCTATTGAGTTTGAATCGTTTAAACCTGGGATGTTAGAACAGCTTTCTGTTGCTGTCAAGAAGCTGATCAAGATGCCAAATTGGGTAGGAACTGTTCTGATCTGAAATTACAGAATATTCATTCCTATAGCACTTTGGAAGAATCATCTAATATTTTCCTGGAAATTTTAGATTATAAGTGGAAGTTTAAGATGCTTTTAAAAAACTTATTCCCATTAAAATTTTATTCCTAGCAAAGATTATATGTACTAATTCTAATTCAACAATGGTCCTATTTATTTCATATCAACTTCTACTACATACTGTTAAGACCATTGGATTTCTCTTAAAGACCATTGGATTTCACTTGCCCTTTAGGACATTTTAATATAGATCCCTGGTATATTGCTAAAATAGGCATGGGAGAAAAGGGGCTTTGGGTAGTTATTGGAAATAGGAGGTGGCAGCACATAAAAATGATCCTCAGAGGAAGAAGGAAGGAAGGAATATTACACAGATGAGAGGGCATTGGTTTGATTGGCAATCCCATAAAACATGAAGTTCCGGGGCAGTTTCCACACTTACGGAGTATATTACACTTAACAATTTTCAAAACTGTCCTCCTATTCTGAGCCAGAATTTATGCTAATGAAGAATAATTGTCGCTTCAGTCATGTTTCCCCCTCTAACTTCATCTTACATGATTTAATTTTCACCTAAAGATAGTTCAGCGTTCACACAGCTCTTTTCTGGGAATCATTGCAGAGAAAACGTGACAAAACAGTGCTGAGTTTGTTTTATCATTCCAAACAAACCACTTCTAAGATCTCAGTGACACTAAAATATTAGAATAAAATGAAATGGACTGCAAAGAGGAACATGGCATATACACATGAGAAGTCAACAGAAAAGAAGCTTGAAAAAAATTTATTTAAGGCTATCATTTAATACCCTTAAAGCTTAGCCTTTTTATAACAAAGGTTTTAAGAGGGATATTCACTTCTCAGGCATTTGCAGCTGCCAGCCCCTTATGAATAACACATATAATTGCTAATTGAATAATTTGTGTGTAGAAGTAAATTTTTTAGAAAAATAATTTTATCCTTAAATATAAATGGAGTTACTTTTGTCCTAATAAATGGAAAATGAAGTTATTGAACTGTCACAGTCTTAAAGCTGTAAGAAAACCATCCCTTGGACAACAGGTTTTCCATATATAAACCTTTGGCAACACTAAACTATAGTACAATTATTTCCTGGCATGCAAGGTGACATAGCTTTGTTACAACAAATGTAAATGACAGAATACAGATTTCAGAATCTCTTAATAACTGGCAGTTGATGAAATGGAGATCTTAATTTATCCCATTTTATTCTTCATTTTTACTGGTATTCTTCCAAAAGGTCTCTGGGAGGAAAAAAAAAAAAGAGAAAGAAAGCAGCAGCAATTAGGAAATATTCTAAGTCTCCCAAGATTTATGAAATATGTGTGGAACATATTTTTTCTGTTTAAGAGTGAACAGATGTTAGTTTCACAGACCTCTCGATACCTCTCTCTAATAACAGATTGAAAACAATTATTCCTAAAGGAAAAGCATTTTAGTAGTTTCTAATAGATTCTTTTCCTAAATTGTTTGTTTCAATGCTGACCTACAAACATAAAAATAAAAAACTGTAATAAAAAAATGTATTTTAATACACCTTCTAAATTTTTTGAGACAATATTTGTTTCAGAGTTCCAAAATCAACTAGTCTTTTTGGGTGCTTCAATAATGCAAAGGGGATATCCAACATTTTAAAGAATCTGGCCGCTTACATGTGTTTTGAGTTGGCATTTAATTATTTTTTAAATGCTTTGTTAATTTTAACAAATAATTCCCAAATATTAACCTGTTTGCAGTGCTCATTTAGAAAATGCTGCTTTGCCTACATTCAGGCAAACTAAAGCAGGGTTCCTAAACAGTCATCTCTCAGGAACTCAGATTACAGCACTGTTCCCTAATGACAAGCCACAGATTAAGGCAGTGTTTTATATCACAGTCTTTAAAGAATAATCAGTTTGGTGTAATTTTACCAATACATATTTCTGATTTTATAATGTCCATGCTAAGCAAAGTTTTATTTTTCAGTAATTTAATATGACCTTACTTCTGGTAACATTCAGTGGCAAAACTACTTTCAAGTTAAATAGGAAATTATTAGAGAGGTTCACCATTGATAAAAATTAAAATAATATTTAGAATGAGTTCCATTTAGTGTCTTATCCTTCTTAATCTGACTGTAACAAAGTTTGCAACATACTACAGAAATATCAATAGCTAAGAGAAAAATTCATAATATTTTCCCCAGGTGTGACGAACACATTTTAAACATCAGTATATTAAGAATAGTATAAAATTCAGGCACCTTTGGGTAACTTTTGTGTTAATTAGCCATTTTAGGAACTCTTTGGCAGCCATGTCATCAAGGACTTTGTTGATATCACTGGTGAAAGTGCCATCTGCATGTCTTCGACCCAATTCTTCAGCCAGAAGAGCTTTTTCTGGGAAACTTAAAAGGTAAGAAATTATCAACACTGTGCAGATCAAAACAAGCAAACCATTTTAAAGGGCCTTATCACAGGGCTCTAATAGACTGCACATTCCCTGTGATTTTAAGGAGTTAAGGGTTGAGTCTGGTGTTACGGCTCAGCGTAGCACGGCACATGTCAGAACATCTTTTGAGGCATTATTTTCAAAACAGAAGATAATGAAATAAACAGAACAGGTGTTCCTTCCAGAGAGCCTAAACTCCTCTCTAGCAGTTTTGGAAAAACCATACATAGAAAAACATATCTCAGTCTGCAATGTCTATGCCATGTAGATTAGGCATTTACTAGGAATTGTTATTTAAGAAATACCACTACTAAAACATTACAGTCAAATTTTCATACTTTTTTATAGTTTATTTGGACATAAGGCCTATTTATTTACTTAAAATTGTATTTCATAAGAACTCTCATTCTTAATAAGAATTATTAAGAGCAACAATTTTTTTTTTTGTGGAAGGGTGCTTGAATAGCTCACTTAAAGCACCTATATAAAAGCTATGTGCTTGTTTGATGTAAAATCATAGCATGCTACATTTTATTCTTGGAATCAGATCCTGATTCTTGTTCTATTCTTTTTTGACTGCTGGAAAGCCAGTTTGTCGAAACCAGATTTTGATTTAGAAAACTTTCCTCTCTTGTTTCATGCCATCAAATATAGGAAGATTTTGATGGATTTCATTAAGGTGGGCTGATGCTGAAGCACCCTGGGCCCTGGATCCAATGACAGTTCATTTCAAGGGAAGCTATATACAAGTTCAACCACAAATAGTACTAAATATTGGAAATCAGAAGGGTTGTCTACAATTAATTGCCCATCTAGGTTTCTAAGTTCAGTTGAGGTTGTATTTCTCTCAAATGGATACAGAAATACCCTATTTCTGCTCATGAAAATAAAGCATGACAGAAAAACAAGTGGAAGTCTGAACATAACTAGGAAGGGGAACAAGCTTTCCCCTTCTCTGCATAGCTGACCTAATTTATTTAACTGTTTTTTTTTCAGGAAATTGTCAATATTTACAAAACTTACTTTTACCTATTTAGTCTTCCTTAACTACAACACACAATCTTGTCTTACAGATTGTATTTTATTATTATTTATTATTAATATTTTTATGTAAAGAGAGAGACTTACATAATACTTTACAGCTGGTAGAATATTTAATCAGAGGATGAACTGAAATCCCTGCCCCAAAGAGCTTACAGTCTAAAGGCACAAATAAGTACAGAACAGTTAAAAGGTGGCAGCTGGATGGTGTAGCTCCTAACCATGCAAGTTGGAAATACATGAGCAGAAGATGCCTGCAGGAGACTGAAGGCAATGCCAGTCTAAGTGTAAGGCCATCATGACAAAAGATGTAAAGTCATGAGGGAGTACATGAAGTGGATAGGACAGAGAAATCTGCAATGAGTATGTGGAGAACAAGACAAGAATGAAAGAAATCATAGGTAGGCAAAACCACTAGTGGAGCATTTGTCCAGGGAACCGCAAACCATAGCAAAAGAATCAGAGGCATCTTAAAAAGGATAAGTTATAGCAAATGATAGTTGTTATGGCAGCAGCAGCTCAGGGAGACTCTGAGAAGCATGGGAAGAGGAAAAGAAGTTATTAGTTACTGCTGGGAATGATCATCAGCACACAGAGTACACCTGATGACACTGGTAAAAATTTAATCTTGGAAATATTGCAGAGGAAAAGACGGACTGTAAAAGGAGAAAAAGAGAAGGAAATTTAAGGTTATGCTGACTTGAATAATCTCAATGATAGTTAAGGAGACTGTAAGTAATGTTATGCAAAGGGGAAAGGTGGTAGTTAGAGGAAGAAGATCTAGTTCAGTTTTAGATGTGTTGACCTTAAATAAAACTTAACCCTTCAGAGTGTAACAGCATACTGAACAGGTGTTGATCTGTATTTGAACTTAGTAACGTAAAGTGGAAGTAAATCACAAACAGAATATCTTATAATACAAAAGAAAGACATGAAGTACAGCAGCAATGATCAAAAACACATCAAAGTTTCATCAGACATGATTTCTAACCCAAAATGCTAGGCAAAATTTAGTAATAGGAATGGATGGATTCTTACTCTCTTCTTCCTCGTCCATTCACTAACCAAGCGATGAACTCTTTGGCAGCCTGACCTTCCAAGTAAGAGGTGATGTCACTGGTGTAGGTGCCCTCAGCATGTCTCTCAAACTCAGCATGGCGCTTGGAGATGGCATTGCTGAAAGAAGAGCAGGACCACAGGAGCAGACTGCGTCAGAATTTGATTTTTTAACAATCTTTATTGTTAAATAAAGATTGTTAAGATTTAAATTTCCCACTTGCCAGACTAGCATTTCTATAGGTGAGAGGGGTTCTTTTTGCACCTCAAATTGATCTTGACATAATTTTTCTTGTTAGGTTTCAGTTCTGAAGGTATTGCCTGTACTATGCAATACAGTTTTGGCAGAGATTCCTGAACTAGTTCTGAACAGCTCACTTCAGGTGTGGAAAGCAATTACAGCTGTATTGGAGTGGTCTAGACTAATTAAATATGAGCTAGAAACTGTATTATATTATACAGACTTGCTTCTTGTTCCCCTTTGTTAAATGAACCGCCCCCTACTTTCACCTTCATTATTCTGAGCCAAACTATTCAGACTTAATTCCTTTCAAATTTACGTTTTGAGTTATTTTATGAACACCTTTTAAATCATCACTCTGACCAAGTCATAATCTTGGAAAACTTTCAAGCCTGATCAACTCCATCTTATTAAAGACATTATCTTCTCCCTCCCTACACCTCATTGTGGTTCTTTCTTTGATATAACACAAAATTATATTACAGTGGCTCTTGGGAAGGCAAACTGCACTCATAAGTAGACATGTTATGGAATATTTTCCATTAGTAAATTCCCTAGCATTTATGTTTCAGAATTTGCTAATTTCTGCCCAAATCTAGCTCTTTCTATTATTTTTTCTTCTTGGGATGTCACCATTCCTCCTAATTTAGTGCCATCTGCACTTTTCATCAGCATGCTAACTAGAGTTGTTTGGAACATTTTTAATGAAATGTTAATTTTTTTTGAGCTATGCTGTTTCAATGAAGCAGAAACATTATTGCATATTTGTTATTAATATTGACAGTGTGAACGTAAGGATCTTTGTGATCTGGGCTATTCTTCTTGGATTTTCTGACAGGAGAAAGAATTAATATATGTATTTAAATCTGTTTTGCAAAACCACTTACTCAATTGCTCCTTTATTTGTTTAAAATTTCAAATCTCTCTAACCCTTTCACAAAAACAGTCAAGAAGCAGAATTCTGGCCTCCACCAGGTCTTGTGTTCTCCCTTCTGTAATAAGTGGTTTCTGTAACATGGGGCTGAGTGCTGAGGCCTGAACATTGCATCATGTTTCATCTGCTTTCTCTAAATTTTCCTGGCCATCTTCCTTTTACTAACCTTCTCACTGTTTTTTTTATTTTTCAACATAATGTGTTTGATTTTGGTTTGTTTTTTTTCTTCAGCCTTTCTCTATACCAAGATTTTCTGTTATTCTCTACTCTCCTTGACTACTTGAAGTGTGCTTTCTTATAACACATTCTCATCCTGTTGCATTCCTTGCATCCACTGCATATAGCTATAGAACACAGGTACAGGAATATATAACATAGAGACATATCCTATTTCCTTGTAAAAAGCAGGTGTGAAATAATGTATTTGATTGATATTTCTTTGATTGTGGTAACATTTCAAAGAGTACTAGTTGTTCTCTTTTTTGTTTGACTGAAAATGAACTCAAACTGGTTTCAAATAACAAGTTGTGACAAATAGAATACCTTGAAAGCTGGTCAGGGACTTTGTCATTTTCTTTGTCCTCCTGTGCTTGTTGGCTGCAGTGAAATTGCACAATCATTAGACCATTATAACCAGTACATTGCAGAGTCTGCACAAGCTTTATTGGTTATTATTTAAATATAATGGTAAATACCCATGACTAAAAGATGAATATTATATTCATTATATTTCAAAAACATGAATTTTAATTAGTACAATGTGTAGAAATTGTTACTCTCTACTTTAAAGACTTCCACAGAGATTTAAAAGCATTAATATAATAGATTTTTGGATTCTTTTTGGACACATTTTCTCTAGAACACAAGACTGACACACTTGTACATTATTCTTGCTCTCAGCTTTCTAGCTTGAGTTTAATTGAAGTATATGTGAAGAAAACATGCCAGCTTATAGTGCTGATACTGGTAAATTATCCAGGGGACAACAAAATTTACACTTCAGCTGCTTTTCACAAATGAAATATCAGGATTAGAGTATCCATAGATAGGAGAGTTTTGTTAAGGCCTAATGGTCCAGAATTGTACATTATATTTATATATCATATTCATATTGAACTTAATTGGTTCACTGAGAAAATCTGCCTCAAAGAGGCTGAGATAGTCTTTTTAGGTGGCATAACAGATACTGCACTTTGATTTAGCCAAATCCTTTTGACTGATTTTGCATGTTTCTCATTTCTAATAATATATTAATATTCTGTTAATGGGTGGACTTGATCTTAGAGGTCCTTTCCAACGTACATGATTCTATGATTCTATATATAAATTTTTCTCAAGTATTTTACTTATTTGAGGTTTATCCGTGGTCTGGGATGGGAGGCTGATACCAAGAAGCTGAATTGGCTAGATTCTTGGCTGTCTCTGTGTGTGGAGATCTGTATCAATGTGACCAAAATGCTTACCCGTTTCTTTTAGTGTTCATTAACCATTGCACAAAGTCCTGAGCTCGTCTGGTGTCCAGGTACTTGGTGTAATCACTGGTGAATGTGCCTTGTGAGTGACGTTTCACTTCATTCAGCTGTCTGGATTCCTCTATTGGCTCAGTATGGGAAGCTTTGAATGATCTGTGAAAAGTTTAGACCTTGTTAATCAGCAGTGGTTGTGTTACAGTCTACAGGTGCATTGATTTTTCTTGTAATAATACTATTTTTACTCCCACAGTAGCTGTCTGGTAAAAGGAATCTGTATAGTAGATTGGACACTGCAGAATTACAGAGTCTTCTTGGATAAATAAGGTAGCTATTGTTTTAATACCCCAAATTTCTTTGCTAAGCTTTGCAATATTAAAAACCCTATCAATTTCAATGGTACATCAAGCACTGAGTAAAGCTGTCCTTAAATCATAGTATATTTGGCTTCAAAGTGTAAGAAAACAAAGTATTTGTTTTCTTTAAAGTATTCAGGCCAAGTATTTGTAAAAGTTTGGTCTAAAGAATTTACCTTGATTTCTCCTCTGTATCCTGAAGAGGATTTTGCCAGCTGCCTTGAATTATCATTAAAAGGAGACCAGCAACAAAATAAATGCTTTTCATTTTCATTGCCTGTCAAAACAGAAATAAAGCAACAAAGAAAAATGTTATGTTTACATATGTCTGAATCAATTACACTGAAAAGAGACATTCTTAGTGCTGATCTAAATGTGAAGATAAATATAAAGAGCCTTCTAGAATGGGTTTCATGTCTTGTGGATGACGTTTTAGGGCCTTGGGTAGGCATTCAAAAGATGTAGTCTCTGTTCCAGGCTTTCAGCTCCAGCCTGTATTCTAGAATGCCGGGAGAGCTGAGAGCAACTGCATCCTCACTGTCTTTTGCAATGTGAGGATAAAGGTGTGTTCTCTCCTTTTCTCTGTGTTCTGCTGATGGCAAGCACTAGATCTGTAATACTGTTCTATTCTACTGTTTGCTAGAGAAAAAACAAAGCAAATCTTTGTCAAGAATACTGTCAGCTCCCCATCCATCTTTCTCACAGAAGTTGCAATGAGTTCACATCAGCAGAACGTCACTGCAAATAATTTCATCATCTACTTGGGCTGATACTTGTGTATTTGGAAAAGCACTGCTGCCATCCACGGCAGTTTCCTATGGAGGTTTATGATAGTCTGAAAAACAAAGGGAGATAGGACACATGAGTGCCTTGAAGCAAAAGTAGTAGCAAAGTAAATCTCAGTCACAAAACACCCTCCCCACTAAATGTAATCTGTACCCTACTCCTGTGGCTCCACTACAGGAACTTATCACTGAAGCTGATTTACTTACTGCTTACTGATTTATAAAATAAGGCAGTCTGAGTGAAAATATGTATCTTCTCTATTGTAATGCCTTGTCACAATGGGCTGAATTTAAATATACTATGGGCTGGAGTAAGTTTTAGAAAATTATGAGGGAATGTTGTGTAGCAAAGGTGCAGATCACTCTATTTTGAGATTGAGACTTGGCTCTGCACTGAGCAGTGCAAATGAGAGGGCTATAGGAACTCCTCTGAAAAGGTAATCTCCTGCATGAAAAATCTTACTGCTGTAGGATTTCTACTCTGCCCCAGTAGTCTGCCCCTTCATAGCAGATTTTTTAAAAGTCAATTTCTTCCATCTGTTTTAAAATAACTTGTAGTTGGAGATGCAAAGCTTGACTGTTGGCAGGCATTTTACCAATGGTTAGGAAGAATCTATTGGACTGTTACTTTGTGAGGCCTGATTTTTAAGAGAATCTTACTGAATAATATGAATATTTTACTAGAATACCTCAGTATCAGTATCAAAATACTCGAGGCAATAAAAATATTAATCAAATATTGATCAAACTCAGGAAAATAAATGTGTAGCTATGATATTTTCTGATGGATTTTACTATTAAGCAATGGAGTCAGTTTCCCTCTCTCTACCAGAAGGCACTGCCAGTATTACTCATTTTTTCATCAGTGTCTGTAGACTCGTTTCTGCTTTGTGCAATGTCCTGGTGTAGAAGAGTTGACCCCTTCACTTGAATATACCCTGCTATACCAACATATATCACAGTGCTCGTGTCTTATGACCACTTATTAAAACCCTAACTATAGTACTGAGCTCAGTTTTCACTGTTTCATTTGGAGCTGTAATTTGGTGGTGCAACACTGACATCCAATGTTTATCTCAAGGAATGCATAATTTCACATTTCATAGGCTTCTAGCAGTGGAACAAAAGCTCTGCCTGTTCTTTGGGAAATGACGCTGTTGTGGTCATTTCAAAATGGTTTGATTGACCCCTCTGGTAGCTGATATGGTTGTAAATGAGTTAACCTGGACTTGGACACGAGATAAAGTCTGGCTGTTACAGCATACCTAAGTAGATTTGCTCTTCTTAATAGTCCTAGCTTACAGCTGTCTGTAGCTTTATTAAACTGCAATCCAAATTAGCCACAAGCCCAAGTCACTGAGGTGGAATGAAATATCCAACACCAAAAGCTTTTTTTTTTTAATATAAAATTCATTAAAAAGTAATTCAAAGTCACTGTAGCCAGGAAAGAGACATTCATTAATTTCAGTTTATCTTATCTCTAACTCTAATGTCTCAGGCCTATAGAACTTTCAGATGTGAAAACTCCCACTGGCTACTTTATTCCTTAAGTATTAAGATTAAAATTAAATGCATTTTTCAGCTGCTTTCTAAATTTTTCAGAATCAAAATTGTGAGATTATTAAAAAGAAATACGTATAAATGTATACATTTTATAAATTTCAATTTCAAATTTTTGAAATTTATAACATTTCGAGAATCTTATTAATAAAATAAGCTTTTCCAAAAACTATGAACCTTCTGTCAAATATGTTCTTTAAAAAACTTAGCATCAGTTTTGTTTTTTCAACATTTAGTACTTGCTATTGGTAAGTCAAACCAGCAACAGCAGTTCTTGACAAGTTAAATAGGATACAGTTTTAAAAGAAGAAATTGTAATTTTATTCTTGGTAATATAGACATGTTCTATAGAGAAAAGGTGATGATCAGAAAAATAGTATTTTCTTAGTTTATGCTGGCTAATCAATTAATTTATCAATCAGAAGAAAGGTCTTATTTGCTCTAAATCATATAGGTGACCAGTAGATACTGCTAAAAACCACGGAAACCTATTGTCAAGGCACAGGCAAACTAAAGCTAATATTACACAGAAAATTTTTATTCTTATGCATATTAGATTAATGAAAATATTTTAATTTCTTTCTGATTGAAAATTAAAAAATTAAGACAACTCCGTTTGAACCACCAGAAATATGTAACAAATATACCTCTCAAATCATGATCAGATATTTATTTGAATATTATTTCCTTGATCAACCTGACACTTCTATTATATTCTATTATAGATGTCATAGATTTTTTATGCCTATGTACAATTTTAACTAGCTTAATTTCATTGAGTTTTCAAAAAAATCTTTCAAAAGTCACATTTGCATCTATTTCCAGTTTAAAAATAGAAATTGTGAAGTTACATTACAAAAAGCAGTAAAAAAGGAAATATTTTCATATGAACATGCATGAGTGAACAAAATATATTTCCATTAACATGAAACTGCCTGTAAATAGTAACAATTTCTAGAAATAAATAAATAACATTTTCAGGTAGGTGTATTTTACATCTAATTTACCTACCATGCTATAATGCCCTGTGGAAAGTTCTGTAAAATCCAACAGTTCTAGTCTAAGGATTCCATAGTAGGATGAAAGACTAAATTAAATTTTATACAATAATCACAATAACTATTAAAAGGCTTTAGTTTTACATCTGTGCTATAAAATTTCCTTTTCTGATCTTACAGTGATATTAAAATAATAGTTGCTTGAGACAAACTAATCTAAAAGTGGGGCAGTGGAGTGACAGTCTGCAGGGTGACAGAGTGACAATCTGTCTTGGACAGTTTTAAATCTGTGTCTACATAAACCCACTGAATTTGTTTTCCATGCTTCTAACTTAATCCTCATTGATTCATATTTAGGCAGTATCTTTAAGGAGTGAATAATTTTAAACTCACATTAGTTAAATATTTCTACAGAAGATACTAAACGAGATTTTTACTACAATGCTTGTCTTTCATGTTCTCATGGTTAATCTTCCTTCTTTCAATTAATTCTGCAACACTTCTCTTTTTCAGCTCATTCTCTGTTGAAGTAATCAATACATGAAAAGAAATTGATACATAAATTATGATTCCATTAACTCCAAATATCAGTGAGTACAACCTCAGAAGAAAACACCAATTTGCTGAAAGACCTGCACCTCTTTTGCAAACTTTGGGCAGTACAATGCACACAATGCACTCGGCTTTCTCAAACAAATAACTGGTAGTTCATATAAATCTTACCTTATTATACTTTGAAGTGATACGTGGCAGGTGCAGAAAGAGCTACTCTCTCTTGAGGAGCCTTGAGGATCCTGAGCTCTGCCTAGCTGCCTCTTTTGCACAGACTTATATATATACTGTTCAGCTCTAGTAAGCATTACAGGAGTGCATCATTGCTGACAGTTTCCTTATTCAACTTTAAAAAAAAGTCATCATATTTGCTATTCATTTCATTTGATAATTTTACAAGCAATTTCACACATTCATTCTGCTTACTTTATGACATCAATGCTAACATGGATTTGCAAAAGGAGTGAGGTAGCAATGTCCAAAGTAGTAAATATCAAACAGAAGGGCATTAACAGGACAAACAGTGGGCAAAAGGTGCCTGGGATCAAGGCAGCAATTTCTCCAATTTCTGATTTGCCACATGTAATATTTAGAATCCTGATTCTATCGACATCAATAGTGTTGTTTTCACTTATCAATTTTAAATCAGAGTTTATAAATTTAATCCATTGTTAAAAATAAGCACAACTTTCCCAAAGCCCTTGAATGATTCTTCAAGTAATCTTGTGCAAATATAATGAATATGAAGAGATGTGAAATACTGCAGTGATGGCTACCCACTACGCAGTGCCTATCACAGGTGAAATTTGAAAAAATTATTTGATTAGCCTTAGATGTAAAATTCCAAATTTGTAAATGCTACTGTAAGAAAATTCATACTCGAGAACTATATGCCAAGCATTCACTACAAACTGAATTTCACACAGTGGCCTATAGATTTATGCAAGATAAACCATTTGCTCACATTTCCATTCCCTACAAGAAAAAAAATTAAACAAAATAGATTTGAGATGTGTACTGGTGCCTGCTCTGTGCAATTATTGTTGTTCAATGGAGACAATTTCATAGCTCTGGTGGGGCAGCATTGCCAAAGAAAGCCATGGTCATCCATGTGGTGACAACACAGAAACTGAGACAGGTAGGGGAGGTAGTCAGGTAGGAGGAAGGTTCTGGAATCACAATAGACATCTCACTGAGTATTAATGACAGCCTGTGCTCCAGTCTGGAGTGCCTCACGGTCTGCTTTGTGGCACAAGGCACATACATATTACAACAAACCTTATTTCCCCTAACACTGCTCTGCAAAGCCACCAAAGAATGTTCTTCAGTGAGGCAATTTCTGCTGACTGACCACAGCCAGATTGGCATAGCCCATAAGATACAATTGAGGTGGTGTATAAACTTAATAACCATATTAGAGTGGCAAACAAAATTTAGTGGATCCTTCCTAGAGCTTTATCCTAAATACCTGGCTGTAGTACCAGGGTAGGGGTTCAGGGAAACATTAAGTCTCATTACACAGTCCACAGTTCACATTAAACAAAAAGTTTAATTTTTGTTAAGTGTAATTTTTCTATGCTATTGAATCAATAAATGAGATTCATGGGTTTTTTTTGGTTTTTTTTTCCATTTCTAGTCCTCGGGATGGGTCACCCGGTGGCTCCCGCGGAGGCCACCAGTGTGTCCTGCAGTACCCGGGCAATGCAGCAGATGGGGACCAAAGGGCCCTTTCCACCGCTCCTGCACCTGGACGACACGCACACGCTTTACAGGGATTGCTACAATCCTCTCTCTACACGCTGAGGTAAAGATACTTCGGAAAGAGGCAACACGGAATGTGAGACAATATCCTCTCCATCAGGAAACAGACAGCTTTTCTCTTTTCATTTATCTCAGTTTATTTTCTTGTATCATATAAAGTTCCTTGTTTACAGTGGGATGATTCTAGGAAAAAAAAAAAATGGAGACAGAACACCTCAGTGCACCTGGTTGGGCAGATTGTCACAGAGCTCTATCATCTAGCAGGTCATCTAACATCTAGAAAGTGACTGGCTATTTGTTTTTCAAGTGGTACAAAAAATATAAAATGTACAGGAAAGAAGTGAACTGCCATCAAGAACAACCTCTGTTGCTATGAGTCTATAGTATATAGAGTATAGTATATAGTTTCAGGAGCACAGCAAAGAAGAGTTTCCAAACAAAAGTGGAATATTATGTCAAGTGTATGAGACATGCACATATACTCAGGTTTGTTCCTCTCACATTTTAAAATACATCTAGTATGGCTAGTTGGTACCTCCTGGCAAAAATCAAGGGCAACCTCACTGTCCTCTATATCATTGTTCTCAAATGAGACCCTACTCTGAGTCAGACTAAGAGATAGAAGCTGAAAGTGGCCTGCCTTCGGGACATTTTCATGTTTCTCATGATTCAATTGAAGTGGTTATATTCACTGTATCTGGAATTTATTAAAGTTTCCTGCACCATCATCTGACTAAAAATGTCAAGATTTGAACATTTTAACGAATTTTGACAGTAAAAAGTAAAAAAAATACTCATCAAATGCTTTCAAAAAAGTGACCTCTCCAAATTCTTCTGTGTATTTCTTCATTGCATATTTATTACTATTGTATTATTATCCATTACATGTCTAAAGGGAGGAGGATGTATCTTGGGGTATGACTTCAGGCCCACACCCTTTACTTTCTTATATTATACAGAAAGCATTCTCTCCTAACCTTGTCAGCTGCGAGTTCAGAGGGCTGGGCTCTGCAGCCCCTTTTGTTTTCCTATCTTTGTTACAGGATAATCACAAAGATCATTCCCCTTCTGAGAATGGGAACCAATGCAGGAGGAACATCTGTGTAAACACATGCAGACATAAAACACCATGTTATGTCCATAAATGTGTGCTTGTGCATAACACACACAGTGTGTGCCTATGTATGTATACAACTCCACCCTTCGGGAAGCACAAATGGCTTTCTGAAATGGAGGGTTAGTTTGGGGTCTCTAGGCCTTTCCACACATGCAGCTCCTTGCTCTCTGCCAGGGGTGATGAGCAGTTTGTGCCTCAGGAGCCACAGTCACTGTCACTGTGCTGTAGCCCACACTGTCTACTCACATAAGTTGGAATCGCTCCACTGCGAGTCAATGGAGCTGCAGCAATTTGCGCAAGCAGAAGAGCTGGCCAAATATGTACTAGTTGTTTTACATTCTGAGAAGACAATGTTCATAATTGAAAGTAATACCAAATGCTCTTAGTAAATACTATGAATTATTCAGATTAAATATAGAGCCTTCAAATGACTCTATAAAATGTTCTAAACAGCTGTGCCTTGTAATTGGAACTGACTGGCAAACTGGGAAGTATTGAATGCAGTCTGAATTGGACTTGATATCTGAGTAAAATGAGTATAACACTAACCATATTCTAGAAGCTGACTGGTTTTCTGCTAAATTTCTCTTTAGGCCTTTTCTTCCTTGCAGCTGCAGTAATCCTGTGTGAAACAAATCACGTAGGTCTGCGTTTGAAGTATAATGATTGCAGGTTCTTTCATGTGCACAGCTCAAACAGCACGAATAAGGTAGATGATGAAAACAGGTTTGGAGTGGAATCAGTGACTTCCTATTACTTATATACACTTCAGCTCCTAGAATAAAGTAATTTTTACTTTTCAGCTCTAGCTTTATTTTGTAAAAGCTAGAAAGGATTCATAGTGGAAACTGACTTGTAAACAGCTGTATTTGTGGCTATTTATCAAGGGCCTGTCTACCTAATTCAGAATAACTACATCCTATCTTCAGAGGCTTGGATACCTTGTTTATATGACAGGTATTTGAAGACTCATGTTTCATTGTCCCAAGTGGTATGTTTGCGTATCTGAAGTGTGAGAGTGTTATCCAAAAAAGAAAAGAACAGAAAGCGCTCAGCATTTTTTGAAAACCACATCTTCTAAAACATTTGAAAGCAAAGCAAAACTTTGCAAAGCAAAACTTTGAGGACGTTCATTCTTGTCGTAAGAGCTTAGCTTAATTCACATTGTGTCCTGGTGTTGGGTCTTACACACCATATTCTATGTTTGAGGTACAGTTATATATATTTTTTCTTCATATACTTTGTTAGCTTCACCTTGATACCTCAGGAAAAGCCCTTTCAACTTGAACTACTGAAGATCTGTTACAAAAGAGCCTATCCTGTAGCTTCTTAAGGCTCTTTGCTGTGATTGAAGTGGAATGGGGCAAATACCTGTCCAGTGAATGTTTGGGGTAATGCTTGTAACATGGATTGTGTTTGTAGACAAGGCAGAATGGAACATGTTCTCTTTCTAGAGAAGAAAAGGCTTGGGAGAATCTCATCACCATATATAAATATCTGAAGGGATGATGTCTTCTAAAAAAGACTGAGCCAGCCCAATAACAGTGGTGCCCAATAACAGAATAAGAAGCAACAGGCACAAACTGAAACATAAAAGGTTCTGTGTGAGCATAAGGAAGCACTTTTTTACTATGAGGGTGACCAAGCACTGGTACCAGTGGCTCAGGGAGGTTGTAGAGCATCCACATGGCTTTTAGATATTCAAAAGCCATCTGGACAAAGTCCTGGGCTACAGGATGTGGGTAGTCCTGTGTGAACAGGGAAGTGGGATAAGTAGACCTCCGAAGTTCCCTTCCCACCCCAACCATTCTGTACAAGGATAGATTTGCAGAGCTCTGCACGATTTCTAGTGATTGACTGTGATATTACCTCTTATAAGCAGAGGCCAGCCAGCAATCTGATGTTGATGTATTTTTAAGAGGGTTTTTTTGACACTCACAGCATCCTAGGACATTTTCTCCCAGGTCATCAAAACACATGGTTGCTCTATCATAAAGCTTTCAGGTTAGACATTATTTCAGCAATTCAGTGTAAATGTCACACTCTGCTGGAGACATATTCCCATTCTTTGGCAAGAACACTGTGTAAGGCAAAGAAATTAACAACATGAAAAACAATGAAGGAAAAATGTTGGTAGCAACTGCACTTATTTTTAATTTTTTTTTTATTCCCACAACTGCTGCCTACAAGCCAAAGTAGATGGTGAACAGTTTGGAAGATGTGTGCTGTGATTGCCTTAGGAAACAAACAGACCTCAGGGCAATAATTAAATAGCTAATGCATCCCTTGAGAAAGAGGTACCTTCTGTTATTTTATTTGACAGATTTTCCTGAAATGTCCCTTATTTCAAATACTTCCAAAAGCTTCAGACAACAGACCTGTGGGCAGAGTGTGAACAACACATTACAACATTTTATTACTTACAGTACCGACAAAGGGCCGATCTATTTGCCCAAATTTCCAGAACTTAGAGGATTTTCAAAAGAATATATAAAATAAACGTGCAGAAATTGAAAGTAAACTTAGTGTATTGATATCTATGTGAGATTGATATCATGCTTTTTTGGAAATTAATAGGTTCTCATTGACATATTCAGGTATCTTAAACCTATAAGCACCTCAGATAAGAGCTTAATTTTTCTCTCTTTCACTACAATAATGCAATTATTTCCATGGTGTTGTATCAATATAACAAACTGAGAGTTAAATCTCAGTATTTCAACTGAATTGTATTCCTTATTTGTAAGATAACCACATTTCTGAGACTACTGTTGTGTGCAGCAAATGCACATAGGACCATATAATCAACATCTAATTAGGCCCACTTCATGTTATATTTGCTTAATGTTAACTTTCTTACAGCTATAATTTTTTCCTTTAGCCATTATAGCAGTTGAATTTTAATTACATTACCAACAAAAAGCTCATTAACGTCACGTAATTGGCAGCGTTTCCAAAAAAACCTGAACTAATTGAGTATTTTCTGAAGAGTTCCCGTCAAAGTATAATTTAACCATTACAAACAGCTTGGCAACTACATTTGCATAAAGATGTATCTAAGGAATGTTCTCATGTGTGGAAAATCAGATTTGATATTGCCATTAACAAACGAAGGAAGCTGTTACATAGCAAATCACTTCCACATTTTAATTATTTTGGCCAAACCCCATGTTTTTGTCAAGAAAGTCAAATGAAACCCCTTGCTTTTCCACAAAGAAGCAGCAACTGGTCTCTGACTGAGAGTTATGAAGCAGCTTGCTTTGTGGGAATGCAACACAATCTATTTCAGGTTATTTTGCACTCTCAACAGCTAATAGCAGAGATTGTGTCAGAAAGACCATGGTTCTTATGCAGTAGACTAATTCAGAATTTTTTAAACACATGACCAAGGAATTCTTTAATCTACAATGGTTCTCTTGCCAATTATCTTGTTAACATTCTTAAATTATGACAGCACTGATTTAATTACTAATGAAAAGAATACAAGTATTCTAATCATTATTAGCTTCCACCATTTTTTAAAGACTCCCTAAAGTAGGGAGTTTCTAGTCACTAGAAACAAAGCAAAGAAAGCTTGCACAGTCCTTTGATCCTTCCCCTCAAGTCTGGGATGAATGACACTGAGATCAATTTGAATGCTGAGGTGATGATTAGAAATTAAAAACAGGTAAATATGGCTCACATACTCTGAATACAGGTAAAAAACCCACTGATAGATGATAGTTATCATGAGTGTCTTGCTTTCATATTTAAACCTGAACACTGACAGTTGTGCAGAATCAGGGTTTTAAATAAGAGTTGAATAAAATTTGAACACATTCATACTCTTAATAAGTATCCAAACCAGTGTTAAATATTGTGTGTTCCTATCTCTTCTTGGACTCTTTATAAAAAGTTGGAAATAAATTTTGAGAAACTGGTTCATATTAGGATGCTAATTAGGTACTTGCACTGCTTCCTTTGTCCTTACCCATCTTACAGTTCTAGTTAACAAATGCAATCATATTAATGTGACAGTGAGCATTTGCAATGAACCACCTTTCTTGGACTGCAGAATGTAAGTTTAAGCAAGTCAGCAATAGATGCACAAGACCTTTTACATTTTGATTTTATTTTTTCTGTCAAACAGGTAACAAATGTGTCAAAATATTTTTTTCAATATCAAAAGTGGATGTAAACATCGTTTAAAATTTCAAAGTTCCTGTGATCAATTCACTTGAACACTATACAACTTGGGCACTGCTGTCATTTAATTCTCCCAGAGATGTCTCAGATGCCTTAGCATGCTCTGAGCACCCTACTTATTCTGACAAAGAAAAACATTGTTTGAGGAAGTGGGTCATATGTGTGTAGAGATGTTTGCTGGAAAGGCCTGGAATTCCATGGTTCTGATCAGTATACCACTGAAAGAAAAAGCAAAAACAAAACATAAACCCCTTATGTTATGTTTTCAATTCTGCAAGAGTTAAACAATACGAAATATGTATTTTATTGCTATACATAAGAAAGTGGATGGCTCAAGAAAAAAGAGGAACTTGATAATTGTTTTAATCAGTTCCCAATATATTTTTATTTTTGCTGAAAAAAAAAGTTTCTAAGCCTTCTGTTATTTAAGAGTAAGCATTACTGCCTCAGTACTTACAGGCCAGTTGTATCAAGTCAGGCAAAGGAGCCTTGAGATGCTGTTAGGGATGAAATCCCCTTGACCTGCTGCATGGCCTGGGTAACAGGGGTAAGAGACTTGCTTAGAAATAAGTACTGAGCTCTAAGCAACAAAATTTCAGCTAAATGTTGTTTGAGTTCTATTCAAAACATCCTGCATTACAGCAGGGCCATGAACCTTGTGAGTGGTGATCTGGAAATAAAACACACATGTGAATTATGCTAACTCAGAAATATCTGCCATTCCTCTGTAGCTGAACCAGAATGACTACAACTGCATACAGTATTCCAGATACTTAAGCTATAACCCAGATTTTCTAAAGATCAGCAAAGGAGGCAGAAAATGTGTAATATACAAAAGGGCCTACAAACCCCTGTTATCCCTTTTTGGGGAGTTCATGGCCCTGTGAAACCTGACTCAGCTCTTTCATCTTCCTCTTTTACCAGGTATCAGAAACACTTATAAGGAGGCTGGATTCTTATTCTTCTCCCTGGCTCATTTTAAAAGCCTCCAAGTTATTCTTGACAAGAGAAAAATCCTACTGGCATGCAAAGGGCAAGGAAAAAAAAAAAGAGCAGACAAGTCATTTAGGGAAGAAGCTGAGAAGTTGTTTATGAAGAATAACAAATGCACTAGCAATTGGCAAATTTTGAAGCATGTTCAGTTGAATGGGATAGTTAAAAACACTGCCAAATGTCAGATAAGCTTATTGATAAAGTTATGAACCACTTTGCAAAATGAAAAATAGTCTATTATTTACCATTGCCTGGAAATCCACCTGTGCATTAACCAGAGCTTTTGCAATTTGTGCTGAGTTCTGAAAATGTACGTTATCTAAAAAGAAAAAAAAGATTTTCTGTTGAAACGTGTTAATACCACAAAGCATAAAGCTATAGTGCATTTAGCTGTGTCCACTAATTATCAAGTGATACAGCTGACATTACTAAAAACGGATAAGCATCTTATGATAGGTCATATGGAAATCTACCAAAGATCTAAGTCCTGACCCAATCAAAGATAGATGCTTAATGTTTTTCAAACAAAGTGATTCTGTCTCTGTGTTTGTTCTGCCATTTGCAAACCTCACCATCTGCTGTTCCATGGATGAGAAGATACTCTACATTTTGGAAATTCTTTGCTCTTGCCATCACAGTTGAATTCTGTTGAGAGGAAAAAAGAACAGTTCAGCAACTTCAATTTTAACCACTTACTTATAGTGCTGAAAGGTTTTCCTTACCTAGTAGAAAAACAATCAAACAGTTGAACTGACATGACAGCAGTGCCTTCATACCAATCTGAGATTACAGTAGAAACCATGTGTATGGCTGTGTATAACTGATATAACTATAATGGTGTATAACTGATATGTATATCAGTCTCTACAGAGGGATCTGAACAACCTGGATCAGTGACCCAAAGCCAGTTGTCTGAGGTTCAACAAAGCAAAGTGCCATGTCCTTCTCTTGAGTCACAACCACCTCCATGCAGCACTAGGGGACATGTGGAAGGGTGGCTGGAAAGCTCTCTGGTAGAAAAAGACCTGTGGGTGTTGGTTGAAAACAGCTGAACATGACCCAGGGCATCCCCAGGTGGCCAAGAAGGCCAGAGCTATCCTAGCCTGTACCAAAAGTAGGACCAGAGAAGTGATCATCCCCCTTACTGGGTGCTGGTGAGGCCACACCTTGAATCCTGTGTTCAGTTTTGGGCCCAAGAAAGACACTGAGGTGCTGGATTGTATCTTGAGAAGGGCAACGGAGCTGAGGAGGGTCTGAAGAGTAAGTGCTCTGAGGAATGGCTGAGGGTGTTTAGCCTGGAGAAGAGGAGGCTCAGGAGGGACCTTAATGTCCTCTATGACTCCCTGAAACTACATTTTTGCCACGTGGGGGTTGGCCTCTTGCCCCAGGCAACAATCAACCGGACAAGAGGAAATGGCTCCAAATTATGCCAGAGGAAGTTTAGACTGGATATGAGGAAAAATTTCTTCATGGAAAGGGTTGTCAGGCATTGGAACAAGCTTCTCAGGGCAGTGGTTGAGTCACCATCTGTAAAGGTATTTAAAAGATGTGTAGATGTGGCACTTGGGGACATGGTTTAGTGGTGCTCTTGGCAGTGTGAGGTTAATGGTTGGATCTGATGATCTCAGAAGTCTTTTCCAAATTAAATTATTCTGTGCATCTATGATCTGTGACTTTGGTTTCAGGACAGGAATAACTATAAATAAATACCGTTCTTTTCTTACATCATTTGCATCTGTTCTGAAAAGCATTAACAGAAGAAAAACTATTAATCTGTGTCATATTGGTGATAGCTGTCCATAAAAGATTCCTGCGCAAGCTTGGCTTGCAGCAGGTAGCTTTCTGTGCTGTCACAAATGTCTCTACACTATCAGAAACAGATTTGATATTTAGTGTCTTTTCTAAGGGCCAATTCATACAAGCACTAGTCACGTCATTCCCAGAATGTTCTAATTCCTGGCTACCCAGACAGCTCCACCAGGGCTGTTTGGTATTGAGCATTTCTATTCTTTGAGTTGGGATGGAAATATGTACTGAGAACAGGATCCAAATCTTTAACAGGAGTCTCTAACTAAGTTATTTGGACGTTACTTCAGGCCTCTCTGTATCCAGAGCTGCTGTGTGTGCTGCTAGAGGAAACTACAGACTTCCTATCAATGTGAAGAAAAAACAGCAACCTGTTCTAGGTAGGGGAAGCTTCTCTGATCATTTAGTATGCTTATGATCTTATTATCAGAGAGATAATTTTGCATGAAGCAGTTTGCATATCTCAGCTAACAGCAATCAAAACCTTATCAACATCAACATTTTAATCCCTCTCACCTCAGTTCTTTTCTAGGCTAATGGTTTACACTGGCAGAACAGTCTGATTTGTCCAAGTAAGAAAATAAGGACTTCCATTTAGCATTTTTGTGATTTATAAATACAAACCCACAATTAATTATGGAGATAAGAATTTCATGGCAGTAGCTTTGCTACAAAAAGACTGTACCATGAGAGCTGGTGGGCCACTTCCTTTCTTCACAGTTCCATTTGTCCGTAAAAGTGTGATTCAAATTTAAGGCAGATCAGCACAGAAACAGAATTCTCACCTTATAGTGCTCAAGATTATCAGACTTTATAGGAAGACCCATAAATCGTTCTGTGTAGATCGATGCTGAAATTAGAGAAGGAAAAAAGCTATAGATAAAGAAAGTGCAAATATTTTGTGGCTTCAGTGACACATAGGAAATTAAATGATTAACTGTGTCTGTTCTTGGTTTCCTCATAACACACCAAATTTACACATATTTTAAAAATCAGCTGTGAAGGCTAATTATTTACTGTTCTCCAAACCATCTTTGCAGACATAGTGGTTTTATACTCATCTAGGTTTTGTGGATAAAAGTACTAATTGATATGGCTTTATGCTGTTGGGTTGAACTGCAGAAGTCAGTTGAATAAGGCAATGAGACAATAAAGGTGCATGTTGGAAAGATGACACAGACTAATTCTGACACTTTAAAAAGAGGAGCTGAGGATTTTTATGTTTATTAACAGTAAATATGGATATGCATGTTGCCCTTTTCCTATTGGAATGTATCTATGCAGCAACTGGGGGAGCAGAAAAGGATGCAGGCATGAACTGAATAGGTGGCCCATTGCTTTTCAGGTCTCTCTTCAATTCCTTTTTCTAACTACAACAGACTGGTAACAGATTTGACAAAATAAATGTGAATAACTGAACAGTATCCATCACCAAGAAATGAGTAGAAACATCTCTCTTTGAGCTGCCTTGTATTTGTACTTTAACTAGGAGCTGTTATGAAAATTTATGGAAAACTGACACAGCAGCTGCTACTACCATAAGATTACTTTCTTTATGACCTTGCCTTGAAAGAGTAAATGACACATATTGAGCAGTCAAGCTGCAAGGACTTAATTTATTTGAGTCAGGGCTTTCTGACAAAGAAGAGCTGTCATCTTTCCCTCTCAAATGACAGGTGATGGCCATTGTAATCATTAAGGAATCAGGATTTTCTATCTTATCCAGTTTGATACACTGTATTAGAAAAATTTTGTTAAAAAATTAGAAATGAGAATCCTCTCAGGAAAAGAAAATGAATCAATATACTCTTGTTCCTATAGTTTATTATGTATCATTTACATGTGATACCACTGAGGGCTAAAGATGTGTACTATGTCTCCCAGATCAGCCAAGCAAGGCTTCTGAAGATAATTTGTAATATAAGTACCAAAAAATTTAAGTAGCCTTTTTTATCAAAATCCTTTATCATTCTATGAAAACAGAAAATGTGCAATATCTGTTGTCAACACAATGTCAAACAACCATATTGGGCTTAAGTTTTCAATAAAATAGACTCTTTCTGAATGGCTGGCATTTCTACAGTATTCTGAGCCAATTTTTCCACCCTCTTCTACCAATACAGCTACAACAAGTCCACAGAGGTCAGCAGAATTGCATTATAATGACTAAGTGGAAGATTCAGCTTGTCAATTATTGAGGAAGGAAAAGCAGATGAATTTAAATAAATTTTAATAAAACAGTCACAGATATTATGCTTTTAACAATACATTGTCCTGGACGGAATCTTCCTTTCCATCTTATAACTGTTCAGCTGTTATTAAGTCTGACTCAAAACGGAGGGGGGTGGGACAGCTTCTGACAAAAGATTATGGTCCAGAATCTCATTTGTGCATCTAAAAGAAGGTTGGACAGAATTTAGGAGCTCTAGGGGCCAGTACATCCTCTGACATACTGATATTACTTACTCAAGGATGTAACATCCTGTAGTTTTGCCCCTTATACAGTTCACCCTAATGTTAACATGATTTGTTTGCCACAACTTATGACTCATGACTTCCTTCTATTTCCTTCCTTCCTTAGTGGAGGTACATTCGGCTCTTTGGATTTTACAGAGTGTTTTCAGCAAGATTCTTTAATTGCCACCTGAAAATTCAGCTGATGTAGAGATTGCAATGGTGCAATCTGCTAATCTGCTTGAACTTAAAAACTTCATTTGAATTGTGATGCTGGGACAAATTTTTATAACCTGTCTTTTATTAAGGGACTTTTGCAAAAGCAGTGCTCTATGCCTGCATTCTGGAAATAATTTTGTGATCATGAGTAAAAATGTCTTTAAAAAATCTTGATGCCAGTGAAAACACGAAGACTATGCTTCCTGTGTCATACAAATATTTTCCCCTTTGTTTGCAAAACACCATAAATACAAGGAATGTCTGTGCTAGCAGTCAGGGAAGGAATCTTTCCCATTTAACCAAAAATTTTTCTCATAACCAAGACTTCTAAGAAAACGACCATATGCTAAGTAAATGTGTTCAAAGTGCTACATTTTACTCATTGAAAATATTCATGCCACGATTTTTTTTTACACTAAGGTTCCTTAACACCATGCCAAAAGCTTAACAGGTCGGCAAGTATGAGTATGTGCCTGCTTTATTCACACAGGAAGACCTTGGGAATATACTCCCTGTTTTGTTTCCTCTCAACAGTTTGGACCCTAATTCCATAAACAAATAAAAATATGTATTGTAAAACAACAATACAGGTGTGGCTGAGAAACATTTAGAGGGAAAAGTATTTAATTTAAAAAATAGTATATTGAACACTATAGTCTTCCTCTTTTCCACTGCTTTTTGGAAACAATTTTGCAGTCATCAGAAATACTGATTCCTGACACAGGTCATCTGTGGTTTCACAAGTTGAAATGTACTATAATTCTCTTACTGGCTGATAGATCAGTTCAGCTCTTTCTGAATTCAGTGACAATGTTTTAACAGGACTTTTAGGCAGATCACTCCTTAAAAGCAGTTTATTGAGAGGGCTTTATACACTTACTGTTACAGAAGTGCATATGGAACTATCCAGACATACCTTCTTTGTGACAAAATCAGTTCCAAACTGCCAGTTGCTCTCAGTTATTTTCAGCAAGAAAAACATTAAACTTAAGGTCTTAAAAGTTTTAAATCTAGGTAATTTAAATGTCTTTATGTTTCAAATTGCCAGTCTCCTGCAATGATTCAATTTAAGAAGTCATTAAATGCTACATCTTGCTTTCCAAGTCAGTATTTATGACAAGTTTCCATACCGTAATATTCCCAGCTGGAAACAGGAGCCACAGCCATTCCACATTTAAATACTCCAGTGCCAGATCCAAGTGCCAAAGAAGTTACATAGCCACCATAGGACTAGGAGGAAATCACAGACAGTTTAAAATTACTGGTGAAGTATCATTCTGTTTTCTGAACCAAACTCATATAAACTAATTCCAAATTAATTAAATTGCTTTGCATGCATGGAGGACAAAGTAACAAAAGGTTGAGGGTTTTTTGAAATTAATTTATTGATATCAAATGGATCTGATGTAATTTCTTGTGGGAGAGATTAGACAATTTTATAACATAATTTCTTTATTTGCTTCTTCAATGTTTATCACTGCTTTTATTACCACTTACAGTCACAGAGAAGTTGAATTTTGTAGTGACCTTCACAGTAATCTAATGCAACCTATAGCTCAAAACAGGGCTAACTTCAGTTGTAAGTGATATGGATTGCAGTCTCATCCATAGTACACATCCTCTTCACTCAGTCTGCTTCAACAGTGATCAACGTTGTCGTATTTTTTTTTCCTAAAACCAAACAGAAACTTTCCTTCTGGCAGCTTGTTTTCACTGTCTCTCATCCTTTCAAGGTGCACCTCCAAGAAGAGTTAGAGGGTTTTTTCCCTCCATTAACAAACTATCTAGATTTTGCTAAAGATTAGCATATTGAACCAACTCAGTCATCAGTACTAATATACTCATTACTTCAGGATGGAGCAATTCCTCCCTACTGCCTGCCACTGTCCCTAGCATTTTCTGGCCTGATTCCTCAAACTGGGACCCAGAAAGGAAGAATAAGTTCATGGCCGTAAGAAGGGTAAAGCAGAAAGTAAGCCTGGATAAAAATAGATCTGTAAAACCGAATGGGGCTAGTTGCTGAGACAGGAAAATAAGGTAAATAAAAAGCCTTTGGTTTGGCTCATCACAGGATGAGGAACTGAGGTCAGAAAAACTCATATAAGGTCTTTGTGAAATAATGGGTTTCTGTTTACTTTGGAATGGAGAAAGGGATAAAAATATGGTGTGTCATGAAAAATTCTGAAGATTACTTCAGCAGCATATGAAAGACTAAGGGAAATAAGCAGAATTATTATTTTTTTTTTGGTACAGAAGTTAAGTTAGTCCATCCTCTTGACTTTCCAGCTTGAAATGATAGTGAGGGATATAGTAGTAGAAACAGCAATTCGTAGAATTTGTCCAACTCATCTGATTTGCTCATTTGATCTTTCAAAAAATCAGTCCAAAAGGCCAAAAAGTAAAGGATTATATCTGAGCAGATAAATATATTCACTGTAACAGGCCAAAAGAGTTCACAACCCAAATTACTTCAGGAGTTATTTACGAGCTTTTGCCATCTTGAAGAGTTTGTTGAGTCTGAAAGCACGAGTTTATGCACACTCGCCGAGCTGCAGCCAATAAATAAGGAAACACCTTTCAACTCCTTTCAAAGCTTACAGACCAGGAAACAGTATAATAAATTGGAAATAAGTTGGAAAAAAAGACTGATAAGTTTGGCAGTAGTGCCTTTATTTTAATATTATTTCACTACTGGAATACAATGTGTCCAAGCTTTTAGTTGGTTCTGGAAACACTTGTGAAATAAAATATGATATGATTTAAAAAAGAAAATATTTTCTTGAGACCTTAAACTGCCTAATGTCACTTTAGAATTATTCACTTCTAACTGTCTGTGTCACTTATTTTCACCATATGGTACCCATTTTATTCTGGTGTTACAGTAGTAACTGCACCAAAGTAACTTAAATATTGGTTGGTAGAAGCTTCATAGAAAGATTTTAGCAACTCTGCTCATGTGCTGTCTAAGATCAGGCAATACATCTGGCTATTAAAGGTTCTAGGAGACTTACAAGAGAAATACATCCAAAAAAAAAAAAAAAACAAAGATGAAAAATAGACTGGCTAATAATTTGGAATGACGCCCATACTGCCCAATTTTTCCATGTCTTGGAGAAGCTGACAATGTTGTAAACTCCTCAGATCCAGATTTATCCCTGATGACCATTACAAAGCCAGCCAAGTACACAGTCATTCGGGATGATGCAGGGGTCACATTTTCTGATGAGAGACAGTCATAGGACTTTTTCTCACTATTTTAAACTCAGATCAAAAAAGACAATACTTGAATTTTGACACCATGACAGTAAGTCCCTAAGTTAAAAGTAAAGCAAATTAAATTGTCTTATTTTGGCTTAACTTCCAGTCTAAACAATGTATTAGACATGAGCTTTTCAAAATTCCATCTTGAGCTGCCAAAGATTCATTTTTGGGGGCTTGAACTGTTGCAATTGCATGTATATAAGTACCAGCAGAAACTATTCCTTTTGGCAATACCATCACACATTTGCAGACAAAATTTTATACATACTTAAGACAGAACCAGGAAGAAGAAGAAAAAAATTATACTGCAGGATTATTTGAAGATAGATATAAAAACTCCAATCACTTACCCAGCCCCATATTGCTATTCGTTTTTCATCAATGAAGCCCATTTCTATAAATTTTCTATGGAAAATAAAATCACAGAAATAAATGCATTACTACAAAAAATTCCTAGTAGAATAAGAAATTAGCAAAAAATAGTTTTTCTTGCACTTTTTTTCCCACACATCCCACCAATTTGAGCAAACTGACAATCAACATAGCATGCTTGATTTCTACAAAGCATCAACTATCGAATCAATAGGTGTTAGAAGGGAAGAGGAAGAATTTTTCCTAAAGGAATAAAAAATACTGAAATTAATACTTTCAGAAAAATACATCCAATTCCAGTAGATGAGGATCATTTTCATAGCTTTAGTGCTAAAGGTGCTGGATTACCATTAACATTCAGATTTTATCGTGCAAGATACTCAATATACATCAGTATGTCACAGTGAGTCACAGTGAGTTAATACTTTGATTTCTCAAGAGAAACAGTATCAACTTCTGAGGAGATTAGGGATTCCCATGAGAAATAAGCTTTTTTTTTATGTACCTGAAAGGTAAAAAGCTCTTATGGGTAGTTTAATAAAAAATAATAATGAAGGAATCATCTACTAACGCTCCAAGTAGGTAATAAGCTTGAAATGTATAAAAGGTGCCAAACTTCTTATGCTCTCAAGAGTCAAACAGGTGACAGAGAACCATAAATATTAGGTCTACTAAAGATATCCTGTATCAGAGTGTAGAGACTGTATTTCTAAAGATGTATTAGCAACAGCAAAGAAAAGAGGATGAGGCAAAAGACCACAAAGGGTTGAGAGTGACAGATAAACACAATAGGTTCAGGTACACATCAGGACACATAGTAACCTTATTTACTAGGATAAGCCCAGCTGATTGACAACACCCAAAATGTGGGATATTATCTGGGTGGGACAGAGTTAGAAAAGCCAAAAAATTATTCAGCTTTGTTATATTACTGCCTTAATCCCTGGGGCTCCACCTACAGTAAAAGCCCTTCCAAGAACTTCCCACTAGAGTACAGAGGCTCTCTAAAAATTATGCATCTTAATCCATGTGTTAGATCAGGAAAATGGAATGCACTAGATTTAACTGAATAAAAATTTTGTCTAGGTGGCTAGGGGCTGACAGAAAACTGGGAAGTGTGAAGCCTGAGGTCATTTTTTCATGGCCTATCTCAGCAGATTTTGCAACTGCAGAATCAGTTTAGATTCCCTCTGATATTCTATGTCTGAGTGATGATTCAAAATAATATAGAAGCATTCTGATATTTTGAAGTATGCCACTCCTCCTAAAAGATTCAAGATAGAAAATTAAACAACAGACTAACAGAAAAACTTGATATGATATACAGCTATTCTGTTTCATTTATCACTGAAAAGGATAATGGTGCATTTGTATTTACAACATTGAGGAGGAAATGAATTATCACAAAGCAGAAAGAGGAAGGAACAGATATCTTTCTCACACACACTGTAAGTAAGGACTGTAAGTACAGGCAGTGCTCTCAAACAAGCAAAGAAAGCTGTGAAAACCTGGTTTGCTACATCCAATTTCCAGCTAAGATACCCGAGTGTCTTAGTTGAGTCTGGAGGAAATAGGGTATTTACTGTTGCACCTGTAAATCTGTCCATATTCTGATGGGCCAAATTCCACACCAAAGGTTAGGCTAAATTCCTGCCTTGCAGTCATCTCTGTGGGGTTCAAACTAACACTTCTTGAAATGCTCACTTTAGCAGTGCTACTGCATCTGTAAAATTAATGAGGTACCCTTTCTTTGCAATCCTCATCTTTCACTTTCTCCCAAAATCTCTGCATAGGGAATCAGTTTCCCCTGGAACATTTTAAAGTGTCTTCATGAAAAGGAGCAGCTCTTGGGGAACACTTATTAGGGGACCTCAGGTACTTTCTGTTCTTAACTATCCTACAACAGCACAGAATGCAAGTTTGTGACTAATAGACCTGTAAAACATTTGTGTCAGGTTCAGTTTTGCTATAAACTTCTCATTTGACCTTTAGCTAATCAGTGAGGTAAATCCCTATGGATCTCTGGCTAATCTCTATGGTCACTGAGGTAGGCTTGCCCTGTAGGAAATAACTTCAGAAAAATGGATAATTGGCTTAACTTTCACCACTGACCATAGTATTTAGGTTTAGGATTGAAGCCTCTGATGATTCTTGTGCAATGCAAGTGGTGAGGTCCAAATGTGGACTTAAAATACCAGACAAAACCTCACTGACGTCAAGCAAACACTAATATTTTATTTTTGCAAGTGTTTTTGTCTTACATCCCGGAGACCTCAGGCCTTCAGAAAGGCTGAGAATTCAATATTTCTCTCACCTTACTACTTCTTGGTATGCAAATAAAACAGCTATACAGGGAGATAATCTACTTACTTAACTGCTGAGATTTGGTCCTCAACTTCATAGACTCCAAGTCTTCGATATACTGCATACAAAATCTTGTCACCTTGATAAGCTGTCCCTCTGCCATCCACCAGAGCAACAATAATTCCCTCTTTGCTTGCCAGATAGGTTATCCAGCTAATGCTAAAGGTTTCCTTTACATTCTGACTGCAAGGTCCTCCATACCTTAGAGATGAAAATTCACACATTTTCAACTCATACTTACAAAGTTATAAATGGTTATTGGACACTGGACTTTAGCTATCGGTACTGATAACATTTCCTCCACATGTATTTTTCTACATGACTGTGGTTCAGAGAGCTCAGTAGACAAACAGTTCTACTACTATTTTCAAGTAGTTATGAGATTTTGCTATCTAAAATCAATTTTAATTATTTAGGTCTTATTCCTAAGGGAAATAATCAGTTTCAGCTCAGACTAAGTGATTCAGTATCAGCTGTTTGTCCTAAGGGGAGCCCTTGGAAGAGCCATCCCTCCAAGATTCAATTCTTTGCCCTTTCCAGATTCCTTAGGAGTAGCATCCTTTTTTGGTGCTTTTCTGCTTTTTTGCATTTGATTGCCACATGCAGTCAGTAATGCCAAAGAAAGCAAAAAAAAGAAATAAAGGTCATTACACTTTTGGGCTATCCCCAGACCTTACTTGTTTCAGTAGGGAATATCATGTGCTGTTGGAGCTGAGGGCAGAACACACCCCACATAGCTGAGCAAGCAGAGACACTCCTCATGAGAATGGCCTAATCCAAATTACACATTTGACCTCAAGGACAGGACTCTTCTACTCTAAACTTCAAACATAGCATTCTTGGACTGTTGGATCATCACTGGTTAATAAAAAATGATGTAAACGTTTATTACACCCACTCAGCTCTCCTTTCTGCATATTTTTTTTTCTTTCTCTCACCACTGCAATTTTTATTGCCTTTTCTGCCTTCAATAAATTATGTCAAATGCTCTTAACAAGCAAGTCCACATGGCTTAGTTTTCTTTTCATCTTAAAAAATGAAGCCGGCTCTTGTATTTTTTCATATTAGTAAAGCTGAAATCAATACTTTCAAACTGTCTCATGATAATCAGAAGAAGCAATAGGGCTAAGATCTACAAGGAGTAACCCACATGATTTTAGCCTTTCTCTTTCTCTTAGAAAGTAATTCTTACCATGTTAAGATTAACATTAAAATCCTTATTGATCTCCATTTGGATGAATTTCTATTCCACAATTACACTGAGAAAACCACAACAAATGAAACAGAACTAAGTAGTTCTGCTTTTGCTTTATAAAATGTTGAGAATATCCCAGGTTTTGTTAAATTAGAAAAAGTATGTTTTCTAACAAAACAACAATATTCAAAGAAAGGAAGAGTTACATACACCTGAATAAGCAGAGGGTACTTCTTGGATCTATCGAACTGTGGAGGTAGAAGCATTTTGTACCACAAAGCTAGAAAAGAAAATAAATTAGATTCTTAATGGTTGAAAAAAATCCTCTAGGCATAATCCAGAGTCTGGTGTAACAGTATATGAACATGAATCAGCACATAGTACACAACACACAAACTGTGAATCACAGAACTGATGCAATTAACTGTTTATATTGAGTTGTTGAAGAACAGCTTTGAAGAAACCCACATTTACTTTAATTTAGCTATGCTACATTATTACTTCACAAAAGTCTAGGTTCTCAGTTTTTCCAGATGCCTAGGAAAGCATAACCATTTTAAGATTATTAGATATTAGTTTTGGAAACTTTACATTGATTTATTACCATGGGATACTGTTGGTAAATCACTACTGAAAAGAACAGTGCAAGCAAGTCAATATAATGCATAACATATGAACAGCAGTTTACATTTCCCATTTTATAACCACCATATTACATTGCTTTTACACAATATTTAAACTCTTTACCAACAGTATTAAAGAGTTTTTTAAAACTTTCATTGGGAAAAAAAAGTATTTTAACAACTATTTTACTGAGAGATACCCTGAGGCATAGACAAATCAGTTGTTATTGAACAGGGCAGAACCAGGCCTCTCCTTCCCAATCTGACAGTCTACCAACTTTGTTCTTTGTTCTTTGTTCTTTGTGTCTAGAAAGACAGTATTTACTACAACAAAATTAAGGCAAAATATTAAAATGGTAAAAATAAAAAGTACAATAAAGATGTGTAATTCTTACTTATACCATCCACTTCAAGCTTATTAATTTCTTCTTTTGGCAGTCTGATATCTTGCAAAGCAGACTGTAATTCCCAATTGTCTTCCAATACTCTGAGCTCTAAGTAAAAGAAATGCCTGGATTATTAACTGATTTATTGTTAATTTCTCTTCAGTAATTAAGATTCCTTTCCTTTGTGTTATTAGAACAGAAAGGAAATCTGTGAATTTTACAAGCAGAGTAATGAAATCCACTCAGACACTTCTAATTGGGCTTGATCACATAGCTAAATGAAAGAAAAGCACTGGTATTGCAGTGCACAAATACTCGTTAGATTTTTATAGGATGTGCATTTTGCAATGCAAATCATTTCACATGTTGCCTCTGAGCGTTAGAGTCCCGCATGTTAAGAAGAAACAGCTTTCTCCTGCAGATCCCTCATCCCAGTTTTGTAAAATGGGGGAGATAGAAATGCAAAATTCATGGCATTGTGCAAAACACAGTCCTGCATCTCTTGTATCTCCTCTCTTGCTTATCAGACTAGCATCAATTTAACCCCCGAGACCCTTGGGCAGGGTGCTCAAGCACACAGTCCTCAGGGAATATATTTTTTTTGGGTAATGCAGGAAATGCAATTTCTCAAGGGGTTATGGCAAAGCTTCACTTAACCACTGTATGATACGTCCCTACACAAAGACAGCAGACTTACCATCTCACTGTCCTTATTACTGCTCACTTAGTAAACCTTTTTTCTTTCTTTCCTTTATTTTTTAATCTAGACAGCACTAACATTTATTGTTTTACTTGCTTTAGACCAAATTCAGTTATATAATTTAAAAATTACTGTTTAAAATTTCATTAACTTACAGGACAGACTGCAGAACTTTATATTATTAGTCCATTGGCTCTTGTTTATTTATGTGTTTTCCCATGAGTAGTGAGGGATGAAGAATATTGGAAACACAATTGAAATCTGTGACTTTCAGCTTCACTTTCAGAATGAAAGAACCTTCTAAAACTGCAGATTTTTCTTTTTTCCTTTACCTTCTCCTTGTTTCTGGAAATGTTCAAAAAAGTACAAGAAGCATTCTTCTCTCAACATATATTGAGCTAGGTAGTTCTTAGGACATGCCAGAAATATAATACTGGAATTCGTTCTTTCAAAGTACTCTTGACAAGTTTTGCAGATTCAAGTGGGTTTTTTTATGGCTGAAAGATCATCCTGCTTTTGGATTCTCATGCAAACTCAGCTGAACCCTTTTCCAGCCTTCCCCTCAAAACTCCGGAAACTTCTCTGTTACCACAACTGAATTGTAGGCATCATGGAAGGAGCTTCCAAACTGATCTATGTCAGTTTAACTGTCTCCTACTAAAATTCATGGGTGATATCGTTTCAAAATGCTCATTCATTGCCAACTGCAATGAAAATGGATTTACTAAAAATAGTTTTTCACCACAGAAGAGATTATGAAAGCAAGGAACTGAAGGAAAATTAATTCAAAAAAGGTAACGAAGAATTTAAAGAGAAGCCTGAATTTGTTTTTATTCCCGAGAATAACAGCACAGAAGAGGGAGGAATGCTGAAACCAGTGGTGAAAATCCATTACAGGAAGCTGTTCTCTGCTGCAGAGAGGTTAAGAAACACATAACTGAGGTTGGGCTCTTAGCTGCATTTCAAACAATGCATAGTTTGGTAATATAGTAGGGGCTTTTTACATAAAAGGTAACAGTGAATCAGGAAAAACAGAGTTATAACAATGGATTAAATATAAAAACTCCATGTAGGTGCTGCATTTAAACCTTTAAATCTATTTAAACTTTCTGCAAAAGAAATACCAGAACACAATGTTTCTATACTATAACTGCAATAGACATCCTATTTTTTAACCTATCTTTTCCATTTGCAAAAATTTTTAAGTGGTTATAAAATAAGATGTAACAACTACTGCTGGAGTCTAAATAATATGATGCTGCAATTCACTGACTTCTGCATGAATCACCGTGGATTAAGTTAGTTTAAAAATATTGTGGCATTTGTCTTCCTAATGTTTTTGTGTTTCTTTTGGTCAGACAACACTCAGTTAACAGGGCGTTATCAATGCAGGCTGAACTGTAAGGACCATTAAAACTACCAGCTCATTTCCACTGATTATTGGGGAAGGAAGGGAATGCTAAATCACTGAAGTTTATACAGAACCATGCTAGTTTTCATAACATTCCAGGAACTGAAGGCTTAAAGTTGGAGAAGAACTTTTAGGGAAAAAAACAAGGGACAGAGAGAGAAGACTCACTGCAGAACAATTAATACTTTCATAGTTAGAAAGTTCCTGCTTGGCTTGGTTGCAAACAGTCTTCAGTAACAGGCTACTTAAGGAATAAGGGCTCTAAATGTTTCTTGCTGAAGACCACACTTTGTATCAATAATTATACCTTGTCTGAAGCAGTTATTTGAATTGATCATCTGAAAGAGCTTCTGCTCTTCTCTGACATCTCTACTGATGGCTGAAGAGGAAGTCATTGATCCAAATTCTAATTAGTACAGCACAATAGGTCAATCTGTAAACTCTAAATAGTACTCTATTGTCTTTTGTATAAGGTAGTGTTGCCTCATGAAAAAGAAAATCTTGTGTTCATCCAAATGAGAAAAGGAATATTCTGGAAATCACAATAATGTTTTCTACAAAGTTTGATTCAAAATTTGGTGGACAAAGAGTTGCCCATGTTCATTTTATCTATAGTGTGTGAACAGGAAAAACAGCAGGATGCTATAAAAGTGCTGGACTCAGGAATTGTGATAAATGCATTGGTGTGTTCATTCACATTTGGATTTTACTAATGAACAAATCTAGAAAGACACTAGTTATTTTAATACCAAACAAGATGAAAAGCTTCCTGATCACAATCCTAAGTATTGTACTAGAAGACCTTGATCTGGATTAGAGGTAAAGGAGTATAGAAATAGGCAGGATACTTGTGGTACCTCTATCACCATGGTTCTCAAAAAGAGTAGAAATTGGAATCCCAGGACCTGTTGTAAGAATGATAAAAAGTCAGTTTACAATTTGAAGATGGAATTTGGTGATGCAGTGTATATTACATTAACATTGATAACTGACAGGAGTTAAAAAGAGCTCAAAACTGATGCAAAAATCTGAATCTTATCCGCTGTAATGCACTGCTATTGTAGTCCCTGCTACAATACATAAGGTACTGTGTGTACAAAGACTTTTATATAATCCAGGCATTGCTCAGCAAACATAGTAGAAGTAACTTTAAATCCACTAACGCTTCCTCCCTAGAGATGAAGTGACATCTAGTTAATACCTGAGATGTGATTACATAAGGTGAATGCAGAACTAACAATGTGAAACATTCTTCTGAGAACATGTCACATCGGATTTGTGAAGGTGAGTGCCTTTCACACGGTGACGACCTTACTGACTATTTTGTGCAAGAATGATTGAAAGGTGTTGTTATTTGCTACATGTGGTTCTCTCCTCAACAGAAGTTCTAAGGAACTTTTCAGCTGATCAGTTGATGCAGAATCACAAGAACAGTAAACTTTATAAGAAGTACAAAAACGGAAAACTGGATCTTGGATACTTTTCCTCTTTTTTTTAGATTGTGATGTCACTGTTTTTTGAGTACAGCAGTGGATGAAAGCTCAAATCACTGAAATCACCTAATTTATTACAAAAGACCTAAGACTCTTTAATACTTGTGTCTTGCAAGCGGATTCAATGATCACATATCGTGAACTGAATTTTTCTTATATAATTTATTAAAATTGTTCTCAGGTGCTAAATAGACAACATTTATGGCTGACACAGATATTAATAATTTGAATTGGGAAACACAGTAAAGTAGTTACTCACAGCTAACTTTGATCACATAAACTGGAAAACAATACATATTTGTAAATCCTGCCATGGCTGCTGCAATAAAAAACATGGCTTTCATGAGCTGGATTAAAATCTGTTTTGTGACATGAAGGACATTCACAAATTTGTTTTTAATTCTTAAAATCCCAAACTTTTTGTTGAAAAAGTAAAAAGATCCTGAATATATCTGTATTTACTGAAATATCACAAAATTTTTGAACATGGGAAGTCTCTTTCTGGAAATCTTTCCTGGCTATTGTGAAATTTGTATGAGTCATAAAAAAATCATTTGGGATAATCAGTATTAACTGCAGTGCTGATAAATTTTAAAGAACAACTGATTATATGTTTGGCCCCATGTCATACATACCATAACAGATCAAAGCATAATACTTAGAACGTTCACTGAATCTTGCTGTATAATACTGACATCTCTCTTTCCTTAAATTGCAAGTAATGCATTGTTTTCTCATAGGTTTACTTCCAATGCTGATTCTAAGAGAAAAATCAAATAAGGCAATCATTATTTTGCTAAAATTAACTTTACATGTGTCTGTCTCATTCTTGAATGCAGACCCCTTACTTTTAGAACAGTTAATTTAAAAATAAACACTTGGTCTTTTTGTCAATTTTTCCCCAAGAGTATATTTAAATGTTAGATGTCATTTTCTCAATTGTCAGATAGAATCTGATGTCAAAATTTAGTTAAAATAGCTTGTGAAATTACACATTAAACATCTTGAAACTAAATTGTTTTATTGACAAATCCAGAGACATCTTCTATTAACCTACTATCATTAAGATCATGCTGATAGCACTTACTTGTAAATATTCCTTCTTCCTGGATAGCCTTCAAATTCATTGCTTGAATAGAAACTGCAAATTCATTTATATGTTAATAAATAATCCATAAAGTGATGACCTATGAATGAGCATCAAGATGAAAAGCTGTCTTGGAAGTTAATTTAGACTTTTTGAGATCTCTGCATGCGATGCAAGTGTAGTTAGGCTTATATATCTTTTATCTTAATAAATCTTTGCTCAGACTATCATTAGGTGACACATAAGCCATATAAATAGGAGTTCTATCTTAATTCTCACAAGCTAATCTCTCCAATTATGTAAGCTATTTCTATCTATACAGTAAGCTGAATGAGAGATCATAAAAAGACAAGACATAATAACTGCAAATTGTGTGAGGGTTAACCACATGATTAAATTAAGTGGTTTTAAATAAGCCTCTCTAAGATGGGTGATAAAAATAAATAGAAAATTGAGGGCAATTTGCAAAGAATCTTTCATAAGTAAATCATGTTTACAAACCTATGCAGTGCCTTAGCATACAAATTTGTTGTGGATACAATCAGATAAAAAACAAATTACACCTAATTATAATCTGATGAGTTAACAAACAGTGGTCTAATGATTAAGTGTTGCTTTTACTGACAACATTCACAACCTTTTTACTTCATGACACTTACATTGCATCATTTGTTACTCTGAAAATGTATATTGCCTCCCATTCTCCACTTGTAACTTGGATTGCGTTCTCCTGTGTAGTGAGACATTTAAGTTACTGAATATTGTAGAATTATTTCAGGACAGTAGATCAATGTAGAAAACTTTGCTTGACTTACCACAGAGCCATTGATGTAATGAATATGCTTATAACCATTTTTGTCACTAAAAATTTTGTAGTATGAACTGCTGTCTGACGTAAAATATGGCGCAGAAACAAAGAACTGAAACAATGGAATAAAAACAGTAGATGAGACATAAGACTGTCCAAGCTGTTTAGCAGATTATACTACACATACTAAAGGTAATGAGACTATTTAATCAGTTCAAATGAGACAAACTACTTTGCACAAGTTTGTACCTGTGATATTCATTCTCCCCGTGATCACGTTACAATTTCAGTAATTTTAGATTTCTTAAACTGACAATATAGGTATCTAAAGAACACCACAAATGTGAGCTCTCTACTTGTAAGTGGAATAATTTGTATATTCTGAATGACCTTTCTTTAGTTATTTAAAAACAGGCAGAATTGGTTTTTAACAAATAAGTTTCTTAATAAAGCTAATGTTCATGAATGGTGCCAGACTGAATATTCTGTGGCCCTCAGTTTTTCTGTTTCACTGAGCAAGCATAGCATCAAAGAAATGGATATCTGAAGTTTCACATACTATTCCACTAATTTTAAAGAAGAGATTATTCCAGATAAGATCATTCGACTTTTACTTCCTTTCAAACAATCACTTCTTTACTAAAATTGTCAGTCAAAGTTGAATTACTGAGACTGTAAGTTTTGTTTTCAAAACATGAAGATATAGGAATGACCTGCAAGCACTTCAAACATAGTCAAACATTCCTGAGTGAATATTACTTTTGAATAATATAAACTCAAGCTCAACTAGGACTTGTGATCACAAGTTAAATTCTCCTGGAGACTGTATCTATGATTCCTAATACTTGAAAGCTCATAAAGGCAAAAGCTGGGATTTATGCATGTGTGCAAATTCTTTAGCTCTAATAAAATCTGTCATCAGAACCTCAAGTGAAGTGTCAAAAAAAAAAAAAATAAGGACCAAGTAAAATAAACAATCCTTGTAAATATATGATCTTATCCTTGTAAATATATGACCTTCATATTAAAACATCTCTTAAGGGACAGTGCACCGAAAAATTAATCTCATTGTTAAGTCCACTGCAGGATATTCCGGCAGTGTGAGGTTCACACACTTGATTCTGTTAACTTCCCCAGCCTGGAAGTAAATATAAGCAATACTACATATTCACTGTTGGACGATATGCCTGTAAATAGTGATCTCATGCTCTTACTGTTTCCCCGTAGGTTTGTTTTTACTGCAAGTTTCCAAAGGTATACAGTTGTCTAGGGTTACTGGGCAGAGAAAATATCTTTTGCTAAGAGGTAACTCCAGAGAAGTATCACCTGGCATTCTAAGTAGTGTATCTTACCTTGAAGGTTCCCCCTTAGCTGAAGATGTGCAGCACCTGGCACTAAAACTGCTCTGAGTGGACAGGTTTTATTCTTAATATACTATGATAGCCCATTTTATTCCTTGCCCTAGTGTCACCAGAGGAATTTTACATCTATTCTTAGGCTCCAGGTTGCTTCTAAGGATTACACTGGACTGTAAATCTACCTCTTTTCATTACTTTCCTCCCTTCATTAATTTCTGTCTCAACCACCTTTCCTGTCTAGTCAGTTGGTCAGGACAGAAATAGGTTTTTAAATTTAGAAAGCAGGTAGCCAGATACTACGTCTAGCACAGCATTAGAAGTCTCATTCCTACAGAACAAGTCTAAGCAGTAGTACTGTATGTCTCAGAAGGGTGCTCCATGTCTCAAACACTGATGGGAAGATGCAGGAAGCTATAGCTTTTCACTGAATTAAATTAGAGTACAACAAGAAAACCTACTCCGCCTGCCCATCCTGTTTGACTCTCTTCTATGTGCTGTTGATTCTGAAAAACAAAAGCAAATGTACACTCTTTTAAGAAGATTGAGTTTATGGAGATTCAAAATCTTCAAATAAATCAGTAGCTGCCTAAGAGAAAGGTAAATGGAAAAGAGTAAAAGAGAATTTTAGAATACTTGCTATGAAAGTTCAGGGAGTTGGAGGTTGTCCAAGTAAATAATATTGCTGTATTAAGGTAATTATATTAGTTAAACTATTGTTTTTAACAGCTATCATCAGACCTAAATAAAATTCAAAGCAATTATGCAAATTTTCACTGAAAAGAAGAATGAACAACTACTCTAATTGCATTAATTTTTTTGCAAAAATCCAAGTAAAATAATATCAGGAATATTAATACTAAAAATTCAGTTTAGATTTTCAGCTTGTTTATATTTTCTTTGATTTCAGAGCTGAGATGCTGATTTAGAGCAGTGGATGATGTGACTACTAGGCATTCTGAGACTATGAATATAAATTTAAAACACTTTATCTCCTTGTTCTTAAAGCTGATTTGGAAACAGACTTATACTGAGCATGAATGATGCAGCTAAAGGTGCTCTTACATCTGTACTTATGTTTTGCTTGTAAAGTTTCTAGGGATATATTTTTAAAATCTGCATTCAATCAATGTATTTCTTTTTTTTATCTTGCAAATTTTTCTTTATACTGTTCATGCAATACAGTATTTCTTCACAGTCTGAAATAAATTTTACAAATTTGCTTTTTAAGGAATATGATTTGTATTTCTTACTCTCAACATAATCTCATTACTATTTAAAACCACTTGTTCTCCCTTCTAATTTAATCCCCACAAAGTGACTTGAGGAAAGTTGCATGTCCTTGTCCCTTAGAAGACTAGTACTTTGCAAGGGCTCCACTGAGCTACTAACTGAAAGGATGGATTTTGTTTATTTTTAAGATAATAAAAATGGGATGTATTGTTTTATATCTGCATCCTAACATTATTTTCCTTTCTTTAAATTGAAACTCAAATCTTGATGACATAGTACATTAGGGATATATTTAAATTCTCTCATTTGAGTAGTCCCAATTTCACAAAGACATGCCTACCTTTTACTTATATGAATAGTGCCACTGCTCATATTGGTGTCTGTGGTCTAGTCATATGAGAAGGAGTTGAACATGTGAACATTTCTGATGAATCTAAACTTTAGGAACATCTTGTAGATTATATTTTGTTATTATTTTCAAATACATAAAACATAGCAAGTTTATTGTACGTTAGAGACTCAATGCAATCTGAATTCAACAAGAGAACTATTTTGCCAAAGGAAATGTTCAGAGATATACTTTCTGATGGCAAATAGAGCTAATGCAGCAGTCCCATCTGTTCACACTCCTTCGATTGGCCATTTGTGCAAACTTTAATGTGATAAAAGCATTGTATCACTGTACAAATATAGAATTATAGAAACGTCAGTAGTGACTCCATAAATAAGGGTTCATGGAGAAATGCAATTAAACAAGGATCATGAACAAAGTCCTGAAAGATGTTAATTGGTCTGGTCTGGTCTGGTTCCAGCAAAGCAATTAAGCACATGCTTAATTTTAAACACATAAACAGGTCTACTGAAGTAAATAAAACTGGTTATGTGCTAAAAGTTAAGCTTTTGTTAAAATACTTCAGTGGGTTGTGGTAGAATCCTAGAAACCTTATATGTTTTTTTCTTTCCATTAAAATATGTAGTTATTAAGATACAGCTTACTTGCAGGCAAAATAGAGATTCAGTGTTAATGTACCTATAAAGTGGAACAATTACTTAGGAAATATAGCAAATGCTGCATGAAACATATTTTTTTTCCCTGATAAATGACAATATTTCTCTCTGTGGAATACTACTTCAATGCCAATGTTCTTGAAATAACAGGACTTTAAATTCTCTTTAAATTTGCAACAGTTTCATGTTAAGGAGGAGTAAAAATTATTTTCAGCTTGAAAAGGCTGTGTCAATAAACTCTGAATTTATATTCTATCAGTTATACAGAATGCTTTTATAAATATTTTTGCCTTTTATTTCCCATTAGTGCAAGGTTTCATTTAATGTTAGTTTTAATAGGTGTTCTGTACCATGAACACTAAGAACAAGAAAAGGCAAAAGCACCAATGCCAAAAGACAACAAATGAGATCTCTGTACTAGAGTTACTGAAATTCAGGGTTATCTTTCCTTCAGGATCTACATGAATTTATCTGTGTATACACTCTGTAGGCTTTACAAAGCTCAGCAGAGCACTGTCTTCTTTCCCAACTGACTAAATCATAGAATGAAATATTGAAACCAAATGTAGTTACTGTTGCAATTAGCCTGAAGTTTTGTTTTCAGATCTGATTGTGTTTCTGAAAACTTGCCTACTGTCTACCCCTCTTCCAGAAACTGAAATACTGAAAAAGGTATCACTATTAGTAAAAGATTATTGTGATAAAACACTGTAGAATATAATTATGACAGGGATTAACAATTACTGATTTCAGTAATTTTAGATTTATATTTCCAATTTCATTACCTCTGGACAGTCCCAAGTATTTGAATGCTCTTTGAAGTCACAAATAGCTAAGACTGAAAAATTCTGTATTCTCTTCAGCCACTGCACACAAACTCGAGTATCTGTCACCCAAGTAAGCCAAGTAAAATAGTAATCACTAAAAAAAAAAAAAAAAAAAAAAAAAAGGAAGAAATAGTAGTTATAAAACAACAGGAGTATAGAAGCATTGCTACAGATTGCATCCCCCACATTTCTCTCTGAAAAACAACAGCAAAGCTTTCACTGTTTTAGGGTACTTTTTTATCGTTTGTAACAATGTATCATATGGACAGCCAAAATAAAAATAAAAATGCAATATTTCTAGGTAGCTTCTGATCCTTCTAGGAGTTTAATATGGCAGTACACTGTTAAAAAAAAGTACAACTCAGAGGTTCAAGCATTTACAACAAATACACAAAACCTTTTTTTAAAATAAGAAAAGACATATTTGAGGGCACACTACCTGGATGCTATGACTGCAGGAACTGGCACCTCCTTGGGACCAAGTGCTTCAGAGTTAATAGTGTCTACAATAAACACTTTAACAGTAGGATTTTTAGCTCCAGCCTTCAAAGAAAATGTTTTAATTATTAAAACCAGGCTCTGAATAATTCAGATTGAGGAAAATCAAAACACTTTTTGCAGGAAAGTAGACAGGTTACAAAATATGAATTCAGTTGAGTATAATAGAGCAAACAGTCTTACAAGATCTACAGAAAATGTGCTTGGTGGGAACCATTGTTCTGTTGGCAGTGTGGGTCTTCACAGCACACCTTACACTGCCTTCAGCATAAAACTCCAGTTTATTCACATGATTGCAAGTGCTGTTTGACATTCCAGCTGGGAAATGGTTGCTTAAACTGATTTAATGGTTGCTTCTTCACTGCATACGTTATCAGTTTTTTAATTCTTCTCCATGTGGGGTCTAAACCACCCAGTTTTACTTTAGAACTGTGACCCAGCTGACAGGTGAGCAAATTCTTAAGATACATTAACATGATCCTTTGCAGTCATATGAACATGATAAGAGTCAGGAGAGCTCTCTAATACATGCTGAAGAAATGCCAACCCAAACCCTTCTTGCCTTAGATCTGGCACTTGAAAGCAATTAAAATCCAAAGCCTCTTGACATCAAAAAGCACTATGAAGTGTGCAAATAAATTGAAGCCTTTATTTTTAAAAATAAAAAATAATTGTGTCTCATACTTTATTTACTATAATGACAAATAAGAACTGCATTGTTTACACACCAGAATAAGGAAACTGAATATTGAAAAATATTAAGCACTTTTGCACATGCTTTTTATCTACATGAGTAATTTCATTTATTTCACTGATATTACATTTAAAATATAAAATATATTTTAATATTATATTTAATTTTTTTTTTCATACCTACCACTTTGCAGAACTTAGACCAAGTTTGTTTTCTTTCATTTAAGTCACAACAAATTCAACCATGGTAATACTTAAGGTATTAAGCACAGTTAATTTTCTCATTGTCATAACTCATTTCTCAACAGAAAGGAAGTCAAAAGAATGATAAAACATACCTTTGGGTATGGGATAGTTATTTTTCTAGGATACTGGTCCTCACCAAAATATGAATACTCAATAAGTGGTATGTCAGAATCATTAAATTGTACATATGCTAAATATCTTCCACTTGGAGACCACCACAGTGCATATTTTGTTGCTAGCATCTCCTCTGAGGAAAAAAAATATAGTTTATAACTGTAATCCACCTTCCAATCTATTTTAGCACTCTGCTCAGCAATCTAGACACATAAAGACAGTTATACTAAATAAATAACATCAAACATTTCAAAAAATCCACACAGATCCCACTTGATTCACTTGGGATTTTCCTGTGTGCATGTGTTTTTAAAACTTTTTTTGAATACACTGAAGTGCCAAATTTTCACTGAAATTAAACCTTTAAATCTTAATTCCCAGCCTCTGCCTTTGCATCAGAAGGAAGACAACTTCGTAGAGTTCTGGTACAGTTTCAGTAACAAAGACTCAGGATTTTGGTTATGTGTTATGAATATAAAATTAATACACTGTACAGTGAATACAATATGGAAAAGAAGTAATCCTCGGGGCCTAAAAAAAAAGAGTATTGTCACAGATATTTTAAAAGGGATTGTGAAAACTGGAACCAACCTAAACAAAGTATTTATCATGTTGTTGCCCTTCAAGATTTACTTACCTTCATAGACCCAGTCAGGAATCCCATTAAATATTTCATTCTGTTTTCCATCACTAGTTATTTTAATTGGTGCTTCTCTGGGACTTTGTTTCAAATAGATATTATTCTGATATACATATACCTAAAGACAATAAAGTTTTTTTTTAGGAGTACAGGCACTAACAGGATTAGAGCAAGATCTTCTGCATTCAATACTCCTACATCACACTAGCAAGACCTAATGAATACAAAATGGGAAATGGTACACTAATAGCCCTTGTAAATTCTGCAAGAGTTGGTACCTCAGCAAATAAATTATACATTGCAGGCCAAATTCTATGTTCAGTAAAAATTTTAGAACAGATTTTAAATACTGCATCTGTAAATCTCCATTTTAAATTCATGTGTTAGAGCATCAAAGGGAAACCAATTGGTTTTCAGGCCTTGAAACTGCATTTAATCTTATATAAAATTATGTTGGTCAATTCTGGATAAAGACTGGTGAGCAAACTGATACACATAATGTACCTGAGAGCATGGATTATTCTTCTATTGAGACACAGAAATTAAATTTGGACAAACTGAAACTGTTTTCTTTGTCATTTTTTCCCATAACCAAGATTAATAAACACAGGCCTGTAAAAAATATGGCCTAATAAAATAAAAACCAAAGGCAGATAAATGTCTTTTAGCCATACAAAGCAAATTCATTCTAGCACTTAATTATCTTTACTAACCAATTTGTGTCCAACGGGTGACCAGGATATATACTGAATTTTATGTGGAAGCTGATTTTCTGTTACAAAACCACTAAAAAAAGGAAAGAAGTTGAGATGGCTTTTTGTGCACAGTGCAAATGGATCATCATACGGTACATTAATAAAAAAGTCACACAGTTATTTTCTGACTGTTTGTTTCTCGAGCAAGGCACAAGGCAGGCAGAGACATGCAGTTAACGCGATGGTGAGCACCAGTGCTGGCAAAGGCTTAAACTCACTCCTTTGAAAACCTACTCAACAGCCTAAGGAGCCAGCCTTTTCTCTTTGCAAATGCTGCACAAGCACTTGCAGGCATTTGCTGTAGCTGCAGTCTGCATTGCAGTCTCGGCAGGTTATTGGGAGATGAGAACTCAGCAGACACCGAGGCAGGTGCGGCAGCAGCACGTCCAGCACGCGTTGAGGATCCCAGCGCACAGGCAGCACCCCTCTACTCGCATTAGCTTGCAGCAACTTCTTCCTGCCACCTTGAGCCAACAGCTTCCCAAGAATGGTGCAGCTCAGTGCAGCCCCTGTTGCTCAGAACTAAGAAGGATTTGGTCACGCTGCTACTTTCAGCATAAAAAGGTGACTGCAGAGGCAGATGGCCTCCTTTGGATTTGGGTGGAAAGGGGAGTGGTTTGAGCAACCTTGGGAAAGAGACCAAATGCCATGGGAGAAGCTATAGACTTTTGAGGAATGCAGGATGGACTGTTACAAGAGTTTTAGGGAAGCTGAAGATTAGACCAATGATTAAAAGAATGAATTAGTAGAAGGGGATGGAGACAAAAGAGAATATTGAGCAGTGAAAGTTTTAGGGCATGAAATAGAAATCAATCCAGATGAAAAGAATGTATACTTTTTCCTAGAGAACATTTTTTTTGTCAAGCAAACAAGTAATCTGAAAAATTTAGGCAAAAGCAAAGCAAGTTGGTAGTCACATTACTACATCTTTGGAGTGAATGCTTGCAAGCACATCACTACAGCGTATTCACCAAAGCTCTCTGTAAGAAATATCAGGCCTTACCCATTTATGAGATCATAAATGTGATAGGATGCCGTATAAGAGTATCTCCACAGCTGCATAAATGAAGCAAGAGACTATTATTAGCCTTGGAAAAGATAATCTAATTACAAATAATCAGCTGCCTCTTCACAGCATATCCCTTTCTCAAGAAACAATTATCTATCGTAAACACAATCAACAAAATACTAAATAAAATGAAACATTAAGAGGTATATTAAAATAATTACCTTCGAATAATTGCTTTCCAGAGCAATGAAATATTGGTCTGATGACATCAGATAATTTGAAGCATTAACTTGTTTCTGAAAAATTAAGAAGTAGATTAGATTCTTGTCTCATTCACATTTAAACTGTAACTTGAAATACAACTGCACTTTTCTGCCTTTTTATTAATGAAAAGGTACGTACCATTGTGCTGTTTCTCATGATGGTGGTTGCGTAATTAATTTCAACATTGTAAAGAATAATATCATCCTCTGCAGATTGATGAAGATATTCATTATCTTTATAAACAAGATAAAATGTTTGTTACCTTCACAGAAGATACTACAGAACAAATATGTTTATTAATGAACTCACACCTCTTTCAAAGAATAGATCTTAAGCAAATATCTTTTGGCATCTACATAAAAAATGTTTTTCTTCTAATGACATTGAGGTACAGAGTTGTCAAGAAACTGTCTTCAGGGCTCCTGAGTACATTCTCGAGATTATACACCGCACAGAGGATCAACTATTCAACTTTATGAGTAAATGCCAGATTTTATTCACATGTCTGATCAAGAATGCCAGTGACAGACCATTAGAAAGTCAATCTCAAAATGTAAATGTTTTAAAGAAAAATACCTTTGATTATCATTTCACCACAGCATTCTCATTTGAATATTCTGCACATAACAGCAGTACCATGCAACTGACACTGCATGACTCTGCCCTTACTCACACGAGTCCTACAAAGTGAGGCTGAGTGGGCTTCATTGAAAATGGAATTTAACCCTGCCTGCGCTCAGGATCTGAGCTATAGTTTGGCAGAGGATTAAGGTCAGAATTTTTGTTTCAGATTATTATTTTCATTGCTATAAACAGAGAGAAGGAATTACAAATTTGGTGTTGCCAGAAAACGAGACAAAAAGTTAAATCGCAGCCTGAAACATCATGAAGATGTTAATTTTTAGGAAATTAGATCACCCTTGGATCTTCTGAGCACTCTTGTGTGATTTGTGTAACAGTATTTGTTTAAAGTCACCCTCAGGATGAGATATACAATTTTAACTCCTTATTTCAGAAGAGAAGTAGACATATGGAATGCTGTAGGCATGACTATCTATGGAATCTATGGCATGACTTTTGTGTGAGTTTTGTGACTGTTAAAAGGAAAGATAAGTCTAAGTGAGAAAGCTATAAAGAGAGAAGAAGAATATTAGGTTTAGGTGATATGCTGCCTACATTCTTCAGACATTCAGACAGAATTCTAACAAACAGTGACCTAATTTTTAAATCATACAAGTGATATCAACATACTTCAAACTGCTAATTGTAAAATGGAACCACCGCAAGCAATACCATATAAGGCTTTAGTTCAGTTCTAAAATTGTGGCCTAAAACTATTTTGTGAGACTCCATGTGAATGGGCACTATGCTTCTTGCTCCTGGCAGAGAACAGTGCTTGAGGCAGCACAGAGATGGGAGTATCAAGTGTGCTAGAATGTAATCCAGGCCAGCTCCACCCTTCCTGGGCTGTGCAATTCAAAGGTAACAAGAGCAGCACTTGAGCCGCACGCAGACACATTCATATCAGCAGCAATTAACTTCATGTCTCCACTTTCAGGAACTTGAGACATTCAACTTTATTGTCTATTTTTATTTTTCTATTTTCTAATTCCTGGAACTCAGGAATTTCAGCAGCGTCAGCACTTCCTTAAATGAAATTAGACCAGCTGGCCTCATTGCAGAGCCAGGTGCCACTGAAAACAAAGAACAGGGCCTGTAAGACAGACTACCTCAATCATTACAATTGGTAAGTGAAAAAGTGCAGTGAAAACCATGAAAAGGAGATTGCTTAAGGAATGACTGACACATTGACAAATTTCTTTCACTTGCTGCAATGAATATGACAGTAAAAGAAATAAAACACTGAAGGCCTCTGTAAAATTATAGTTTATACTTGACTCAGATATGTCTGTTGAAACATCAAATACCTGGATTTTCTAGAATGACTGACAGAACAGTAAATTCCAAGCATAAGTTTTGACTAACACATTGTTTAATTTCATAGTTAGCATTCACTCAAAGTAAAGCTGGAAGGAAAATACATTTCTCAGTCTGTGTAAACCGGTTTGGAAATACATATTAGAAAGGCTTATCTATGTTTGAGAAAAGGTTTTACATACCTGACACCCAATAGGGAAAAAATGTTTTATATTGGAAGTTTCCATTCAAATAATCCTCCAAGGTAAGAGCTCTGGGACCACCATCTGTGTTGACAACTAAGAATAAGACAAAAAGTTTCTGTTAATGAAAGGGAAAAAAGCATATTAGTCCAGTGTCTTCTTTTTTTCTGGATTTAGTGCCATGGAACAGTGAGGATATCATAGTCCTGGAGATATGCAAAGCGTAGGTGCAGCAGAACAGAAAGTTCTCTGCTACTATTCTGATGAGGTCCTTTAGTCTCTGAAAAACTCATCTTTGGGAATGCAAAATTAACTGGACAAACTAATTTATTTCAACCATTTATTCACTCAGACACATTTACCTGAAGACCCTGTGAGTCCAAATAAGCCGGTTCCACACAAATGACAAATTAAAGGTTGCTTGGTGTTTTTAATTTTTTTTGATGCATGTTTTTAAAGCATGGGTTTAAAGCATGAACTTGTAGAGGCAACTGTTTTAATCAGGACCTTCACACATTCAGCAAATGGTCAAACAACAGGATGTGCCTACAAACCCTAACTTCCAAATTTTGTACATGCCTCATTAACCACTGTTAGAAGACAGTTTACAAAATAATCACCATCCACATATATTTTTTAGTAGTCACATGAAAAACATTGATGAAGGAATGCAGGTAAAAATAACACTGGAAAGTAATGAATGAGTGAACCCAAACTTGAACTTTTTATTTAATGCTGCAAAAGAAAATTGACAATGATTCTCGCAAGAAGACAGGTACTCAAATAATTAATATTTCTAATATCAAATAGTTCTAAGCAGGTCAGATAACTGTATTATAATAATGCAAGAAGTGGAGGCTGGTTTTCTGGCTCTTGTCTGGCTATATTTTTTCCCAAAGCTAAACAACTTAAGCTAGGGCAGATTTTAAAAGAAAATTCAAGGTCAATCAACTGGATAAGAAGAAGATTATGCTGTGCAGTTCCTGTGTAAAACCTATGCAATTCACAAGAGTGAGAGTAATCAAAACATTTAATCCTCAAAAGACACATGAACTCTTCTGATAAAGGCCAATTTTTAAAGTTCAACAGCATAATAATGGCAGCTTCCAGGTCTAGGCATTTTGGACGCTATGCTTTCTCCTTTAAAATCAAAGGGACTTCTGCTGGGGTTTTCAGAGGTAGTAGAGATGTCACACTGCAGCTTAGCAGATCTTTGCCACGTCCCCTGTTTGTTCCTTCGGAGCTCTCAGATGACAGTCAGATAATCAAGATGACTCATTGCTCTCAGGTTTCATATCATGCTCCATCACTTGCTCATTAGTTGCCCTCTCTGTTAAGATCACACTGACTTCCTGGGAAATGTTTCTTCATATTGCCTTCTATGGCACTTTGTAATGATAACACATATTTTCTTCTGCTAAGTGACAATTACTTACTGTAGAATACACATGTCAGGTTGACTGTTGACACAAGCCTTGTCTGCACTAATGCAGAAGAAAGTTGTCACAAGGAATAAAACTGAATGCCAATCCAGAGGCAAAAACCTGTCCATATAAACTCTGAGCTAGCAATATATCCAGAAAATATCCCAAGAAGTTCAATAAGAAGTTAATTCCTCTTGCTAATACTCTCACTGCATATTACAAATCTTTGATACACTAATGATAAACATAGAAGATGGCAGACTTAAGAAAATGCACAGAAGATAATTCCAAAGAACCCTATTCTAGTTATGTTGAATGATGATTACTTATCACTGTCTCTCAGTTAAAATTCTCTAAATGAATAAGCTTATTAGCAAAATAAATCAAGATCTGTTTCCAAGGTTGTTTGTATAGAAAGCTTAAAATTTGCAGTCCTTTTTGATACCTTAATCTGGTAAAATTACCTGGTTCCTTCTCTCATCCTAAGAGACAAGCAATATCACAAATTTCTCATCACTGGTCTGACTTTCACAGTTCTAATTTAAACCTTCCCTGTGTTAGCTATTTCACCCTTACATACTTAATATTCCATGAGGATTTATTATGACTACTGATTTCCAAAATGTGCCCACTAAGATCTGAGCTTCTACCACTGTACTGCAAAAAATTTGAACACAACTATTTCTCACTTGAGTACTTACAATTTTGAATTCTTGTTTTTAGGTAACAGAAAATAGCAGCAGCATCTTCAATAGTTTCCCACAACTGCTGCTGATTCTTTCTTCTGTAACTAGAGACTTGTTCAATAACAGTATCTGAAATATCTGCTCACAAACCAGACACTAACATGAAAAATATTTCATGTATCTGCAGCACTCTGCAGACATTAATTTGGATGGCTGTTGGTAGGCTTGGCAAATTCTTTCATTGTGGTGTGTTTCTCTAGAAAAAAAAAGTGCAGGGATGAAAAGCAAGCAAACAGCAGAGCTAACCACAGAAATGAAAGCTTACCAAACGTCAGCTTTGCTCACTTCCCTTCACCATTTCACTGCCTCAGTTTTAATCCTTTGTGATCCATTTCCACTCATTTACAGGGTGCAGTTGTGAATTTCTCTGTGCACTGAATTGGTTATTTTACTTCACAGTGTAACTTGCTTTATATATTCAATGATCATAATTACTCACGCATTTTAGTGTATTGGACTTACATGTATAAGTGTAGATAAAAGTTTGTATACATCTAATAATCATCACTGGCTTTATGCAGATAGCTGCTCTTTTACCTTTCAGTTCACTGTCATGAGAGAACTTAATACAACACAGAAAGCAAAACTTGCAGTTATATTAAACTCAGATTAACTTTATGTACATCACTCCATCACTGTGAAATTCTGTTTGTATTATCAGGATTATTCTGTTTCAAAGACTGGATATGGGTAAACCAACACAACCCTTTATATTTCAAAGCTCTCCTGGCTTATTCCACATGTTCTAATGTGCATCCTTATAAATTGTGTCTAGTCTTGCCAAATTACAGTAAGCATATATAATAATTGTTGTTTCTGTATATGGTATTTTTTAGTATGTAGTTATATATATATATATATGCATTTTATATGCATTTAACACATATGTATTTCCATACATATATACTTCCATATATGTATTTTTAGAAGTATTTTATTTACCATCCACTGCTAAACATCAAGTAGAGGACGTGAAAAAGGAAAACTGGGTAGCATGGTATTATTGTCTGCTTATGGACCAGAATCTTCATTCTCATCTTTGTGGGCTGATGCTGAATAGCTGAAGCACAAAATCCTCCAGTATGAGGAAACACAAAACTTAGTTTAGCGCCAGAATTTAATTCCAACACTCCTGACCCTGCTCCAGAACTTTGGACACACTCAGCATCAACTCACATCAACTGAACCTGCTTTTCCACCTTTGGATTTGGCTGAGGTGTTGCAGAGGACACTACCTCTTCCTAAGACACCGGCTGCTCACTACTTTGTGGCTAAGCAGTAAGCTCTGTGACCTCATCTGTGACATCAGAGAAACAGGCCTAGGCAAGAGTACACAGGGAACAGAAACTTTGACAGACATGACTTTGGACATTCATTAAAAATAGCAGAAGAGATTAATTTGACACCTATGTGATACATACAGTTAATTGTAACTCTGCCTGTGGTTCCACTATTGCTTCTCAGCTGCAGACAGGTATTTCCTTTCTTGTTTATGCTGCAGAAGAAGAGGACTAGGTACACCAGTGTACAAGTGAGCTCCTTTCTAAACCGTTTGCAGTATCATAGCTGGGTTATCACTGTCAGTTAAATCCCACCACACATTCCTAATTCAAAGATGTGTCAAAAAATAGTCAGTGATTTCTTAGGCATGGATGCCACTTGCTATGCTGATATTGCCCACTTTGCTCTTCTGAGCCCCATAGAAATTGTCTAAAAACTGCAAGTATTTCCCTCTTAATATCCTCTCAAAAAATTATTTTCTTGTTAACTTTTGAGAATTTTTGACATGTTTATACACTTTCATGCGTAAATCAAAACCACCTACCACATTTTTAGAAGTCTGAAGAACATGAAATGACTAGAAACTTAGCAGACAAAACCAGAACTAAATGCTCCTCCCATTTTTCTTTGCAGATCTCTTAAGTAGAAATTTATTTGGTCTGTGTCTATGCATTTCTCATATGCAATTAATTGTCTTTCTAGATTGCCACATCCTTTCAGTTGAGCAGTGGTAAAGCCGGAATGTAAAAACAACATTCCAGCTGTGTAGCCATTTCCTGTCTGTCTTCAGCTTGCAAAATTTGTAACTGCAAAATCAATTTCTATTTCTTCTATTTACAAATGATCAGTAGACTACCTAGAATTCAAAGAGGTTAAGGCATTTGAACAGGTAAGTGCAGCACTCGCAGTTCCACCTGAGAATAAGAAGCCACAATCTGACACATCCAACATAATTGTGTATTGGACATAACTGTGTGCTTTTCAATTGTCTAAAATGCTCCTCCAAAAGCATCCTGTGAAGATATTTTCTGTATCATCCTACTGGATCTAAATATGATGTTTGTTATGACTGGTTATCGAGTCACTGTTCCAAGAGAGATGACAAGAGTTCTCCATAACTGCTGAGGTACCGAAGGGTCCAGTGAGCTGTATTTGACAACCGGAGAGCGGAAAAAACCACATTCACTTTTCCTACAGTGCCTTCCATAATCTTTATCAACTTCTTCAGGCTGCCAAACTGATCCTTGGTCTCTAACCTCCTTGTTCCCTGACTACTATTTTTTGAATTTAAATCTCATAAAAATATTCTGCCTTCCCTGTCATAAAATGCAGATCTGATGGGAGTAAGTCAGACTTGTACCATGCATTTACCTTGTGGTGAAAGCTCAGATTTGACCATGCTTAGCTAGACAAAAAATCTGGCACCTTACTATTGACAGTAAAAGTCAAACCTGTCACTCTGAGGTGGTGTCTCTTCCAGCACTGCATAACATATATGCATATCTATATCTATAGATATATATATATAATTGATATATATCTATCCTCATATTAAAATGCTGCATAATAGAATCATCCCTAACTGCTTCAGAAACCTTCAACCCTTCTCCTAACAACTCATGATAAACATTAGTCACAGAAATATCAGATATGAAAGAGATTTCAGCTTTCACCTCCATATTAACTGCAGGACTTAAGTTTCACAAGATTTAAGCAGATGATTGATTTCATAACATTTAGTTGTAAATACAAAACTGTTTCTCCATCTCAGTCCCCCTGCCCAGACACACAAAAAAAGAATAATAATAGAAAAAACATCCTTTAAATAGATACTATTACTGGAATATAAGCCTTTTATTAATATTTTAATTATTTCAGAGGCATTCAAGTAATCTGCTGTAGTGATAAGGTCATGTAAATACTTGTATTGCCATTAGTGACTTGTCATAGAAAACAATAACCATCAAGTCAATGCCACTCATATTCAAAATTTCAAAATTCATTTCAAGCTTCACCAAAGGACTCAGCAGACCACACTCAGTGGATTTACCTACAGCTGGCATTATAATACTAGAGCAAATTATCCATCCCTCTTTTATACAATGCTGACTCTAATTTTTCAATGCAAGCTTGAATATATTCACAAATAATTAATCATACTGCATCTACAAAAAATACATATATGTTTAGGTTGTAATTTGATACAGAACTTCTGTAATTATTACACAAGCATTTTAAACCAAACGCATATTCACCAAGCTAAAGAAAATTACTAACAGTTTGGGAAAGTCTCCTAACCCCTAACACAGAAAAATAATATGAGAAGATCTGAGAGTTATTTTTGCAGTTCTGACTAAGAACATTATACATCATGCACAATGAAGTTAATTCAGGTGCTTTTCACTTCAAGGAGTTCCTTGTTTCAACATCTGCTGGCATTTCGATTCTACCTTCAGGATATTTCAGCTGTCAGTACATTTCTGTAAAGTGATAAAGCCATAACAATTCTGACAGGACAATCCTAAACATGATTTGATAAACTTTTGTGAACTTTAGAAGCCACAATAGCCAAGGATACTGCATTTTACACTACATTAGATTAGAAATACCTTACCTCTTGATGGGAGCAGTATAATACACAAAAGTAATAAGGAAAGCAAAAGGCATATAACCACGCCAAATATGATTTTTAGCCGGGTCTGCAGAACAGAAACAAACAATAATTACATTTTTAACATTGTCTGAAGTTTGTTTCCATGGCTGGTAAATAATGAAATCCTCCTTCTCTCTAACTGCTGTAATCGGTCCTAGCAACAAGCGAAAAACGACCCTGCAGTACATAAGAAAAGACTTCCCTTTCCTTCTTTATTAAAGCAAATATTTTCACATCAGAGCCTGGCCTTGTGCAGCAGCTGACAGTTTAAAACAAAGGATGCAAATGCTACCAAAAGTTGAATTCAGGAGCATACAGACCTTCATTTTCCTGTCGTATTCTAAAAGAATGTAAATTCTCCCTTCTGGGTGTTGGTCAGCAGATCTAGGAGAGGAGTTTGAAAAGGCAGTGTCTGTTTTCACAGTTGGAGGCCAAACCTCTGGCAGACTCTTTTTTTCCTACATACTTTTGGAAACTGTGCCAAATTTCAAAGGCTTTCCATAAAATTGAAACCACACTGTTGGGGAAGTTCTTGGACGAGAAGCAGACAGGGGGAGGCTATCGGGTGGTGATTATGTACTCCCCATCAATGTGAGCTCTAACCAACATCTGCTTACACTAACTTGAGGGTTTATGACTCATCAGATACTTGACCTGCATTGCTTTTCTCTGAAAAGTATCTACTGTGTTTTTTGGCAATCTCCACATTCTCAGGACATAGTCATGACCGTATTTCTACTCTCTACAGAGAAATTAGAAGAAAATCCCATAGCTTTATTGTTTATGTAGATTTCACATGTTTACTTTTAGAAATAATAAATGATGGCACAAGAATGCAAAACAAGCAGCAGAAACAGACACTGTTTAATGTCTTCCACATGTGAGGAGAGTTGCTGTTTTTCCCTGAAAACTATGCACATCTATAGGCTACGTAGGAGAGCTTAGAGAAAGTAAATATATACAAGCCCAGCGGAAATTCTGAAATAGTTCTCCAACCACCAATTAAACTTATTTTATTTAGCCCACTGAAATGAGGTCAGCTGAAAACTGGGAAAACTCTGAGACCGCAGTGTCAGGTTACATAATCCATCCCTCAGGAGAGCGGAGAAAGGCTGGAAAAGGGAAGTAGAAGTCTGTAGTACCCGGTCCCCGCCGTTAGCCGAATTGGCCCTGACCCCGGCCCGGCCCGGCCCGGGTCGGCTCAGCCCATCCCGAGGAACCGGCCCCGGCCTGAGAGACCTGGCCCGGCCATGAAGGACCGGCCCCGCCCCCCGCGCCGGCACTGCCCGCCAGGGGCCGCGGCGGGAACGGCGGCGGGGCGGCACTGCGCCCCCTGGCGGCACACTGCACACACACACGGGCACGGGGACGCGCACAGCGGGGACATGGGCACACACAGGGACAGAGACATACATGGACAGGGACACACAGGGAGACACACACAGGGACATAGACACAATACATACACATACACATGGACATACACAGCATACAGACACACACACGCAGGGACATGGGCACACAGGGACAGGGACACGCACATGGACAGACAGGACAGACACACACCCCCACAGGGACATGGGCATACACAGGGAAATGAACAGAGGGACACAGACACACTGAGACAGACACACACACACACCCACGCAGGGACATGGACACACAATACATACACATGAACATATATTCACATAAAACTTAGGGCTGGTGACTGGAAGTTGCAGGTTGGGCTTAAATGTGTTCATGTTGCATGCAGAGTCTGATGACTCACTTCACCTTTCTCCCTGCTGGGACAGAGTTAATTTTCTGTCTGAGGAAAAGAGTCTGCAGTGGTGGTGCCTCTGTGTGAAAGTCGGGCACTGGGACTGATTTTTCGGAGGAGGTTAACAAGGACCAAGTACCCAGATCTTACTGAAATTCAGTAGTTGATGGGTTTATCAACTCCTCTGGCTTCTCTCAAAATTGATAATCTAGTAGTTGAGATAGGTTTTCTGTTACACCAAATTGTCCAGCAGAACTTGGGCTAACTACTGAGAACTTATTATAAAGTATCACAAAGAAAAAACATTTAATATATTATCCCTCAAGTGGCCAAGTTATCACCTTAGCTCAAAAGTATAGGCCGGAATTTGAATCCTAACTGCTACACCAGCCTTAGTGAGGCAGAACTGATCTGAGCAGTATTTTGGCAATATTCATTGCATAAGACTTGGAGAGAGAATTTTTGAAAATACTCGAATTTATTGTGTGGAAAAAACAGTGATATGAAACATGTCTTATTTTCTCATAAAAATTCGATTCCCCTCTCTCCGCAGTTTTTGTCACAACAATAAACCACAAGTTAAGCAAGATGAAGTTTAGACATGCAGGACAAAAAGGCTGAGAAGGCTAAAATAATTATGTATATACTTGTTTATACATTTGTACATACATTTTTGTATATACATTGTTTATGTATATTGTTTGTTATGCTAAACTACACTGTGTAATAAGGGCAGAACTCAGCTCAAAGCCAGTAGTTTTCCTAATAAGATAAAACTGCAGCTACTCAAAATTTCCATAACAGAAAAGAATTGTGACAAAAGAATTCTTCCCCTTGTAACTCATGCTTCATATTCATATTTCCAAACTGCTACTTATTTCCAAGCATTCCATAATTAATGCTGTTTGTGTTTTCAATAATATGGTTCAGAGAAATACATTTTTTCCTACCGACATTGCTTATTTCTGACAACCAGAACATCACAAAATTGCAAATGTAGGTTTTTGATCAGGCTAGTTTTCCACTTCAAATATGCAGCTTCTTCTAATGAATGCATACTTAGAGAATGCTTCAAAGGAAATGATTCAATCTCACATGATCTAAAAGGCTTTACAAAATGACTTTATGCTGCATACTATGTATTTGTCTCCTTCAGAAATCAAATTATTTAGGCATGAGTTTTAATAAGATTCACAATGGCTGCAGATTAGAAAAAAAAATTACCTGTGAGAGAATGACATTTACAAGCTTTGTAGAACTGCTGCTGATGCCTGAACTCCCTTCCCTGGACTGTTTAGACTAGTACCAGTGAAGAAGCAAACAGCAATTCCTTCAACAGCCAAACTCTTCTTAACTTCTGCAACATAAGGAACCCGTCATGTAAGAGAAACAAAAGTGTAAGAAAGGTAGAAAGAGGGTAAGTCACTTGGAGAAATGGAGAAATTCTGGAACAGAAAACATACTCAGTTTGGGCAGCAGCTATCCAACCAGTTATGCAACTACTCGAAGGTTACTGAAGTATTTACTCTTCACACGTGAGGAAAAGCAGATTTACTGATGTAGGTTGTGCATCAAATGAGACCAAAAGGAGACAGAGCAATGAACATACAACTGAGGTGGATCCAGTTCTTAAGCAGCCACACACACAGCTAGACAAATTCCCAATTACTAATTTTCTTTTCTTTCCACATTTGCGACCTAATGAAAGCTGTAAGTAGTAAATACAATCAGGATTTGTCACACTCGCTGGAGGATGTTGGGCCCCTAAAGGCAATAAATACAGAGGCAAGCAGAAGATAAAATACAGCAATTTAGCTTGTTTTTTACAACTTCACACTTCCTGGATGGGCAATATAAGTGTGTTTTACAACCCCATTCAGAGAAAATAACTTGACTGGAAATTCATTAGCCTACACACCAGCAGAAATAATTTGAGGTTCATTATGGATTATGCTGAAGTGAGATTGTGCAAACACTCTTCAAGCTTTGGTGACAATGTGGCAGTGACGCTAGGAACTGGGAGCATAACAACAGCACCAGGTGAATTACAAGAAGCCCGGGCATGTTTGACATACAGGTCTGTAGCACGCGTGCAGAAATTCATCTGCATATGCTTTCATTGCTTCAGTAAAAAGAAGTATCAAAAGCTCAGATTTCAGAAAATCTACTCACTATGGAAATTTATTTGATTAAAGACCCAGCAGCAATCTATGAAATGATGTAGTATTTTTACCAGTGTGTTACACTTCTTTAGAAGTACTGAATAAACTAATTCAGATACTTCAAAATGCTATGTACAGTGTATTATATTGCATTTATGTACCTGTAACAACTCATTAATAAAGAAATCCAGAGATTATCCAAATGATGAATGATACCTGGATGATTTCCCAAGAGGCTATTCTAATAATTAATTTAGTTACTGTTGTAACAACAAACAAACCTTCCTTCCACTCTCCAATATCTTAATTGCAAGGGTGGGGGGCAGCAGGTAAGAAATCTGTCCATGAGATAAATATGGAGAAATATTATGCTATTTTTACAGTCAGAATACCACCATTCTTTAAATTTCTAGGGTGAAGCTATGGTGTTATTATTGTCTAAATATTTTCAGTGGAAGAAAATTAACGGTATCACAGTTGGTAAAGGTTAGTTATAGCAATTTATTGAAAAAAATACACACCTCATTATGTAGCCAGGCTAAAAACCCTATGAAGCTGACACAGAGTCACTTTGGCAATGTGCATCTTCGACACTAAAATAATCAATTTCAGGTCAAGGGCTTGATTTTTTAAAATGTCTTCTAAGGAAAACCTAATTTTAGTCTGTCAAAGTGTATGAGCTTTCAGTTATATTTATGAAGGGAGGGATTCAGTCATGAAAACACTGATGTAGCAACAGTGATTCAGAAATAATGGGTAATCTCTTCTTTACGTGGCTCCCCTTTTGAGATATTTTATCTTAAAAATGGTTATAGCATGAAGAAAATAATGACCATGCCATATCTTAAGGTCTCTTTTCAATGTTCTGGGATTGACAACAGGTCATCTAACACACTTTTGATAGTGTTGTCACCCTGTAGTGAAAAGAGACAGGAGTTTGTTCCACAAATACTCATGACTGCAATGTATTTGCCATCTTTGTCCAGAAGTACAAATCTGAGTACAGACAGCAGCTGTGTGACTTTGTCCTTCTCCTTTCTTGTTTCCCTTTTTGTCTTCAAGACATTTTCCTTATGTCCAGGAGCTTTCACAGTGCTTATGATGCAGCATTCTCTACGGGACACAGGAGCTTCTGATCAACAGAGAGAAGCTGAAAAGGGCTTTTATTTTCATTCCAAGTCCTTAATCTTCATCACTTGAAGGACAATGAGCTGCATAATCAAAACTAGGAAACCTGATGGGCAGGTCTCCCCATTTCTTAAAAATATAGTTTTTTGTTTTCTTGTCTGCAAACACAACCACAAAATTTCTAATCTTTAGACAAGGCAGGTCAAGACCTCGGTGAACCATCATATTTCCCCAAGCCTGCAAGTAGAAGGAAATTGCATTTCAGATAAAATAAGACAAGATCATCAGACAGAAACAAATACAGACAACAAGAAGAGTATGAAAATAAGATGTTCCTCACTTGTCCACAGTCTTTGCATATAATTTCCCCATTTGTCTGGTGATCAGCATCCTTATCTTGAAGTGTTTTATTTTCCCTTGTATGATAAAGACTTCTGAAAAACACCCATCAGAATCCATTGGTCATTCCATGCTACATACAGACACATATTAACAGTGACTAAGACTGCTGAAATCAGATATGAAACCTAAAGAGTCACACACTCTCTGACTGTTGACACATTGAGGAGTTTGAGAAAATGCAAGGTCATGCTTCATGCTCCTAAGTAATGATAAAATACACATGTACTCTATGTCCCTCTTCATTGCATTTCAGGAGCTGCATCCTCCCTCATGCATCTTAAAGTGGGACCAGCAGGCTCTTGTTCTAATTACAGACAGGTGCCATGGAACTGTCAAAGAAATAATACCTGAAAATTAAAGATTTTCTATTTATTCCCTGTAGTTCAACCTTAACCCTTAACAGAATCATTTGGTTCTGATTACCCAGTCCTGCAGAGTATGTATTTCAAGTGTATTCTTGAATCATTTACTTAGGGAGTCCTTGATCCTGAAGGTTACTATTAGCCTGTGCAGAGTGGAATACACACCATACTACATAGTAAGTCACCTAATAGTACCACAGAAGCTGCATCTTTTTTTCAAAGTCTTAAACTCAATTCAGCTTGAAATCAGGAATAAGAACAAACATTTTGTTCAAGCTCCTTAACTGTAAGCTCCATAGAGCCCAGGACCCAACAATATTGGAATAACCTATTTTTTTCTCACAAGGCCTAGAGGGTTACAGGCCCTGTTATAGCCTTGATGAAAAGAAAATCTGTTTCTGCCTGAAAGAGATAAAGTACTTCATAAACACTTACTGGAAATCTTTTTTCACACTGACATGATGCATGTCTTCAATAACTTGTATGTCTTCTCCAGAACATATTGGCTTGGAGCAATTTTTGCATAAGAATTTTATTAGTGAAGGATTTTTCTTGTATGTCTTGCGCTGATCTTTTATTGTCTTCATTTGTTTTTCCACTATACTTTGCAACTGGAAGTTCTGAATCTAGAAACAGATCAGTAAGAGCACTGTAACATTCTGCAGGAATGACAGTTATAGTTTTATCAGTTATTTTACTAAGTTCACTGTCAACATGACTTCTACTCAATTTTCCCTTGCTTGTGTGTTCCCCCCTTACCAACAGAAAACCAGACTTTTCTAAAGGACAAGAGAACAGATTATAAAACAAATATTGGCAAAAGAATTCAAAGCCATATGTAGTAACTGGTATTACGTTTTTCTCCTCTAAGTAGATTTCAAATAGAAAATATTTCATACAATATAAATCAGTTTTCTTACAGGGAAAGTGCAGAGTTTCAGTGAATACCTTATTTAAATACTCTTCCTGTGGCATCTTCTGGACACGCTGAATAGCCTTATACATCATTTTCTCACGAAAAATATTAACATTTTCACGTTCAACAGCCCCTGAGCCACTCGAAGCCACAAGAGCATAGGTGCTTTCATCAGATCGAGCTCTACCACGAGCCTATAATTTGCAAGGAATACAAAAATAAACACCACAATATTCCCCATTATATCACACAACATTTTTTTCCTACTTTTGTAATGGAAGACATGCACTATTCCATATGCACTATCCCCAAACTGCAGTTTTTTTCCATTTAACTCAGACAGATAAGAATCAGGGAATAACACATACTGTTTCTGCAGTGTCATCCATGATACCTGTGAGAATTGCTCAGGAGATTTGTGATTAGCATGTTTTGCAATGCTGAAACTATATTTTGTCACCAAAATATAAACATGCATTTAAATATTAAATATATAAATATTTGTGTTCACAAGTTAAATGAGAGAATATATCAAACTGGTATTCTGATATGTAATAATCTCTCTTTAGCTGATGATGGTGTGATGTCCATACACTGGTGGTACAAATGCCTCTTGTAGCAACTGGTCTGATGACCATATTCTTGTATCTCTTCTATTAAAAGATCCTAATGTTTGTGTAGAACTTTGAACAGATGCTACACCATTACAGAGAGAGGCAAGTTTTATATTGCATATCGACTGAGGATGGCAATTGGAAACAAATCTTGTTGCAAATACATTTTCTCTTTTAGCATTCAAGTATTTAAAAATTATTTCCAAACGTCAGGTATATGATTCACCATTTTCCCGCTGCAAAAAGAAAAGCATTATTAAAATAAGTTATGCATGCAGAAACCTCATACCTGCACCATAGCAATTTCATTGGTGACGAGGCCATAGCGAATGACGATGTTACACTCTTTGATGTCCAGGCCTTCCTCAGCTACAGTAGTAGCAATTAGCAAATTCACATTTCCACTTCGGAATTTATCAATAACTTCCCTTTGCTCATTCTATAAATTCAAATCATTAAATTAACTTTCAGTATTAGTTTCTGTTAGCAGTTTCTTCTAATTAACGAGTTTCAGGAACCTCAGTCCCATCATTTCTGAGCTGAGTGCCAAACAGCAAGTGGCTTTAACAACTGCATTTAGGCATCTTGCAAAAGAGGGAGTTCCTATTGAATGTAACAGGAGTTCAGCACCATATTTTGAGGGAGGAGGGAGCAGAAGCCAATCCTTTTATGGTGACTGGGCTTAGAACTTTGTAGCCTGTGTCACAGGTACTAGGAGACCTGATAATATAGTTGTTCTAGTGTTTTCAAATTCTTTAAATACTTACTCATAAGACAGGATTTATATCACTTCAGTAATTTCTGATGAAAATATAGACTTCCAGCTCAAGTTCTAAAACACTTAAAATTCCCCATAATAAAAGGAGACCATAACTCTGGTGTTCTGGGTAGCACCAAAAAGAACAACAATGGTACACCTGGAAAAGATCTAAATCACCGACTTCCGAATCAACTGGGTGTCACCAGCTTGAGCAGAGGAATAGAAACTTGCTCTTTGCTATATTCAGTTTCAAAATGCAGAAGTTTTGTTTTGTTTGTGCAATGTGCCACAGAAATTAAATTCCTAGTTTAGCATAACTCAAGCAACTTTGGAGAGAATTTTTTGAGAGAATTTTTTCCTTGATACTCAGTGCAGCAGAAGAAAATGGACTCTGCCAAGCAGCAAAACACACTGTTTTTGCTTAAATGCTGATATGGGGAGTAAAGAGCACAACAGAAGAGATGCTAAGTACTTTGATTTGAAATTGTTTTAAGTGCAAGTATAAATTGTCAGAGAGATGTGGTGTATGAAATCAACATAATGGTACAAGATGGACACAATTGAGTGATCATTTGTGATATTTTCAGTATTAATTTTGGCAAGTTTTCTTTCAATGGTTATGCATCAGTGTAAAGCATGCATATAAATTGGTGTAATTTGATTTAAGCAATGCTATCACAAAAAGACAGGCATAATCACCTTTGTAGTTTTATTTTTCAATTCAGCAGCTAAAATATAACATGAATTACTTGCGTTCCTGATAAGAATAAACTCCTTCAATGATTGCATTTTTGCTCTTACCATTTTGTTTACTTTTGCTTCCCTTGTTTTGTTACAACTCGAGTCCCTTTTGACTATACAATATTCTAGGCAATGGATGCTGGCTACTCCTATTGCCATAGAATCCAAAACCAAAAGAAGCTTGTTACTTGTGGAAATAAAGTTATTCCATCATTATTACTGACATATCTTTATGAAGATAAGTTGCTGGCAGGTATGAAACCAGAACTCTGGGCTCCGAACTTCAGTTCACCGGCCTAGTACTAAAACAAGCTGTTTTCCAAAATCATGTACAAGAGGTAATGTTGACATGCACGGTTCTGTACCTGAGTCATGGGCTTCATTTCACTCTTATGTCCAGAACCGATAATATAATGAGCCCTAATTCCCACTTCTTCAAATTTGGGGTTGTCCTTAATCCACTGGAATAGAGCAAAGGCACTGAAACGAGTCTTTGTGAAAATGATTCCTCGAGGTTCCTCAGTCTTCGTGAACTCCTCCATTAAAGTATTTCTCAACTGTATTAGCTTCTCATTTTCATTTTCTGGCTTTCCAGTCAACTCTTTCAGCTGTTTCTTTTTTGCTTTAAAAAGAACAGATGTAAACTAAGAAAATGCATCCATGTAAAATAACAGTTCAAATGCAAACAAAGCAAAGTGCAACTTTCTATATAAATCTCTCAGCATGGCTAATTCACATTCAGTTTGTAGAGCTGTGGAATACAAATTATTTTTGAACTGAGTTTATAGTCACTAAAAACACACTAATCAATCAAAATAAATCACCATTATCATACACTTTGCCTATATTTCATGGCGAGAATAAGCCAAAGGAAAAAACCTGCCTATACACACAAAGTTGGTACAGAGTCAAATGCACTGTAATAAAGAGCTAAATCACAGCTTGTAATATTTACAAAACTATTCTAAAATCATGGAAAAAAGTCTTACAAGGATAAACAGATTGATATGCACAGCCTCTGAGCTGGTAATGGTTTTATAAATTTAGATATAAATTGTCCTTGGGACGTGATTTAAAGTAGGAATCCTCACTAGAAACATGCAGTACAGTAGACACCAGCATGGGCATGTTGTTATTGATATTGCAGCTCCAAGATATTTCAATGTACTCAGTGAACTGTCAAACGAATGACTCTTTTCAACTGGCTCTATTGACCAGAAGGAGGAAGGTTTCCTCATGTGTTTTAAATTTTTAAAAAACTTCTTATATTTAAAAACCTATGTCATTGTTAGATGATCATGCAAACACAAGAACACTTCAAGACAGGGACTCTGTGTGTTAATACACTCTGATGTTGTGACCCTGTGCAGACTATTGCAGTGTACCTAATCCAAGGCAATCACAATGTACCACAAACTGCTACTCCACTTAGATAGTGGCTTTATGACTAGTTTTATTCATATTTAGAATGTAATCGAACATAGAAACACATACAAAAAGTAGATAAATGTTAAAAACTCCCACAATTTTCCAACTTAATTAAACCTACACTAAGGAAGGCCCCAGGGGGTTTATCACCCAAAGATGAATTCCGCTCTTAAAGCTGAGAAATTTTAGATTTTCTTCTAATACTCCTAGCACTCTCATTGGTAAAATCCTAACAAAATGGAATTTATTTTTGATGGACAGGTTCTTTGGACTTCATTTATCTGCAGAAATAAAAGCAACTGGAAATTATACTAATGAAACAAAGTTTCATTTTTAGTTGGCTTAAATTTCTGGTTCTCAGCAACAGCTCACTACTGAAAATTTAAATAAGGGGGAATAGACGTGTATGAAGAGTCATTAAAACCATGCAGACATTATCTAACTTACAGTTTTAATCTTTTTTTCATTTCCTGAATTTCTCAATGATAGTGAGAAAAATTTGTAGGTCATTGGATACATAAAGCTGGGTCACTCTCTGCAGCATTATCTATTTTTCTTTGTACCACCCAAGAGCCATGGTTGATGGGAGCAAACTTGTCTAGCTCTTTCTTGTTGCAAAGGCAGTAAAGGAAAAAAACTGAGTAAAAAAGATTCATGAATGAATCCTATTTCCAAGGTGACTGATCTGAAAAAGAAGCAACTAACTTTGGTCTTTGCAGTTTGATCTTTTGTTTAATTCTCTAACTGAGTGTTCTTTACCTGAAACTAACCTAAAGTCAGCACTGTCCTTTCTTACTATATAGACAAAAAAAGCTTTGGCAGAAAGGGTTGGTTAAGAACTCAGAATTTCATTACTTTTGTATTCCATTTGCTTAACCTTTTTCCCCAGAAGAGTGTCTACTGACATACATATTTTATGCATTTGTTAAGAGTGTCCTCAGGGACACTTCACTGGATAAAAGCAGAGAACAGCATTTACTTACTGGCAGCAAAAAAAAGGTGCCTTTTGTTGGGAGCTGAAGAACCCTTATTCCATATTATGACATGATCAAACTAAATGGGAAAATGATGTTGTTTAATGCATTCAAAACTGTATAAACTGGGATATCAAGCTACTGTGATAATAAACAACAAAGCAATCTGGGCCCATGCAAACCATGTCAGTGCACAATTATGGATTTCAAATATTAAATATCACAATGTATTTCAAACTCACCATGAAATAAACCTATTAGGAATTCATCTGTTTCATCCTGTTTTGATACTGCTGGTTCATCACCACCATCATCATCATCGTCATTCCTCACTGTCTTCTTACTTTTCTCCTCTTTATAGAAGTTATTCAGGTGATTGTAGGCATCCACCATTCGGATGGTGTCGTTTATCTGGAGAGCATCATTGTATTTCTTCAGGTGTTCTGCACAGACACGTTCCCTGCGTTTTTCTTCCTTTGCAGCTAGAAGGGAACAAAAATAGTCTTAGTATAGAACAACCCAAAGGAATCCAAAGCTGGGGTATATTTGCTATGCAGTTACCTCTTCTCTCTTCTCTGATCACCCACTGTTCATATGTCTGAGTTCCAAACTCAGACTTTGGATGCAGCTGGCAATAGTTCTGTATTTCTGTCATGATCTCAGTAATTCTCTCTTTAAATGGATCCTAGAAATAAATTGATCAGGCAAAGTAAGCAAGCCCCTTCTGGCAACAAAAAACATTGGCTAGTATCATATTGAGTAATTTTTTAAAACTAAAGACATTGGCTGGTACCACATTGAGTAATTTTTTAAACTTAAACCTTAAATTAAAGAAGTAAGGCTGTTAAGTGTGTTTAGTGTTATGTACAGTTTAGAATATGACAAAAATTACACTGTGAAATAGCATTTTTTATAAATGGAATAGAATATAATCACTTAAATACAAATATTTCAGCTTTAGGCGGCCTTTTGACCAGATAACTCAAAATATAATTGACAGAAGTAAAAATTTAGTTCTATTTGACTTTCCTTTTTGAAACAGAGGACAGCAACAATGTTCAAATTAGCAATCTGGATCATCAAAGGTCTATAGAAAAAGAGCATTAGGCAACAGTTTTTGATACCGTGCAAGACATTTTTAAAGGGCAATATAACTTTATAATACTGATTTTTTTTGAAAAAAACATACCCTTTTTTTGTCATCTGCAATCACAGTCTTCTTAGACGGTTCCTTCACCTGATTCTTTAGCTGGGAGGCATTCTCTTCAACAGTCATAATTCTACAGGCATCAAGATTGGCACAAATCTGGGAGAAAATAAAACATTCTTTAATATTGAATGAGTTATTTCACATGAAAACTGAATTAATGCAACAGAGTTTCTTACTTAGATATTGAGGTTTATATAACTTGATTCTCTTCCCAAAAGACTGGCTAAAGGCAGTATCAGCACAAGAAAGGTCCAGGTCTTTGAAAAACATTTGATATAAACTGCACAAGTTACTTTTCAGGCAAGAAGTGATCCTTGCATACAGGAAAAAAATTGTAGATCAAGATGCAAACCAAGTACTTTGAGAAGGAAAATCTAGCATCAGTACTTTGGAAGAATAGATTTTGGAGCACAAAATAAATAAAAATAATGGTGAAATAGAAAAAAGGAAAAGAAATATTAATTATAAAAGTAAAAACTGTTATGAGAGTAGAAAATAATTTGAGATAATCCTTCCTGGAACACGAAGACATAGAGAGAATTTCTGTGCTAAGTGCACACCTGAACTGGACTTCTCTTCCATGGAGAAAATACGTACATGTCATTAAGTAATAAGGGAAACCAAAACATTATTCTGAGCAGAGAAAACAGTAAAGGAAGACTGTCAGGTGATCTTTTTAATGTCTTCATTGGTAGTTGTATATTTCAGCTTGCATATTCAGATTAATCTTCAGATACAAACCCCAGAATACTATCATTAGGAATTCAGAGCTGATGAAAAGGAATTTTCTGCTTTTTCCATTTCCAGCAAGTTTTGTGTCAAAATGCTTTGCAATTCTGTCTACTTCAATACAGCATAAAACACTCTTGCAGGCCTCACTTATTCAATATCATAGCCTGTTCTGGTACAATTTACTAGTCACTGCAATACTGGGCTAAATTCTACTTTTCTATTACTAATGCAAAACCATTTAATTTCAAGTAAAATGTAGTTCCTTTAAGTATAGAATTTAACAGACTACTTTAGTCAGGTGTTCATGCAACCTCAATGAGTAGCTCTAACTGAAAAAATAAAACATATTTGTATGCTACCTGCATCTCACAAGTGGTTTCTGCGTTGTTAATGTTCAACATTTTAATTTTTTTGGCCTCACAAAAATGCTCATCTTAATCACTCTAGAAATACAGATATAAAATATGCTGTGTCTCTAGTGTTTAGGGATACACAGTAAATTATAAGCCATCAATGGAACAATAAAACTTTCACTAACCCTAAAACTGTACTACATTGTGGATTTCCTGCCTCTGATCTTAACTTGGGAATTTTCTTCAAGTGAGGCAATCATTTAACTTCTCTTTTCAATAACCCTACTCCTCCTGTAAAGTAACCTTTATTTGTACATGGATTTCCATTATTTTTTAGAAGGTAAATTTATTGGTTATGAGCTGAACTTCCATGTACACAAAAAAAAAATCTTATTGCCTATTTGGAGCCTAAACCTGACTATAAAAGTTTTACTCGAACAAGAAACCCTTTGATGGTTTGTGTTGGGGCTATTTACTTTCAGAATATGCTCTTCAGCTTTTGAGTAGGATGTTGCACCGCCTACACCAGGTGAGGCTGTAAGTCCCAGAATCTGAGGCTGTGGGATCAGTGGTTTGTTTTCTTTTGCCAGCTTCCTGTTCTTCATCTTTTCTTTCAAATAACGTCGCATTATATTGTTGTAGACACCTTCCTTTTGAGTGTGATGACATTCATCGATAATGATGAGGGAAAAATCTGGAACAAAAAAGACTCTAAAGTGAATAATTCTGTTTCAAATGCAGAATTTGTGTGACTAAATCTTGTAACAGGTAAGGATGGTGTTGAAAAGAACTCATCAGTTTGTCTGAGAACTAATGTACTAGGAAACTGAATGTTGGAGGAAGGCATGGATGGATGCTAAATCTATTTAATGGACTTTGGAACCTTTGCTACAGTCCTGATGTGCAAAGTAGTTTTCCATTTCATGTAATGGAAAAAAAATACTTTCTATTTTTGCAAAAACAATCTGATGATATAAAGAATTTCAGAAGTATTTTTCATATCTTTCCAGTGGTAAGAACATATCATAGTTGAACTCAGTACTATCTTGTATATCCGTAACTGTGTCTGACAAACTACATATTGTTTGCTTTGGAGAAGAACATAACACGTTAGAAGCCTTTCAGACATTCTTGAAAGACTTGTTGTGGTCAAAATATGCTTCCATTTTGTAGCAACACAGAGATTTCCTCCCTATAAGTGTCCAATTAAAAGATATATATTACTTATGGATGTATTATTGGAAAGAACAAACAGATTAGTGGGAGCACTATCACTCATCTCTTTTGTAGCGGAGCAAACTGATGGAAATTCAGACAGGTATTGTGTGCTTTTTGGTCACAGTATATTTACATGCATTCAATATACTATACAACAAGGAAAAATAAAATTTTTTTTTGTTTCAAGTTTCTCAAAAAATATAGAAAACATATCTTTCTGCATGTGCAGCTGGTGACATATATTTCAAGGTTCTGAGCTGAAAGATTAATGAACATTTTTCTGTTTCTCTAGCAGCAAAACTGGTTTATGGAGCTCCCATTCCTTCTGTAGCTGGCCAGTAACTCTCTAATTTTACATTGTTTCCAGCAATTTGAAGACAGTTTGTGGACATGACTTAAAGAAGATCACTGAAATGATCAGGTTTAAACTCTTACATGTATTTTTTTTACTGTGGACAATTTCCATGGTCTTGTTTACACTGCTGTGTAAACATATTGATTGCTCAAATTGTTGCACCACTACAAGTCAGTTTTCAACAACTGGCAGCAGAAGTTGGAAATTAACAGAGCTAAATCAGTTTCAGCTGGTATTGAAGAACCTAAAGAAAGATGGAGACCAAACAAGGGAAGTTATATTGAAAAGGCTACAACAAACACTTCTGCTAGGAAAGTAAGCCAGAGCTCCACATCACTGGGGAAAACTGATTGCCTTCACAGTGCTTCAGGAAGCCACTTTGGACAGTGGCTCATATCTAAAGTCTTATTTGTTTCCAAGATTTCTACACATTGCAAGATTTCAGAAGCAGTGCTGGCAGTTTCTCAGTTATTCTGCCAACATGAACTCACTCCCTTTGATTTTGACCATCATCTCCACCATGCATATTCTATAACTACTCATGTAGAAACTAACCTACCAGAAGGGATGTGTTTCTTCTGCTAAGAAGTGATACAGAGCTTTTATAAAGTCCATACAGTGATTTCAGCCTTGGTAAAGAGAGTAAACATTTGGTAAAATGCAACTAAAAGAGTCCCCTCCATTTCACTGAGGCTGAATTCCATGTAACATGTAATGCAGACCTCTGTGGAAACAGACAAAAAAAGTACACACAGAAATCCGGGAAAAAAACTAGTAACTAATTAGGATGATTTATAAAGGCTGCAAGTTAACCAAGTCACAGCCATAGAAATGGAGCTGGCTGTGCTCACGCTTGCTTGGCTTTGGTCCAGCTGAGCTTACGAGCACAGATGTAATAGCACAGAAAAAAAAACCCAGGTGCAGAGCAGCCTGAGTTCTAGAAAAAATGTAGCTCCTTATGAAGGAAACTGTGCAAAGTGTGAAACCCATTCAACCCACTTCATTACACAACCTGGTTGGGACTCTGCCCAATTCTAAACAGGCCAGCAGTTCCAGAAGAAATGTTCAGTTGCCTCCATACAGCATTCCAAAATGATTGAGATGTAGGAAAGTTTATTAACTTAGAGGCACTGGAGAGGAAATAAGTATAAGAAAATTGCTGGTACTCTGCCTAGGTTAATAATAAGGCATTCTGAAAGAGGGAATGCAATTCTGAGGTACTCAAGTGGCCACTTGTCAGTTGTTGGTACCCAAGAGTACCACAGTCAGCATTAGGCACTGACAAACACAGACCAACCCCTCAGGTTTCTCTGCTGTCTCTGTGACACCCAGACCTATTTTATCTCAAGGCCATTATTTTGAATATCACAGCTCTCCCCTACACCTTCACCATCTGAAAAGGAGTTGATTGCAGGCAAATAGAGGGAGAAGTTAACATCTCACAGAGGAAGGTCACTGCAGCCCAGGCCCGGGAGCTGACACGGGCTGTTCTATTGTAGTTGTAGCTCTATCTAGTTGTACCTCACTGAAAGGTAATACCATTTCCTTTCTGATCTCCCAGAGATACCTGCCACTTTAGCATTCTGAGAAAACATTCTTGCCTTCTTTATCTTTTGCTTTCTTCAACTTCCTTCATCTCTTGCAGGAAACCATTATATCTGCTGAGCTCAGAGAGACACAGTTATAAGCCATCATATCACTGTATACTAGCAAAATTACAAGAGTTTAAAGAATATAACTTTTACAACAGATTGGCTTTTATCTTGTGTTCCATTGTACTTCTCAAACTACCAAGTACATTTGAGTTTTGATAGGTTTTTTCCTCATCCTTTATATGGCTTCTATGTGATAAGACTCAATGCTCTACCAAGCTTGGAAAGTGGAACCAGTACAACTGCATTTGCACAAAGCTGTGCTTAAGAATTTATTTAGATAAAATAGGAAGCATAACAAATATTTAGTACAAGTAAACTACAGAGTCTAATTTTGGCCTGCATGCTTATTAATTAAGATCTGATTTTGACTACAGCTTGCATTTGTAAAATGAGTAAATTGAAAGAAACCCTACTAAATGTGGTACATCTTTACTCTGCAATTTTCCAGAATAAAGACATACTTTTATACCCTCTGTAAAAATTTCAGAATAAAAAACTTGCCTGATAAGTGGACGCTTTCTTCATCTTCCTTGGATGCATTTAACAGTGAATTCTCAAGGATCTGTGCTGTACTGATGATGACATCATTTCTTCTGACAACTTCAGGAAATGAGATTTTCAACTGAGAATCACCACTTAAACCAATAACCTGATACCAACGCTTCAGGAATGGACCAAACTCTCTTTTTAAATGCTGTTCTACCAATGGAACCTAAACAAAAGTTTTCAAATTTAAAACATATTAAACAAAGGATTAAAAATACATGCCTGTTTGCCACAAATGTCGTTAGATGAACAAAAGAAAATTAAGTAGCAAAAATCCCCAAACCAATTTCTCCCCTGCATCTTCTCCTGTGAAACCTTTTTGTCTTAAGGACTTTGGCTTAACTGAGCCTTTGAAAGAATGAACAAACCATGCTCTGGCTATTTAACTGAGCTTATAATGTGCTTCACATTTATTCTTATAAGAGGATATGGATATTGTTTACAATTTCAAAAAAAATCTTAAATCTTAAATTCTATATTTTAATATTACAATAGAAGATTAATTTATGTGCTAAATTTAACTGCAAAAATTACAGCAATTATCAGAAAATGTTACAAAACATTCCTTAACTACTGTGAGACTCATTAGGTGGCCCTCATTAACAAACTGAAACACAGAATGTGAAAAATATTTTTATTTCTAAAAATTCATTACAAAATGAAATTGTATTTTTTTCCAATAATGTGGTTATTACAGCACATCTGAATTTTCACTTGCAATGGGTACACTAACATAATTTGTGCTTGCACAAGGCTGATGGTGCAATTGAGATGATAGCCTAGATCTGTATGTCTTTAAACACAGTACACCTGGAGAAGCTGAGAATTGTGTTTATATCCATTAATATTCAACAATGTATGATGTTTGAAAAATACCGTTCTTTAAAAAATGGACCAACTTACCTTATTAACAAGTACTATGACTTTTCCGGGCTCTGATGCTCTTTTCTTCTTATCCAAGTGATCTTTGGTAATGTAAACAGCCACTCTGGTTTTACCACTGCCTGTAGGGAGACATATTATAATATTCTCCCCATTCAGTGCTGGCTTTGCAACTTCCATCTGGTAAACTCTCAGGGTCAGATCTGGCTCAGGTGAGGCTCTCTTCTCCACTTCATCTTCATCTAAAGGTACAATGAAATTCAAGTTTCAAACAGGAGGCACAGAACATATATCAGAGGAGTGAAAAAATGTCAAAGGGAAAAATATTATTTACTATCAGAAGCATCTCTGAGTAGAAACAGCACACTAGCACAGGCAATGTTGTTCTGAGGACCTGTGCAACTCTGGATCAGAACTGCTTCCACCCAGTCACCTTCAAGGCAGGTGGGGTAAGCCACAGGATGGCTTCACCCATCTACTGAAGTTGAAATGACTGCTATTAGGTATAAATTCACATGGCACAGTTCAGTAGCACTGGGACCAACAAAGGTTGTGTTTGGAGCTGCAGTATTTATAACCTAGCCAAGCTTCTGTGATGTTCTAATGTTCTCCTTCATCAATCCTGAAATGTATTTGGTTACAAGGGAGCTACCTTTTCAAATACTTCCCAGAGAATGAAAAATGGAGCCATAGAACTAAAAAGAGATATGGAACACTTACAAATGGTCGAGGGAGCTATAAAGTATAAAGACCAAATAGATAAGGAAAGTCAATTCCCCATACAAGATGGAGCTAACTGCAGAATGTATCACACCTGCTCATGGTAGATTACGCTGCTTCTTAGCCTGATTCATACATAATGCAATTGGATGTCCATTAAAAGGCCATATATATTTGCCACCTACGGCCAAAGCCTTCCATCCCTTACTGGAAATGCAATGGCAGAGTTTAGATCTACGGCTCGCAGAAGAAACAATCAATGTTCTAAATGTAAAAGTGAAAAAAAAAAATACTGTTGAATTATTTTGAGCAGTAAGAAAAGCATATCAAGTCTCAGGAGTCTACATGTATTTATGGAGTCAGAACTTATATATATATAACTTAATATCAGAAGGATTTATTTAAATTGAGATTTCATGGGGTTCTTTTCTACAAATAAGTTTAGATCACTCTTCAAGTATTAGCGGCCCTCAGTGAAGAAAATGCACAGATTCATTCTACTAGATTAAAAATGAGGGCAGAAAAACCCTAGTTTTGTTTCCTGATGATATAATTCAATGCAGAATCATGAGGATTTTATTATCACTGATACATTACACACAAAGTAAGTATATTTTTCTAGTATTCCTGATTCCATTAAATAAAATTAAACTAACAAAAAGTAATGAAGCTTGATAAAACACTGCTGATGGAAACATCTGAATGCCATTCTAAAGTGTTTTTTGCTTGTTTTGCCTTTTAGTGTGAGTGCAGTGCTACCTGGACACAGGGACATTTGCACCAGAGAGTACTTGCTGTTACTTATCTGACTTCTACTACTCTCTTTTGAGGAAGAATATTGTTTGCTTTCTGGTTGGCTAAATTCAATAGCTCAATCATATTGAAACTAGCACTTTATCACCCATCTGTTTGGTTAGATTTCAGTTCCTTAACATCCTCAATTAACAGTCCAGGCCTGAAAAATATTTAACTTAGCTCTCTCCTAGCTTCTTCATCCTTTGTTTAGATAAAGGCTAATACAGGAATCTTCACAGATTAAAAAATTAAATACTTAAAGATTTTTCATCATGCACAGTATAGCATTAGGAAACTTATCTGCCTTCATACAAGGCTCATGTGAATTGCTGCTCTGGGCTAAAAGAAATGTGATAATTATTCTATTGTCCTAACTATACAATTTTATAAAATGTGAAATGAACCTTGCACATAAAACTGCAGCTGAATCCACATGATTCTTTGCATTAAAATCCAAATCATGTCAGTGTGTAATGACACCATCCAAACATCTTTGTTAATACAAATTATAAAATCCGTTAATAGCACATGGGCATCTTCTTAGCATTTTTTTCTCATTATTGCTCTCACTGAGTATACTAGCATGGATGTTTTTAAAAACTTTTTAACTAGTTGTTTTTAAAAGCCACATGTATAAAGAACATATAGTAAGTAAACACTGTGAAAAAATCTGTTCTCCATTCTTCACAAAACTGCAGTGTTTGTTTTTTTTTTTAATGTATTACTGGACATAGCAAACGCCCATTTTGCTTACTGAGAGATACTTCAGGAATCTTAAAGGATGAGGCCATACATACATGCTGCCAAATGTCAGGAGCCTGGCTCAGCCTGACCGACTGACACAGTGTGCCTGCTTGTCCACAGAACAGGGAAGTTCCCACGCTCAGACATTTCATGTGACAGAGCGAGTCAAAAAATACAATGTGACTGATCAGTGTCCTCTGTTGCTAAAGAAGTGCAAAGTAAATTCTTTGGAGTTAGCAACACGCAGACTAAAATCTCAGCTGTAGTATAGCAATTTAGATCTGAGCTATTCTAAATTTTCTGTGTGCTTACAAAATATGTGGATTTTAATACTATAAAAGCTTGAAACTATTTTAAAAGTATTTATAGTAAACACTTTGAAGGCATAGGATATATAATGTTTACAGTGACCTTACTGATGTAACACTAGGTTTATTAGGCTCAGCTGTCTTGGAAGGTGTTCAGATTTTTTTCTAGCCCTTGTACACGACACAGTCCCAACACAAATGTTATAAAGGCTAGATTCCAAAAAGTAGTTCTTGAATTCTGTACAGGTCAACAGGCTGATTACCATGATGAACAGCTCCCAATTTGTTTTGCCTGAGGTTTGAAAAAAAAAAAAAAAGACGAAAAAAATTCTGGGATGTCTTTTACTACAGCAGTGTATAGTTTGGCTCAGACTTCATACATAGCAGGATTATACCTGTCTGCTAAGTATTTAAACACAGTCCAATATCTAGTTTAAAACTAGTATTTAGAACATGCACGTGTTTAAATGTGAGATTCACAAAGGTCTTCAGATAGCAACCCCCATTGCTTAGGTTGTTTTTACACATAAGGCTAGTAAAGTACTTGGGTCCAAAATGGACCTTCATTATTGTTCTGAAGGTAGCCAGGAGATGCTTCTGCTCACCTTTCACTGCCTCTAAAACATTCCTGTTCCCTCTCACCCTATGAGGGGGCCAGGCACAATCTAGCTCCACTCTGAGAGCAGAAGAAACACGTCTGTGTGGCAGCATCATGAGTACCTGTCCAGGTGACTGCACGGGGTGAGTTCCAGTCCCTTCAGCCAGTGTGATCTCATCATTCTGCCTCACTGACCAGTTTGTACCATGATGATGTCTAGAGACCTGTTCAGATGATCTCAGTAAATTGACTGTTTTGGGGCTAGGACTTAGGTCCAGACCATTAAAAAGGGCATCTGTTTTCCAACAAAGTAAGAGTCAGTCTGGCATCTAAATACAGTGAACTAGAGTTCACAGTGAAAGAAAGCCCTCCACTGAGTTTTGTTTTAGCTCACTCACAGAGTGCTTGCCCCAGAGCTTACTTTGCAATTACTAAGTAACAACAGAAGGGAAATGTACCTGAATCACTGGTTGTGCAGCTCTGTTCCACGTTTTCATTCAAGTTACTGACACTTCCATCTCCTATGGACACATCTGACTCTAAATTAAAACCACAAAGAAATGTAGTATAATATATTTGCTGTACAAATATTAATGGCAAACACATATAGTTTGCTCTTCCCCTAACCTGTAAAGTAGGTTAGATGAATTTCAGGTGGGGATGGCTGAGATCTAATTTTCTCTATTTTTGGTAAAGATAAAAAAAAGGAACAATATAATTAATTTTCTTATGGAATAAAATATGGAGTGGAAGATTAATATCCAAAGCGTGGCAGAGGTAAGGCACTATGGGTCATGATTTACAGCTTAAAAGCAGGGGTTCCAGACATCATCACCTGAATAATCCCCTTTAGTCCTATTTTACTGTATCTTTCCAGGAAGGCGAAAAGACAAAAAAAAAAAAAAAAAAAAAAAAAAAAAAAAAGTTGCTGGCAAACTGAACATTCTCTTTTACTCGCTGCAAGCCATGACAGCCACATCAGTAGCAGAATAAAAACAAACCCCAAGTTTCCCCGCACGGCATGGAAAGCACGAACCGCAGCTCCCGAGCGGGCCCGAGCAGCGATGAGCTGTGGAATGGCCGGAGCAGGAGCGGGGATCGCCGGGCCCCGCGCGCCCTCTGCCGGCCCACCCGCGCCTCACACGCGCCCAGCTCGGGCCGCCAGCGCCGCTCTGCAGCCGGACTTTACTAAACTCGGTCCTTTCAGTATCTAAGGAGAGAGATACCCAGCTCTTCCGGGACAATCTGTGCGGACAGCATACCCTGAGCTGTCAGCTTGCCGACAGCACTCTGCAACTGAGCCCACAGTGTGCGGATGGAATTAGTCAGAATAATAGGGTTGGCCAATGTTTTGCTTAATTACCTAGTGAGCTTAGTGTTCTTTCCAGTGAATATCCTATTATGGTCCATATATGTATTTTTTGCAACTTACTGCCCTCAAAAAATTACTCATAAAGCAAAATAGATTCTGTGAATGAGAATTTAGCACTGAATGGAAGTTGCAGTGAACCAGAAAGGAACGCCTGAAATATACACTATAAAGTCTTGGTGGGTGAGGTGGAAATTGAACCTAGTCTGCATTCAGTAAAGTTATGAAGCTACCTTAGCTACCACTAGGAGTCAGGTATTAGTAGTTTTCCTAACAAATGAATGCAATTAACATTAATTTGGCACCAAATTAACATTCAAAGGCACCAAAAAGAAGAAAGCCTCACCAGTTACAAGCCATGTTCAAAGACCTGTAACAAACTAATGAGTAGCATTAGTGAGAACTCCCAGCTATGAAGATGACACTGCTATATCTTGCTTTCACTTTCTAGGAATCCACATAAAATAGGAAAGGGAGGACAAAAATTAAAATTCTGTGTATCTGTTCCATATGCTTGCCCATCTAAAATGACAGTCATGAGAAAGTTTTGAGAATATGAATCCATAAAGTGTTTTGTGCAAAATTATCTGAATTACAATGTGCAGCACGCATTATACAACAATCTCTAAACAGAGAACATCAGTGGTGAAGCGAAATGCAAAATACTCATCTTCCAAATGAAAGGTGAATAGAATAACATTCTCCTTTTTCAACTGTGGCAACTTACTTGAATTATTTTAAAAGAAAATAGATTTTAAAAAACCCAAATCAGTAAGCATTTCCAAAACAATGAAGATAAAAAGAGTTAATATTCTAACAGCTGTTTTTACCACTTTTGCCAATCTTCCCTTAGAGTCCTGCTTCCACATTATAATGCTGAATATTTCACAGGAAGATTTTCAGTCACACTGAGTACTAAATAAGTAGAGAGACAATGGTGTAGAGTGAAATGGAAAGCAAGCCTTGGTAAGAGAGATGCTATTATTTAAATTGTTGTTTATATAGGTAAATGCAGCAACTTAATTCAAGTGTTGACCTTTTAAACTTGCTTTTGTGTAATTTTGTGTGTGTGAAGTTTCTTATCTTGTTTTGGCAAGCTCAATTTTTCTCTAGCTGTCTCTTATGCTAAATGATCTATTTCTACTTGTTCTTATGACCTTACTGCTCTCATACCTTCTGACTGCCTCTGTTATCTACCTAAATAAAAGGGTCAGAGGAGGCTTCAGATACAATGGAAATGACAGTAATTTCAAGTAAGTATAAGCCTACTATGGATGGGTGCAAAATAAAACATTAATCTAATAATATTAATATTTTATCAAAAATATTATATATATTTCAAAACTACTCATTTATTCACACAGGTACTAGATCAAAATACCAGTTAGTAGACAAACCTGACACCACAGAATTCTTTTCTATGGATGTTTCCAACACACTGTTCTCACTGCTGAAACTATCATCCACATTTTCTTCCTGCTTCAAATTCTCCTCTATGATGTGTCCTGGTTGGCTTGTAACTTCTGTTTCTTCGTTTGTAGTCTGCTCCATCCCATTTTGTTTATTCTCTGTTCCCAGAAAATATAGAGAAATTCTAAGGCAGTTCTATAAAACATTTCCTTTCTTTTAGAGTGGAGCACAGAAAACACAGAACTAACCTGTATTCATCATGCACATAAGAGTATAACATATGGTCTTGGTCTTGACTCACATGTTATAGTTTGGAATTTTGACCTTAATATAAATATTTATTAAGAATTTACTAATTTACAATTAGAAACTAAACATAAGGAGGTTAATGGATTTATTTTTATGAAGTTCTCAATTTCTGTGCCTAGGTGTTTGCTAATAACAACATATTTTACTGTAACAAATCACAGGGTGTCAAGCTGCAGTGATAAAATGCAGCACCAGTGTTCTTCACCCACAGTGCACAAGGAAGCTGCTTCCTCTCTATGACCTTATGTCAGGGCATGCTGCTGCAACCACACACTTTACATATCCACACACACACAGGACTGTGCACATGGAAAATTACTTATCCTCTGGTAAGAGCAACACCATTCATGCTTTATACATTAGTCTGTGCAGTTTGTTTTGGGGCCTACATCGCCCAAGATTACAAAGAAATTGTGGAATAAATGCGTTCATTCAGTAGGCCATCAAACAACTGAATTAAACTTCAGTTTTAACCTGTATGGTCTGCACTATACTGAAAATTCAGAAATGCAAAATGTGAAAAGAACTGAAAATAAAAATATGAAAAGAATATTAATAATTTGCGTATTTGTTACTTTGTTTACCTTAGCGGTGGCAAAGTAGTGAAGACAAGAATTTAAACCTCACCCAGTTGCAACACAGAATGAAAATTAGGATCACAATAGCTGCTGAGCTATTCCCAGCATCCAAGTTTCACTCAGAACGATCTTCTCAGGCTCAGACTTGTTGGTCTTGCCCTGCAGACTGCAACACTCAACCATCTTTGAACTGCATCCTCTATATCCCAGCTGCCTGTCTGTGTCTGGCAGGACACTGATTCCTGTCCAAAGCTGGAGGAGACACCTTTACGTCCCTCTCACCTCAATCTTAATGCTCTGACCCATATGCAGCAGCTAAAAGCACAGAGAGAGTTCTGGTGAGCTTCTCAAGTCAGCAGGCTGAAGCTGCTAAATGGGAAATCTGTTAAAATAATTTAGTCTCTAAAATTTTATAAAACATATGGGGAGTAAAAATAAAGGACAAATTATTTGGGGGCTGCTTTCTTTTTTATATTTAAGAATACAAGGGAGCACTGGGATATTATTATTATATTATTATATTTACAGTATTATAAACATTATACAGGAATGAAAATGAGTAGCCCTTTTACTGGTTTATTGCATTCTTTTTAGTAAATTTTATAATGTTTTGAGACTTAATGTTTTGCTATGAATGTCTTAAAGTATGCAAAGTACTTTAAAATGCCAAAAATATTTGAAACCGTTCCGTAAAGGAAACACTTGTATTGAAGAAGAAATTCAAGTAAAGTCTGTTTTGTTTATTCAAATTAATCTTCAGAGTATTTTTTATGAATGATCATAAAAACCACACTGAAAACCAATGGGTTTTAAAAGTAAGATTCAGTTTAATTGTAACTAAATCCATATTGTTGTAATTCTCATATTGCTTAATAAGGATTTTTAGTATTTAAAAATCTATCAATTAAGCTGTTACATAACTTGATTTTGAAATCCTGGACAATCAAAAACATTAGTCCCAGTGTCACCATAAAACAATAGGGTGGGAATCCTGCATTGTTTCTAAGTNAAAAAAAAAAAAAAAAAAAAAAAGGAGCTTTATTAAAAATCCACACATCAGTACCACTGAAATAAGATGATTACCTCCTGTATTTCCACTTAAATCATCTGCAAGGTCTTCATGCTGGGTTTCACGGAGAGCAATCAAAAAAGAAGAGAACCAATCTTTCTTCTGGACTATTCTGCTCAGTAGCTCCCTTGTACCATCTCTGTTCCCACGATTGTCAGTAACGGCCTGGATCTGGTAAAAATAAAAAAATCAGAAACAACCCTCATACAGACTTTGGAAATGGTCTAAGGAAGTTTGTAAAAATAGTATAGGTGCAAAAGCATTTCCCTGTCATCGCTAAAGCATACTGAAAAATAAAGATATAAAGTGGACCTGCCACTGCACTCATCAGAAGAGAATTATTGCAATTTTGTCCAATCTCATGTTCATCCCATATGGTTTTGGGTAGGATATATAAAACCTATGAGATCTGAAATTTAATTGGAGAGACTGGCAGTACTAGACAATGGTTACAACAGTAACCACTATATAATACTTACTAGCATTGTGGAATAACAATTGGTGTTCAGACTGGTTTAGGGAACAGGCAACCTTGATTAAGGAGAAATGGTGTCACACAGTTTACCAAAGCTCAGACTTAACCTGTAACATGACCTCATACATAAAATAGAACATTTCCCTTCTTAAACTCTGGCTTCATCATCTCAATTCCCACTTAAAAATACAATAGCTGAGTCTCTAGGAAGTGGCTATTGCCCTCAAAGAAGCTACAGAGCAGCGTCCCAAGGCTGTCACAAGCAGAACTTAACATGTGATCACACATGAGGAACAAAACCATGACCCCAAGAGCAAAGCAGCCTGAGACAGGTGTTCAATCTCAAGGGTCATTTTCTCAAGGCTCAAGAATCACCCATTCTGATCTGCAAGGAAATGGGCAGATATAGCAGTGGGAACACCTGACTGAGATTCATGACTAAAAGGAAGTGTGTGGAAAGTGGGAGACATTAGGAAAGCCTAAACTCCACTGGAGTTTAAACTGGCAGGACTGTGAAGGGTATTAAATGGTTTGATGGAAATACCAGCAGCAAAGGGGTGATCCAGGGGAACACGAGGACACATTACCAGGGAATGGAGCCAGCAGCTTCCTACAAGGCCTCTGCATCTGCCTGTTGTGTTGCCATGCTTGGCTCCCTAGTAATTAGGTGCATCTGATCATTGCTGCCACCCGATGGTCACAAGACAAAATTTTGTATCTTACAGTCATTTAACTGAGGTGGAGCACAAAACTACCTCAAAAGTGGATGCAAAGGCTCAGAGTGCAAATGTGATTTCGTTCCAGCCTTAATTTACCGGTTTTCCCGTTATTGCTATGGCAATTATTATTTTAATTTGTTCTAACACTGTGTCAGGATATCAATTTTTTTGAGTTTCAAGAAGGTTTCACATTCCAGGCAAGTCATTCTTAGCCAAGTTGAATAAACACCGGGCAATGATTTCATCAAAGGTTAACGCTTCCTTGTTCTTGTCCAACTGGTATTTCTGCTCACGTCACTGTCTAGAGTGATAGTCCTTAGTGAACCATAGCAAAATAGGGGACAGAAAATCTTGCTTTATTTTAACTCAGTATTCTTTAGGACTTTGCAGACCACCACTACTTCCTGGTATGGTTCAAGGGTCAGAAGACAATGATCTTCTGAGCCTAAGGTCTGTGGCAAAATGATAAGTAAAGTCTGACACATTTCTTCCACTTAGACACTGTCTTGGTCCAACCCTCTGATCTTGGCATTTTTCTTTGCCAGGCTCCTAGCTCGCCTCCCACCGGCTGGCCCATTGTCAAGTCTTCACTGGCTTACCTGGCCCCATTATCTATTTCCCCCCAACACTGGGATCTCCCCTTTCATTTCTGCATTCACTACGTCATTTGTAGCTGCCTTCCTACCTGCCCCACGGCCACTGGGGCTGGCCAGTGTCTGCGGCACTGCCTGCGCCGGGACTCACCCGATCCATGTCCTCGTCCTGGAAGATTCCCTTCTCCAGGCACTTCTCGGCTACCGGCACGGCGCGCATCCTGTCCACCAGCGTGCCGTGCAGCAGCTGCACCAGGTGCACGCAGAGGTCGTGCTCGGCCTCCTGTTCCGGCGAGGGCAGCAGGCTCAGGCTGGGGTTGGCGTAGCAGGCGGCCAGCCCGCAGCCGCCGTGCTCCAGCGCCTGCAGGAACTCGCGGATCCAGCCGCAGCCGCGGGGCCCCCGCTCCACGGCCCTCAGCAGCTCCTCCGCGCCCGCCAGCGCGCCCCGCTGCAGCGCGGCCGCACGCACCCTGTCCCTGTCCTCGGCACTCAGCGAGGGGAGCCGGTCCAGCACGGGCTGCACCTGGATGCACTGCCTCAGCCGCGGCCTGAAGCAGGAGATCATGTAGAGGAACCGCTCGTCCCGGGTGCCCTCGGCCATGGCGGCGCCCGGGGCTCCCGCGGGCCGCTGGTGGGGGCTGCGCTGGTCCCTGGCGATCTGCGCGGCCGCGGCCCCTCAGCGAGCCCTCCGCCGGCCCGGCCCGGCCCGGCCCGCCCTGCCCCGCACCGGCGCCGCTTTCGGTTTCCCTTGGGAGGGCGGTGCGGGAGGGCCTGGCTCGTCGGGACAGCGCTCGTCGGGACCGGCGCCACTATTCAGTGCCACTCCTCAGCGTTGGAAACGAAACCTTTGGCCGTAACGAAACCTTTGACAGTAACCGCGAGTTGAAAAACCCGATGGTGAACGGAAACGTCTTTCACTTTCCAGCTCGTGAGCTTCCCGTGCTGCTGACAGCGCATCTGAGCTTTGGGCGCTGGGCGCTGCCCCGGCACGCACTGGCAGCAGTGAGGCGCTTGTTGGTGTCTGAGGCTGTTGGAAGGTCTGTCCCTGAGATGAGGTTTCACCCATATCGTACATGTCACTGAGCTTCAGAAGCAGCCTTGGTTTCCATCGCGGGGGTTTGGGGAACCTCAGTGTGATTCTGAGGTAAGGCAAAATGATAACCAGAGTGTCTGGATTACTGTGTTCAGTTTTGGTCTGGGACAGTTCAAGAGACTGAAAAATTGAAGAGTCCAGAGGCCAGCAGGATTGGAGAGCCTGGCATATGTTTGAAAGAACTACATTTATAAAGCCTGGAGAAAATAAGGGTCAGGGGAGATCCAACCACAGTGATATCCAGATGTTAGAAAGATAAATCACTTGTTGGTAGAATTACCTTGGTAAAGTCTATGGTGTGGCATGTTTCAATGATCTCAGACCTAGGGGGAGATAAGCAAATTTTGGGAATAATATCTTGGGAAAGCAGACACAAAGAACGCAGAGTTTGTGGGCCTCAAGGACATTTGGCAGAACTCCCAAGGTAAGGAAGAAACTATAAAGACAGCTCAGCAATTGTGCTGACCTCAGCTCTGACTGGGTAGAAGGTAATTCTGGCAGGGGGAGATTGTGACCACTGATTCACAGACCACCAATACAGGAAACCTCTGACTCAGAAGAAGAGAAAGACTGGGCATGTGGACTAATCAGCATAAGAAGCGAGGGAATAACTTAACCAATAGAAGAAAGAATACTAATTGATATGAAAAACTATGTAACTTGTACCCAATGAGCATTTATGCCTTTGTCTGCTAAAATGTTGATAGTCATGGTGCAGGCTTTGTGAATTTGCCACCAAGCACCTCTTTCTGTGCAAGGCAGAACTCTAAATAAATCAAATACCTTGATTCTGTGTGTAGATAAGCCTCTTGCAAAATGGGTGAAAGAACCTATTTTGGGACACCAACAGTTCTTCATCTCCTAAAATTGGATGATTCTTCACTGGGGTACACAGGACAAAGGGGACTTGGAATATGTTTTGTTGTAGCTGGTGTCTGGCATCACGTCGGGGCCACCCATTTGTTGTGTCGGTGTCACCATTAGTTGTGACTGGGCTCTATTTGCTGTAGAGGGGGAAGGGCCATTTGTTCTAGGAGGAGGCCGTTTAGCACTGTTGTGCCAGGAATGGTATGAGATCCCATGATCCAGAAGACGAGAGAACAAGTCTTTATTCTATCAAGAGCTTTATTATAAGAAGAGCCCCCTAAGATGAAATCCAGCGAGCTTTTATCACCAGCCTTGCTAGGTTAGAGAGAACATCCCGAAGGACAAGCTATTGTAACATCCCGCACCACTCGTGAGGAGCAAATACTGTAAATACCAAGTGCAAAGCAAGATAATAATATAGTTTACAATTCTCTCCTCCAAGTTTCCCAGGCCAGTTATCTCAGTTCTTTCTGTAGAAGAGCTGTGAGCAACCACAATGTTTCTTTACAGGAAATTATCTCCAGGTGTAAGAAGAAAATATTATCCACTCTAGAAACAATTAGACATTGGAATATATTGCTCAGAGAAGTAGCAGAAATTTCCTCAATAGAAATATTCAACACTTGACTTGACAGAGTCCTTGAATTAATCTCTTACTTTTAAAAGAAAGCCAGCTATCTCCAGAGGTCGTTTCCCAGCCTAAAATTTTCTGTAGTTCAAATTGTACCCTCAGCTGCTTGTCACGTTGAGATGTGCTAAAGTAGTCTGCTCTCAGTGGAGCTTCCTTCAGCTGGAGGCTTCTTTGATAGAAGAACTTAATTTGTTTTTACTTTCATTTCATTGTTCTTTCTGCTTATCTCCGGTTTCACTGTTACTTCATCATTGCTTTTTCATTTCTACTTTATGCAAGTTTCCCTTGAAAGATTTCTGTAAAAAGCGTAATTTCTTTCCCTCTAGTACTTTTTCTTCTGCCTACAGCACCTTAGCTGGAAGACACATGAGACTTCCTTGCTCAGTCTCAGCGTGTGTAGACGGGCTGTTTGTGTGTTTGCTTTGTTGTGTGTGCTGTGGTGGTAAATCAGGCTATATATTAATACCAAAGCAATCCTTTACTGGCTCTAAGAGTTTGCAGACATTAAAAGGACATTTGAGACTTCCCAAGATAAAGAATGCCACTTGTTTGTTCCAGCTAGTGTGAAGTTGCACAGATGATGGCTGAGCTCCTGCTCTGACCGCAAATGATGGAAATATCCTGACTCTAACGCTCTCCTGGACGTTTATACTGATTTCTGAGACTTTTGTCCCTTTCAGATGTAATTGAAATTAGTGTCAGAGTTCACAGCAGTCGCTCTGGCGGCGCAGGGGAGGAGCACTCGGCTTTCCCCGCAGCTGTCACACAGGCTGTGCAGTGCCACCGCCCGGCCCCGCTACAGCCCGATGCTGCCCTTCCCTGCTCGGCGGGAGCACAGGGGGGAAGCCGGGACGCGGCCCAGCCGCGGAGGCTGCGGCACCGCACCGCACCGCACATCAGCGCACAGCACTGTGCCGCACCTCAGCGCACATCACCGCACATCAGCGCACATCACTGCACTGTACTGCACATCACTGCACTGCACCACAGCACACCTCACTTGTGCACATCAGCACACAGCACTGAACTGCACAGCACTGCACACCATTGCACATCATTGCACATCGCTGCACTGCACAGCCCACCATCACACTGCGCAGCACAGCTCTGCACAGCACATCGCTGCACTGCACCCTGCAGTGTACATTCTTACACAGTGTTCACAGGGTGTGAGTATTTATAAAGAATATTTAACAGAGAGGATAGAAAGGGGTGCTGATCTGCAGGTGTGGTATTAAGTACACCAGTCACAGGAGGAATTGTTCCTTCTGCTGTGCTGGTATTGCACTCTCCTGCGATTCTATTTGTGTTCCGCATTTTAGAGCTCAGCAGCTCTAATAAGAGGCCATACAATTTATCAGTGGGCAAGACTCCAGTTGCTTCACCTCAGCAGGCAGCCAGAGGCCATGCCAAGCAGTGCATTTCAACTTTTTGTATGTTGCATGAACATGGAAAGAAGGAGACATGCAGTTGGGTGTATGCGTCCAGGAAACAGCAGAGTTGGGCCAAGACACATGACTACTGTGTATTACTGCAAGTTTGTGCCTGTAGATGAATGTGCACATCCAAATTGTTCAGGTTGCTGCACAGCTGAACTATCGAAAAGCATCACAACCTCTCCTTTGCTTTAAATGTTGAACTACTCCGGTAACTGGTAGGAGCCAATGAACTTCATTAAGAGCTGTGCAGATCTGTACAGCCTCACCTCTCACATTTGAAGTGTGTTCACACTGCTTTTGTACTTCAGCTACTTTAGCTATTCCTGAATTTCCAGGAGACTTCTCTGTATCTACAGCTTGCAATTCATATGTATTTTTAGCCACAGGTTTTTAATATACATAGCCAAGTGCTCCTACATTCAAGCAAACCCAGAACTTGCTCCTAAAGTTCTGAAAGCTTCTATGGGTATATTACAACTGTGTTTGGTATACAACCCTTAACATTGTTCCCAGTTTGATTTGGATAACACAGACCCATTTCTATCAAGTGAAAACCAGACTGGACTTACAAGGAGGCCCACCCCTNCCCCCCCCCCCCCAAAAAAAATATCACCTGCAAACAAAAGGGGTGATTTTTGCTGTTTAGAAAAATAAAACATTTCTAAACTCAATGGTTTTTACCTGTTTCTGGAAGAAAAAAGGTTGAAGCAGTGGGTCTTCATGTGCTTCATTGAAACTCAACAAGAAGTCACCTGAGAAGGCAGATCTTTCTGTGGCAAGGAAGGCACAGCTAGAGTGTTGCAACTACACTTTCATCTTTTCTGCATTCCTTGGCAGGGAGCTTAGAATCTCCAAACTTTACAAAATCTTCCTTATTTCCACCCATTTGAGATTTTTTTCCCCTTGGTACAAGGACAAAGGAAGGAACAAAGTCTCTTTGAACAAAAAAAATGGAGTAAGAAGTGTAGCTTTTCCTTCACCTAGATGTTTAGACTGACTGCAGCAGTTGTCACTCTTCCTCTTCCCCAATGCTCCTTCCTCAGCCACCTGTTTTGCTTAATCTCTTTGAGGTCATGAGAAATACCAAGTGATAAAATTGGACAAAAGGCCTTTTGTAAAGCAATGCTCATGCATTATACTTTTAAAATTAATTTTATTTTTTTTTTAATTTATACCAGACTTTTTAGAATGTAGCATAACAAATGCCTTTTTAGAAAATGTGCTAACTTGTTTTTTGTAACAGACATGAGCGTTAGTTACCAGGCTGAGATAGAGCACAAGTCCTTAACACTTGCTATTTTAAAAAAAATGAGCAACAAACCCTCCCAGAAGGTATTTGTTAACCAACACTCCTGTTTCAATGGAGTATATGCAGGCAAGGATTCTGACTGGTCCCTAGTGGGAGGAAAGATGTGTGCTAATGTCTTTACGAACAATTCCATGGATGAGGGTATGGGTGTTAACGCCTTTGAAATTGGTCTTAATGTTTTTCCTAACCTCTGCAGAGCCCAGAGACCTCGGCTGCTGAAAGAGGCAAGGGTCTGCACAAGCCTGAACTTCTGAATTCCAGGGTAAAATGACAGGTTCAGGGGTGGATATGTGGTAGGTGGTTTGGGAAGGCGGCACCTTCCCAGTACCTCAGCCAACGGAGGAAGGAAGAGGGCAATATGCGGCCGGGAGTTTAGGATAAAAGGAGGCTGTGCCCTCTGAAACCTGGAGAGAGAAAACCCCACGGGTGTGTGCCCCAGGGGATTCTCCCTCCCTTTACTTGAATAAAGTTTCAGGAGTCCTCTGTCTCCTTTTTGGACATAAACCTCTGGCGTTTGTGGATTAATTTTCCTGACACTAGGATCTGATCTCGCAAGGCGCTGAGCAGTGCAGCCTTCCTGTCATCGTGGCAGAGGAACAGTCAGCCTTTGTACTATTTGGACCTTTCAACAATCAACAGTAGCATGAGGCAGTAGAAAAGTTGATCTTGTATGGGAAGGGTTGGTTTATCGTTTCAGTGACAAAAGTATTGACTTAATTAATTTTGGTATCCTTAAAAGCAGAGCCATGCTCAGTAGCTCAACACTCACACTAATTTTAAATGAGGAAAGATTCACCCACCTTGGGTTTATCTACCAGCTGTGTATGACTTAAGTGTCATGTTTCATTCTGACCCCAACATGCAAGCAGTGTTTCTATGTGAGAGACAGCCACTATTGCATCTCTCTGTAGCACTGATTTAGGACAGAGGGTTTAGCTTGGTTTTAGGTAAAAATTAAGTGCTCCCCCTCTAACTGGATTACATGCTTTTCTGTAACCAGTTCTCATGCCAGAGGAATTTCACATTAAAGCTATAAGATTAGAAAATCATATGAACATTTAAAAATATTTGAAAGCAGTAATAAAAAGGTCATTTCCTTCTAAAATAAACACAACATTTGAAGCAGAATAATATTTTAATAAAATTAAATCTAAGTCTTCACAAAGCATTATGCATATACAGTACATACTGTATTTAAAGCCTACAGACCTTAGATCATTTTATTCTAATGCAGTCAGCTTTGGACACAAGCTATGCTTACTCATTTTGTAATAAGAAAGTTTACAATTGTTCCTGAAAGTGATTTTACATATATACATATATATATATATATATATATAGCTCTATATCTATACTCCTACATGTAAGTGTAGGTATATACACACACTTGTGTGTATGTGTGTATATAAATATATATACACATACACATACATACACACCTATGTACACCTATAAAATACACACGTGCCAGGTGTGTGTGTGCACGGGCATCGTAGAGGGGCCAGTCAGTACAAAGAGGTAACTGCAAATAGCCACCCTAATAATTATAAAAAACAAAAATGTGTAAATTATTTTAAAATTAAAACAGATTGTAAATAATTTGTATTGAACAAAAGGAACACAGTCTTCTGCATTACATAGAAATTAGGTTTATTGCATTTGATTATGTTTGCATGACAGATGAAGAATACCTGTCTGCTCATCACAGCTGAATTCTATGATGCAATTAAAAAAATAACAATACAAAAACCAAAACCCAATACGTGGTGGAAAAAAATGATTCAATTTAATGCAGTTTTGTGGATGTGACCTATGGTGATACTTTCCACCATGTGGCAGTTTTCCTCTCTGTTAAAATACTGCCCTACTTCAAATAGTTTGGAAGGAAGGTGTTTTCTCTTTCCTAATTGTTTCAAGCCCAGAAGACTTGGCTACTTATTCTTTATTTAGATTCAGACTCATTGTGATTTATTAGAAAAAGCTCACTATAAGAAAGATAAATCAATTTTCAAAAGTGAGCTAGAAAGCATTTTTCTTGAATTTTAGCTTGGTCAGGTAGGAGTTTTTCTATGTGAATTATTGTTATTGGTCTCCTATTTGCTCTGAAGACATATCCACAATAAAATACTATTTCCATGACAGCAGTAAATGGTAATCTCCATGCAATGTAAACTGTAATTCCAGAACATGCATGTTATTTAAAAAAAATAAAAATATAAGGTGCCTTGAGAATGCTGGCAGTTTTACATTTGGAACATACAGTTAGTGTGTGTATATATATATTTACATCAGAACTGCTCAACTTTACCTTACAAGCTTCAGATTTAGGAAAATATACAGTACTTTTGCATATAATGGTATATTCCTTGTAGCCCCTGAGTCAAGTATAGAGGATTTAAATACAAAAAAAAAAAAAAAAAAGAGAAACAGCCATTAAAAGCACTTATATTTTTATGTGAAGTAATAGTATAAAAGTACTATTTCCCAGGAAGACCAGGATCAGAAACATGCCTATGAAGACTCAAGATTCCTACAGTGCTTAGTGAAGATTCTGGCAAGGAAGGGTGCCTTATTGGCGGGAGACAAGTTTTACAAGGCTGTGGGGGGTGCTCTACAGACTGGTCACCTTCTTGGTCTAACAAAGAAGCCAGGTTGCCTTCTGAGGCTGTGTTCAGATGCACTCCACTTGAGAAGGATTCTTTGGATTTCAGTTTTGATTTTTCAACATCTGAAATTTCAGGACACTGCAAGGGAAAAGAAAAAACAAGATGGTAATAATTACATTGGTTTCTTCCAGGCCCTTGTTCTGTTCCAAATTAGCACATTCAGATGGTTGATGGAAAACCATTTCTGAAAACTAAACAGTGTACTAAAACATTTTTTACATGGTACTGCATTTGATTTAATGTAATTGAATGCAATTCTGCTGATTAATTGTAGAAATCTGGATATCTTTTCCTCCCCTCAGACTTGCTGATATGACACCAAGATACACATATAAGCAGCCCTTTCTAAAGGACTGATTACTCTCAAGACCCAGTCTAAGAGTATGGATCTCAACATTCTTAAATATGAAGTTCTATTTTAGAGCATAACTCCAGAATTGCATAATTCTGAACATTCTAACCACTTGGATTCCTTTTCTGCTAACTTTTGTGGAAAAAAAAAAAAAAGAAAAAAAAGACAATGAAGTACATCTGTCTGATTATAAGATCATTGTATGAATCCCTATAACCCTCCTAGAAAATGTGGCTTCTGAAACTGTGGTGCTTAAGCCCAGCGTGGAGATTCTAGGTGAAAATAATAATTTCATATTCCTTAAACTAGTGAACCAGCACCAGATTGGTGCATTTCTTCCTCATAAGGTAAAAAGACTGGGAAACCTCTTTTGATCTTATCAGACATGTACTTACCTGAGATGAAGGACTGAAACTTCTGTCTGTTTTAATTGATGCTACAGGCTGAAGCTTTTGTATGACCCGGCCTGCTGGCTCTTGATACTCTGCACTTGCTGTCACCATGCTATAGGCAGGTGGAATGAGTGCTGACTGCCTTTGCAGAAGCTGCAGGATAGTTTGGATATCAGCAGTCATTTGGGATTCTAGCCTAGAGAAGGAATACGAAATCAGTTAGCTCATGGTCAGGAACAGGTTATTTTACACACCAGTTTCAGAGGCGTTCAAGAGGGACCTGCAGTGTTCGCCAGTAAAACCATCGCTTGCTGCGGCTTGACCGTGCCTTAAATAGGAGAGAACAGCAGAGGGAGTACGGAGCCCTTCCAAAGCTTCTGGCGCTCCCTTTCCTTTGCAGAACACACCGGCGAGCTTTTCTCTGGTTTCTGCTACACGGAGTTCATCACTGTGCCTTAGGTTTGCAACAAGAAGCAACGCGGGGGACTGGGTATCTGGTTGAAAATAACTGAAATAAATGTATTCTCTTCACTGTAACTAAATTGATTTGTGCTGGCTGGGCATGGGACATTATTTTGATGCCTCTGACAATGAATTCTGACATGCTGATACAATGCACTGAACTGAGCAGAAACCACATTTGTGTTTTTCCACAGTTAGAAAAAGAAAGATGCTTCCAAAACTATTAAAAATCCAACTGCCCAATTCTCATTACTGTGAAAATTTATTCAAACTTATGCAGGCCTCAGGATTAATGTCAGCATTTCTGATGTTCAAATTTTGTACATTTAAAAATGTTTTTTGCCTTTTTGTATATGTATATTTGTATATGACTTCTGAAACACTTGAGCTGATTATGTTAATACTTACAATTCCGTAACACTGATTTTTAAATGGTCTTGACAAAATCTGTGACAAACTCAGGAAAAGGTAATGCCTATTGTACCTTCCCAGCTGCTGGAAGGCTACAGCACATGCTGACAGATGGTAATGCAGATAATGCAGCCTTCTGTACAGCAACTGAGCTTCTGACAGAGTAAACAAATCTTTGACAGCAGCCTTTAATACTGTGAATGTTACTACTTGGGCTCCCTACAGTAGCAGAATTGATACTGAGCCGTCAGACTTTTGCTTTTACCATGTGCTGCACTGATGTTATTTTTTATCCTGTTGCAGTTGTCCATTGCCTGTATCATTTATTTATTAAAGCATCTGTGAAATTAATCTAAAAGGTATAACCGAAGTACATTTGAGATGTTGTTTCTTCCTTCATCAGGAAAAGATGGTTTTATGACATCAGCTCTCAGAAAAAAAGGCCCAAACTCAGACTTCTGTTAGAGTCAGACGTGCCCTACTTGCCCTTTTGGTCAGCTCCCTTGGGTTCTTTGCTGCTTGCCAATGTGCAGTTCTCACACAAGCATGGTGCTGATGGCACAGGGTGAAATGCTGCAGGAACAGCAGCATGCCACCACCCAGAGAACTTCCACCTTCCATTGTTTGATGGTTCTGTGATCTAGGAACAGCACTCTTGATGAGGTGAGATTTTAATTTAACAATTTGATATGTCACAGTACCACTTGGTTAAAAAATGGTCTAAAACAGTCAGCTGAGGAAAAGGCTCTACTGCAAAGCCATTCAGAGTAGCTAATGTGCGTACCTAGAAGTGAAAGACGTGAATATTCTGGGAACATTTAAAAATTGTGTACCCAGATTTCCCAGAATTGGTTCTTCCAAGATTCTGGAAAGCCTGACTTAGGTGATATACAGGCTCCTCAGAATACACACACACAAAAAATCGATATTCCCATCAGGTATATTTTTGTACTTTTGAGCTTCTGAAGATCTGAATGCTTTTGGAAACTTCCTGCACAATGAGGAAACTTTCTTCCTCATTCCTCCTATAGCATCATCAATATCAGTTGTAATATGTACTCTTTCACACATGGGTTCTTTTCTCTTTATTTTTACCTATTGAGTTGGTCTTGAAGTAAATCTAATCGATTCTCCACTTCCCCGTATATAAAATCACTTTCAGTTTCACAGATTCCCCACGTAACATGGGATAATGCTGGTTGAACTGGGGAGTCCTGGTACTCCTGGATGTTCTCCTGTTCCCAGTTTCTTTTGTTGATGTCTGATTTAAAAAAGAAAAACAAAAATATATTAATGTATAGATTTATATACATAATGTATAGATTTATATACATAGATTTAGAGAGGGGTTGGCACTTCTCAAGCATCCCGCTTACTCAGTTTCTCAAAACATTGAAAGTTAAATTGGTACATTGGCCCATTGACTGAACATCTTTTTGTTCCTTACCACTCCTTAAGGAAAGATAAAAGTGGTCATGTACATGCTAAAATTTTGAAGCTGCAAATAAACAACCAGCTTTTTCTAGTCAGAATCTTCTCTTTAGTTTTGTTTCTATTATTTTACAAATGGATCCCAAATTTTCTCAAGATGTTTTTTTTAGCAATTTTTTATTCATTGAAAATAGAAATTCTTGTTCTAACCTAAAGGCATTAAATGACGTACATGAATGTCTTTGGTAGTGCACTTCAAGATGCCTTCTCTTGCCCTTGAGTGTGCTACTGAAGTGTATTCACTGCTTAGCTCTTTGGTGTAAAAGAAGAATTTGCTGCACTGAATTTGCAGCACTGGGCATGTGGTACAGTGCATTTGAATGTCCCCTCTAGAGAAAGGTGCCAGGCCTCAGGAAGCTGCCTTTCTTACCCATAACTGTAACACTACTTAGGTTGGTGAAGTGTAGTATGTTTTCTCTGAGACAAGGGCCATTCAATGCAGCTCATGCTGCTTGCAAAGGGTACTGCTTATTATTCTTATAAAGGAAATTGATTTTCATTGATGTTGCTTTTAGCATCACTACTCTCCCACCCAATCCATTCACCACTGTGCATAGCACATCTCTGAAACTCTTACAGTACTGTGGGGTGAAAGGTGTCTGTTCATTTTGTTTAATGATTATGGAATCCTAAAAGAATGAAATAGTAATAATTTCTGGGTCAGCCAGAGATCATTTTGATATTAAACGAAGCGTCACAGTAAACATGAAGTATCTAAAAACACTCCATATATGAGTAATTTATATTTGTTTCTTTACCTCCAGTCCTTTGTAAAAAAAATGATGATGATTATTCCAGGTCTCACCCTACACCTGTTGTGCCCAAATTTCATCCCTCTTGACCCTCCCAGTTCTTGGATCTTTGTGACCAAACACTGCACATGATTACCAAACAGAGCTCAGGGACTCTCTTTCCTTTTGCTTAGACCTCTGGTTTGGCCTATTTCTCCTTCCTCTCTCAGTTTATTTCCTTTACACATCTGTGGATTTATTAATTAGTTTACATTCTTGGCTCTATGCCATTTCTCCTATTCACCAAGCTGTTGAAAGGTTACTCATCAATTATCACGAAGATGTACTTGTTGCACTTATCAAGTATAGAATGAAGATCTTGCTGTGACCTTTGAAGACCCTACAGGTGATGTACTTAGGTTGAACAGTGCTTTTTTTACAGCTCACCCTGCCCCCATAACTTTGGTTTACTTTGAGTTAATCTGTCATGCAGTCAAAATTGGTCAGAATCACTCGTTCTTCTTTGATGTGATAAAAAAGGCTGTTTAAACCTTAACATCTGCTCAATACTATTCCCACTAGACTGTATTTGTAATTATTTAACTACAGGAAGTTATACAACATATTAAAGTTCTTATTGCACCCAGGCTGCTGCTTCAGTGTACAGCTGGGCAAAATCCTTGACTGCTTACAAGGCATCTGCAGTTGGATTTGAATCCCACATCAGTCCCTGAATGGTTTGCTTAGAGCTTCTCCTTACACTTCTCTTGGCACTGCACACTGTTAACTCAGCATAGGTTACATTCATTTCACACTTGTGAAATTTTTCTAAGTAACCATAGCAGCTAGAGCCATGTTTCAAAGAGAAGAGACAAAAACCCCACAGTGTGGGTGACATGTAAGAGCTTTGTCCAAATTCTAATAGCTAATCCTTTTCAAACATGTCATTGAGCAGTGTCTCTCTAAGTAAAAGAAGAAAAAAGTTCACATTTAGATTTAGTATTTCAAATAGATTTAGCCAGGAAGGGGAGCTCTCACTACATGATTCAAAATGTAAGGGGAGACTTTCTTCTCTCCCCGTCTTTTTTGTTTGGTTGGGTTTTTTTGGGTTTTTTTTTGGGTTTTTTTGTTTGTTTTGTTTGTTTTGTTTTGTTTTGTTTTTCTTTGTTTTTATCAGACAAAGGTTGTTATTGTATTATCTGATCTTTGGTTAGTAGGTGGTAGAAGGTTTCCTGGAGCTGTAGAGAGCATTTGAATTTCATGTGATGACCTATAACTGGTTTTATACACTGGGCAGAAGGAAGAGGAAAGAGATTTCATCTTGGCTACACAGAAACCTGTTCTGCTTCTCAGGAACTTCAGCCAATGGAAAGAAAGAGATAAAGGGTGTCACAGAAACATTTGGTAATTTGGTTTTAGGGGGCACACATGGCACAATTTGCAGTGTCCAAGGAAAAGTGGGAAATCTCTCAGCAAACTGAATGGAGCACACTGTGAAAAATTGAGGGGTAAAGTTTCAAACTATGAGTTTAGGTGCAATGGGTTTTGTAAATCTAGTAGACTCATAAGCAGTGAATTTTAAGAGCATTTCACTGCTTTTTAATGTCCTGTAAAAACATGGATGTAGTTAAAAAAATATGTTGGTTATTTTACAATTAGTCATTCATTAAAATCACAGATTACAATAAGTCATTCATTAAAATCACAGATTTCCAATGCCATGGATTATCCTGTGGAAATCACAGCTGTTTTTTGTCCCAGAACATGTATTTGTAGACTATTGTAATAAATGCTTAATTTTTGACAAAGGAAATGATTTGGCACTGAAACGACAAAACAAGTTCACACACCGTAAGCAAGTTAATACTATATAAAATATGATGTTTTGCTCATCTTTTCAGGTATTCCATATTCATTATTAACCCCAGAAAAGCCCATCAGCAGCTACAACTTTATAATCAACTCTGGTCTTCCAGGACTTGAAGAATCTTAGACTGAGAACTAAGTCAAAAAATGTATAACTAAGTTCACCAGAAGAATTGAAGAATGGGTCTTTTAGTCCAAATAATGACCAAGTGAAAATAGCATTTTTATTTACATAGAGCTAACAGCTACAAAAAAATTCTCAGGTCTTCACAAAAGAGCCACATGTTCAAAAGTTAAAAGTTGCATTCTAAGATTGTGGGAGAGACATTTATACTGTTTCTGCCAAATTATACAATACATTATTAATTGTCTTTCCATTCATTGAAGTAATGACCAAAGCTTAAAACCAAAAAATAATTAAATATGTATCAGTCATAGTGGTAATGAATTGGACTAGCTTTATACAAGTGCATTTGTATCCAAGATTCGTAATGTCCCATAATATATGAGGATACATAAAAGCAGAGTTTTTTTCACAAGTTCATTATGTTTTTAAGTACTCTTATGGTAAGTTACAATCAATCTCTGATAGCAGAAGTAAGACTTTCGTTTAAAACATGTATCAGCAAAAGCTAATCTTAGTGACCTTGAAGGTTTTATTAAATGTTGCAAACAGCTCATTACCTTGCATAACATTACTACAAGTGCTAAATTACATGTGGGAAAGGAGTGTGGTCTTAATAAAAATATGTAACCTTTAGATATGCTAAATTTAGCTCAAATAAAATCTGCAATAGGTTGCCTTGGAAAATGTTGCTATAGCTGCAAGGACGCATTTCTGGCTATTGGTAGGGGAAAAGAAAGGTTTCCAATTGCAGTATGTATCAACAAGTTTATGTGGTGCAGTTTTATAGGGCCTTAACTTGAAGGGATCAGACCTCACATATTCATACCTCTGAGATATTAAAATCATTGTTTGGTCTGATTAATCATTAGGTTTATTTAAAACGATAGCCTGGAAGACTAAACTTTATTGAATGATGGTTAAATGGTTAAATTGTCTCAATGGAAACTGCTGAGGAAAACAGCATTAAACAATAAATATGTAATTCTTCCCTTCAGACTGAAAGAATTACAAATGAACTTGCAGCAATATTTAAACTGTATATTAATACAGGGTTTTTCATTAATTTCCTTTCCCATCACTGAGAAAATTAATATTTTAGTATATTAGATGTAATTTTAATTATGTGATTTAACTCTATGTAAAAGTATCTGAGATTGCTAAATAGTTTCTGATCATTTGTTATATACAAAAGCTCAGATCTTTATTCTTGTGTGTTACTTATGGAAGTCATGATTTTTTTCTGTGTGGTGTAACGGCATTTCTTTAACCAAAAGGTGCAACAAGACAGGATAGCATTCTTTCAAGCTATTATGATTTTTTTTTCTTAATTTTTGTTGTGCCTTGTCAATGCAGTGAATAAAATCAGTTATCTGAAAACATATTTTTGGTGCATGTCCGACTATCACTAGGTTTAGCTAATCTGGCTCTCATTATATCTAATTTTTTACTGTCATCCAACCCTGGCACATCAAATACCCTTTGGGAGATACTGTTCTGCTTTGTGTGCAGATATCATCAATGGGCACTCAATGAAGTCCAATACCAGTGGACAATTGAAGAGTTTGTTTAAATTACTTAGGTAGTTCAGTTACAAGATGGTTTGTAGCAAACCTAGAATGACCTTTTGGAGGTCCTACAAGCCAGTCCCTCAGAGCTGTAATCCAGCTCCCACTGAATTAAATTATATTAATCCTCTTGAGAAATAATGATTTTTTGATCTAAGATATTTTTTCTTAAGCTTTTTAAAGTAAATGTTATGCAAAGAATCAAGAGAACCATTCTGAAAATTATTCTTGTTAATCAGACTAAAAAGATGTTTGCTCAAATTTTACTAAATAGAAACAGCTGGATTACCTTTGCAAGAACTGCTTCTTTTGTCAATAAGAATTTCTTCTGTGTCATGATCCATTTCTTCAAAGTCCACCTCTGTGGTTTTCTCTGTTGCAGATGGGTAATCAGCTATCCCAGAGAACAGGGGCTTTTGCTCATCTTCAATGGAGGACACAAAAGATGATGACCCGCTTTTTTTCTCCTCAAAATGTTTCTTAATTGATTGATAGTATCTCGTGCTGTCTCCTGAGGGTTCAGGATCACTCTGATCATTCTCTTTGAAATAATCTGTGAAAGAGAAATAATTGTATACAAAAATAAGCAATTCTTGAAAGTTTATTCTAGTTTATTATGGTCTGAGGATGGACATGATTCTTATATCAAGTAGGAAGTTCACGGTCTATTAGAAAAAAAATACTTCAAAGCATTTTATTGATTCTTCTGTCAGAGGAGTTTTATATTTCTTTTGAATTCCTGGAAGACATTTGTATGTAGTAAGGATTCTTAATCCATAAATCATAACTCGTTTTGCAAAACTTGTTTGCATCAAAACAACAAAGGCTTTATCCAACACAATCTTCCTGTGTACTCTTTTTTTTTCAGTGAGGATGAAATTTGAGAAACCCTTATATTCCAAAGTTTACAAAATATGAAATATTTCATGCTGTCTTCCAATTCCTCTCATTATTGGGCATTTATTACAGTACTGACAGGCTAACATCATGTATGTTAGACTTGGTATCAGAACTACTCGTTTAAGTTATTCTCACATGAGAGAATATTTGTTGATTATTCTTTTCCCATCAGATGCATATGTATTAATCAACCACTCATCCCCAAAAGTTCTGGGCCCACCTAACCAGAGAGCATATTTCTCCACATTTATTACAGGATTGATATGGTAGGGGAGAAACAAAAGGAGGGAGTTCCTAGTCTGATTTATGGGATCACCTCAAAACAATTTTGCAAAGTGCCCTAAATTCCTTAGCCTTTAGAGTTGCAATTCCCTGAATATCCAATCTTTTGCATAACAGAAGTAAAGAAAATTCTGTGATATATATGGTGGCAGTATACCAGTCAATTTGAGAATGAACATTCCATTAATCATATTCAAGGTCTGTAGTGAGCAGCAGCAGATTTGGTTCTCTTAAGACATGGCAAGTAAGCCTAGATTTAAAGCAGATCTCTTTAAAAGTATATCGTAGAAATTAAATAGGATTTGAACCCTAGAATGATTATTTATTAATATAGAGAAGTCTGGATCTCTTTTCAGCATAAACTTGAAGGTAATTTCCAATTCAATATTTGGTTTTACCTATTTTTAACCAAAATGTCAAGATAATTTCAGTTCTGCTATTTATTTAAAACACATTTTAGCAGGGTAGTCTCAACATAATATAAATACTGTAACTAGTGTGCATTAAGTTCCTAGGAAGACAGCATGATTTCCCATCTGCTTTGTGCTAATTACTAATCAACATAGTTCTGGAATGTCTGTACTCTTTATAGCCTACAGCAGTGGCTAATCCAACATTCCATATATTCCCTAGGCTTCTTCTCTGTTTTCTGGTCACTACAAGGAAATGAAACTGTGGCTTCATCTAATTGTCTTTGCACACAAAAAGAATGCAATATCTGTAAAGAGCACCCTTCAAGGGTCCAGAAATCTGTGAGCAGTGAGGACAGGTAATGGTGAAGAAAATAAACCCAATAACAAAGCAAAATAAACTCAACATCAAAGCAAGCCTTCTGTACCTGTACCCTCTAGAGTCTTCAAGGGCAATTAACACAACCCCAGACTGAGGTGGCTTTCCTGGGCTTTTGTTAAGCAGGACTACTGGCTGCAAGTGATACTGGTGGTGCTCAGCTGCTGCAAAATTGTCAGAACAACTGCAAATGGACTGTCAGTGTAAAGCTCTTGGGGGATGCTCAGACTCAAGTGCCATGGTCTCAGCAATTCCATCTCCAAAACAGTACAAAAGAAAAAGAAAGCGTCATAAGAAAATTTTGTTATAGATGTCTCCCATGGCATTTCTTGTGGGAATATATTGAAAACATAGTCACGCTACAGTAAATTGTCTTAATTACTTAGTGTTTGACTGAATTCAACCTGTGAAAAAGACCTTCTAATGAAAGCTTGAAATTACCAATTTTTAGGGTAATTTTATATGTTCACGGGATTTTGTGCACTAATGGCAGCTGTAATGAGAACTCTGTGGAATACAAATCAAGCAGTGGACTAATTTTAAGAAGGGGTCATTGAGACTCTAGAGAAAAAAAACGTTTAGCATGAAATATAGCAGACTGTCTTATCTCTTATATTCATAAAACAGTAAAATATTTAAAAACATGAAGCCAGATTCTGCTAATAATTACTCTGCTGTAAAACCAGGGTAATTCAGCTGATATCCCTCCATCTACATCAGAACACATTATTTTCCAAATACTGTCCAAGTATTAAGAACTCACTGGCATGAGAAGGAAGGCAGAGATCTGTTGAATGTAGGCTCCTGCCTATTGAAATCAGGGAAGACTTTTTTCAAAATGGACATATTTGGCTTTACTGCCATTGCTTTACCTTCTAGGCATCTGGCTATACTCAGGGAGTCAAAAGTTGTTTTCTTTTTTAAAGGCTCCTATTTAATGCTAAAAATTATTCTCTCTGGAGGATAATCTTGTGACACTTTGCACCTAGGGTATGAATTAAAATAGAAATGGCTCAATTTTATTGACTCTTCAGGACATGATAATGGTGCAAGTTCTGTACTTCTGCTCAACACCTCAGCAGTGCCTCTGCAGCTCAGTAGGAAAGTAAGTTAAAAATAATAGATAGGTAGGGCTTTTTTCAGAATATGATTTTCTCCAATTTCTCCTTCCTTTTGTAATGAAATTCCGTTGTTGGTTTGGAATGGATTTTCCAGAAGAGAAGACTTATATATCTGTGTATGCATGGATATGTTCACTTTCTGCCACACAGAAAATGTTTTAAAAGTTTTATTTATCCCTTTCTGTTCTTCTTCAAAATGTAATCATTAAACTCTACTTTCTTCTCCTCCCCCCACACCAGTCCTAGTGTTTTCTCTTTCCTTTTCCAGTAAGAAATTCTGGTTCTGAAACAGCTAGAAACTGTTTTACTGAAGGTTATTTTTTTGTAACTTCCTGCTTTACCAAAATTATAAGCATTATTTACCCTGTTTATGGGACTGTTTTAGCATGTTATGGGTTTTGGGTGCCTGCCAAGTTTACAGGCAATGTCCTCTGACATTTGCTGTCTTGAAATTACAAAATCTTCAAAGTAATTATCAGAAGGTTTGTGTCCTGCTCTTCGTGCCTACATGGGCAAAGGAAGGGAAGAAGTGGGGCTGTCACAAGTCTGGGTCATAGAGCTATGACAGAGACCCAGAGAAACACTGGCATTAAAATCCTGCTTCATGGGATGGTTACCAGAGGTCAGACAGGTTTCTTTTATGTGATATGGTATGCTGTATTGAATTTTTGCATTGCTCAAGTAGTGCCAGTCTACATGGTCTAGAGGTATTTTCTCTAAATTATATCAGTCTGCTGCAAACAATATTGGTGAAAGTGTCAGCAATATATTACCTATGGAGAAGCATTGTTTAATACTACTGTAATTCCATTAACTGGAATTTGTCATCATTATTCAAGCTAGCTATGTAGCCTAGTGTTTCAGAAGGTAGCAAATTTTTACTCCCTTTTCAGCCATCCAATAAAAAAAGCCCATAATATGCTGAGACAAATTCAATTTTGTGCAGGAAATGAGGTGAATGACTTCCTCACTCCCATAAGCAGCAATTTATATTCCAAACCATAATACAGACAATCCTCATCATTAACATTACCTGCACTACTATAAATCTTTTCAGCAAAAATGACATTTTCTCTTTCCTTTGAGAAAACCCACCATATTGTTTTACACTACACCAAGTGGTTTGGTAAGGAGACATTCACACTGTGACTTGCATGGAAGGATGGTTAATGGCTCAGAAGGTCTGGAGATCATCAGATTCTCAGCAAGTATTTTGGTTCAACTGTTACAAGCTCTTTCTTGTGTGATATTCACCTCATTTCCAGACCTCAAAGTCTGAAACAATGCCAAAGACTTACAGTGGCTTCTGAAACCCGAGCTGTGGAAGTTCTTGCATTCTTCAGCACATGCTTGTTTTCCTCCTTCCTCCTCACTTCTACTCATTATGATTATCTTCAAATATCCCACCTATCTTTAGGACCCCCTCCTTAGAAATGTACTGTCAGATATGTGTGTGGTATTTGACTAACACCAAGGAAAAATGTTGTCTGTCTAGTTACTATGCAGGAAGATCCCTAATCCTAAGAAAAGCAGGTTGCTGAAGTATTTTGGGAAAGCTAAAACACTTTCTCTTTCAGTAGTAAAAAGGTTTAAATTTTTTTTCTGTGATTGTTTTTAATGATGGAAGATTTGTTTAATTTCAATTTCATTCATCATTTGGGAGATCCTAAGTCTACAATGGGTAGATATGATAGATTAAGCTGGATATAAATATAGATATAAACTAGTGAGATTCCATTGTTATAGAATTTCTGGCAATTTTGCTGACAGGTTCCAGTAGTTTCAATAATGATGGTGGAGGAAATGAACTGCATGGCAGGGAGTTTGAATTACTGTTCTGTATCAGCACTGCTTGTGAGTGTTTGGTAAGTTAATGTGTCTTTGCTGTGCTTCTTCTTTGAGCTATGAAAGCTTGGGTGATTTCGGAAACAGGGAACAGCAGAAGATACTGAAACTTCCCCCCCATCATGATGGACCGAAGTCCTTATGGACTTTTCCATAAGGATCCCTGTTTTTACAAGGGCTTAGAAAAGAGCTAGTTTTTGCATAACTGAATTTGAGACACATTTAAAAAGCCAAGAATTTCAAAGGTCAAGGGAATATTAAGTCCTTCATTGATTCTTTTGTGCCATTTTCAGTACAATGAGATGTTAGGGATGGATAGCAGCCCTCCGTCTCCATTTTCTTTGTTTTGTCTGTTTTTGTGTTAACTTTGATGGCAATCAGATAATGATGGAAGGAAAATTATTAGTTTATATTTCAGGAAATAATGCTATGGGGAAAAACAATCAGAAACAAAGAACTATAGCAATGCACCTCAGAAAGGATTCAGGGCATAGATCAAAACAGTTCTCTTACCAAATTTAGAATTCTCATCTCTTTTACAAGGAATTCAGCTTTCACCATGGTACTATTATTACTATTTTTTTTTAAAAGGGTAGCTATGGATATGTGTGACTGCACACAATGTTTCGATCGGATTTGGCCTTTGGAAACAGCCTCTTTGGGAGTAACTCCTGGAAACAAGACTCTTCTGTGGAAGCTCCCTGAGGTGGCCCCTTGGCACTGTAACAACAGCAGTAACACTAATAGGAGCAGATGGAACACTGCACTGGTGGGCTCTCTGATGACCAGGTACTTTTTTGCTAGGGGTTTCATGACTAAGGTAAGATTCTGGGGACATGAGCTCTTGTTTCCAGCCATATGATGCCTGCCAACACATCAGTTGTTTCCTGGCCATTTAAAGCCCTAACACTCCAGTGGAATATTATAAACCCTTTGCTAATTAAGCCCAAGCCAACTTTACCAGCAAAATACTAACAGTTTAACACAGTTAAGTAAGACCTTCAATTCTTCTCCACATTCTTACCTGACTTTCCTCCTAGGAACATGGCACAGTGCTTGGCTGAGCATCTACTAATAAAGTAAGCATTTAGATAAGTAAGCTGGGGGAGGGGACAAGAATGGGAAAGGACAGGGCAGGGGTTGTTTCCCCATTCTCTTAGTACTCCATAGTACTCCATAGTTCCAGGCAGAAGAATCAGTTCCTGAAACATTTCCTTGTCTTCTATATCTAAATTAAGAGCCATGGCCTCTTGATACTTTATGTAATTAAGCTGTGTTAATATGGCTTGGCTTCTTAGCCTGAAAAACACCTACAAGCAAGGCACACTTAAGGTAGTTACATTAATCAAGATTTAGTTCGTTTTTTTAGAGTTCTGGCTTTTGTGTTTACTTTGAGAATTGATCGGTAGACACTTCTTGAAAAGTCTGATCAGGAAACATAACTCTTCAAATTAAGCAATATATGAGTTTACTAGTTAATATTTTAAGAATGAAACAAAATGTATTTTATATCCTACTTCATTGTTAGAGTCTGTGTCGATGTGGGCAAATGCAAACCCCAGGGTAAAAAGAATCTGTGAGAAATTTGCTTAGTGGACACTTAAAATCACATCCATGGGACTAAAATTTTCTTGTTATAAGTTTCCTGGGCCAGCTGTCACTGGAACAGTCCCAAGAAGGTTAAGATTTTAGAGCCAACATTAACAAAAAGTCAAAAAAGTTGTTAGCAAAAGTGGTAAGGCTTGAACTTCAGAACAGTCATTTCAAAGCCCCAAGGTTTCAGGCTTTCAGTGAAGATTTTTCTCCTTACACTGTGCATTTTTCACCCATATATTGGATTTTATCTTGATGTAAACAACTCTAGAAACGCCCTATTCAGCATGGGATAATAGAACCACATTCAGAACTAGCAAAGCAAAACAAAGTTCTTGCCTGAATGTTCTTCCCTTGAAATTAGCTAACTCACACAGAACTGCTAGAAGTAAACGAGAAATGAACAAGAAAAAATTGTATTCTGTGCTGCTAAAAATGACAACTGATATAGATGGAGCAGCTCATCGTCACAAAGTTTTCAGCAGGAGGCCAACTTGCCAACCCAGCTGAGAGCTTTGTTTGGAACTGCTGGGCAGGAATGTTGCTAATTTTAAGCAGTCTCAGAGAGTTTCTTGGCTGACTGTCAAGGATCTATGGCAACTGGTTAAGTCTGCACCTGCACCTGTGCAAGAAGCACCATCCATTATTCTGGAAGCCATGCAGTGAATTTCCTTAGGGTGGGAGCGAGTGTAAGCTGCTATGTCGAGAGTACAGTAATTTTTGCAGGGCACCTCTTCTAGAAGCCAGACAACAAGCTGGTCCCTCAAATAGCCTTGTAGCCTCTAAAATCACACTGTGACAGAGCCCTTATTAGCCTCACTAGTTAAGATCAGTTTTTGTTAACACAGGATAGAAATGGTGGAAATATCTATATGTGGAGTGAGAAGGTCTTGTGTGAAATTGGAGAACCAGGGGTACTAACTGCAGAAGCATAAAAGAGAGCTGTGTTTATTTTGTTTAACCCCTGATAAAACTCGTGCAGGCAGAGTTACCATGGAAACAAGGTCCAAATCAGGCTAGCATGAACTAAAGGCTGAGATAACACAATCCCATTTTTAGCACTCCAAAACAGAGAAAACATAATGATCACACTAAAGATGGAAAAAATACAGTTTTAAGCTGCATAATATACTAGTAGGTCAACCACTGAAAGTAAAGAATGCCAGCAAGAAGAGCATTTACTAAGCATGCCTCTAATCATTGCAAAATAAAATATCAAAATATAACAGTGAGGATTCTGGGAGTCTCTATCATGTTCAAACTATAGTCCCAAAATCAAAATATGATTTTCATACAACACATATTTTTTTTACCTTTTGGCACACTGTGGCCAGAAATGCATTTTCCAGCTGTTTGTTCAGAAACTGTGTAGTTTCTTCTCCAGTTCTGAAAAACTCTGCAGGATCATCTCCAAATATTTATCATTATAGACTGACTATACTGGATCAAAATAAGATGCCACTCCCTCCTACATATAAAGGGTTGAAATCAATAGACCATTACTTTAAAAACCAGCAGTACCTCTAGCAGAACCTACTTTACAACCTCAAAGAGGATGTGAGAAGGGCCACAGAAAAGTAACACTGAAGATCTATGACTATGAGGTGTCTGCTGTGGCCATGGGAACACGCAGAGAATCTGAAAAGAGACCAGAGAGGGGCAGTAAGCCACTGGACCAAAAGTGTACTCAGTACTTGGCAAAGGACTCCTACTTGTTTTATCTTCTCCTCAGATGGACTTCCAATGTACCTCACTTCTGCCTAACCCAGATATTACCAGGTGCTGTACAATCATTGCCAGGGCTAAGGAGCTTGCCAGTCTTGCCTCTTCTTCCCCAATGGTGCAAGTATTTTTTTCAGAGACAAAACCGTGGGAAATTATATTCTTTCAAAAGTAATGCAAATAAATGTTTCAAAGAGGATGTTCAGTGTAATTGACTGGGCAAGAACCATAAAAGCCTAGGGGTCTTGGAATCCCACTGACACCTGAGTAGCCTATTTGTAATTCTACAGCAGGCACAACATAGAAGATCACTTCCATCTTGTCTAGGTAGCAGCATATGTTTTCTCATAAGAAATGTGAAGGTTAGTCAGGCAAAGTATCTCTGTCAACAGATTCTTTGTGAAGAGCAGATTGAATATTTCATGGGGACATTTTCCTGACAGATTTGTTGTCAGTCTTGGCTTCCTGCCCTAAAGATGCTTCTTTGATCGAACAGGAATGTCATTGTTCTGAATGGCCACACTCTGGATTAGAGTCTCTTAATTGAGCATTATACCTGCCATGGCTATTTAAACCGTTCCCATTTATTATCAGTTACTCTGCTACTCTGTAAATTGGTATTATGCTGCATTTAGGACTGAGGTTTAACTGTGGAGTGTGAAAGACAGGCATAACAGAAACAGTAATTTGTCAGACAAACCACTCAACCATAAAAGTGTAATGGCATTCAATGAATTGTGATTTTCCTACATAAACATGGAAATCCATGAGTATCTGCTTAGCTGTCTTCATGACTGTTGCTGACCAGATCTGTTGTCTACAGTTCCTGGTACTTAGCAGTACTGAATACTGATGAAAAAGTTTAATGTTTCACTGAATTTTCCTTCATTAGGTTTACTCCCAAAAGCCACTAATGTGAATGTAAGCACATAAAATATTACCTAAACTTTTGCCAGAACGACCTTTTACACATTGCCATATGGATCAAAATCAGACTATGGTGAATCTACAGTGTCCTGAAATATTTTAAATTTTAATTTTTAAAAATGTTTCAATTCCAGGGAGAAACACCTAGCATCAAGTTCAACAAAGCACTTTGCTGAGGAGACAAAATAATCCACAGACTAGGTTATCCACACAGTTTAAAACACAGTGCCTCAGAAAATAGATATTAAGAGATAATATACATATATGCAAAATAATATACATATATGCATATCTCAAAGGCAATATATATGCATATATGCATATCTCAAAGGCAGTAAGGTAGCTTAATGTTGGAACAGCTCTTCACAGATGTGAAGTCATGGAAGGGTGATACATATATCTCCTAGTTATACATAAGCATACAGGGGTTAATGCATAGAGAAGTTCTGCTGCCCAGCTGGAGTCTCAAGGGCTGCTCCAGTGACAGCCAACATGGGACCCTAATGGACCCAGCGTTACCAAGTGAAATCCCAATGAATAATGAGGCACTGCTGTCTAATGTAAGAAATGAAGTTAATTACCTTTCTCTATCTCACTTTGGAAGGACAATTTCCGTCTCCGTAGCTTGCAGTTATCTCCATCCGTGTCATTGGTAGTTTGTGATCTTATTACGAGGTCAGACTTGATTAATGAAATATGAAACAAAATGACAGATTAGTCCCATCTAAAGAGGGCAGATTTGCAATAGGTGATTGATTGTTAATCATGTTCAAGCTTTAAAAAAGGCAATATTAAAGTCAGTCTGCATCAGCCTCTCCATCACCAGCTAATGAATGGAATTGCCCAAGGCTAACATTAAAAAAGTGTATGCAAATTGAGCAAAACCAACACTGTCATCACCTAATGGTGAAATAAAATTATCCTGATAATAAGTTTACATGGAAATACATGTGTTCATGTGTTATCAACTTCTCTGAACTTGCACAGATCTGCTTTACATAACCTTAGACAAATTAATGGAAAAAATTAAACAACCTCTAACAGAGAATGTATACTATTTCAAGAAGTAAAGTGGTAATTGATTGCGATTATGTTTATATTTAACTGATGGTAATGATTATAAAGGTTACAGTTTGCAATGATTATGAAGGTTATATTTTACAATAAATATAAGCCTGACAAGCATCAGGCACTTTACCTCTCATTATTTTATCTTTCCAGACCCTCCCTTCCTCTTTATCAGATTTAGATCATTCAGATGCTTATTTCTGTATCAGAACACAATATTGTTTTTTTTTCTATCCATCTTAAGAAGATTGCAGTGCTTTTTTTTCCCAGTCGGTAAAAGATGCATTTAACTCTTGTTTTTTCTGCTTTAAGAAATTTACAAATTAGCAAACATAACACCAGTTTTGCTCTTAGTGTACATACCCATGGCATTGGCTTCAGCCTACCTCCATTCCCTGTGCTAGTGAGGTTGCCCATACCATTCAAGTAAGCAGATTTGCATGTGGGAGAAGGACAGAGGGGAGCTGGGAAGTGTTTACATCTTTCTCTATTCCCTTCATTTTAAACCTGGTGAGTAATGTGCTTCAGTGGTGGCCCACTGGTAGAATAACTGCAGGAAGAAAGAGGTACTTTCATACAAAAAAGAGGGCAGGAGCAGAAGTTGAGGCAGAAGCACCTATTGTACTGCTAACAAATTTAGATCTGAGTAATGTTTTGAAAAGGAGAATGTGCTCAGTTCTTCTTTTGGGGGATGATTTTCTGGATTGCAATAGACAGTGGAAAGTAACTGGATTTGCTAGAGAAAAACTGTGATTTTGCAAGCTCAGAAGCATGGCTGAGCCTCTCCTGCCTTCCTTGTCTCTGATCTAAGGAAAAAATAATGATAAAATATTGATGACAATGTAATTGCAAGAAATAATTGCTCAGGCTTAAATCATTAATGTGAAATTATCCTCTAGAAATTTTTCAAATATATGGACATTCAGTTTTAACTTAAATTTATCACTAGACTATACATTCATTGTGTTGTGTTTTACATGTAATTAATAATTATGACCTTTTCAATGCATACAAAGGTGAGCCTGAAAAAAATAATATAACTGGTCTTTTATTTTCAGAATGATATTTTATTAAAAAATGACCATAATAGAAAGAAGTGACATTTCTTGTCAGAAGTTGTATTTGTTATAATTTTTTTTTTTAATGAGGATCCACACCTGATTAGCAAAGATGTCCCTATGATTTACAGCCCAAAACTTAGTGTTGTTTTCCTCCTTTTTCCTTAGAAGGCCTTTGAGACCAAATTATGTTAGTTCCTTCTCACTGAACCTCTGTTTTTCTTTAAGGAAGCCACAAAATGGCATTATCTCAGAAATAATGAAATGAAAACCAGTCATGCTGTGGGCAGTGTAGTCCCTGCCTGGAGGTCAGGGCTGGGGTACCTGCAATCTTCTGGGGAAGCCTTTAGCCTCAGCAGCACGAGCTGGGCAAGAGAAGTTCCCCACTCCCTCTTTGGCCAAATGTCCACTTTCCTTCCCAAGTCAGACTAACCCTGTCAGTCTGAAATAAGGAAATATTGGTTTTTGACCAATGATGAAAGTTTTTTGACTTTCCTGAAGATGTAATTTCTGCAAAAGTGGACACTTAGGACAGTTACTGTGGGAAAAAGAGACCAAGAAATGCCTGCAAGTCTGAAGACTGGGTGAAAGTTGAAAAGTCCCTTGTAAGTTTTTAGTCCCCTAGGAGGTAGAGTGCATGCCAAGATAAGGGAATTAACAGCTCATATTTGAAGGCAATTAAATATTTTCTATTGCTAGACACAGAAGGAATCTGGATAATCTGATTTATCCTTATTTTATGGATGTACAATTACATTTAGTGTCAAAAGTTCCCCTTGTGGTGACCTAGGCTATAGTCATCTAATAAAACCATATTTTCCATGGCTTTAACAAAATCCCCCTGGGTGAAACCTTAATACTATTTAAATATAGAACCAAATCCTGTTAGATTAACATCATCTGAATAATTTCATTGATTTCTGCTGAGTTTAACTGACTTCAGTAGAAGCAATCAGGTAAGTATATTTTTTAATATAGGCTTTTAGCTTTTCATTTTATTAACCTTAATTTTTCAAATGCTACTTTCAAGTTTTGTTACTATGGGACAGACTTGGCCCAATATTAAGAAAGAAAAATCACTTATTATATGTACCTTTGCGGTTTCATCTCTCAGATTAAAAGTTAGTTCCAGGTTGGTGAGGAAGAGATCAGAAAATTCAGGGTACATATCCAAAACTTCTAGTAAATCTTCTCTCTGGATCTTATGTAAGTCACAGTAAGTTAAAGCTCTCACATCTGCATTTGACTTTCCTGGTTTTGCATAAAGATGTACCATCTCTCCAAAAATATCATTTTTCCCTGCAGAAAGAAAATTAAACAGAGATTATTATTTTAAACATGAATAAGCCATTAAATTGAATGATGTATTTTTTTATGACAGAGGCATAGAATACTTAGATTTACATGAAGTGATACAGTCAGATTCCTATTGCAAATATATAACGAAAAAGCAGTATTATTAAGTATTAAAAGTGAAATTATTAAGAGCAATGAAAATACATGGGCATATAACTGGCCTAAGTGAATGTTTCATTGCAATTTTTCTTCAGTTTCATCAAAACAGCGTGATTTGAGCAGGTTCCCTTGTCCTTTCCTCTAAAAGCATTATTTGGTAATTTCAGTCGTATTATGATGGCAAAGACACAATTTCTGTTGTCCAGTACAGTACAGGACTTGTCTGGCCTGTCAGTTAATTTTGTTAAGAATTACATGAATGAACTGACTGTACTTGAAATATATTTTAGTAGAAAATTACTTCATTTTTATATTTTTTTGGAGGGAATGCAAAGCTTCTAAGACACGGGAGTTCTTTATATCATCTATCCTTTTACTGTAGATTCTTCAAAGTACCATTCGCTGGAGCCAGCTGTAGGCAGATTCCTACCTCATGGATCATGGAACAGATGTGGGCTCAGTTTATTTTGGATGCAGCTGTGCACACCTGTCTGACCTACCATTCCCTGGGAGAGTGAGGCTCCACACTGCAGTCCCTGTTGTGGACAGCGGTAGGCAGGAAGAGATATAGAGGCATGGCCCTGCAAATACCTGGTTTTCTGCTAGAGTGTGGGAGCACAGGGATCTGACGTGTGTGCTGTGCAAAACTTGTCCAGTCTGCATCTTTGGTCCAGGAAGAAACTGATGAATCCATAAAATTGTCAGTTTGTCTTGATTGCAAGGTGCAATAGAAATAGTACAGAAATGTATATGTTTTTGATGTGAGAGATGAATTCCCTCGTGCACTACACTGCTCATAGTCAGGGCAAGACTCTTACACAGTTAAGTAAAAACCTCAGTGTTATACCTGCATGCTCCCTACTTTGCTTGTGCCTAAAACTGGCCCAGCTGTTGAGCTGCAACAGCATGAGATGATAAATTATCTTGATAACACTATCTAAACCTAGGGAAGGATTGCTTTAGGCACACCTTTGTTCTGCTCACATATCCACCCTGCAAAGTATAAACAGTAATCATAGCATAGCAACATACTGCCCCCAGTCCACATCTTGCTTCAGCTACTTTTCTGACTGTGACTACAGTGGCCAATTAACAGAAAGGCAACATATGAATGATATTACAGCTGGTATTTGCTTCTGTACAGCAAAACCCTTACTCTTCTATTCAATTATTCTTTGCATTCTTATTATCTAATACAAAATTGGAGAAAAAAATCTGTAGTCATGTTATATAAGGTTTTAGTTATTTTACTTTTCACATTGCTATAGCTAACCAGCTGCAGGTGAGCTCCCAGCTGGACTGAGCATTGTCCTAGGCCAACTTTGTTAGGAAAGAAAACAAGTAACTCATCATGCTATACAAACAAGAATGGGGTAATAAGGCATATAGGGGAAACACTGGTGTCATTACTTCTAGATAAAAGTAATTTTTTATTCTCTTCTTTTCCTTTATGCCTAGAAGGCAGAAACAGATATTTCTGAAAATCTCTAGAAGACATTTTGAATGCCCAGAGTAGATTGCTCCAGTTAGCAAATAGAAGAGTCTACATGTCTCAATACCTTCATCACTGTTCAAGAACAGGGTGGCCTTGACTTTTGATCTTGCAGCATAATCAGAACTGGAATAATTGGATATCTGCTTGCCTCAACTTGCAGCTTACCTTTTACTGAGGGATTAATGTGACTAAAGATAAATCTTTGGAAATCCAAAGACGTGGGCTCTTTGGTGCACATGAATTATTGCAGTAATGTAGATTTTTCTTCTTAAATTATTTCTTTGCTTGATTTTAAAAGATAGTTAGTAAATATTTAAAAAATTCCTGTCCCAGGAACAAAAATAAATATTTCTTTTGAAAATCGGACTCTTTTAATATGCCTTGTAATGTACTTACCAAGAATGGCTACAACAATGTCACTCTTAAGGATTTCAATGGAGCCTCTTGACACAAAATAAAGAGCAGTGAGAACATCTCCACAGTGCACCAAAGTGTCTCCAGGAGGTGCATGTGTTGTCTTAAATTTCATAGCCAAAGCTCGAAGACAGCCTTTACTGGCTCCCCGGAAAGCTTTGCAATTCTGAAGCAAATTTTGGTTGAGGTGCAGACAAATGTCAGCCTGTAAGCATTCTGGAAATCCCTTCAGGACCTGGAAAGACAAGCATAAAGATTTCATGCGAATGTTATGAAAGTACTTTATATAATTTTTGTTCTCTTTCTGGACAAAAAGAAAGAAGTGACCTACAAATAGACATGGCTCTCAAAGCTGTAGGAGTATTAAAATTCAACAAATGTGTTGTGTAATCTATATTGCAAAGCTTTTACAATGTGAGTACTCCTATAAATACTAATCCATATAGTGGTTACAAAATATGCTATTAAGATTTCTTTCATTGCAAGAAATAGTATCAGGATACAGAAATTATACTGCAGTAAAACAACAAATAAGACATTGAAAGGGGAAATCTTGACTAAATTTCACATATTTGGACTCATATATATGTTTCTTTTTTATCAATTGTCAAAGTACTAAATTTATTTTTTTCTGAAATAACTCTGATATTTGTAAAATGAGAGCAATCAGATATTTTTCAGAGAAAGGGTATTTTATTAGGATTTTCATGTTAAATATATTCTACTTGCAAGTGTAGGACTTCAATTTTTATCGTAAAAACCAACATGACCTACGGAAATACCAACGTTGTGCAGATTTATATAGACAGAAGATTTGTTCAGCAAACTACAGGGCTACTTGCTGTGGTTCTTGCTCATCTTTTACTCAGAACAATAGGAGTTTGCCTTAAGTAGAATCATGGGTACTCTTGGGTACCATGGCAACATGTTAATTTTGTTTAGAAAGAAAGGAGTTATTTACAACGTGTTCATTATGTGTGAGATTTCTAAGTTCTCTAGGATAATACACCTCTGATTCTTTTAGAATCTATAAACATTTCTGCTACTGACCTTATGGGAGTGCTGTGAGTGACTCTGTGCGCTGACACATTATGACTCACCACCTTTCTTTGTTATATCCTGTTATCTGCTGTCAGTGACGGGATTGGGTCACATGCTTTCCCTAGGGGCAGCTACAACTGTTGCATATTACTAAAGGCAAAATATGTACTGATGCTACAAGTCTTATGAATATGTGAACAGGATGTGTCTCTTTGTTATTTGATCAGTCTGTTACTTCATCCTTGTTTATCCTCTGCACTGTTTATTTATAAATACATAAACATTTCTGCAGAGAAAAGATACATCCAAAATGCATTCACTTGTTGCTATACTAATTTCTACTTCAGCACAAAAAATCCTGTGCACTCACTGTCATTGCAGAAATATATTCATAACTCATATCCCTTGCTAGTGAAAATGAACACATTTCTGATATGAGGCTTCTGTCCACACAAGCCAAGCTATGTTTTAAAAATGGGATATTAGAACCTTTAACAGAATTGAAATGTTTCTATGATTGCTAATGGAAATCAATGCTGTGAAATAAAAAATGTTTTAACACACATATATAGAACAATTTTTTTGAGCCTTATGGCATTACCAATGAAATTTATACATCATCAGAAAAAGCCAGCATTCAAAAACAATACGCAAAAGACAATATGATAAATGAAAAGCTTCTGTGGCATCACTCTGTTTTCAGTATCTATCACATCACTAGAAATAGCTTAGTATCCAATTATGCTTTTTAATATAATGTAATTATATTGAAATAAAAAGGCTGTAGTATGTAGGAACTTATCTGCTGAACGATACTGAAAAACTGAAAAACAAATACGTTCACCAAATCAAACAGAAGGAGAAAAATTGTGTTTATTTTGAATTTGTTGTCTAGTCATGTGAGTATAAAAGACCTATTTTGAATTAATTTGTTTGTTATGTATGTATCAATACAATTTAGAACAGCTCCTCTTTTTATAGGATATGAAAGAGGAAACGTGTTTTGAATTCAGAACTACTTACAAGAAAAGTGTATTTGAATTGTTAGGAAGTCATGAGCACTTAGATTACACTTAGAATAAGTTGTTTTAATTTTTCACATCAGCTGTTTATCTGATTTTCAAGGGATTGTATTTTACCATTAAGCAAAACCCATGCAGACCATGTGTGTTGGTTTATATTTCTGAAGATACTTTGGATATTCCCTTATATAAACAATTATTTTTATAATTCATTTATAATTGTCATGAAACTGTTCTAAAATCATTGCATATCAGTTAATAGTTATTTAAATGTCAATGACATCTGAAAGATACCAGCATCTGTGACTAAAAGTCCCTGCTCCGTGGAGCTTACACTCTAAAGTAGTTTTATACATCAGAGACAAAAGACTCTTTAATATCTCAGTTTTAAAATGCCTAAAAGGAAGACTAAATAACATTAGTTTTCAATGGAGATTACTCCATTAATACAAGCTTAGAAATTCAAGAAAGAAGCTGATTGGATCATAAATTTGTTAAAACATTGGCAAAACCTACATGACCAAAAAGAGCTTACCCTATTGCACACATTGTGTGTAGTGAGGTGTTTAACCTAAGTCCAGTAGGTTACACAATACAGAATTTGATGTTTCCAGACAAAGTTTTATGCTGTGCAGTACAGACATTTTGCCAACACAAACTCTCAAATATTTGTTACATTCATTCTCATATTCTGATTTTCATTACTGAAATTTTATTGAAAATTATGTTATAATGTGAGATCAACATCAAATTTGCACACACTTTGCCTATATTAAATATTAGAAAATCATCCATGCAGTCTTCAAAATAAAAAAAAATCAAAAATTATGAAATTAGAATTGCTGTTTAATAACATTATTATTAACAAAAAACCGAAAACTAATAAATCATTTAAACACAGATTTGAGTTTCAATTCTTCCATTCTTTCCTAACATATTTCTATTGTTATACACAATATCTTCTCAGTTGTGATTCCATGGGGTCCTGGTGAGAAAAATCTTGGATTCTCATGGTTAGAATCATGCTTGGAATCAGAACTCATGCATAATTCAAGAAACACACAGAGATATTTTCAAAAACACTTGTAATAAGACATAAAATCAGCTTTAGCCCTCCTCCCTTGAAAAAGAAAAAGTAAAGTAAAGGAAAATCAGTTAAGATGCTGTGACCACAGGCTCCAGTTGTCTGTCATTATCAAGTCCAAGTTCAGTTATCTCTTCCTGTTTGGGATAAAACTTACTCCATGTGAAATAGCGTTGATTTATCTATGTGGCATGCTTACAGAGGAGCATAACGTCATCCAGAGAGATGCAAAACATTTTACATAGAGTAAGTGATTGTTTCTTGAGGATAGCAGGGACATGATTCATACTGTCCTGAAGAATGTGATCTTTTTATCAGGAGAGGGAGTCCAGCTTCATTAATCTCTTTTCTCAAGATGGCAGCAAGGGATCACACATTTATCAGGCACATTTGTAGCAACAGACTTTGTGCTTTAATCTCAGGTAACAAGCAACTGTTTGGGGCAAAGATAATCTTGGTTTTTTTGGATAAATTATAAAATTCATGACAATTTTTAGATTTTTTTATCCTCAGTTCTGGAACAGGTATTGACATATGCCTCACAGAAAATATTTAGAAAGTATCTAACCTGAAGCAAACCAGGATATTAGCTACAATAACTTTCATTAACCATGGAAATACTGCATTCCATACCAACAAAACCACAGAATGATTGAGGTTGGAAATTATCTTATTGGAAAGATTATCTGGTCCATCCTCCCTGCTCAAGGAGCTCTATCTAGAGCTGGTAGCCAGGGGGATGCCCAGATGGCTTTCAAATATCTCCGAGGACAGACACAATGTCTCAGTGCTCAGTTATCCTCACAGTAAAAATGTGTTTCCTGGTGTTTGGTCAAAGCCTTCAGTTTCAGTGTGTGCCCATTATCTCTGGTCCTGTCACTGGGCACCACTGAAAATAAACCTGTTCCACCTTCTTTATACCCTCCCTTCAGGTATTTGTTCACATTGATGAAATCCTCTGTGAGCCTTCATTTCTCCCATATGGCTGAGCAGTCTCAGTTCTCTCAGCCATTCCTAGTATGAGAGATTCTCCAGTGCTTGCAGCCTTACAATGAAAGATACTCCTTTAATTCTGCATATAGTATTCCGTCACACATTTTCTCTGCTGAAACATAGGTGGGATCACTAAATACCAAGCAGCAGTTGAAAAGAGCACAAGAGGGCTCTTGTGTGTTGAGCTGTGTTTGGGGTATGTTGAAACTAGTGACTAAGGCTTTCTTGTCCCAGAACCAGTCAGACTTGTTTATGAGTAGCAGGCGCCCAGCATATAAAGGGAAAGATAAAGGGAGACTCCCAAGTTCATCTGAGAATTTATGATGGCATAAACTGAAAGAGCATTCTGATCCTTCTCCACTTAATCTCATTAATCCTGCCTTGTCATGATCTCTCCTTGTAAAATTGTTTGAGAAACTGATCCATACAAAAAATTAACACAGCAAAAAATTTGAGCAGCTGAAGGTACAAAGAGGCAGGAGTAAATTCACTTTGTGTCGTGACTACACATACATAATATCTTTTTTCTTCTCACCTTCATAAGAGAAATCTCAGGCTATGTTGACATCGGCATCACTAAATGCTGAATAAAGTTCTCAAAATATTTGAATAATAAAATCTGAACTCTGTATTAAAAATTAACCTTTTGTCTTTGTTCAGAAAGAGTGAAATTAATTAATATTAATTAATATCTTTAGCAAAATAACTTATGTATTTAATTTTCATCTTTTTGTCAGCCACCTAATTTTAAGGCTAACCTGACACTCTTTAGCTGCACAAATTGCACTGCTTAGGTTTTGAATTAGGATCTCTGTCCCGCAGTAACTGTTTCCTCTGATGAAGAAGAGTGTGGGATTTAGTTCTGTCACAAACATTTAACTCTTGTAATTGAATAACATCATCTAGGCCAAACATTTCTGTAATTCAGCAATTTTATTTCTAGAAAGAATTTAGAATTTACTATTGAATATTCCGGTGATAATTAATTACATAAATTAATTATTTCTGTAAATAGAAGGTTGAAACATTTCCAAGGGTTTTCAGCATTTAGAAAAGAAAGAAAAAGGTCACAGGCAGCAATAATACTGCTCCAGGAGCTCTTGGGATCCACATAGAAGAAAGAATATTTCTGAAAAATCCTCTTCTTTGTACAGAATGATTTTTTTTAATGTTCTTTATGTTTCCTTTCAACACATGAGAGAGAAGAGAAGCAGTATGTGATAATGAGGTCATTCATCTTTCAATGAGATTGAGGCCTGAAAGCCTTATCAAGAATAGGATCTTTTGTTTTCAGTCATTGCCACAACACAGATGTGTGACATCTTTATGCTGAAATTAGTGAAGCTGCAGTAGACCATTCTTCTACAGTCTTATTACAGTTTCTGAGAACATCTGAAAAGTGATCTCTGAGATACAATATTTTGTTGAACAAGGAAGATGGAAAATTATTTTAGTTCCTTCAACCGTTGACTCTCTTACTAAGAGAAAAGTTTTAAGTCTGTAGAAGTTGAAGATTGACAAGATATGTATATTTCAAAAAATATGATAGTTGAAAAATTAATTGGTCTTGTTTTTGAGATTTTAGGATTGTTTAGCAATAGACGGCCGTTCTTGAAAATATTTTTTCTATGAGATCTTATTTTCTATAACTATTGTAAGCAATCACAGTTTTAAAGTTGTCTTTTTCAGAAAATGAAAGAACAGGTTTGTGGCTAATCATAAGGTACTTCCTGACTGGTTTATATGTCATGGTTTCTGTTCTGACATATGGGGAAATAGCAAGTTCCAACATGATTACATATTCCCTCAGTTTAAGAATTTATTGCTAGGTTTTGTTCCAAACACATCCAATTTGCATTAGCCTTTTGATGGTACAAAGAATTTCTCCATGCTGTTTTTGAAATTTTAGTTTACTTCTCTAATCTTCTGCTTCAAATATATTAATGGTATTGGTTCTATTGATAAAACTGATTTTGTTGTAAGAGGTGATCACAGTGGGGGGAAAAACAAGAATGAAAAAAATGTCGTGATGTCGAGCAGGTATCAGGGGCCAATTTCTTACAAAAGAAGCCTGTTCAAGGCAATGGTGAACCTGCCCTTTATTTGCTACTATAGAATTGCTGGTTCAAGATGGATGTGTGTTCTACTGTACTTGCATGATCACAGTTGCCAAGACAGTCATCACAATGGGAAAATTTACTATTTGCTTGGATGCTTGCAGGAGAAATCATACATTCATTCATAAAAATTCTGACTTGCTCTCCCCTTTCATGCTATTGGGCAAAACCCAAAACAAAGTCCCACATCCAAAATTTCAATTAATGTTTACATTGGGCTAAACACTTTTCAGCTTGTCCCACTTAGTTATTTCTTCAATCTCTTTTCAAATGTAAAATAAATCAATAAAGCTATTCAGATGCACAGAAGATCCATGGAAAGAAAGGGTGGGACGGGATTGTAAAAAATACATGCATAACTTAAAAAAAATACCTCAAACATTAAATAACTAATCTTTTCAGGGTAAGCATCATAGGCATGCTATTATCAGTGCTGGACTGATAACATAGGAATGAAAGAGGAAAAAGAAAGCAAAAAGAATTTAGGAAAACCAGAATAGGATAGCTTAAAATGTTAGAACAATTGGAATCTTTGGGACTGGTGACATCTTTCATGAAACAATATGCAGTGTAAACATTTTTTTTGTAATTTGACTTTACCAGTGTATATCACAGGGACATGATTTAAATTATGCTTATTCTATAGACTCAAGATCTTTTATCCAGATTAAAGTAAATCCCAAATCCTGTTTATCCAGTCCATGCATAATTATGTGAAACTGTTTTTAACCAAAATACATTATGTAATGGAATATAATCAAAAATAAGTAGAAATTGAACAGAAGGGAGCAAATGAACAAATAAACAAGGTCTCAGCATATTTCACTTGCAGGTCTTTAAAGCTAATTTTAAGTTTAACCATTTCAAATAAGCACACAGTGTTATCTTCTGTTTTGCAATCTAATGTGTAGAATTTTGTTTAAAAAATCAAGTTTAGTCTTAGTGCACTATTACTCCTGAGCTTAAAAGGATTTCTGTTTAACATCTTTTTTTTAATATTTTATTTTCCACTTTACCTGGATTCTTAAATATATTACTGAGGAAAATTTAAAGCATCTTTTGGAATATATTCTCCATGTTATTTATATATATATATATATGAGTATGTGTGTGTATATGTTGCATGTACATATATATATATATATAATGTGAATTATTATGCATTTCATATTTCAAAGGAGAAAGAGGACTATATTTTTTTCAGCTTGCAGTCATGAAATGAAGAAAAAAAAAGATATTGGATGAAATTCTGCCTTCAGAATTCACAAAAAACTCCAAGTAAACATGGGCAGGAGTCAAACACATTTGTCTGAAGACAATATTAGTGTTTTGTTCTGTAAATGCAAATATTTCATGCAAAATTAAGTAAAAAACCACATGCAAGTCCAACTCATATGCACATGGCTAATAGCCATGAAAACTTCATTGGTGCGTGTGTTAACATGCATATATGGTGTAAACCAAGAGCATTCACACAAAGGAAAATGCAGAATGATCAGCAGCATGACAACTTCGTCAGTGACATTCTTACAGAGCAACTATCTAATGCAAACCAATATGCACATGACCTTTTTTGGGCAGAGAAGCATGACTTGAGTTGTGGGGTAAAACAGTGGTTAATAAATATAGTTAGATTAGCATTTTTTAATGTCTAATTTTTAGTTACCATTTTGCCCCACATCTGATTCTACTCAGATTATTTCCCTTAGCTATCTACCCCTTCATCATGCAAAAAGTTACAATTAAAATTAGAAAGCATTGAACAAGCTCTAAACCCAACAGATAACATGGATATTCTTCACACTTTATACTGGAATTAAATTTGATATAAATACCTCCTGCTCTTACCAGTGGGTGGTGTTATTCCATGTATTTAGGTGTGAAGCAGACAGGAAAGAGATAAATCTTTCATAAGTACAATGTAAATCACATAATTCTTACATTATCCTTGTACTAAGTGTAATACATTCAAACTCTTAAGGAAATAAAGTGATTGACATAAAACTTGAGGGATAGAACTGTGAACAGAATAAGGAATAAAATACAACAAAGCAAGATACTAAACTTCAGGGTTTTTCCACACTTTATTTAAAACAAATCCACCATGCTGCCTCACAATCATATTGCAGAATATGGGCTATTTAATCCATTTAATTGTTATTTCACATTAATGACAAATCCAAGACTAATTTCCGTGCACCAGTTTCTGAATTATGCAACTTTCACGTGACAACATCCAGTTTTAGTTACTACTTCATGTGAACCAGGGGTTTTTAGTACATCCATTAGTGGTAATGAATTAGTTAAGGCACATATGACTTTGTAATATCTTCAGAAATAATTCAGTGAGCTACTTTAGGCTTAGGTTGAACACACCTGCAGCTTAAGGGCCTGATCCTGCAAAGTGCTGAGTACCCCACGATTCCATTGCCATCTGAAGGAATTAGGGCTATTCAGTGCCACACAGGATGAAGCTACTGATGCTGACTTCCACTGCCGTAATCCCCAGCAGAGGTTTATACAATTGTCCTTGCCCTGCCCTGGACATATTATCCCTCTGGAGTGGACACATGGAAGTGGCAGGTGAAGCCAAATATATTAATTTCCTATTGTACTTTTAAGATCTGCTTTACTTAATGGTAACCAAAAAGTCAAAGGGTCAGTGATTCACCTTTATAAAAGATTTTAATCAAGACCATTTTTTCTGTTTACTGCATAAAAATGTACTCTGACAGTCAGTCAGAAATATAAGTATAGATATCATATGAAAGCTGTTTGAATGTATGTCAAAATTTTGGAGGTTGATTTCTAGTTAAATTGTTACAAAACTGTATAGATTTTATTGTTCTTGACAGCTTTCTGGAGAGTTGTGCAAAGTTTCTAATCTGCAGCTCTGGATACCTCTGGAAAGCATCCCTACAGAGACACAGATTCACAGGTCCTTGAGATGTACAATGCCCTCAGTGTCTTCAAAGCGATGTTGACTTTTCGGAAAAAATGTTTCCATCTCCGGAAAATAAGACAGAGCTATAGATGCTTACTTTTGCTTACTAGCAGATTGTTATTCTTTTTTAGCTAGCCATGTATTTATAAAAGGAGATATTACAGAGGCTTTTTTATCAAAAACGGAAAAGATGAGTGTTATTCCTTGTCAGTTCCTAGAAATTAGTTTCTGTGGATGGCTAAATGGTTAGTAGTAGTGTGTTGATTTTCAGTGCAGAATTATGTGGTTGTGAATGCAAGCGAATTAATGTTCAGACTATCATGTAATTCAACTATTTCTCTTTGAATAGAGAAGTTAACCTGCCTACTCATCTCTTCAACCCATTCCCAATATACCTATTCTAGATGGAAGGATTTTGAAAAAGAATTGATCTCCACAGGTTTTATAGAACAGCAACTGTGTAGATATCAACACAGGTACTCTCGTTTGATACTGGAAGTGGAAAATCAGGGCAAAGAACAAACAAAATTCTGGAACACCTATATCTGAAATAAGAAACCTATATATTTTTTTTCCTCTGTTTAACCTCACAGAAGTCACCTACAGTTCTCAAGCTTTCCTATACACAGTGAGAGTACTGATATACCTGGCAATAACCTAGGCAGTGAAATGTTTGTATACCAAACATGTAGTGGTTTGATTGTCAACAACTGAGATATATATCCACCTTCGTAAGCTTGTATTTTTACACCTTATAAATACTAAAGACTTGAAGTCTCTTTCTAATTTCTCAGCATTCACCTATTGCTCAGCCTCTCTGCCTGAAAATCAGAAGAACATACCATGTTCATGTCAATGCCATTGGTGTATGTCCACGCATGCTGGAAGTATTCCTCCAGTCGCTGCCGCAGAGGGTTCGGGATCTGATGGAAGCGTATGAACTCCTTCACTCGCAGCATCTGCATGTGATACCGCGCAGTTCCCGAGTAGAGTCTCTGGATTATTGCAGATACGTTCCCAAAAATGCTAGCGTACATTAATGCTGGATTAAAGAGAAACAAATCTTACTTAAGTCATATCATTGGGCTTTGCAGGTCAGTATGGCTAAGCAAAAGTTAAGAACAAAGGGAAGAGTTAAAAAGGTATGCATATGTTTATATGTTCATTTTTAAACAGAAAAATAAAATATAATGATGATTATCCAAATATGATGGGCTATAATTTCCTAAATCCACTCCAAACTCACCTTTTTATCATATACAGGATTTGCTTACAGATACTGATGTACAACACAGATATTCTGACAGTTTGGATAGCAGATTTTGAGTAGTCAAGCAACTTGATTACTTCCTGACACTGTATGAGTCATAACTTATTTTTGCATACAACATTCATTTCCCTAGGAATTTGCCCTTCCGGCTGCATGCTTATAATCTTATTAGTTTAGAATGTTAAGCCATTTGCTCAAATACAGAGAGAAAAAAAAAAAAGATTAAAATCCATGATAAAATTACTTACAGCCAATCAGCATGACACAGATGGAAAAGATTTTCTCTGAGTTGGTGTTTGGAGACACATTTCCAAATCCTACACTTGTCAGACTGCTGAAGGTAAAATAAAGTGCTGTAACATATTTGTCCTTGATAGATGGTCCAGAGCTTGCATCACTCTTATTGTAATGCTTTCCCAGTTGTTCTCCTAAAGAATCCAACCAACCAATCTTGTGAGCCAAGTAAGGTCTTTCTACATTTCCAATGGCATACCAAATGCAAGCAAGCCAGTGTGCAATTAGTGCAAATATGCACATGAGGAGCATCAGAACTGCAGCACCGTATTCGGAGTATCTGTCCAATTTCCGTGCTACCCTCACCAAACGCAGCAGTCTAGCTGTCTTCAAGAGGCCTATTAATGTAGTTGTCTGTAAAAATAAGATGGAAATTAATTTTCTCTGTTAGCAAATCTATTCTCATGAATAGTAAGCATGAATAAACCACTACAAATTCCATGATTTTGGGGAATCAACACAAGAAGTAGAAGAACCCATTTCAATGTAAACTTAATTTCATTTTCTTTGAACTATCAATTTCATTATAAAGCCAGGGAAGAAAATAAAAAATGTACATTTAAAATTAAGATATATCGAAGTGATCATTATGTGCTAAATACCCTTTCATGTTGAATATTTTACTTGATCTGGACTCTTCAGCTGACCATAATGGATTTAATGATCCAATAGTTTAATGATTTTTTAACATGATAAAGTCTGTAAGTTATTGGAACTACTCATAATTATATGACTGTCCACATAGGTAATAAGTATTCTTGAAGAAAGCTGTGTGACTGTATTTGATCCTAACTTAGAAACTCCTTGCAATGCTCTGATATACATATTCTAGAAAAGAGAAGTAATAGGGCAGAACTGTCCCAAAGAGTATAACTACAAGATTCCTCCTGTTTATAATGGTAAAAACATTCATACAGGTGAAAGAAGATAAAGCACTCTGACCATGGAAAAGTTCAGTTCAGTTTAACACCCCAAATAATAACTTCAGGGTGAATTTCTCATTACCACATAAAGAAGGTTAGTGACCTCGATATGATCCCTTAAGAAAAGCTAAGATTTGTTTTTAGTGGGGTGTTTGAAACATTCTGTTACAGATGTAGTCATATCTCTATGTCATACAAGAGACCGCGTATCCTTACAGTGCCCCCTGAATAGATCAGATGGTAGATTGTGAATTTACAATATGTCATCACTGTTCCACCACATTCTTAAGATAAACATGCTAATATTATTCATCCTCAGTGTCAATCCTATACTTAGATATATCAGTTTGAGCTCTGGAGTATGTGGAAGGTGTGTAACACAAGAAAACTTCATCTCTTCAAGGGTAAAATCAGCATGAATGAGACTAGATATGCTTAAAGAATCAAGACTTAAAACTCATCCTGAGTTTTAATTTTCTTTAACACAGTGAAGAGGCTTCACCACTAAAATAGAGCTGGCAGTAGAAGTGAAAAGCATGATTCTCAAGTTTTGATGTGCCTTACATGCTGTCCACTTCTCAGCATGGATGTAGCCTTCACAGCACACCTCCCATGTGCCACTTGGCCAGGGACAGAAGTTCTTGGTTTCAGAACTACATCTCATGTCATGTAACTTTGTTGGTGTGCTGGAATACTTTGATCAGCACAACCCCCCTGGAGGCAGGGGTCCTACTCTATCAGTTACCTTACCCCATCTGGTGCCAACAAGTAATATCTGCAAATAGCAATCTGATAGATGCTGCTCTCTTCTCTGGGTTGCTTGCTTCTCTGTTTTCATCATACCTATCTGCTGGACTACAAGTTCAAGAGTAGTTGGATAATTACATCAGAAACTTTTCTTTTCTCTTATTTCCTCTCCATCTACTCATCATTTTTATCTTCCCAAGTATCAGGGAAGCCACCTAACTTTTACAACACACACACAAAAAAGAGAGAATTATTTACTACCAACCATCATAATTTTGAGTGTCATTAAGCAGAAAAAAAATTTAACATTACATTATATGGAAATTTAACAGTCTAACTCTGTTGGTTTCTTATGGTTGAAAAAGTATGGCTCAAATAGAAGACATCAGATAGTGCTGTAAGTGGTATTTGGATTATTATCTTCTGCCCTTTCAAGACTCCATTTGATATCAAGGTGTTTTAAAGCTGTATGAGCACACATGGAGCTCTCTTTAGAGCTTATGTTGTTTAATAAAAAGACTATTCAATACCATTTTTCACTGGGGATCTTCTTTGAAGAATCTCTAGGTAACAAAAAAAGAGCTATTTCACAAAAAAGATAACTGTTATGACTGAAAAAATTCTATTAAATGAAAAATGCTCCATTCTGTCAGTTTTACATTTGCCTCTTCTTGCTAAACTATGAAAAAGGGATCATTGGTGAAATATTATAGTTAGCAATGTAGAAAGAAAAACTGCAGTAAGTAGCAGCTTAGAAAAGTGATTGACATATTCAATACCATGAATGAGAGAGAGAAGGTATGATGGCACAGTGAATGGAACACAATCTATATAGCATCATTGCTGCTTAGATAAACAAACCAGTTTTTCCAGGTAGACAAACTGGTCAATTACTAGATTTTGAAGGAATAAAGAATCAATTTACCTATATCTGCAAAAGTGAAAAAGTCATTACATGGTCCAATAATGTCTGTTTCAACTTCCACATTTTTATATTTGCCTACTCATCTGCAAGAATGTGCTTGTCTGTGACTGTAATCTGTAATGTCATCTTATGTTAAAGTTATCCCTTTAGCATGACATTAGCACCTGGAACCTTACTCTTAAGAACATCTGTAACAGGAGGTATGGAAGAATGATGTTCAGGGGCGCTCCTTCAATGAACTTTGGAATTGATCCCTGTTGTAATCCTTTATGTTCCACACTTCTAATCACTGAAAATAATTTCTGGCAATGACAAGTGATCAATGATCAGAAACGGATGCAGACCATGCCTGAAGGGGAATGTTGTTGTCTGAGTTAGAAGTAATGCCATTATGAAAATGTTTTTCACGTATCTGTGCTTTCAAAACCACAGAAAAAGTTATCTGCAGAAAGATGGACACCTGCCATAGATAATGAATGCAAAAAGTGACCAAATTGTCACTTAAATCTCTGTGCTTTTTAGTCATCTTCTGAATAAAAAAAGTTTTCTTCTGGTGAGCGAACTGTTACTATGTTCCCTCTGTCCTTCATATTACTCTCTCTCTTCTTATTGCTTTCCTTAATAACATTTATTTTTAGTGCATGGTTTTATCTCATGTTTCTCTAGACTCCATTTAAGTTTTACTTGGTTTGCTGCTTTCTTTGGGGAAAAAAAAAATAAATCTGCATTCTGTGCATCACAGAAAAGTCAAACCCAGTTCTCTACTTTTCAGAAAAAAATATTATGATTTTATTCCTTCTTAAATGAAATAAAATTCTTTGGAAGAACTGTGTCAGGAATCCAGAATACCGCATATATTTTATATACCTTTGGGCCAGTTTTAGATGCATGTATTGAATAGTTTTTTACTCTATTGTGAAGATAGATCATGCCTGTCAAGGTAATCTTTTTTTCCCTTCTTTTGATGGTCCGTATTCTTGATAAAATTGTCAACAGCCAAATCTCTTTGATAACTAGTATAGTTTATGTTACAGCTCATCTGTTTTCTGCTAATTAAATGTCTTATCTAAACATTTTGAACAGAGAAAAATTATTTTATGATGCAATGCTAACATAGCACTTACATGTATCATGGGCAATTTTTAAAAAGTAAGCAACAAATCAAAGTAGCAGTTCTTATATAAAACCATTTGACCAAGTCCTTCATACACAATATGTTTATTATTTCTCAAGACAAAACAAATATGGTATAACTGAAAAACTAAATCATTCAATGTTTTCTCTTGTCAATGAAACCTAATATTGTACACTATTCTACAAAACGAGATTTAATTTTAGTTTAACTTTAACAGATGGGATGGAAATACTAAGCAGCCTATTAAATGACAAGCAAAAAATACTTTAGGATACACAGAATACCACAGTGAAGTAAGAAATTAAGATTTAAGATTTCTTATTCATTTAAGCTTACCTCTTCAGAGCCAGAGCCAAAAATCAGTAGGTCAAAAGGTATTGCAGCAACCATGTCAATTAGGAACCAGCCTTTGAAGTAGTGAATTGCTATTTTTGCTGGATCACTTACCACTTCTTCATTCTGGTTTACATATGTTGTTCTGAAGTTTATTAGAATGTCAATGATAAACATAATATCCACAATTAAATCTACAACATTCAGTGGGCTGCAGGAATATCCACACTCTCTCCTCTTCCGATCCTCGGTGTCATTCAGAAGGAAGGCAGCAGAGTAGGGGGTGAATATGGCGGTGTATATGACCAGCAACAAGATGAGCCAGTCCCAGACAGCTTTGAAAGGACTGTAGTGCAATATAGTAAACTTGTTGATGCGAGGTGTCTGGAGTTTATATTCTGGTAGAACATCAGCCCCTAAGGATAGAACCTAGAATAAGAAATATACCACATCAATAATCAGACAGTGTATCTACTCCAACTTCCAGTAAACATAGCAAATACAGGACAAAAAGTACTTCATTGTAGTTTTGAGGATTAAGCTTCAATTACATATTGTTTTGGCAAACTAAATTTCTGTGAAATTCGTGGTGGCTGCCGGGCCCAATAAATTCATTGACAATTTTGCACAGTAGGTTGATTCTTGTCCCCTGTAGCAAACATTAAGAAGCATATCTTATATCCATAAAATCTGCATTATTAAGCATGTCATGAAATTCATTTATCCACTACATGATAACCTTGCCAGCCTACTCTGGGCCAGTGAATGACTTTTCTTGCAGTGATGTAGTGTTTTTCTCGCAAAGCAAATCTATTATCATTAGCTTACCTTTTCTACAAAGAGTTTACTCTCATTAGAAAGTGTAGGCAATAGTCAGAGAAAGACCTGTTAGTGTCCTTGACATCTATCTACACTTTGAGTTTTGTGGTGTGAAAAACCTTCATGCATAGACAAATTTCACTGAGGCTATAGTTCTAGTTCAGCTAAAGGTGTGACAAAGGATACCACATGAGTATTGCCTTTTGCTCCACTTCTACTTCTGTCAACGTCTAAAGCTTATTATTCCTTTAAAAGTATGGATTTGTTATCTGTTGGTGTTATCTAAGTTGGATTTCAATTTTATTTGGAAGGATTATGTTTGTAAGCACTGCTTAATTTGCTGGCTCTGGAAGCTGAAATGTTTGCTTTGTTGTAAAGAGCAAGCATTGTGTGAGCACCAGATAAAACAAATTTCCTTTGGCTACTCTTTCAATCTGATTGAATTCTGACATGAAGGAACAAAACCTTTAAGGATAAAAAGGTAAATTAGATTTTTTCTCTATTCAGTGTTTGGGATTGTCAGCAATGATGCTAATTATTGCCTTCTGTGCTGCAAATGATCTCCAAATCCTATGGGACTCAGAACACCATTTCATTTTACACAGACCGGTGAACAAACATCAGATGGTGACAACCTTCAGTTATTACTCATTTGGGCAATATTCATGTTCATGAAATCTTATACCCTTTTTCCACCAGTTACTTCTGCTTATTCCTTATTCTTCTGCTATGTAAAAGCAATTATATTTAAAAAATAAGTTATTTTAAAACCTATTAAAATGAATAATTCTACTCAAATGAAAAGATGATTGGAAGGGGATATACCTTTTCAGTGATATTGTCTGGTTTTATTTGCTTTCTTTTTACGGTTTAGTATTTTGGGACTTGAGATTTCACCATGTTCAAGACTGAGGGAATCAATGCTCCTCAAACATAATCTTAGAAAATTCTAAGGGTTAACATACTCATTTCTATTTAAATTTCCAACAGAAATGGTTGTATAAATCTTAGATCCTATTCTTAGTAATCTAAGAGCCACTAATTATTCAGTCAAATTCTACTCTGAAAATGTTATGAGAACACAAGGGTTAATAACTACTCTTCTTTGAACTTGAAGAAAAAGTGATTAAGTCATCCAAAAGAATATGTGCTAGCTTCAAGCAGCTACCAAGCACTGTGCTGAGCTGGTGGTAGAGACTGTTCATCAATTTTTTGTATTGCAACTAAGACTTGCACTTAACTATTGGTGCTGGTTATTTTTTAATGCATTAAACACATCAGCTTACAGCAAATTAAAGCATTGCTTAGTCTCTTAAGCAGTCTTAATATTTTTAGTCCCACACCTGATGAGTTGACAAGAATGTTTTCTTAGTATTTGAGAACAGTGAGTATATGTGCCAAGTGAACTGCTATTTATAAAATTTATATCACTGTTCTCCTGCTGGATTTTCAGACTATGAAGAAAATGGATTTAGCAACAAGGACAATAAAGCTTCCTTCACATGTTTCTCTCCATTGCTTGAAAATTCCAGACACTCTGCTTTATTTCAGAGCAATGCATAATGTAAATTGGACTAATTCCCCTGAAATCTGACTCCAAATCTAATTTTAGTTACATTTATTCCTGAATTGGTTTAAACTGAGTTAGGCAAAACAGGAGTTAAAAACCCCAAACAATTGGACAAAGTGAGGGAATAGCAGTATAAAAGTTATCATAGCAGAAATGCATCCAACTTTTTTTGGTGATAGTTTCTCAGACATACAACACAGGAGAGGCTGAACTGATGGTTGTGAGTTTCATATTCCTATTGTTACACAGAAATTTACATTTTTACATTGCTTACTCCCATGCAATGAGAAGTAAAAACAAACATTCATATAACTGTTTTGTTTTTTGTATCTTGAGAAATTATATCATTTCTCAAATGAAAAAATCACAGTTGCACACACCTAAAAAAGACAAAACACATTATTAATTTTATGTTGGCAGTTTCAATAAAGATTGATTGAATATGAGATGAAGTTCTCCTTTTTTAAAATGTGTAAAATCCTTGCAAAACTTGGGTACTGACGCTGGCTGATTTTGGCCATCTTGGCTAGATGGAAGACTTCGGTCTACTTAGCAATTCACTCAGAAGACCTTTAATATTTCCACTTACTTAAAATAGATGTCATCAAATTCACTGTTAGTAAAAAGAAAATGTACTATCTTATCTCTTCTGGACAGTAAAACTCATACTTTGGATTGTAAAAGAGGTAGCTTAGGGAATTAAACATTTTTAAGAGGTAGAAATGTGATTAGGACAAGACTGAAGTATTGCAGTGTTAAAACATTTTTGAACCTTGGGACTAGACATGATGAAAAAGCCAAGTTTCCTTGCATCTTACTGAAAAGAAGACTATAATGCTAAGCAGAAAAAGTCATACCAGCTGCAATTGGTTTCTCTTAAGAAAAATTAGGAGTATTCAAACTTGATTAAATATCACCTCACTCTGGCTTTCCTGGGGAAAGCAGAAATGTATTTACAACTGGCGTGCTTTACAAGCAGTATTAGGTGATAAGATTTAATCTATTTAAAATGAGAAAGTTTCAAGGTTAAATAAACTTTACTATATTTTGCCTTTGAGTTAAGAACTCTGATATAAAATTCAACTTTTCTGTGTTCTTGTGTATCTTATTGACTGTTGAAGGAGCACTGCTGCAAGTTAGAAGACTTCATTCAAACTCATTTTTGATTCTGTGAATCTTGCTTGAGGTGTTTCACAAAGACAGGGCTGGTGAACACCTTCTACACTTTTTAGGTTCATGCACTCACTTCCTAAGATCACAAGTTCAAGGTGGCATTTATTATAGAAGGGCTGCAATCAGATACCCAGAAAAATATGTAGTGAGATCAAAGTAACTGTAATAAATTAGCACAGTTTTAGATTGTTCTTTCTGAACTGTTTTGTAGCTTTCAGTACCTCAAAGATAACAGTAGTTCACTGAAATAGAAAGAAAATATATTTAAGGACAATAAAAATTTATTATTGGTTACTGTTCTGTTAAGCAAGAGGAGAAAGGAAGTATCAGAGGTGTACCAGGGGGACGATCAGGTGACAGTTAATTAAAAAAAAAGATTCAGTAAGCCTTATCACTTTACACTGGGTTACACTGTTCATGGTGTAATCTTTTTTTGGGCAGTTCTATCACCTTTTCCCTCGAGAAAACCTGCCTGGTACCAGGTATAATTTCTGCCCTGTATTGTGTTTAAAAGATCTTGTTTAGCATAGTGTTTTTTGATGAAATTTCAGAGAGCCAAACAGGGTTGATGCACTTTGCAGTGCATTGGCCATATGCTTCACTGGGTAACTGGATTATGTAGGGTACTCTTGCTGTGTGCTCTGCAGCATTACATGCAGAAACAGTATTTGACCCTTCTTCCCTGTACAGGTTCATCTATAAAACAGAATATGTAGGCAAAATGTTATACAAGACTTTGGATGACCTGGGAATTTTACTCTGGTGTCTGTTACTGAGTTTCTCAGTGATTTTAGGCAAGCTGTTGTTTAATATCTCTAATTTCTGTCAAGTAAAGAGAATAACTTTTACAACTGAAAGTATCCTAAGGGATAATGAGCAGAAAACTTTCATAAAAGATGCTTTTCAACATCACTGAGCTCCCATAATTTTTACTTCTCTAAATTGGTCATTTAGTTGATTCTTTTTATTTTTTAAAATTAATTCACATAAATAGTGGTCCTCTTCTCCTGCACCAAAAGAAGTGGGACTAGCAGGTCAATGGAAGTGATTTTTTCCCCTCTACTTCTCTCTCATGAGACCCCACGTGTAGTGCTGCATCCAGCTGTGGAGCCCCCTGCATGAGATGGGCATAGTCGTGTTGGACCAAGTCCAGAGGGGGCCACAAAGATGAGGAGGGGGCTGGAGCACCTCTCTTATGAAGACAGACTGAGTTGGGGTTGCTCAGCCTGGAGAAGAAAAGGCCATAAGGAGAACTTATAGCACCTTCCCGTATCTAAAGAGGGCCTCCAAGAAGTCAGAGAGAGGCTTTTTGCAAGAGGACACGAGGGAGTAGTTTTAAAGTGACAGAAGATGTTAGGAAGTCTTCTTTACTGTGAAGGTGGTGAGTAGCTGGAATAGGCTGCTCAGAGAAGCTGTGGATGTCTCCCTGTGAGTATCCTTGTNTGCTCAGCCTGGAGAAGAAAAGGCCATAAGGAGAACTTATAGCACCTTCCCGTATCTAAAGAGGGCCTCCAAGAAGTCAGAGAGAGGCTTTTTGCAAGAGGACATGGGGGAGTAGTTTTAAAGTGACAGAAGATGTTAGGAAGTCTTCTTTACTGTGAAGGTGGTGAGTAGCTGGAATAGGCTGCTCAGAGAAGCTGTGGATGTCTCCCTGTGAGTATCCCTGTGAGCATTCAAGGCCAGGCTGGATGGGGCCTGAGCAACCAGGAGTAGTGGAAGGCAGCCCTGTCCATGGCAGGGAGATTGGAATGAGATAATCTTTAAGGTCTCTTCCAACCCACACCATTCTATCATTCTACTATTCAAACTGTAGTTTCAAGACACACTGAGAGACCCATACTGGTATCACATGTATATTCATAAATTTGTTCTGAGGCATTTTCATTCTAAATTTATGGAAGAATGCAAATGCAGTCAGTTAAGACCAAAGACCTAGAAACAAAGAAGCATAATACCATATGAATAAATCATAGCAGAAATAATAAATGATTAATGGAACCATGAATTGTTAAATAAATATTTCCGTCAAACCATTGCATGGATTAACACTATGGTTTCCTGGTTATTCTACCACTTCATGAGAGCAAGTGTAGGGCAGGGCTGTCACATGCTGCACCAAGGCTCTTCAAGTGACTATAGAGCTAAGTAAAGCACAGGAACATGGAAAAAGGAGCCATTCCTGAGGCTTTCAAGAAGCACTGAACTCATCCTGTGAACATATTGCAATTGCACGGACCAAATGCAATATGCATGTTATTCAGAAAATATTGGACCTTTTTCACCTCTGCTAAGAAGTCACAATATTTTTTGTGCTGTATATTTCCAAACAAACAGCAGATAGGTGACTTATGTACAGATAGGTAACTAATGTACACACACAAATAATATGTAACATATTCACAATCTAGGTTACATCTCTCATCTTGTACAGAAGTACTGCACATCCAGAAAATTTGAACACAGAGCGGTGTTTACAGGTGACAAAATTTCAGAAGAGGTACTAGGGCTTGAGAGAAACCCAACAGTTTTAAGGTAGATGGACTTAGATATCTGTGTGAAAAGTAGATGTGGAAGTTTGATGGTTGCAAACAACAAATTAGATGGTACTTTGCTATGTCTCATGACCAAGTGGGCCTCATATGAAGTGTGTGTATATTTAAATGGTGTAGTTATATTCAATACTAAATATTGTTTTGTCACTGCTGCTTTTGCAACAGATGAGTTCAAGTAAATCTTGTACTAACAAGGTTAGCTACTGCATAGCACCTCTCATGTTAAGAGAATTTCATAAACATTTAATAAAGTTCAAACTATAAATATAGTCCCAAATTACTTTGGGAACTTTAAAATAAACATTTATTTCATCCATAAAACATCTTGCGTAAAACTATGGAAGGTGGTACCTGTTCAAATACAATGTTGAAATATTTATTTCTAGGAAATAAATATTTCTATGACATGAAAAAATATTATTTTGCCAATGTGTTGCTGCACTCACTCCAGCAGTACTCCAGTGCTAGGCACACAGCCCTGAGAACTGAGTGGATGAGCATTCCTGCATCCTTAAGCCAGGAAGGATCTAGCAAATCTAGAAACACATCAGCTCCTCATATGCTGAGAGACTTGAATATCTACTATGAATAATGATTTAAGAAACTCACTGTATAAAGCATATTCAACATCAAAATATGAAATTGCATGAAAATGTAACAAAGAAACTGAACCAGGATAATTGTAAACATTATTGTAGCTAGTGGATAAAAGGGAGAGTTTGGAACATCTGTCTCTTTAGATCTAATCCAAATACACAATACCATGTCTTCCTTTTAACAGGTAGCTTTGAACTAATTTTCAGATCTTTTTCAAGGCTAATAACAATATTGGACAGGAAAAGCTTGGAAAGGAAAAGAAATGAGAAACATGAATCAGACTTGTAAGCGAAGGCCACATTCTTGCTGTTGACTGTTTTTGTCCTGACCTTAAATCTGAATGATAGTGCACTCAAAATGAGGCAGTATTGCTTCAGCTTTAGAATTATTTTAACAGATTTTATGGAAATGTCTTCTCTTGAAGTAACCTCTCCTGTCTCTCTTTTCTCCTGTGTATTAGCTCTATTGAAGCTGCCACGCTATAACTAGCAAGTACATCTCTTTCCTTTTCCTCTCTATTCATACCATTACCATGAGACAGCTACAGACTGGATCTCCTAAGGAGATTTCTGAATCTAAAACCAACTAAAAATAAATATTACACGAGTATTAAAGAACAAATGGAATTTAAATTAACATTAGCTCTTTGATAGTAGGCATTACCTAATTCCCCAAAAGACTATAATGGACTCATATTTCAGTCATCTTGATGATTGTCTTCGTTATGCAGACACGAACAATTAAAATTACACCAGTACTGAAAGAAAGCTGAAGTGCTCTTGATTTGGTGCAAACACAGCATTATATAGGGCTTTCATATATCAGCTTTACAAGGTATTTTTACATGTAGAACATATTTTTACATGTCTTCCAAAGGACAGCTACTGAAGAACATCTCCTGAAACACCAATGATGGGGAATGTTAATAATACTTGCCTTCTTGTCTTACTCCCTCGATCTTTAGTAAATGCTTTAAAATTATGTAATATGACTACTTGTATATAATGCTGAGTGCTAATACATTCTTTGTGAGACAGTTTATAGTAAAATAATGGAAAGGGTTTTCTTTGTTTGGTTGGGTTTTTTTGGTTTTCTTTTTTTAACTATGTCCACATATTCACCAAATGTAATTTTAGGTAGATATTGAAACAGGGCTTCTGTTATTAGTGGTGGAACCTGAAATTTCAAAGCTTATCTGAGTATATATTTTTTTTTTTTGTTTCAGATATTTCAGACGACATGATGCTTGTTTGAGAGTGGTGGGACTTCCTTGGAGCGTTAAGTGCCTTTCTTAGGCCATGAAGTGCCAAACTTTCATAAAGTTATCAAATAATTATGTATCTTATTCAGCTAAACATATTTACATACACGGCAACCCAAAATCTTCAAATGGTTAAAGAAAGCTATGCATGTCCCGTGATTGAAACAGTAGCACAGCCTTTTCCTCCTGTTTCTAAAGTAAAATTGTTTAGGTTTCAGGGAAATAATATTTATTGGCTATTGCCATCATACAAGATTCTTTCACCAAAATTGAATACATGTAATATCTCTAACCTATAATTTATTTTTATTAAGCTAAATATAAAAAGAGAGGAGGCATTTTTATAGTTCATTTTCCATGAAAATATTAAGAAATGGTATATAATCTTAAACCTCAGGAGCCTCTTCCTGCCAGTCAGTATATAATTACTTTCACATTGGTGAGTAATGCATTGTCAGAGCAACACTTAGAAGCACATAGATTAACTAAGAGCACTTTACTGATCTTTAAAACTTAAATTGGGATATACAAATTATTAAAGAGAAGATATTTACAAAGAAGATATTGACTTTTTTAGCAAAATCTAATGACAGAATATGTATTAAAAGCTGTGTAAGCCTCTTATTTAAAATTCACTACAAGATACTATCTCAGAAGACAGAAAATACTATCCTTCAACATTCTAGTAAGTTTGAGAGTTATTCATTGCTCTTCTGGCAACATGAAGCTGCTGACAAGCATTTATATGTCTGAAAACAAACTATCAAGAGCACAATTTGTCATAAGGGCTTAAATTAAGTGGTTTTTAGAAATCAAAAGTATATTTTCTATCATCTGTTTATAGCATGGCAATAAACCAAGCAGATTTTGTGCTTGTTGATGTTATCTCATCCTTACAGTATTTATGAAAAAAGTATTTTTCATTATTATATATTATGACTGGCTTTCTAGCTGTCAAATACTTTGATTAGATAAAGAAAGCTATTAAAGCTATAAGAATTTCTGAAGTGCATGGACTGATAATGAAGTAGCTGCCTTTGCAGTTTGGTTCTATGATTACAGTACTTATTGACTGCAAGGAGTAACTGTCAGGAGTACAGGAGAAAGGGAGAAAAGATCCTTATGCATATCTTCATATTTAACTTTCAGTTTTATGGTAAATACTTTTTTTCCATAATATGCAAAATAAGCAAACTTCAGTTTCTAGAAAATCTGAATTTTGTAATTAGACCCCATAGTGTTTAAAAATGTATGAACTGCAATTGAAACTGTTCTGGTAGGGAGAAAAGCTTACTTAAAAAATTACCATCTTCCCTGTGTCTCTCCTTGTTTGTGCCTAATGAGCACATCCCAACCTTGTTCACTTTAGGAGATATTTAGTCTTTGCATTCTGCCCAGGTTGCCCAAGTTCCTCTCTCAACACCACTTTTAGGAAAGCTAAGTACATTACCCAAACTTCTGTAAAATTTGGCCATCAATATTTTAACCAAAAAGCCATTTGGCAAGGGTAGATGGAGCAGATTGCATACATAGATACAGACAATCTGATGATACAAATTACATTTCATTAGTAAAACCAACCTATAAAACCATGATCCAGATTTCTAGGGCCACACATTCAATTTGTGCTGGCTAGGCATAGAAAAAGGGTGGATTTGTGACCATGGAGAAGTGAGCAGGCAAAATTGCCTTTGCTCAGCCAGTAGCTGGATCTTACATTAGACATTTTTATTGTTTTACAATGCAAAAGCTTATTTTAGTTTTGGGGAATTGTGGCAAGACATGGTATGATCTTCATGATGACTCTTCACAAAATACTCTGGTATTCCAACAGAAACAATAACAAAACAAAAGTAGCACAGAATCAGTGAGACAAAAGTGAGTCCTTGAGAAGCTCTACCTTGCCTGTGTTGTGCTAAATGAAGCCCATGTTTAGGAGAGAACAGGACATTTTATGGGTTTAACCAGTGTCCTGATTCTGGCTACAAGAGAGTTAATTTTCTTCTTAGTAGCTGACACACTGCTCTGTTTTGGATTCAGTATGGTAATAATGTTGACAACACACTGATGTCTTGGTTGCTAAGTGATGTTTACCCTAAGTCATGGACTTTCCAGTTTTGCAGGCTCTCTCAGTGAGCAGGTGCACAAAAAGCTGGGAGGAAAATGGATAGTCCATAGCATAGAATGCCATGCCCAGACTGCAAACTGAGGGGGGTTACCCAGGAAGACAGACTTACCATGGCTTGGGAATGGGTCTGGCATCAGTCAGCAGGCACTGAGCAATTGCATTGTATCACTTGTTTTTCTTGGGTCTTCTTTCCCTGTGTCTCTGTCTCTCCCTTTTTCTCTTCCTCCCTTCTTTTGTTTACAATTTCTATTAGTATTAGGATCACTCCTGACTTTCCCCTCCATCCCACTGAGGGTGCAGGAAGGACCTCAGCAGCTGCTGTATGGTACTTAGTCACCAACTGGGCTTAAACTGCAACAATCAGGGAGATATGGGAATCTTTTTGGTGCTACTGCAGGCACTGAAAGCTCAATTCAGTGGAAAAAATGCCTAGCATAGAAGCCTCAAAACTTTTATGTTCATTGTTTTCTAGATGTATTGACTAATTTATCACACTGTGCAAACTGCAGTTTCCTTTCCTTACTGGATATTGTGGGTGTAAAGAAGAGAGAAAACAGACACCACAATATATCTGCAAATAACTATCCTAGATAAAACTTATTTTTCAAGGTTTTTTTTTGAAAACCTGTAAGGAGGCTACAGTCTGCATCTTATCTTAACAAAATTTATCAAAATATATTAGCTGGCCTCTAACAAGTTCTGTAGAATGGCCATGAGCCACAGGCTCTGATTTTTTGCTCAGTTCCAAACCCAGCAACTAACAACATCAGAAACTAAGATGCAGCAAAAGGTGTTATTCTCCTTTGGTTATAGTCTTCCATTTGTAACTCACCTTCACAAACCCAGTGAAACTAAACTTCCTTGAACAGAACAAGGTACAAACTGGTACAAATGTGAGCCCATATCATTCAGTAGTTCTTTTGCTTCAAAAGAAAGGTTTCTTCATAATTAATAGAATTCATTTAGAAAGTAGAACATTTTCAAAGAAGATGGATACTTAGAATAGAAAAAAACCTCAAAGCTGTGAAACAAAGAACTTTTCTTCCCATTTAATAAATGTTTTTTATTTATTATTATTAGTAGTAGTATATTCAACAGTCTGTCTGAAGTTGAACATACCATTTCATGCCAGCTTCTAAGGTATTGAGTAGTTACTGGAATTTCCATATTTAAAAAGATGTTACCTTAATGTAAAACTGGCAATTCTTTGAGTAAAAAAAGAAATTTTTATGCTTGTAAATAAACCTAAAATATCTTAAGGACAATTTCACCATGTGCTACAGTGCAAGATTTATTCAATTTGTAAAGAAAAACAGAGTTACCTAAGGTAAATCAAATATCAAGAAGAAAAAACTCTGAGTTTTCTACATACTACAAATATCAGGTAAATATTCATACAATTTGAGTACTTTATTTCAGATTGATTTTTATTTTATAGTATATTTTTACAGTTTAGATGGTGTTGGAGATTGAATGTTATAATTTATGTCTTAAACATCTTCATGAAGGACTTTTGCCCGTTATAGCAAAACTGTATTAGAAAAGCTGCAGAGAAGACCACCAAGCCCTGAAAAGGCCTGACTGAGGCCCAGAACTACTCCTCAATGAAGATAGTGACTCAGGTCTGGGCTGGAGGGGAAGAATCCTTTCACAGCTGGATCAAGCTAAGCACCTTTGGGGTGGTGACCACAGCCACGCTTGCACAGACCCTCACAGCAAAAGGTGGGGGGAGAGAGGCTTTGGGCGTGTTGAGAAAAAGCCTCTGGCCAGAGGCAGTGAATGCCCATCCTCTGCTGTGCAGAGCTCAGCTGTGGGGCTGCTTCATTCTGAGAAAAGCTGCACACAGGTGAATGACAGGAGAAGGGCGTCATGGCCCGTCAAAGGTCCCCCCAAAGGTTTCCCCAGACCCTGCACCAGACCACTGCAACATGATGCAACAGATCCTTGCAACAGCGCAACAGTGTTGGAAGGGACAGTGTTTAACTGGCCCCCCCAGGGGAGGACCTGGGCATTCCCACCTGGCCCAAACATCCATCCATCCACTGGATTCTCTACTTCTTGGTGCAGTGGTTGTGGGGGGGAGGGAGGGGGGACAACTCTCACCACCAAGAAGACCAGGTGGAGGGGGACAACGAGTCATGGTTGGCACCCCGGAAAGGACAATGTGTTTCTACCTAATCCCTGTCACTCTCTCCCTGTTACCCCCCCCCCCACCCCCACCCCCTAGCTCCCACTCTTTCTGTCTTTCTCTCTTTCTGCCTCTTTTACTATTACATAAAATATACCAATTTTTTTTGGTGCCAACATCTAATCTCATANGTGTTTAACTGGCCCCCCCAGGGGGGGCACCCGGGCATTCCCACCTGGCCCAAACATCCATCCATCCACTGGATTCTCTACTTCTTGGTGCAGTGGTTGTGGGGGGGAGGGAGGGGGGACANACCCCCACCCCCTAGCTCCCACTCTTTCTGTCTTTCTCTCTTTCTGCCTCTTTTACTATTACATAAAATATACCAATTTTTTTTGGTGCCAACATCTAATCTCATATGGTTTTAATCACGTTTTTTGGGTATATTTCCAACCTCTCTGGGTCTGATCCCTGTTATTCACAGAAGCTTAGTTTCCCTCACTCTTCTGTGTTCAAACTGGTTCGTAACAGATGGCCTGAACTAGCCACTTTTAATAAATACTTCCTAGAGATTTTTGTTGTGTTATGCTCATTAATTTTATGTTCCATAACACCAATACCACCCATAAAGCTCAATAAATGCTTTAGAAATACATTTTTCCACACTTATTAACTATAACTATCTATTAAGTATATCTATTTCATAAACATAATATTTGGAAGTCAGTGAACCTTTGGTTTTGGATTCATACATCTGATCCCTGATTTTTCCCTTATTGCTATTTTATTGATACTTCAATGTAATTTGAGGAGTATTCCTCCTTTTTTCCCCCCCTTCCTTTTTTTTCTCTTTTTTTTTTTGTAAAAGCATTAACTCTGAACTATCCTGGGTTTTCCCTTCTCTATTGATCCTGTTACCAGTTACAAGCTGAAAGCATTATCCAAGTTCTAACACATGATAATAGGTAATAGATGAGAAAAATGACCTTCTTATTTGGCTTATTAATTTTGAGGGCATTCAGAATTCATCAAACAACACACTATGCCAACAGGGGTTAATGGTCTTTGCTTTTTCTTACTATTTCTACTACTTTGAAAAAAATGCTAAACCCTATCAGACCCTAAGTAGAAAATATTTTCCTCAGCTGCCAGTACATCAAAAACAACTAATCCACATGCTTTTTCCCTCCCCCCTGCCCAAGCCAAAAGAATAATATCGTCATTGCTATTTCTCATTAATATGCTTAAGGACCTAATTTATAATTAGTGTTATAACATAACTGCTTTATAATCATCATAATACTACGTGCAAATTGCAGGAACTTTCTGCTCTTTAAAATTTAGTTTATTCATCAATTTCTTTCATGAGTGATGTATGGAGAGTACAAATTACCTTGAAAAAATTAATCATTAGATTGCCCACGAAATTTTCAGTTTGTGTACTAGCTAGTATTACATTGAAAGAGAAAAGAATTTATATTGTTAGCTGACCATACTTGCCTTTTTTTTTTTTCCTGTGGAAAATTACTCTTAAGAGGTGTGACCATATAATTTCAGGTAAATGCTAAACATTGCCTGTCCAGGTTATGGCATTTTGTGGCTAGATCCAGCACTGGTGCTACAGTATGTACATGTGAAGTGCCTGGCACTAGAGCAGAGTTCAGAATCCAGACCATTTGAGGGTAAGGGCACTTAGAGAGGGAGAGAGTCCTGAGTCTGAGTCCGTGGTGCCCAGGGTTATTTTTGTGGCTTTTTTAACAGATGGTCATTTATGTAAGATGAGTAACAGTCAAATTACTCTGGAACTACAATCCAGGACTGCCTCTTTCTAAGAGGTTGTCCTGAATGTTAGCTACACCAGCAGTGTTCTTGAAAAATCACAGCTTTTTGTGACCCATGAGATCCACAGCATTCTGCCCTCTTCCTTTCCTTTTTCCCCGCATCTGCTGCTATTGCTGTCTATCTCTGGGGGAAAAAAAAAAACAAAACAACCAAACCAAACCAAATCAACAAAAAAAACCCAAAACAAAACAAAAACAAAAACCAACCAAACAAACAAACAAACAAACAAAAAACCAAAAAAACCCCCAAAAACCAACAAAACAAAAACCACAGAACAAAACAAAAAACACAAAACAAAAAAAACCAAAAACAAAACAAAAAACCAAAACAGACAAAAACAAACAAGAAAAAAAAACCCAAAAAACCCCCAAACAAACAAACAAACAAACAAAAAAAAGCCAAAAAAAACCCACCAAAAAAACCCAAAGCTCTCCTAAAGACAGAAACAGAAACTGAGAAACTGTCCTGAGCTAACATGGTAACCACTGGACCCTGATCTAACTCTGCAGTTGTGCTGTTTTGCATAGGAGGTTGGGTTAGATGGCCTCTAGAGGTCTCTTCCACACTACGTTTTTGTACAGTTCTAAGGTTATGTGAAAGAGGGACTATGACTTCTTTCATAGCTGTTTTAAGGCAACTCCAACTGCACACGTGAAAGCTATTATTCCAGACTGTGCATGCCAAATGCATCAGAGAATCTCACAGCTCTTTGGATCTTAGTGGGGCTTGACTTACAGTTCATGGTGAGACTATTCTGGTGGGTGTCAAAACTGTTGGTTTCAGCAGAGTAAACGACCAAGTTTAGAAACTTCCAAGGTCATTCCACCATGAAGTGGGAGTCTGGGTGTTTATAGCTCTAGACCAGAGAAATGAGGCTTGTCTAAATGCTGCCGGCACCTTGGTTTCAATAAGCTTTGCTTGCTTTGTAGAGTATTAGTTCTTACACCCAACTCCTTATTATCAGAACAAATTACAATGCTGTCTGAAAGTCTATTTTCTCCCACTTCTTAGCATCAGAAGAGGAATGCTGCTTTGGCAAATGACCTATTATTAACAAAGGTCATATGCTTCATTCCATATTAGCATCAAGGCAGTAAAAACAAAGAGATCACACAAAGCATTGATTACTCAAAACTGTAATTCATAGAAGATAGTGGATACTTTTTTCCCAACTCAGCTAAATCAGGTAATCCCCTTTTCAGAAGAGCAGATCTCGGGGGAAGGACATGGACTAATTAAGGATGCTTCCAGGTTACATGCTGCAAAGCAGCTGGGCTTTCCGACTGCTCCATTTCTACCATATGTTGTGAAATCTTCTCAAAACACTGCAGCACTTCAGATGTCTGAACCTATTCAGCTGTCACAAAAAGAAGAGGCTCCACTGTAAGAAAGAAATATTTTATCTTTTACAAAAATAAATATGTATATGAAAAATACTATGTTTTCTTGGGAAACTGATCAAAACAGTGGGCTTTATTTTCTGCTTCCATGCACTTGGAATAGCTGTTTGCTCTGGTGCAAAAGATACTATTTTCCAGTTGTGGTGAAACCTTGGCACAGGTTTAAATGGTGGGACTGAGGTATTTTTACTGGTTTTAATAATGGTTTCTTTGTTTTTCTTGGTTTCACAGAGTGTGTCACACCTTCTGAATTACAATGAAATTAAACACATTTATACTATTTCTATAATTACATCTATAGTAATTACAAAACCTAATTGTGTAATGACAATAAAATACGGAATTTTAGTGTGTGAGGGTGCTAAGTATTATTGTAAAGAAAGGGCATGATTCCTGTATAAGCTGTGTCAATTCACAAATAACAGGAAAAAGAAGATTCTCATTTCAGAGTAAATTTAAACTTTCCATACATTAACTAGGAAATGTTGGCCCTGCTTCCCCCTAATTTCACTGTTATATGTGTCTCTTGCTGTGTAATTGGAAGGCATCAAAAGTGTTTCTCCTTTAGTCAGAATTTTCTGCACTATGCAGAATGCAAAATGAACAGCCTTGAAATGTTGTGTGTATGTGAGTTATTGCAGGATATAAACAGCACAGTGTGTCAGCTGAATCAGATTGCTGAAAACATATAGATCAATAATTTGATTTATTTTTAGGTCTTATATTGCCCCTCTCTGTCCTAGATGCTGGTAGTCTTCTTTTAGCCTGAAAACTTGAAGGTCAGTTTGAAGTCATGATCATATAATAGTTCTTTTTATATCAACAGCTTTATTGGCCTTGGGAGGATATTGTTACTTATTTCTTAATCTTTTGGAGAACTAAATAGAGTCTGGCCATGTTACAAAAACATGCAGTGAAACTACAAGGTCTGTCACTTCATACATGGTCCCCAGCCCCCCCTCCCCGCCTCACCGGCAGCTCTATTTTCAGATGATTTGTGGGTGTTCAGCATGTCTGCAAATCAGATCACAACATTCTGTGTAGCCTGTCAAGGTATATATTTATCATTTCATCAGCCATATGACCAGTTTGGGTATATATATGTATGTTTTCTAGATGTAGGTGGATAATGAAACGGTTCTGAAAACTGTTATTACAGGAAGCTAAAAGATTTCAGATTTTTACCTTCCTGTAAGTCATTTATTGAGACAAATCATGAACAACAGATACATACTGGGCCTTTCAACCACATTCTGTATGCCTCCAGACTGATGAATTTCAAGGAGATAACTGATCTCTGAACACTAGTGATCAAAAGCAACAAAACAGTTTTTTTAAATAGCACAATAAAGAGACCACTAATTTATATGTTTATTAACTGGGACAGTTATTTGTAGACAGTATAAAGTTATGGGCATTCAGAAATTCTCTCTTTTCTTTAAAAATAAAGTGCAGATACTGACTATTCTAGTCTTCATGAGTGTTTACTACAGAGTTCACAACTTTGCAGCTGTACCTCAGTGGAAACTGGATGTCTAAGAAGCTTTAAAATAGATCAGTATTTAAACAAATGATAAAGTCAGTTCCTGTGTGTCTTTGCACATTGCAATTTTAAGGCCAGAAGTACCCTTTATAAATTCATAAAAAATGTTAAGGGACAGATGCTGGACTTTTGCCCTACTGCTTTCTTTAATAAAAGGCTACTTTTGTGCCTCTAGGAAGACTTGTTTCTTTCTAACCATCAGTGTCAGGACCCCAACTGAACGTGTCAGTACAAAAGAGTGCAGAAATTGCACTGTCCTCCTGAACAGACTGTAAAAAAAGAAATAATGGACAAAAGTAAGTTGAGATTCTTCTAGAAGATAGTGACATTAACACCTCTGGAAATTATAATGAAAAACATTCTAAAAACCAATTTTTTTCTTACGTGGAATGAAAATGGAAATTTGATTCAGTCACAAATATCTGCACTGGAATTTAACAATGCCAATTTATCTATCAAGGCTATCTGGCAACTACACCTGGACTAATTCTCTGAGTAAAAGTCAATGTTATGCAGAAACAAGCGTCCAGAAGATGTTATGCTTCGTGGCATTACACAAGGAGTTATGATCAGTGAAGCCCCAGGTGAAAATCCAAGCAATGCAATCAGGGAGTCTATTTATTCAGGACCACATGTGCAGTGCTTCACCACAAGCTATATCTTAAGGCAATTTTCATCTCTACATAATGTCCTGAACCCTCCTGTTAAGTAGAAAAACAGTATTGGAAGGTTTCTTGCAGTAGAATAGATAACCTAGATTTTTCTCTCAAAGTATAAACCACTGTCCCACAGCATCTCCTCTTCTAAAATTATTTTCTAAACTTTATTCTACTTTCCATTTCTAATTTATTCCACTAAAATCTCTCCACTAAAGTATCTTACTTCTCTTTAAATATTTTCTCAAAGTGCATCACTTCCCATAAACACAGTGGCAAACAGCTCTTTTATTTACTTCATTCATTATTCTTCCTCTCCCCCCTGAAGGTGGCTACGTGCCATCCTTTCCTTTTTCACTCTCTTCAAGACCCGAATTATATCTCCAGCTTGTGGATATTGAAGAAGTTATACAGCTGCTGTCTTTGGAAAGAACTTGTTGCATCCTGTGATGCTGATACTTGATTTGATATTACTGATACATGAGAGAGAATCCAGGCTGCATGATCCAACAGGGAAGCTCACTGATACTTTTGTGTGGTGCATAGCAGAGTCCACTTCTCTATATTTTGAGTTGCACAATGAGGAGCCACAGTAGCGGAACTGTCAGATTAAAACAGCAGGATCAAATTTATCAGCAAAACTGAGGAAAGGGAGAAAGGTAGAAAATAAGGACTACAAAGGGAGAGATGAATGGATATATGTTTGAATGGTACAACATGTGGCTGAGGGAAGCCTTTCATGTCATCAAGTCCTGCAATCCCAGAAAATGCAGCATATTATGTACCCCTTCACTATATTCTCAGGCTCTTTCTAGCAACACTTAGAATTCCTGTCTGAACTTCTTTCATTAGAAGACTGTTTCAGAATGTCACAACTCTGATTAAGTGAGACCTTTAAACTTACCATGGCTGTTTTATACTCATTTGCTCTTTTACTGATATTGCCCCACAGATTAAATAGGTCATATTGCCCTCTGTGTATTTTTGATGCTGTTTGACAGATTTCCTTATCAGAGACTGTGCCAGCATGAGCATATTTTAAGTAACTCATTTAACATTTCCACCATATTCCATTCTCAACACTGTGCTTAAATCTTCCAAGCCCATTTTTGCACTCTTCTGCAGATAGATACATAATGGATCTGTGGCCTAGGAAAATATTTACAAATAAATTTATAGACAGACATGAAGCAGAAGCTTCAAAGAGCTGACTCTTACAAAATATATGGAAATCACTGGGAATAGAAACATAAACAGGACTAAAACTAGCCACTTAAATCTTCTAAATGTCTATTTCTAATCTAATTAATGAATCTATAGCTAACTAGATTCTTGACCATTGCAATACTACAGACCTACATTTATTTATACTTCCTAGGGGTTTCTGCCTGTACCTAATTCTAGCACTTAGGATGCAGCAGCAACTAAAAATATTGAAAAGGGAATGTAATAACAGAAAAAGCAGCAGCTGGAGGGAGCTATTTCCAATTATAATGAATGATATGGCATCAAAGTTTGCTATGCTAATTGTGCTCTGCACAGTGGTTGAGATTGTTCTAGAAAAGGACATAAACCAATGTCACATTCAATTGGAAGGCTTTTGTGAAGTGTAAAGATTTTATAGAGCATTTCAAATTTAATTTTGAATTTAGTATGTATCAATTTTCATGGAAAGATTAGCTGATCCATGCCATTTCCATTGGACTTTTCATAAAATCTTAATAATTTGGAGAATAAACACAGATTTTTTAAAAAAATTCTGCCCCCACTTCTGCCCCCAACAGCATCACTAGTACATAAAAGCTCAGCAACCTGGCACTAATTAGCCAGTCGGAATTAAAAAAATGTAAACAAAAACAAAGGAAAAAAAAAAGCCCCAAAAACCTACCTTGCCTCATGCTTATATAACTTATAAAAATTAGTCTTTTTTATGTAACTTGACTTTTTGCCATATTATCTATGAAAAGATTTCTATATATAACTACTACGAATAATTTAAAACATATCAAAATGGATCCAGAAGAGATTATATCTTTCAAAAGTGACCACAGGAGAAAGGACAATGGTTGCAGATTCAAGCTAGCTATTAAAGACAAAATATATGAAAGATAAAAATCCAATTACTTTTTAGGCACTAACTGATCTCAAAATAGAAATGATAGAACTTTTATCTCTATTTCTCTAGGAGAGTGTACAATACATTTCTTTTTATATCTGTCAAAGGGAGTAGGAGCATGGACACTGTCTGGCAGAGAACCAATGTAGAGAAGCTGGTCAGCACTTGGGGACATGATTTAGTTGTGGACTTGTCAGTGCTGGGTTAGTGGTTGGACTTGCTGGTCTTAAATTCTATCATTCTATGATTCTAAGCCAAAAGCTACTCTTGGCAAGATCTTCCTTATGGAATATCCATCTGCATTCTACTACAAAACACTTCTTACCTCTTTCAGTCTCTCTAAGCATTTAAGGGCAAACCCTCTGCTTACTAACCCTATAAAAGTCATTGGGGATACTGTCATATCTTGGTATTTTTTTTAGTATGTTCCACATTCCTAGCCTGTCCCAGTCACTCTCCAGATACCCACAAGCAAGAGCATTATGAAAAGCCAAAGAACTTGAGCAGAAATGATGAGATGTAATTATGATTCAGTGGCACAATCATCTACCATTTGTTATCATGTTGTGCCAATTCATAATGCTGAGAAAAAATTATGAAGAATGAAACTAACATTTATGAATGACAGGAATCACTGAAATTTATGGTCTTATTTGGGACATATGGCGTATACTACATTTCTTTTCCATTTAAAAATAGGGAGCTGAAAAGTTTTGTTTGTTAGCAGTATCATCTCATGTTGTAGACTACCTCATAGGCAACTGAATTAAAGGTAAATTACATAATGTTTTAAAGCCTTCAAATTATCCTGGAGATAGCCAAACCACTCATTAGAACAGTAAGAATCTATTGAATACACTGAAAAAAAAATTGAAAATGAACTAAAATAATGTGTATTACCTTACCTGTGTAACCTTCTCTGTTACATTGTGCGTTCGGTCTTTCACCTTAGGTGCAATAATTGCTTTCTCTGAAGAAGGAGGAGATGAAGATTTTTTTTCACTTTTGATATCTGAAAAGTTCAGTGTGAGTTGGGGAATTTTGTTGATTGTACTGTATTTGTTGAGATTTGAATCCGATGTGGATCCCAACAGACTTGACTTGATATGATTAAAAGGCCCTGAAAAATCGGAACACACATTTAGAATCTGGGAAGTGAAGAGAAGTAAATTATCATTAATGCTTAGGTGGGATATCGTAAACAGGTGATTAAAAACTATTTTCCTGTATAGTACTTGTTAATAATAAAAACTATCTACATTTTAAAAACAACTCTTTTGCTAATAAGATTGAAATCTAGTATTGGCTATAAATATGACATTTCCTTTACATATAACCCTCAATATTTTTAAAGTCGATGTTTTCCAAATTGCATAATGCATCTATCCTTACTTGTTTTCATGTTACTGGGAATGCTGGTGTGCTCTTATTATAGTTCTGGCTGAATATAAAGACTATATGCTCATTTGTTTATAAGAGCGGAAATAGGACACAAGATTATGTAAGAGTGCCTGGAATTAGCAAAGGCTCTGTTATCACATCCCTACCTTGCTCATGCTCATGATAGTTCAAAGAAACTGGAAAATTGAGTAGATTCTCAAAATATGTTTATTCAATTGTCATTGCTAACAAAATACTGGAAACTACAGGGATACTCATAGATAGAATATTAACAGAGTATATATAACCTTCTCATACTATTTTAGTGTATCATGAAAAACAGAATTTGCATACTTAATGAGATACACATTCTTTATAATTATTCGTTTCATTATTGGACAGAGTTGTTTAAATAAGAAAGCAATATAAATTATCAGAATACTTGTTTTGTACTGTCATCATAAGGCTCATTGGGAAGCCAAAAGCATTCATTGTAAGGAAAAGTTGCTTTTGAGAAAAATATTGGAAAAAAGAACTATAAAGATGTTTAGACCGTGAGAGCTAAATCCACTTAGGGATTTAAGAAAAAAATCCAGGTCTTGCAGTCAGTAATAATGTACATAAAGTATGGGATTAAAGGGTATTTCTTAGATCCACATGAGAACCTTATTTAAGGTTGCATTAATTCTATTAAGGGCAACAATGTGATGCATTCCTCTTTTTCTTCTTTTTGAGGTTTTCTTTTGTCTTCCTGAGAGGAAAACAAGAACGTGTATGTCAGGAACAGTCAATGGGATAGGATTAGGCCTATGGGGTAAATTGCAAAATCAACAGTCAAACAGTTGATTTTATTTCCAATGTGAGAATGAATGAAATTCAAAGCAATCAGCTGCCTAGGGATGGCTGTGGGGAGATGCTTTATGCTGTGCTGAATTCTTTTTTTTTTTGGCAAAATTCTCTAAGTGAGGGCTGATTTTCCATCACACCTGGCTTCAAATGCTTGTTGAAGAAGCAGACATTTAATTTTCTTTTGAAGCTTATAAGGATTTATACACGTTTTCTATCTCCTAAAATCATGATGATTGTTTGTTAATATGGGATAGAAATCTCAGATAGAAAATCTCTATCACTCCATTTCAGATTTTGCCACTGTGCAGAAAGGAATTTAAGATGACAAGGGAGGGTATGATGGTCTAGACTGAAAGTTTGTGTGCAAAAAAGAATTTGTGCCTGAGTTCTCTAATCATTTAACTGCAAAACAGTCCTTTTTTTTCTCCTAGTATATTTCTCTGTGGAACAGCTTCATCAGAAAAGGGAAGAAAGCACTACCTTTCTCCTGCAAGGAATGGTAAGAAAGCCTGCTACTGAGGACACCACCAAGGGATTGTGATACTATATTTAAATGCCTTTTTGCCCAGGTGGGACCTGAATCTATCTTTCACATCATTTATATGAGTCTACTAAAAATTAGTGCTCAAAATGTATCAGGGCTCACAATCTCCTCACAAATCAGTCAAGTGACTAATCTGGCTGGTGCGTGCTAATGTACATGTGGTCAGAGTGCAGTTTTCCAGCCCTGCTTCCCTGTTTGTTTGAGCAATAGTTTCTGAGTATTGAATCAGTCTAGATGTAAGCAGGATATCAAGCTGAAAACATTTGTCAGATTAATAAGATTCTTCTTACCTTAGGAATTCAAAGGTAAGAGAAAACTAAGATAGCTTAGGCAAATCTGTAGTTAGATAGTAGGCAAGATTTTGTTTTATTAGTAACTTTATAGATGCTTAAATTGCATTGAACTTTTGGTTTCTGAGATTTACATATTTTATTGCTTCCATTCCAAAGAGGATTACTCTCTCTTCTGCCACCTAATACTCATGCCCTGGAGCATGATATTAGGCTGAAGTTCATTGCACATGAGAATAAAACCTTGCTTCTTTTCCCCCACCTTCTTTTGCTTTAGAAAGTGGTGAAAGGTTTAATGCACCTCATTGTCAATGGTAATTGATTGAAAGACAGTATTAGCTTAAGTACAGCCCAGGCTGACAGAAATTGAGCTGATACTTGACAGCTGGTGGACCATTGCTATACTGTCATAGCAGGAAGCAGAGAAAGGGGGCCATAACAAATCAGTCACAATTGATAGTAATTGGCACCCTGATTGACAGTTTCAGCAGAGGGGCAGAGAACTGAATAAGCAGGGAGAATGACTTGCTTCTGCTTCACCTAAAAAAGGAGAATCTTTCAGGTTAAGTTTGATCTCCCCATTTTTATGGTAGGATTTCATTGTCCTTGCTTACATAATGCCTTGAGAAATTATTTCATTCTCCTGAGCTGTCAATTCATCATCTCTCACCAGCAGTAAATTTATAAAAGTGTACAACACAAAACCTGTATGTGTTTCCCCCAAGATTTTGCCAACATACACGTGAAGCGAATGCAATGATTTTGTAGTCCACAAATTATTTTACAGAATCTAGGTCATGCACTGCATGCAGTTTGGAGAGATTTTACCCGGTACACACACTTTTTGCATCATGCATGAAGTCACAAACCCGTTTTCCCACAGATACAAATATGGCAATTAAACTGAACACTTTAGTAAGTAACCTTCAGAAATGGAAGAAGTAATTTACGGATTATGTTCAAATTGCTTTTAAAACATGTAGCTCAATGCTGGTGAAAAGAAACAGTTTTTAAATTGCACTAAATGTTATTTAATCATGAAATTGGCAATGAAGTTCATGCATGCGCATTTTGATGCTACAGGAAGCTTGAAACCATACCCCCTGCCATCCAGGAACGTGAAACTAGTTTTAAAGAGACAAAAGAGGAATAAGTGAAGATACTTCCACAAGGGTCCTGATTATCAGTTATTTATTTTTGAGAGAGTTAATTGAAAACTAAGCACCTTGTAACAACGGATCATTTGCTAATGTCCTCATACAATCACACATCCTTTTACAGGTAAAACTCCTGGTAGCTTCAACAGAAGTTTTGATGGCTTAAGGACAACAGCACTGAGTTAAGTAACTATAATATATTCTACCTCCCTCCCTTCCTTTTTTTGAATTAACAGATAATTAAGTCAAAAGGCTGTTTAACTATGCCTTCACTTTTCCCAGTGATTCGTAGTTAGTGCTTTGAGACAAGAGTTACAGGATAACTATATGTTTAACAAATATAATTTATGTAATACACCTAGCCCTAGAGAGGTCAACATGAGAATGTTGCATTTGAACATTTCATACAGCAGGCAAAGTGACATGCCAAAAAGTGTGGCTGATTGAAACACTGGAAGGTACAGTCTAGATATATACTTTACCTTTGACATTGCGACCATTGTCTGGTTTTCAGCATAATAAAAGTGGAGAAAAAGACAAAAAAAAGACAACTAAAATCTACATCAGAAAAAGCAGAAAATATGACTTCAAAGTGAGCATGGTTTGGATTGAAATATTGTTGTGCCTCCTTGACTGTATTATGAAGACTTTAAGTGAAGGTGAAGTTACTCTGACAATTGAGATAATGTGTAAAAGTGTTTGGAGTAGATAATCAGACAGTAGGACTGGCTTTATCTAACTTGCCTTAATAGAAACATGATAAAATTACTTCTCCACAAGTCTGGCAGTGGAGGACAAAAGTGCCAAGAAGAAATAATTAATTTCACATAATTGGGAGAAGCTGAGGCAGAAGTGCAGGGTGGCTGCATGGCGTGCGGGGCTGCACAGGAGGCCCAGCACAGACCCCCAGGCCCCCCATGCCTGCCTAGACTTGCGTGAGGAAATGCTTTTAACATGGCAGCGACCTAAGCAATGCCCTTCTGAGGCAGTGCTGGAGAAAGATACACCTCAAACCTTTCTTCAGCTCTTAGGTGCCTTTCCACAAGGAAACAATGGCAAAGCTTTCTGTCCTCACAGGCTCACCTGGCCCTGAATCCTCTTGGGAGATCAAACCTTTTCAGCGAGAATCTTATTATTGCTGTTATTACTATTTTAAAGAAGCCACAGAGGTGCAGAGGTAGACGCCACACTGGTTCATGTGACAATGACGTGATCCACGAGCCACCGTCCCCTTGTGTGGTGCCCTGCTGGCTGTGGCTCTGAGGGGCCTGAGGTGTGCTGGCAGGGAGCGGGGCCTTGCTGCTGGTGCGATCACCTGCTGTGACCAGGTCAGCAGCTCTCAGGTGTGCTTTGGGCTCACACAGACATTCTCCTTGTTAGGCTGGGCTGACAGGCCACCTCTGAGGCTGAGGTGTTTGTGACCTGGCTGTCCCACAGCAGCCCGGTGCCTGCAGAGAGTGGTCAGCCCTGCTCTGGACAGAGGCCAAGGCCTGCAGCGGGGCATCGGCGGTGGCGCTGGGCCCTGTCACACCTGCTGCCCGCTGGCTTCTCCTCAGCTGCCAGAGCACCGGGGACTTCCAGCGTGGCACTTCCAGCACCACATCCCTCTGCACGCGGGCTGTGGAAAGGTGTTCAGCTGCTCCCAGCCCAATGCCTTCCTGGGCCAGGCATCTGCAGCAGTACTGGAGATTAGGCTGAGCTGGGCTCAAAAGCCTCTGCTGTTTCAGAAGGCTGCAGACTCTGGCTGAGTCCACTTGGTGACGACAATAATATTTCTGAAGGGTCCCTGTGAACTTTTGCCTGCCTGCAGAATCTGGATTGCTGGTGTTTCACGTGAGGCTGGCTTAGCAGCATTTTGGGTGGCAAGTTAAGACACTGTTCCTGCCTTTTTGCTTTTGCTGTCATACAGGCAAATTTAAAATGGAATTTGATCCAGTACACCCAAATGAATTTAAAATCCTAAGGTGTCATTTTTACTGTAATATCTTTTGACATATAATGGGCACAACAAAGATAATTTTAAAGAGATAGGCAACAAGGCTACATAATTAATTTAACACATGAAATAATTTCTATATTCAATTGCATTATCTTAAAATTTGACTGCAGGTAAATTTCTGAAGTAAGTAGTAAGCTAGATAATGTTATTCTCTTCTTTCAGAATTCTGCTTTACTGATTCAATTAATATTATTTGAACTGGAAAGGATAGGAAAAAATTGAATCCTGGCTTACATTTTCAGATAGAGTAGTAGTTTTTAAATGATTTAGGAAAACTCAAAGTAAACATGGAATGGAAGATATGTTAAACTGTTTCCTTTGGTAAGAGTTTAGCCCTTTGGGACTGTAGTTTACTTTTCCTTGTTCTACTTAGGGTTTTGCATTCTTCCTGTTCAGAAGCTGCAATCCCCGAGCAGATGATTTAAGCTGATTCTTGGTTGCCCAACTTGCATCGATAATTTTTTAGCAACAATAAGGTTTTATAGCTCACTGTTGAATTAGGCAATTGGGACTTGCTGGATAAATTTAAACATCTTTTCAGCATAAGGTGTCCAATTCTAACATGATTGTAAGCAGATGGCATCAAGGATGGTTACTAATTCTAATGCCTTTCTGAAACCCATCCTCTCTTCTGCTGAGTTTTTCTAGAATGACTATGTATGACATAAACTTAGGGCCTGGTTCTCTACTATTTTGTAGTTTATGCAGAGTGAAAACAGTTTTGTCTATTTACACTCTAAGTGATCATATTGAATGAGAGGCCTGAGGAATTCAATTGGATTATTGACTCCTCAAAGTAAAATTTATTTTCCTTAGTACTTAACATTTAAAATTTATTTTCCTTAGTACTTAACATTTTACATAAAATGGAGAGAGAAATGTTTGCTCCTCCATTCAGCAAGTATTAAATTATGTGGTGATTTATGCATCAGCTTTCTACCACTGTAATCAAAGACACTTAATATTCAAACTGATTTTTACACATTTTCATAGATATATAACTGGATGAAGAATGACCATTTGGGAAGTACTATAATGAAAAATGTTCTGAAAATAGAAATTGAAAACCGGATATATTTAAATGTATTTTGTTTTAAAGACGAGTTTAAATGCATGGGGAAGTTTAAACCAAGATAAAGCTTATGCAATAGGTCCAAAGGACATGCCAAAATCCAACCTTGGAGATTTTTGCCTCCTGATTTTGAAATCTTGTCTTAATGCGATCATAACCTATAAAGAATGGTATGGTTTAAGGTATGGATTTAATTGAATTTTCAGGTTCATTTGAACTGAAAAAACCCCCCTCATGGTCCAAAAGAAGCAGAAATTAAAAAAGAAGGACTTAGGTATTATATTTGATACAGGAAGAGTGACTGGAAGGAATTATTAGTTTTGCTATTCTACAAGTTATACTGGGTTTCAGAGGAACATTCACACTTATAGTTTAGGAAATGTGTAGAAGCAAAGGGTTCTTGATGTGAACTTTCCAAAAAGCAGAAGAAATTAATGGGATTTTACACTTGTGGTCATTGAATAAGAGATAAACAAGCCATCGTTGAAAATGAAAATTATTTTTCCTGCTAATTTAAGAATCTATACACATTCTTCCATGACATTATTTCTTTTGAACCTTCAAATATTGCCATACATTCCTTGTCATCTGGCCTAAATATAAAGGTGTGTAATACAAGTCATTAGACCATCAATAGCTTTTAAACCCCTGTTTGCTAAGCTCTTTCCCAGGTTTCTTAAACTCCCTGTCTTCAAGAGGAAATCATGGACTACACTCCATGGATTTAGGAGAGACAATGAAAATGAAGAGAGAGGAAATCTTTGTAACTTTTGCTGGTTGCATGGATATACTAGCACATGGAAAAAATGACACTTAAATGAAGTTTACACTAAGCATTTCACCATTTCACTAGGTGTTTCACTATTCATTACACAAAGCATGTTGGTGGAGTTGCTAGGGATATTTTCTTCAGCATGAGAGAAAAAGCATGTCTCAGTGTTGGATTAGTGAATGTACAATCTGCACATTACAGATTTAAGAGAAATAAACTTATTAGTCTCTGCAGTAGGATTTCATACAATCAAAGACAATATAATAAATGTAAGTATAGGAGAGAATGGTACATGCAATTATAATTTGATCACCTGATTTTTTTCCCCCCAAACACCAATATTAGCTTTAGGAATGCTGGCCCCAATATTTTCTATATCCATATAGAGAAGATCAACACCATGATTGTCTCCTTGGACATGAAAAACTCCTTGGAAATGGAAAACAATATTTAGTGTACATAAGCCTGGCATATTTGGTCCCTCAATATTTTCAATGCTTCATTGAGTCATTATATTTAGCTAACTATATTTAGATTTGCTTACAAAGTGATGATTTTTACTATGAAATATTGAAAAAATTCCTTTTTTAGTACATCAAAGAATAGTGATTGACTTTCCACCATACCTTCACTTGCGTGACGGTCCCTAAAAATGTTCTTGGGATGGACATTAAAGCCTTCAATGTCATGTACTGAAGAGGCTCTCCGTATACTACAAATACTTTCCTTTGATCTGGAATGGGTTAGTGGATTGCTTGTCTGTATCATGTCAGGGTAGAGTCTGTCCCACTGCTGCTTAGGCGACGAGTGGTCAAGGGGTCCAGATATATTAACCAAAGGTGAACATTTACTGTGTTGAATCAGTGCTTTTGTATCATCCACTTCTGAAGGACTACAGCTTTCTTTTGTAGGAGATTTAAAGTGCTTCATTGCCACTGAGTCATCGCTGTGCTTAGATGAATCGATTATGACTGCGTCGGGGTCTTCCTGGGGTAAGGACTGCTTTCTGTATGTTAGAAGTCTCAATCCCGGTAGCCGGAACCCAAAAAGTCTGCCTACATGTAAATACACAGAAACGGAAGAAAATATTACACATTAGTGTCTGGTTATTAAAATCAACATTTTTTACTTATAATGAATGATAGTAGTTATTCCTAATAAATGAAAATGCTTAGTAATGGAATGTGTAAATATACAAATATCATATACCTCCAAGTTTGTTATAGTTGGGGTGTTATAAGATTTCATAATTCAGTCAGACCTAAGTTTTTGAGCTTAGAATGGGAATAGCAGCATTAATTCTACAGCTTATTTTAAAAGCTATGGGATTCAGATGATCCTTTCTAAATTAAAAATCTATGTATCTATAAAAGACTGCCAGAAGATGTCTAACTACTTTACTTGGTAGTTGTTATCCTGAAATGGATATTTGTGAATTCTATTATTAGTGAAACTCCATGTGCTTATAAATGTACTGCTGATATATGCATTTATTGCCTACAGGTTAAACAGGAAGATATCAGTGCTAATTTCTTGGGTTAGAGAAATGAGCTGTATATCAGTTTTGTTACAATCCTCTCCAATACTTAAATCTGATGATCAGGTGAAACAATTTTAACAAGTTTAAAATGAAAAGTAAAGGAGCAAAGCAAAGAAAAAAGAGCGACACAGCTCTCAAGCCTCAGTTGCACCCATCCAATGCAATTATTGTTTACATTTGCATGGGATGGGCTGAGTTGGGCTTGGTGTGTTGAATGGCAGGGGAGACCATCCTGAGTGTGTGGAAAACTAACACTTGGTGTAATGGTAAGAAATACCAGTAGCTGAGAGGAAGAGTATAATATGGTGCATAGAAAGAAACTGTAGAGGAAGAATTGCAAAATTTACAGAATACCCTTCTAAAAAACCAAACCTAAATAACAAATATTGTAAAGTTTTGTGTAATACAACTCACAGATGGAGGCACGGGGACTTCAGATGTACAGAAAACATATTAAACAGTTTAGAAAAAGCAGTGCTAAAGAAAGTTTAACAAAATAAAATAATTGAAAAAATTGAAATGATCAGGTGTCATTGTATAAACAGTTTGACTTATTTAATAACTTTGTTATTAAATAAGTCAAATGTTATTATCTCATCTCTTTGCTACATAAGTGTTTCCAACAGTGAATCAATAGTGAAATGATTTCTTGGAGAATATTTCAAAGTATCTTCTTGCTCTCTCTTGCTGGGATAAGAAGTTCTGTTTGGGATAAGATTTTTTTTTCAGTCAGTTTAAATTGCCAGCATTTGTAGCTACATAACATTTATTAATATTTATCACTGTAATCTATCATGTGATACTGACATGTTTTGAAATAATCTGTCTTTTATGCCTATGGCAGACAGTAATTGGAGAACAATAGATGACCCAGTTTAATAATTTAATGTTTCAAAATGGATGTCCTATATATTTAGTATTGAATATGGAATTATATTTTGAGTTCTAAAGGAATGAAGGTGAGAGTACCCTGCTCAGGAAAACCTGCCCAAGAGCTAAAGCTGTACTAGATGACACCAAAGGTCCATCTAGCACACTGTTGGACTTTGATACTTTCCAGTGATGGGTGCATGAAGAAGGAAATTAAATCACTACATTGTGTTATTTCTCTCGATAAATTTACTCAGTTTCTAGCTATTTGAATTTCAGAAACTTCCTGAGCTAGAGATTGTTTGTTCACACCACACACTGAATGTTTGGTGTACCTTTCTTCTAGGAATTTGTCTCACTGTTTTTTAGAAATGGTTGTAGTTTGATCTGCAATGCATTCTATGGGAAAGAATTCCATAATTTTAGCATATGTTTGTGAAAAATACTTCCCCTTACTTGCTATACACTTGTTGTCTTGGGGAGTGCTCTAGTTGCTATTAAAAATAGCTAATACTTACTCCCTTTTTATAGTCTCAATACAGTCCCAATATAGTCTTAATATGTTACAGTTTTTCATACATCTGCTGAATTGCTCTTTGTATACCTGTTCTGCAAGCTGAAGAATGATTGTGTGACTGTATTGTGTACCACTGAACATCCTCCTCACTCTTCTCAGTTACTTTTCATTTCTAATGTAATCCTTTTTGATGATGGTTTGTGCCACTCCCAGACTTAGGGATCAAGGTAGTGATATAATGGCTTTTTGTTTTGACTTTAGTTCACTTCATTATAATCCTCAATATTTCATTGCATTCTTGAATTATTTTTCTAACTGTGTTAATTTAAGATAATTTTGCAACAGCTGAGAAATTTTGTTGTTGATTGTAATAGATAATTTAGTCTCTAATATTGTCTGCAAAAAAAAAATCCTTTTGCTGTTTTATCACTTGGCTACTCAGCATTCTTGCATAAGTATTGAATCTCATGTAATAGTCTGAATAATTTTTTGACATATTTAGACATTCTCACCTGATTGCAGGCATCTTTTTTATTCAAGTAATTAAAAATGTATAATAAAATAAAAATCCAGTGAGACTATTGATAACATCCAAGTGTTTAGAAATCTGGTGATTTATTTCCACCTTTTTCCCCCTACTTTAAAATACAAATTCGTGTAACAATCTTACTTCTTTGTCCTTGAAAATTTTTGAAAAAGTTTGTTGAATTCCAAATATTTAGCACTGAATTTATCACTCCAAGCATATACACACAACAGTAAAATAGACAGAAATATCTGTTATATAAACCAGAGTCATGCATCTTTAAAACAGCAGTTAAAGGTGCTAATTTTCAGTCTACATAGGGATTCAGCATATTCAGCAGAGCAGATATTTAGCACCTTGGGAGTGTATAGATTTCTTCTAACTTACTAAGTAAGCTTGAACACTACAACTGCTTACAGTTGAAATTAGTGAAGAATGTAAAAAAAATTGTTTTTAAAAATGTACATAGATTTGAGCTGTAAAGCAGCTTATAAATCAATTTTGAAAGCTTATGCATCCAAAGTGAAATTAATACTATAATTCTCTTTTTTATCAATTACGCTGAAATTCTTAAAAGCACCATTCACAAGGATTTCTGGCATTAGACACTGTTCAAGGCTTTCTGTTGGCACTCTATTTTAGTCATATTCATGGTGCTGCAGATGGTCTTTTCTGCCTCACCACGTTAATGTGACCATGTTATACTGCATTACTGATTTAGCTGTCTAACTGCAGTTCAGCTGGAAAGAATACTCAGTGAGAATTTCGCTTCTTGCTAAGACTTTTGGGCATGAGATAAAAATGTTAGCTGAGAAGCTTTTTTTGCTTGTCTTCTATAGACTGTAGTAAATAGTCTCAAGCCCTATTTCCTGCTTTTTAATTTGAATATGCCTAAGAGAAGAAGTATTGCTATTCTTCAGTGGACAGGCAATGAGCTACATGGTGTGTTGGACATTCATCTCTCTCCTGTAGCTAAAGTTATCAGGGGGCCCATTCAGAATTTGTGTAGTTTACTGATCTGAGCTGAGCAAGGAAGTATAACAACACCATTTGTCATGAAGCAAAATTCATTCAGGCCTCAGGCCTGCTGTCCCAGTAAAGACTGAAAGTGCCAGTGGAAGCTTTCCTGGCATCCTGCATATGGGGTGAAATCTTTTGTTTGGTAATGGACACCCCCTGCTTTGTGTGAGCATGATGTCAGAGCAGATGGATCTTGGCTCACAATACTCAAACATGTTTCAGATGCAACTGACTATTTACTATGAATCCAGAGATAATGTTACATTAAAATCCTTATTTTTTATTAAATACTAGATTGCCAAATTCTTCTTCATGCTGAGTCAGAGGTTTGTATGCTTGCGTCTTCCTAAGAGCAGTTGAGGAAAGCAGTTGAGTCTGAGTCACAATTCCAGACTTAAATTCCACCTCCTCCTTCAAACCTTGCTTTACTGAATAAGTAATTTGCAAATGAGTTAATCTGTTGGTTGCACTTGTTCTCTGTGCCATCTCAGCTGTTAAAATTTCTAAGGAGTAGAACTCAGTCCAAAAATATCACTGTAGATGACATAGGACTCTCCTAAACTGTTTGCAGATAGAAATGTCTCCAAAGTCTCAAACTCCAATCGACTTTTCTTGTGTTCCGGAAGCCTTTTTTCATTCTGTCTCATATTTAGGGAGATCAAAGGAGAAGACTTTGAATTCATGGAAAGAAAATTAGATTTATAGTTTAGATTAATAGTTTGGGGAAAAAATGCAGCAAAAAATCCTATCTTGATAATAAAAATTAATATCCTTGTTTTTCCATATGTATTGCAATAGGAAGTGCTAACATTAATAGAAAATTGCTATTTTTAGTTACTGAATACAAACATATGGAATTTTGTGTCAGGAAGAAAAAAAAAGGAAAAATGAAAATTAGTTCCCAAAAGACTTTATCAACAGTTACAATCATGTTTGCAAATTTTCTGCCCCATCAATACAAAACGGGGTATTCCAGCAAAAATAACTGAACAAGGATTTCTTTTGTAACTCAATTCACTTGCATGGCTTAGGATTCTTGTGTGCATTCTGTGCAAACATTTCATAAAAAGAAGGGAAATTATATTTGGCCTGAATGTTGTCTTGATACAGTGAAGGTATTCCCTAAAATTCTAGGGAAGAAAATGTATATTTACATACAAGACACAGTGTCAGAGAAATGCCTGTAACTGAGAGAGTTTTACCTTCTCTGCCAATTCTTTGGTGGTCTCTGGCTAGTGGTAGGTGCTGTGTTATCTCCTAAAGTCTGTTTAGCCCATGTCAATGGGATTCCTGCAATCCTATTACCCCAACTGCAGAGGGGTAATCCTAAGAGATGGCAGCTAGAAAGTTGTGATGGCTCCTCAAAGAATTGCTCAGCCAGTTTTTCTAGCACCACTAGCAGTATTGTTATTTTCATGCTGATGCAGAGCAATTATCCAAACCCCAGAATGTGAAAGTAAAAAGGAAAAATACTAGCTGGTCTCGAGCTCCCTAGCTGGCAGCTAGATTTAGTCTGTCTCAACCTTCTCTAGATTTAGACTTTCCAAAATCAAATCAAAGGAGCTCAAATGTACAAAGAGTTTGCAGAAGGTTGTCTGTGTGAGGTGAAGAAACTGTCAGAACTATTTCCTGTTGCAATGTATCACTTCTCCTAGGCTGAGAGCTGAACCAAAGTGAGCTGCTCATGTTTCTCTAGAATCTGTTGACTGTGCTAGGGTGTTGGAAAATATCAGGTCTTGGATAATTTTACAGTGGTGAATGACTGGTCTGGTTATAATATGAAACATATGTTACTTTTTCAATATATAAGATTAAAGAATAGAACATACATATTCAGAATGACCAACCCATTATAAACAGATTTCCTTGACAAAGGCAGGTAAGATAGGTTAATTATGATAGACTGTCCTCCACTGCATGCGCTAATTCCATGATACCTTTGTTCTGAAACTTCCCCAAAGAATAACCAAATTACTTTCACAAAAGTAGCACAAGTCAGACCTTTGCTGAAATATTTTCTCATAATTGAATATCACATAATTCCAGGATTTAGATTATCAGATATACAGACACAGATAGTTCTTGAATTGCTGCTCAAAGGCTTGGAAATACCATCTAGCAACCCATGCAACAGACTAAAAGAAACAATTGCTTTTGAGAACTGGAATCCCTAAACTCTGACATTCTAAAATAGCACCAAATACTTGAATGTACTCTATGCAAACACTGCAGCATGTGCAGATGCCTTATTTTCTGTCTGGGCACAGCAGGCCTTGGGACAAAGAATTGCAGAAAGAGACAATTATGTTTCTTTAAGTTCTTTTTCCCGAAACACATTGAAGCACACTTAAGTGGATAATTTTCTTGCTCTTCTCATTGAATAATCTTATTTTTGGGAGGAAAAAGCAAAGCATATGCAATTATTAACATTAGAAGGTAGAACTCATAATTAGACACTCAATACACTTCTTTTTTTATCCTCTGGTATGGTCTCCTTTAATTTTGGCACTTCTTTTAGTTTTCTCTAAAGTTTAAGGTTGCAGGTGTCTTCTACCAGCATAAGAAACCAGCAGTCTTCTTTATGTTCCCTTGTAAGTGAGAAAGATTTAACTTTGATATCTGCACATAGGAATCAGTAAGAATATGAAAGAAAGGGAATGAAGTCTCTGACTGCTTGTGGGGCTCTGCTCTGTGTGGGTGACCAGTGAATTTAGTCAGAACAATGGAAACAGGGTCTTCTTCAAAAGACATGTTTATATCCTTGAATGTTAATATGAATTGGTACATTTACCTGTTTTTCTTTCACTTGCTGATAGAAATGTCATTTTACTCTATCTTATACATTACAATTACAGGAGTTGAAGTGTTTTTGTAAAAAGGCTGTATGAAAAAAGAATTTTTTGTCCTCTCAGAAAGAGATTTTTCTTGCATTTTTATTTCTTAAATATGATTAGAAGTATGAAAGAAAAAAAAAAGTAAATAACTGCAATGAAATAAAATAGCAAGCATTGCAGAAAATACTATATCTAAATTGTTTGTTACCTAGCACAATATTTAGCTGTCTTGGTATGACTGTGATGGGTTTTTTGGCAGCTGGAAAAAAGAATTTATTCTATCTATTATATCAAGCTCTCAAGAAGTTCTCAGTCCTTCATCATCTTGGCTGCCAGGCTTCATAGGATAAAAAATATTGCTTTCCTCTGAGACAGGAAGCCTGAAGATATTTTCTATGTTTTAACACTGAATTCATATACTACTATCCATTTCTGCAATGTGTTTTGTCTCATAAAGTGATTGAAGTTTTTTTGTGCTCTGCATACTGGAACTTTCAGTAATAATAAGATGAGAAGTATCATTAAATTTGGATTTTATGTGTCATATAATTATACTAAATTTAATAGTTTACTTGTTATATCTATATTTTTGCAGAAATAAATACTCAGACAGTGAGAGCAAGAGCCATATTATGACTGCGCTCTTCTAGAAATATATAAAATGTAATGAGATCTTGAAATAATATAGCCAGAACAAAGCAATAAAAGGACTTTTGTAGATAGAATTTTAGAAGATAGATTTACCTGAAGAAGAGCCACTTGAAAGGTTGTTACCATCTGAAATACAATTAAACTAATTTTACAAAAAGCTTTTGCTTGAAACAGATTCAAAAAATAAACAGACTATTAAGAAAAGAAGGCAGAATATCAAATTTCCACACATTTTAGAAGCAAATTCAGGTAGCTTAATTTCAAATACAATATATGTAAGATGCAGAAGAATTGTTCTGAAAGTCCATTGACTTTTTATTTGGAAAATTTAAGAACTATTCAATTAAGAAATATTTGATAATGGCTATTTTTTTTTACATAGATCAAGATGTGTCTCCAATTACCAAGTTTTAAGCTGGCCAAGGTTCCAGACAGAAAACTAAAGTAGGTTTACACAGACTAACATGCTATTTCTCATGAAATGGAACTTCTAATTAGTGATAAACTTTTTGCTAAACAATGACAATTTTATTTGGATGAAACTTACTTAAAAGTTGAACAATTCATAATTTCCATCAGAAGAACAGATTTTATTCACTGACACTTGTTCAGAATATGAGCTTGATTTCATATTCCTGATAGGCCTCATTTATTTCATGTCTTCACAGCAAGAATTCTTCAGACTATGTGTCCTTTCCAGTTGCTCTCAGGTCCTTGAAATGCTCAACTTGCCTGGATGCTTAAAACTATGACGTAATAATGATGGGATTCTATGCTTGAGAAGTAAGACATGGTGGAGGTAAACTCCCTCATTTTTTATCTATAAATCTATTTTGTTTACTTATCTTAAAGCGAGCATTTTCATGTTGAAGACTATAAATAAAAAACCCCCATATTTCTTGTAAACAATATCCGTATAAAGGCTTCTCAAATCCATTGGAAATTTTTCCTGCCCTCTAGTAGTCATTTTTGTTTAAGCTTGAGATACCCTGATAGTTCTGATTTTTTCCTCTTCAAGGTCAAAATCTATAATTCAATTTAGCAAGCGCACAGATGTGTTAAGTTCTCTGTGCTAATTCTTATTATGAATAATAGAGACGTGTCCCTTCCTTCCATCAGAGAATGAAGCAAAACTCACTACCTTTATACTTTCCTGAGGGTATGTATTAGAATGTGAGATGACTTCAGAAAATCATTATCCTAGCCATCAAGTTACCTCCCAGAACCCCCCTGTTTTAAATGTCCTGAAAGGAACAGATAGATAGGAAACCTGTTAAAAATTAATAAAAATATATCACTGGAAGACCTGTGTGGTATGTATAAGTTGCCTTCACTGAAAGCTACTGAAAGCTGTGTCACTCCCTCTTTTTAATTTTCAATCTCTTTAAGCAGAGATTGCTTTTTTAACTGAATGTTTGTAAAAGATATAGCAAAATAGCTCTGTGATTGTAGCTGGGTGAGGCTGTAATTTAAACAGCTAATTACAGTTCGTGCAATCCAGGGAGGCTTCCCTTCTGAGCTGAGCCCCAACAGCAGCCATCGTGAGGAAACAGTAGAGCTAGCCCACTCATATTTCTCTGTCTGTAGAAGAAGACTAAGACAAATTATTTAACTCAGGGGCTGTTCTGTTAATTTAGGCAATTAGGTGTTTTCGGAGCACTGAAGGTGGTACTAGCTGACATTCTTCTGTCTTTTACTGGTGACTGGTGTTTGGCCATATTCCTTTGCTAAGAGTTCAACACTGTTTCAGTTTGCCTGATATTTACTGTAATTTACCTTGGAAATAAATACACATAATTGACACTGGGATTTTCAGAACTACGCTGCTGGTTGGCTAGATAGAAAACTTTGTCCTGAACACAATTTTTCTTGACTAGCTCTCACTGAAGATGAATTTGCTTCCAGTGGTGTAGCTAAAAATAAGATCCTGGACAAATTTCTTGTTATATTTCGGGCAAAGTTAGGGGCTTACTCTTACTTATTTCTGGAATTCTAAAACATTTATATGATCTAAGAAAAGGCAACACAAAAGCCAAGCAAACTTATTAGAAAAGAATGGAAGTAAGTATGAGTAAAATTCTCATATATAGAAATGAGACAAATCTTAGAAAGATTGAATGATGAATGGGCATCTATAGCAGAAATCAGTTTCTGTAAGTCTCACTTTAGGTGCACGTTGTACAAAAATATTCTTACTGGAGAAGAGGATGTTACCCAGTTATGGGGTAAGTACGTACAGAAGAAATTTCTGCACGTCTCTGAGCACAAAGATAGAACAGGGGTAGTATTAAATTAAATTTGATTAGAAGTTTAAACTAAAAGGTATGGGAAAGGTTTTGAGCTATACCCTTTTTTCCTCAAAAAAAGAGAAGAGTTATACATGAACAAGGGCTTCCTTAGTTTTACTAGGGAGCGGCATACCCTGAAAATAGAATTGCGGCAAACTACAAAAACAACAAAACAGAAAAGAGTGAAAAATTAGTAGGCTGTGATTTATTTATAGGGTTAGTGCATGCTAGGATCTTCCAAAATTTCACTATTTGGTTATACAAAAACTGTTCCAGCTGCCAGTGAGAAAATGGTGATAAATTCTTGCAAAAAAAAAAAAAAAAAATTAGGGGAATAAAGGATCAACTGAAAGGACTTTTATGCTGATATTTTATAGACTATCTTCAGTTTTCAAATTCCTGCCTATTCAGAGATTTGCTGCATATAAGATAGGATCTCTTGAGACCAGAAAGAATTCTATTTATACTCAAATGTGCTCATCAGACTTCTGAAACATAACTTTTTTTTTTAATAATCTATTATTATCATCATCTGCCAAGCCCAGTGCTGAATCAGAACCTGTGTTAGCCATCATCCTGGCACATAACAAATGACAGGATCCTTGTACTAGAGAGCTTACAAACACTGTTGAAAATATCTGTCAGTATTCAGATGATAAATTTTTAAATTTTTGCCAATCCAGAGCTAAATGCAGTCACTTAGCTGAACCTAAAAATTGCTTCTTGTCTTCCATAGATCTTAATTTGCTCAGAGGGTCCTCAGCTCTTTAACAGATTGAAATCCCTGTTCTCTTCACAGCATGAAATGCTTTTTTTATTAAAAAAAAGCATTAGATTTTACAGAATCACAGAATATTCTGAAATGGAAGGATCATTGAGTCCAACTCTTAAGTGAATGACCCATACAGGGATCAAGAACCATCCACAACCTCAAAGTTATTAGTACTCTGCAGTGACCAACTGAGCTCACCTCAGTAAGTGGCAGTGTTCAAAACTGTTAGCTGCAGCTTACAGAATAGATGCTTTTAGAAAAAAGGAAAGGCTTTTCAAAGGTACACTTGATAAATTTGATCAACTCTTGATAAATCCATTAGAGGAAGGATGAGAGTATGAAAAGTTATCTTGTTTTCTAGGTACAGGAAAATAGCTGCAATCTATTTGCTTCCTAATAACTTTTACTTGTCTCCTGCAACCTGACTCAGTCAGGGTTTTTTTTTTTGTTGTTGTTGTTTTTTTTTTTTTTTCTCTCATGTTGAAAAAGCATTCTAATATGAGAAAACTCAATCTAAGGAGCTCTGGACTGAAATCTCACGTGATCTGTGTGCTTCTGGGTGGTAGATGTTAATGTAATCTGAAATCTTTTGTCTTTTGTCATTAGCTATTGCTTTTCCTGGTCATTTGTCAGAGACATATTGCACTTGTTATGTGTCTGGTTCTCTCTCTATTTTTAGTCTCTAAATTCGTTGCTGCATTCAAAGGGATTTTGCCTTTTTTTTCCCCTGAACCAGTACCTCTTACTGTCCATTTTGTGCGTGATCTGGTGAAAAGAAATCACCTCCTTTACCTGTTCTAAATAGAGTATGATCATGAAAAACTATCTCTTGGAGAATCTGCTGTGTACCTTTCTTATGCTGGGAACATGACTTTAAAAATATGTTTTTACTGGTAAACAATCCAACTTCTTTGTCTTATTTTCTAGCCTCTTGGTCCCTCTCTGCCTTTTCTATATTTCAAGGCTTTTGTCTGTTTTAGTTTAAAACCACTATTGAACTGTACACAATATCTTGTAGTTATTTCTAGATGTTTTGCATAGCTTGGCCTCTTTCTTGCCAAGAGGAATTTTTGGCTATGTAGCATATTTTGTATCACCATCTATCCCATCCGGCCCACATAACAGTCTGCTCTGAAACCATAAGCAAGTTGGTAGAAGATGGAGCAGCCATGTGCCTGCTCTAATTTCGGCTGCTTTCTGGCATCTGGCTGTACCCACCAGCAGGAAAATGGTTCAAGTCACCTTTCTGTATCTCCTTTTGCACCTTCATCTCTCTCTGAGAGAGTCAGTTATGAGCTTGGAGGTCCACCCATTAAGTTTTCAAGAACTCTCAGCAAGGAAATCCCCTGTGTATGTCAGGTGTAAATATCATAAAACAAGAGAAGGATTTTTTGACAAAGTGGGGGTATTTTTTGCAGATTTCCTCTTCAGTGGCTTTTCACTTTAAAATGCAGCAAGTGATAACACTTGAAAGTGTACAGTGATGTGTCACAGATATCAGAACAAAATGTTCTTTTTCAAGACATAAAGCTCTGTTTTTTCTCCCCAATTGGTATTTCATCTTCTATTTAGTCCATAAAACCACAGTAAGCATGGACAAGCTGAACAATTTTATCTGTGTTATGAAATTGCTTTTTAAATGGAGGAAGGAAGATGTTTCAAACTCACAAAACCATGGTATACTAAAATAAAACCAGGATATGGGTATGGTTTATCTGATGTACTCATTGGAAATTTTTTCTGATGCAATTTTTTTATTTTTCCTGATACCCCTTAATGGGATTTTAACTGTATCATTAGCAGAAAAAAGAGTATTTTCTTGGTATCTCAAAAAAAAAATCCCAACAAAAACCTACTGTATTGGTTATTAAAAACCCCAAACCCAATGCAAAACAGAATAAGAAAAAGAAGCATGAAAGCACAAGATTTTAAATATGCACTGTAAAGCCTATTTACAAAGGCTTTTTAAAAAAAGTGGTATTTGGTGAACAGTAATTATTTGCAGACTGCAAGTTTCCAGTAATGGAAATTTTCTTTGCCATATTCTTACACACCCAGTCATTGTAGAGTTCTATGGGCACTTCAGGTACTGTGTAGTGTTTGCATCAAGAAAGTTCTTTCCTTGCTTCTCATGGTGAGAATTTACCAGTCTTTATTTCCTAGCTGGAGAAAATGGAAGTGTTGATTTAACAATTGGAATACTTATGTTCATTTGTTGTACTAATGTTGAAGATTATCTCACTGTGAAAAGGTATTTTCCAAGTGTTAATGCTCACTGTTAGAGCATGCTGTGCTTTACTAAGAGCTTGTACAAATGGGATGTGCTCTGAGAAATCTTGTGGTATGAGTAGATTACGTGAGTGGCGATGCAAAGCAGAAGGCTTGTGTGCTGCTGCTGCACAGTGAAGGTCAGCAAAAGAGCACATGGTCTGCAGATAGTGGGACAGAAAGCTACACAATGCAGTTGTACAAGAAGGGACATTTGTGTTGAGGTTTCTAATTTTGACAGTACTTATATTCCAGAGTGGAATGAAAGCAAAAGCGTTTCCTGTACATCCACCCCTCCACCCCCCCATCCTTCAAGTCAATCTAAATACTTCAATTTGATAAAATCTGGATATTTAATTATGTTTTAATTGATTTTTATATTTTCTAGTGTAATTTAATCACATTTCACCTACTATTAATCAAATGCCACCAATTATTTTTTATAAAATAAAAATATTTCATTTTGAATAGACTAAGATAAAATATTTGGGCTATATCACAATGCATTTTTCAGTTTTCTATTTGTAATTGATTTTTGTCAAGGGTAATGCACTTCTGTGAAAGATTTTAGTTTTTATGAATCTAAGTCTTAGTACTATTCACAAGATCTGGGCTGTTAGTACTGCCAAAGATCTGATAGATTGTTTTACCAACATCTTGCAGTAGGTTTGCTACATTTAGCTTATGATTTCAGATTATTGAGTCAATCAATGGGATTGCATCCTTTGCTAACCTTATTGCCTATGTTGATGACTTTGTCAGATAAAAGTAGAGGTAAGCAAAAAAATTTCATTGAGTAACTTACGATTTACAAGTTTAGATGGTAATGTTGGCTTGCACTTCTCAGGAGATGGTGCATTCTCTTCATCTGTTACATACTCAAAATTAATAATAAACATCATTGCTACTCCCTCTTGATTTTTCACTGGAATTATGTGGGTGTTGCAAATGAAGGTAGATCCTGCATATGGATTAAAAAAAAGAAAAGAAAGAAATATATAAATGGAAGGAAACATCTTTTTTTTCACTTCAGTAAGTCTAGTTATGCCAGCAGACAGTGAAGAATATTTCTTTGAATTCAATAATTGAGCATCAAACATATTATTCTTTAATTTAAGCAGTAAGGTTTTCATAGAAAGAAATACTACTGTTCATATTTTCTTGGATTCTTACCTTTACCAAAAGGTGTCTCCTTTGAAATGTCAATTTTATTTTTTGGGTTTTTTATTCACTGGAAGTGCCTGTATAGACGGATTTGTAATATGGAGACATTTAACATCAAAAGTAGAATTGTGAACACTGTTCCAACCACAGGCCTTGTGAAGAAAGCAGAACCTGATTCTTCTAAATGTTGAACATTCTTCAAGCATTTGGTTCTATTACACAGGATGAGTCATGCATTAAGTATTAATGGATGTAAATATACCACTCTTCTTATTTTAGCTCTCAGTCTTTTGGGGACTTTGGGGAAATATTTAGGTTTGTGTTAAAAATTATATTTGTTATTTGTTTTACTTCATCACAAAAATCTTCTAAACTGTGCTAATAATTTTCAGTAATTTTCAGAAGGGTTTGAATTAAGTATATATACAATTTCATACATTCCAGTATGAATCTAAAAATACTCTAGCTTTCACATGTATGGAGCATACTCAGCCTACACTAAAGGTAATATAGAGTGTAAACTTTCAATACCTCTGGTGCCCAGAATATTCTTCTTTAAAAACCTAATTACAGATTTCAGGAGTTCTTTGTGTTAATTCTTCCACTACAGCTTTAGAAGTTTCAGTTGACAAGGTCATTAGTTTTGATTTAATTCTTTCTATTAATGTTACAGAACATAGTGATTCCAAAAATAATGTGATTGCTGTAAGCAATACAATAACATGCTAAAAACTTCATTCAGGCACAACTGTGAGATGGGGTCTTTTAATGATAACTGGGGACTGGTTAAATGTACATTATCTGCAATTTTGGCACTCAAATGCAGTAATCACTGAAACTTGACAGCCTGTGCAATTTGACAAAAACCGACCTTGATCTAGATTGCACAAGAATGGGTTTTTTGTTTGTTTGTTTCCATTGAGGAGAGAGATAGTACAATTTATATCATTACAACCAATACCAGATTCTGGCTTCTAATATTTAATGTAGTACTTGCTATTAGGTGGTATATGTGCCAATTCGAGTTATGTATAAAATTGACTTGCTGGCCTTTCAAGTTTTGCAGCTGTAAGTTCCATCCATTTAATAAAACAGTTACGCTGTGGCACTTGCCACAGTTTCCATGGTTACAAGCTCAATGTCTTTAGTAAACAGAAAATAAGCAATTTAAGACTGTTCCATTAGAGCTAAAAATAGAAGTGCTGCAGGCCAACCATTGCAACATAGACTGGTTAAACAGAGGGGCTAGAGAGAATTAAGAATAATCTTTGTGGTTTTAGCTAACAAATAAAATACATACTGAATTCAAAAAGTCAAAACTATGTTTATTGATGTGCTTGGAAGAAAATTATATGGACAGTTTTGACATGAAGACATGAGCAGATATCCCAGAATAACTGGAAGTGGAGCTCGGCTGAGGCGTTCATGGCTTTGAATAACACTGAACATCAGTGGATCAAATGTTTGTCACTATTTGCAAAGGAGGATGATGAGGACACTTCTTTAAAAACTTTTCTGCTTTTGAAGGCAAGGGTGTTCCAGCTTTTGAAATGCTTCCCACAGTGCTAAGTAATGACACTATTTCCCATTTGTGTAGAACATTCCGCCCTCGAGAATTTACGAACCTCATTTGTACTGGAATGAGGGATTTGCACCTCCGGGGAGATGCAGGAGTTGTTTAACAGTCCACAGCTTAAGAACACGGCAAAAAGAGCAGAGGATTGAAAATTTAAGCTGTATGTAGAAATATTTCAGGAACAAAAAATAGGAAAGGTTCATGTGTGGTTTAATTTAGCATGGTTCCTTTGAAGACCAAATACACCACAGACTAGTCAAGTCCACTGTAGTTCATTAGTCTGAATTTTTCCAAGAAATCCAGGCTTTTAAAGAGGAAAGGAATATTTACTTTTTTGGTATGACTGAAAGTGGAATGCTGCAAGTTAACCAAAATACCAAAATGCTGTAAGTTAACCGAAATACTAAAATATAATGACAGGCACAGTACTGTTCATGACACTGTTAGTGTTTGTCTTTAGTACAGACACTGCTGTCTGCTTTACATTATAAGAAAAATTCAAAATAGCAAGGAATACTCTAGTATGATTTAAAAAGAAGAGATGGGTACAAAGAAATAACGCTGGCAAATACAAAAGATAAGCTTTGAGTGGTTACAGTTGATAGCAATAAAGAAATAATAAGAAGAAGCTTGTTTACAAACAATCTTATTCGGTATTTGCACTCTGGCTCTTCACTGCTCTTCATTGCACTCAGCATGTTTTTCCTGTTTTGTCTCTATGCTGAATATTTCAAACGTGAGACATGCTTCTGATAAGCAATAAAAATGGTAATGTAGTTTTTGAAATTTGCATTTCTTATCTAACAGCACCGGGCAAGTGGATGATTTAATGAGAACAACAAAGAAAATTATACCTTTATAATTAATAAATTCAATATCCAGCAATATATTTGAATTTTCTCATGATTACTACTGAGGTGTAACCATGAAATATACCTTTTTTGCTCTCATGTTATCATCGTTGGAGATGATAGAGGACAAGTTGGATATATTCTTGTCATCTTGAATTCCATGGTTATAGGGACTTGTTTTCTTTTATTTAAGACATTGTAAAGCCCACTGTTTCATCTAGTTAAATTAGTGGAAAAATATCCATATGGGAAGAACAGATTTCACTCCCCTACTGTGTGGATATGATGTATGATTCCATGGTTATGTATTCAATAGTATGATTTCACAAGACCACACAGCCTTGTGTGAAACAAGTAACTGCTAAAATACATACACAAGTGACAATAAATATTTAAGAAATTACAACTTAGGGTATGGTAGGGTTATATAAGGATATATTGCACCATTTCAGCAATTCTGATGAAGGAAAACCTGTTTAACTATCTGTCTGCATAGTGTTTAAAGCTGACTTGCTTCCAGAGAGCATTACAAGTCAGGCACATCAAGCCAATTAATCTGGTTCATAAATGTTATTTACCTTTTCAGTGATTTTGTATGGAAGATTTTTGGGCAGATCTTTATCAGACTGCATCTTCTAGATACAACTGTATTCATTTATAATTAGAATTATGGTAGTTCCACTTATAAACAATTTGGAGAGGACAATGAAGCTAATACAACAGTGAAAACGCTCCAAATTTTCATATGAAAAACTCTGACAAGTAAACTTTGAAAAATGACAAATCCCAAACAACTAATTTGATTCAGCCTTCCTGGGAACAAAATCTTCACAGGCCATTTTATATGCCAAGCTCAAAGGATCCCTGAAAGGCACTTAGGTAATTTTCTTAATTCTGCAGAATTGCCATGTTTCACACATCAAGAATCTTTCAAAATTCATCATGGTTTTACAGGAAATCCTCTTGCCCTGAATGGGTTTTACAGTTGTGAACTGCATTTCACCATTTAAAAATTTAGATTCTTGCAGTCAGTGCAAATTTGAGGACAGCCTTCAGAAAGTGGAGACTGGTTTCAATATATTTTGGAACCAATTTTGGCTCCCCGTGCCAAAGAATTTATGACTTCTCAGATATTTTTTGTTACTAGAGCTGCTGTAGACAACCAACTAAGGCTACAGAATAGAAAATATTGAACATGTCCTCTGCATGCATGTAGAAATTTCTGGGCAGAGTGACCTCATACCTGAGTTCCCTAAGACTGTGATACTGTTTTACTTCCATGACCTACAAGTAATCCAGGGTAGGTATCTATACAATCCATAGCCACTTCTGCTCATTTAAAATTGAAGATAGCAAAGAATAAATCAAAACAAAACAAAGAAAGAGCCAACAACAGCTTGCCTACTAGGACAAGACCAAAGACAGTCAAAAAATAGAGGCAGAGATACTCTGCATTTCCAGATCTTGTCAGTCCTGTTTGCTGTTTGCCAGACAGCTCTGAATAAAACACGTCTGCAGTACCACAATTTTACAGTAATACAGGCACAAGAGAAAGATGCTGGATATTCTTTGCACTTTTATAAAATAATAACTTTTTATTTTGGAAATAAATACCCTTCACTTCCCTCTATAGGATTCTCAATTTGTCATCAAAACAAATGCTCAAAATGCCTTCTCTCAGAGGCATAAACGTAAAACTACTAATTATAGTAGAAATGCAATTAAATATATTTAATTTTAAATTGTGTACCAAGCTTAGTCTTAATTCTATCACCATTTTACTGAAACAGGGCACAGAAAGTCCACATGGCTCCTGTTCTGTTAGTAATAAAGTGAAATGTTCTTTTCATAGATTCTTTTATGACTAGTTACTGTGACATTATTAGAGTGTGATCACTATTATAATACATAGAAACTTAATATTGTTCTGTTAAGCAAGAGTTGACTTCTGTAAATGCAAAGAATGCTATGCAATGAAACATAACCAATCTTATTTTGTTATCCTATGTCCATATTTGTAGCCTTATTTGTCCTTTCCTCATCGCATGGCTTATGGGGGTTGCCCAATATTTGTAAGACTTCTCTGGGGAAAGAAAAGAGAGCTAATCTGAGGGAGAATTAATGTGGAAGATCAGGAAACCTTTTCTATGTTTGCCCGTTCATCATGGAATCCTCATCTTTGGGATGAGAAGCCAAAGCATGGCTTCCTACTGATTCCTAAACTTCACAAATTCAATATTCTCTTCCGTCCTCATGGCCAAAACCCCCTATCACTTTCTACTTCTTTCAGTTTGGGAATGGTCTTGGAAAGGTGCGATACTTTTCCAGGTGGAACATACAGGGAATTTAATGGAATTAAATTTATGTGCTAGTGTTGGGAAAGGAGATACTGTTGTGCTTTGTGCAGACATCCAGGAAGGCTGAGACAGTGAGCTTTATCCACCATGCCCAGCATACAAGTAGTAGCAAACCGCTCAGGACCATATGAAATGCAGTTAATGAAAGTCTTGTTCTCTGCCCTAAACTGGTGTTTATAATCCATTTTATCATCAAATGCTGGCAGATAAAGGACATAGATATGCTTTTAATATGGAGTGAGGAAGAGTCACAGGAACTGTGCAGTAGAGGAATTACTTGGAAGGCAAGGTGGGAAGGGGGATACAGTATCTTGTGAAATAAAGCTGCTGCTTGCACAGAGCTGCTAAGACTTTCACATTCCTCAAATGCCCTAAGAATTGGGAGAATATTCATATTTTATACAGCTTTGTGTGAGATGTAATTCTGGCTTTATTCTCTGTTGTTCCATAGCTACTTTCAGCCAAACTTTAAAAAAATGAAATGGAAGTGAGCCAAAATCTTTCTTTTTTCCTATGTGTTGTCAAGGTTCTAGTAACAAAATTTTAAAAACTTGTTTTAGAAAACAAATACTGTGAATGGTGCAGAAGAATGACACCTGAAATTGACTGGTTGTAATTTATTAATGAGACCAGTATAGCAAAGCATTTTGTATTCTTGAAAGGTTACAGACAAAGAAAAAGAAATTGAAAGAAAAACAGTACCCAGGGAATATTTGCTCTGCTTTGTGTGATTTTTGTGACTTTTCCTGGAAGAAAGTCCTTTCTTTTGTGCTTAAAATTCAGAAGCCTATTTACCTCCACTTTGAAGCCCACTCTAAGCAAACACTGTGTTAGGTGATGTTTAGTTGGCATTTAGGAACAATTGCACTGGGGATGTGTATTGAATATTCAAGTAAAGCCAGTTTGTCAAACAATGAGGCATGATGTGTATTGTGATGTGGGGACTCAACATGACCAATCAAGGACTGAAAATCCAATTCTTTCTGTTTCTATTCAAGCATAAGCCAGGAACAACGCAGTATGTCATAAGGAATATTGTTTTAAACAATGCAAAGTTATACTTTCTAAAATCATGCTAATAAGTCTATTCCTGTAGTGCTATATTGAAAATACTCATGCAAAAATTCATGCAGTTTTATGTTAAAGGGCTCCTATAGCAGCAAATACCTTTGCAAACCTATGTCACTGTTAACTAAAACTAAGTATTTATTAACAGATTTTCACAACTTAGTCTTCTTGTTTATACAATACAAATGAGTGGAAGAAGGACTCAATCCACCCTGAGAATATTTCCCAGCACTTTGTGATGTAGAACCACATTTCTGGAGACAGATACCACATAATTACTTGCTCAACTCAGTAACAACCCTGTGAAAAAAAATTGGACAAATACTTCTGTGTGTTTGTACCTGCAGCTTTTTTGCATCTTTGCCATTGATGTAATTTATTCAGACCTTTGGAGACATCTGATTTGTAAATACTCTATCTAAATTTCATCAAAACTTTGGCTTATAGGAAAGAATTACCCTTGGATTTTCCTTTCTTACATGCCCTTCATTTGTAATGTAGCTCCACACATAAGGAATAGGAGAAAACTTGATGCTAAGACTAAAGTTAATTATATTGGTAGCCACAAAAAGCATCTATTCCGAGAATCCCAGTTTGCATTGCAAGTGTTGCCTGTTGCTGCCCTTCAATGTGTACTGGTATAATTTTACTTTCTTCTAAAGGTGTTAAGACTGAGACATGAAAAGGGTTTTAATCAAACCAGCATTAAAGATGAATAAAGAAATTAAGTATAACTCAAAGAAATTCTTGATCCCATTTTCACAATTGAATTAGTAGATAACAGCCCCATACTATTAAACTCTGTCTCATAAATTTCCCTACAGAACTTTGGGCAATGGGTTATACAATTCTCTTTATCTTTTACCTGTATCTTCTGAGCTGTGTCTGTATGTCACCATTTTCCAATCCCATCTGACTGAAAATGAGCCACCACGAGTGGCAAGGATGGGGAATTCACATGCTTCCTCTATCTGTGTGATTGTCTATTCAGCAAGATTCAATGCAGAGAACAATTAAAAATAGATGGTAAATTAAAATATCCCTTTCCAATTGAATAGCTATGTTTAAGGGGGATGGGTAGAGACAAGAAGAATGTATTTGGCTGATATTTATTAGAGACCTTACAGTGATTAAATGAGACTACTTCCTTTGACATTTTACTCCACTCTCTTTAGCAAATATTCATTCTGTCACTGAAATGGTTGCTGATACTAAGATTTGATTTATAGGACCATTTAGGTTTTGTAAGGTATTAACTTACACTGTTTAAAGGTGAGGGAAGAATTTTTAAAGTAACAAACTATGAAAAAAATTGCCCTCTAGAATCTGTCGACATATTTATTTCTGGACTGGCAAATATTAATATCTCATTTGCTCTCCTTTTAATCTCATTTGTAATATAATTAAATTGGCAGATAAATACTGTTCAAATGTTCATTCCAGCATTTCTTAGGCTACTGCATTGCTAAAATTATTGCTACCATCCTAATTATAATACCTACACCTACACTAATAGGCTATGGTGATTAATTGTAATGCTGAAAACATTTTGTATGGGAGAAAAATTTCCTGCTTTGTTGTTTAAGCATCTATAAACATGTACAGAAGATACAGAGCAATTAAATATTTGGCAAGGAAAGAAAAATGAAATTAAGTGAAAAATAAACAAGCAGCAACATGTTTATAAGGAAAAGACCAATTAAAGAAGCACAGAGTGAAAAATGTTGAAAACTGTACATGGAGGATAAAAATTTGTTTAGGTTCCAAGCTGCCTGTAGAATTATTCTATTGAAACCCCAGCTGGTCAAGAAATTGCAAAGCTTTTTTCTTTCTGACTTGGCTCACCTTAAAACTACACTTCAGTTTTGTCAGAGTGGTTTTGTCTAGAGCACAGACTGAAGTCAGGAGGCCTGGTTCTAGCAGTCAGTCTTGAACACTCAAGATGATCCTTCTCAGAGATACACTCTTGTATGTACATACATAGTGGGGGGAAAATGGAATCTGAAATTGTTTTCTGGATGGGTTCTCATTACTGGCAGTTTGAAAAGATGATATTCTCAAACATGAGTGTTCCTTGGAATCGTTCAGGCCCTAAAGTTAGTCAAAAATCTCTTGCACGTTGTCTTTTTCTTCCAGAAGTATATAGCAAATGGTGTTCTGAAAAGCAACGTCTCTGACTTGTTAATGGGGATATTTCTGTCTCTGCATATGCAGTTGAACATTTTGGGCCCAGATCCTTGCAGCTATGTAAAGTTTCTGAGTGCATCACTGTATTGCCTGATGCTAAGAAGTCAGACATGGAAGGTCAGGGCAGATTGCACAAAGGGGTACATCTTTGAAAAGAACTTAATAATTAAGCCTGTAAACCCTTTGCTAATCAATTGTTGAATAACTGAGGAAGGTTTTTCATTCTTTTGTGTATATGTTGCACACTATGTGAAAGAAGCAAATCCAGTGTTTCTCATCTTATTTTCTCAGTATAAATACTTATTTTGCAGACACTTGTGGTATAGTTATAGTGAAAGTGAGATTTAGTACATGATGAATTTCATAACTGAAGATTTTACCAGGGAAATGTTGCAAACATCAGTGCTATTTTAGAAAGAAAGAAACTGAAATATTTCACTGAGAAATTTTCAAAGTTAATTATTTATTATTTTTAAAGAACAATATTAAAAATTGATTTTTTTCTATACTGAGAAATTTTTTCTTAACTGTGCATTTTACTGAAAATACTTTAAGAAGTAATTTTCAGGATTAACAGTGAATAATAAATCCAGTTAGCTCAAATGTGTGATACAAATGTGTGAACTGAGGACATTTAAAAAAAAGAGGGTTTATTTTAGATACTACAATGTGGATATACTTGACTAGAGTTTTCTGTCTATTAACAAAAGAGAACTCAGAATGTAATATCTTAAAACATACAGCATCCCAGTGTGGGACAGTAATAAAAAATTACCAAAGCCCAATGTCATTGGACTTAGGTCAGCACCTCCCTGGGAAGGGTCAGTGATGAAAGATCAGATTCATTTCTGAAATTGTAGAGGTGGGTGAAAAAAGCATAATAGCTTGACCCAAACAACAATAATGCAGCACTATGCTTTTAGTGGTACCAAGAGGCATTTGTATTAGTTTAAGCAATTTTCAATATTTTTTGTCTTTGTCAAGACAGACAATTTTTAAGGGAAGGTCATAGCAGGAATTGCATTAATTCAGCAGAATCATGTGCAATTAGAATAGGTTTGAAAACAACTGGATTTCATTATGAAAATGCTTTGATTTTTTTTTTCATTCACATTTTCAGTAAGCTTATTTAAAGCATTGTACCAAACAAATACCAGAGGTAGAGTTCAAGGTGAAAAACATTGGTAGGACACATCCTCTCTCACTTTTTTTAACAGAAAAATGAAGAATTGCAGAATCCCAATGTCTGTTTCAAAATATTTTGTGATAATTTCAAATTTAAATATACCTTAAACATCAATCTTTGCAAAAACAATGAGGTGAGAAATAATGGTTCTAATTTCTTATTTTTAGTTAGTTGGCCAAGAGTTAGAAAATATTTAATTACATGTGCTAAAATTAAAGATGTCTTTTTTCTTTACTTTTCCCCCTCAATTTTTCTTTATTTCCACCTCTCTAGTTCTTTTTTTCCTCCTAGATATTTTTTCTAAACCCTCATTAAAAGCTCTGCACCTCTGGGCATTCAACTGAGAAATGTCTTATTATGTTCATGAGAAAAGGGATCTCAGGTTTGTTGAATATTGCCCATCTTGCAGAAAATGTGCAGACTAAGATTTTTTTTGTTAAAGTAACCTCATTTATTTTCCCAAATTAAACTACATGAACTATTTTAAGAACTAACTGAATAACCTTGTAAAGCAGAATAGAACAGAAAAAATCCCAAACAAAACCAAAAAAAAGAAACCTAAAAAAGCCCCCCAAAACTCCATTTTTGTAATTTGTTTCATTTATTCAAGGTATTGGTCCAGAACACAATATGAAGTAAAAGAGTGATCCAGATTCCATCCTCACTGACACTGTGCCATTTCAGGGAGAGTATGGGTTTTTTTCTGATACAGTTATTAAAATATATCAAAAAGAAGTCATTAAATGGCCATACAGTATGAAGGGTGTTACAGAAAAACAGATCAACAGCAGGTCCCCTGAGGCAAAAGGGAAATGCTGTCATTTCTGCAAATTTTCACAAGTGCAATGTACATTCAGTTCCATTGGCCAAATGGAAGGAGTACCATTTTCTAAATATAGGTGCCTTTCTTATTCAAATCATACCCTTGGAAAATCACACTCATGGAAACATATCCTTCCTGATGTTTTCTAAGTTAATTGATCATGAGTAGCTTGAAATACACAACCCCAAACTTGTAGGAAAAAAAAAAGTCCTCATATACAGGGGCAGATTTAAAGGCATTGTGTGCCTCACCGTGCTTTACTGTAATCCAGCAAATGTATCTAAAGGGGAAGAGTGGCCAGACACAAAATGAGGGATTCTTGTTGCATGCAGTAACTATTATAAGGTCTTGGTAGCAGGGACAATGATGTAAAAACCCTCTTCAGTGGGAAAGTCAGCCCTGAAAGCTGATGGAAGTAGTCAAGCTGCTTGGATCATAAAACAAATGGATGAAACCTCCCAGGACAAATAAAGTAGTGGTATTTGGGAGTTCTTTGTAACACAAAATCATTGGACTTTTAAAATGCATATTAATAAATGTGGTGGGAGGTCTATGTACAGAAAGTTTGTCAAACACATCAGCAAAATATTAAACTTCCTGTAAAAAGAAAAAGAACCTGTTTCCTGGTGTGAAATCTCCAAGCCAAACATAATGTATTTTTAATTCAAGTTCTCATTAGAACAGATAAATATGAATAACTTACTGGACTAGAAATTCACAGCTACCCTAGGGGTGGTTTTCATGACCTGATTGCAATCAGTTTAGACAAACAAAGAACAATCCCAAGCAGTAAAATTGTGGTCCTTCTAAATGGGTAATTTTCTGTCGTTCAGAAAAATGTAAGCAGAAATAATTGGGAGGAGAAGTCATAAAAATACATGAATGAAAAATTGCAATCCTTAATGAGAATGTTAAATAACTAAAGAGTAACAATTCAAAGTTGCTGAAGATCTTACCAAGTCCATCTGCACTGAGTGCAAAAGGGTAACAAATAGGAATTAAAATCTATATAGTGAATGGAGAATAGAGAAAGTAAATGCACATCTGTGGAAACTGAGAGGGATGAAATACCTCAAGTGGACAGAGGAATGTGAGAAGCAAGGAGACTAATGAGAGTAAGTGAATACTCTCATCAGTGAATACAAGAAGCAAAAAAATAGCTCCAGTAATAGGAAGAAATTCTTTATTGTGAGTGTCCTGAGGTTCTGTAGCAGGTTGTCCAGAGAAGCTCTGGATGCCCCATCCCTGGGAGTGTTCAAGGCCAGGCTGGATGGGGCTCTGAGTAACCTGTTCTAGTGCAAGTGGCAATGAAATGACTGTATGGTAGTAAGACTGGCATCAGTTTTAAGCAAAATAAGGAAACCTGTGATGTTAGATTAATTTAAGAAAGAATACCTGACAGGAATGTAACTAATGTCACTCAGTGTGTAAATGCAGACATTATTAATGGACGAGAAATCTAATTTTATATTTATATTCTTTGTATAAAAACCCCAACCAAGTAGTCATTACCGACGTATGCATTTGTAAGGTAGTCTACCAATTTTTATGCAATATTCTAATAAAGTAATAACACTGTAATTGTAAAAAGCTCATTACACGGTTTACAAGTTGTCTGAGAACTTCCAAAAAGTCATTAATGGAGAATCACAATTCAGTGCCAGTTTCTAGTGAAAGTCTGTAGGTACAGTTTGTGGTAACTCAGAGTGGGACTGCAGCAGAGCCTCATCCCTGATGGGCTACTAAAGAACAAGAAGGACGATGCTTGCAGCCTTCTGGAGTGATGGTGTGTTACTGTGTGTGGGCAGATGCTTGAAGCTCTCTGATATGGTATGGTGCTGCTCTATATGGGTGGATGCTTAAAGCCTTCTGATACTATATGGTGATACTTTGTGTGCCATGGCTGTCTGGACTGTGGCATATGCTGTGACAGAAGTCCACAGAAATGACCGCAGTAGCATTAATTTGCTTTGAAAAGATCTGAAGAAAATAGAAAACCCTTCTTTGAAATGCATGGATGCCTCATAAACCAGTTGTTAAGTGGCTAATGAGTCAAAATAGAAGCATTTAAATTATTCTGTAAGTGGGGCAAAAAATGCATTATGAAATGGTAAATTTAGTCAGGCAGTTGAAGAACCAGGGCATGTAGGCTGAAATGAAAAAAGATAGCTATAGCCTGGACTGTACTGTCTCACAAAAGAAATAATAGGATAATATGTAAGAATGGTGAATTGAGCCTGAATAAAGAAATAGAATAAGAAGTTGACCTTTTCCTATATGTATGGCACTTAAGGGGACTAAAACTGGACTGCTGCATGCATTTTCTGGCATCTAAATTGTTAAAGTCCATTGAAAAATGGAAGGGGGCATAAAAATGACCAGAGGAATAGCATTCTTCAGAATGGTGTGAATCTTGAAGATGTCAATCTCTGTTGTTTAGTGAAAAGTTGTTTGAGAAGTGACTTGCATTACAATGAGTAACTTCATTGAAGGAGTGCTGAATACTAAAGAGCTGTTGAGTCTAGCAGAAAGAACCTGAATGTCTGGAAGTTAAAGCAGATAATTCAAGCTGTATCTTCTGGATACAGAGGATCAGAGGAAGCAGTGGTTATCTGTGTTTTTAAATCAAAACTGGAAGAAACAGACAAGTCCTTTTATTCAACAAAACCACCTATGTAATATTCATCTTCATAAAGTTCTAGTGTTTCTTCTCAATATCTCATCTCAATCAAGGAGGAATTCAGTGCTTCCTAACTTTGTTCTGAATACACAGTGCTCCATAAACCAAGATGCTGTCTGTCCTTCCTGTACTTGGCATTAAAACTTCATGTGTTCTCCTTAGTCAATTGGTAAAATTTCAAAAGCTGTTCACGATTTTGTCAGATTTCAATGTTCTGATCTTAGTAAGAGGAGGGATTGCAGTGGAAGCAAGGCCGAGTGACATGGGAAGAATCCACAGAGGCTACTTGCCAATGTAGGGAGAAATTTTGTGTGGCCAAAGCTCAGTTGGAGTTGATGATCCTGATGGGTCCCTTCCTACACAGTGTATTCAATGATTCCATGGGATCCCATTTGAGCATGTTTTAGCACATCCTTTTGTAATTGTGGTGTAGCAGTGGATTAAATCAACAAAGCATGATTCCTAACCTCTTCCTCTATCCTGCTGATGGACATAGCAGCAGATGGCTGTGGGTTACACATGCCTGTTTTTCACTCAGATGCATCAGCAGTGCTCTCCAGGGCAATGTGTGTGGAGGTGCTGTGCCTCTGTTCTCATTATCTCCTCATCAGCTAAGGGCAGCGGTTCCAACACTGACCCTCCCAATAATGGCTGCAGAGAATGTGTCTGGCTGTCTGGGCTGCATGCATTGCTCAAATAGCAGTTTCCTGTCTCCTTTAGGAAAAAGGCACAGGACAGATGGTGATGCAGGGTGAAAGCACTGCCAGTGCAAAATCATTATCATTAACTACATCTCCCCACAAATAATACGTATTTATCTGTCAAAATGAAATCTCCCTTGTGAAATGTTAAAATTTTCCTTTGCAATAATTCTTTTAGAATAAAAGCTCTTTTTATCTACTAACAACTCCACCTGATTAACTAAGAGCATGACTGTTTCTGGACATGGCAGTGGAATTTATTCCTTATTTTTGAAAGTAAATCCAGCTTAACATCCCCTAACCTTCACAGAAAGCTCATGTTCTTAGGTTGGAATCATGCCCTTAGTATCCATACTTGATGGCTTCACATGATGTCCTGACTACCCATATGTATGTCCATCTGTTAGGCTGGCATGGTGCCCTCCCACAAGTTGCTGGACTTTGGCCATAGGACATGGCTGAAGACTGAATGCTTACTTAAATACTTATGTGACTTCCTGTCTGTGTGGGCGTGTGTGTGCTGTAACCCTCCTGCTCCCAATGGACAGGATGGAAGGTATTTACATCATTTGCTTCGGGCAAAACAGTCTAGATGTAACCCAGAAGAACTTTAGGTAGGGGTGTTTTTGATAGAAAAATGGTGAGCAATTCCATGAGTTGACTTTTCCAAGCTGGGTATGTAAATCTAAACAGTTTNCAATGGTAACTAGTGATTTTGAGACAGACCATTAACAGACACAAGAATGAAGTTTTCGTGTGCTAAACACTAAATGGAGGTGGGTTTAGAAAAGAATCCTTCTTAAAAGGGCCAGAATTTTGAAAGTCTTGATATAGTGTTTCAGCTTGCTTATTGTGATTTTATTTTACCAGCTTTGTTTTTCAAGTTGAAAAATTGTTTTTCTTATCAACTGCTTCTGGCTGGCATCTAGTTTGGAGCACACATCCAGGCTCAATCCACGTAAGCAAAATGTGCAATACCAAACTCCTGTCTCTGCAAACCCTTCAGCTGTTGACTCATGCTCTCCTCTGGGACGTGTTCTGCCTGTGTTTTTCCTTCTACCACGTATGCATGCTTCCTAAGAGATCCTATTAGGCTGTAAGATCCCTTGGCATCTCTTGTCAGATTTACTACATGGCACACACAGTTTTGACTTCTGATTTACTACTGGGACTACAGAGGAAAGGGAAAAAATAGATGCAGTAGAGGATTTTCTGGGGCAACAGCACCTAAAACCCAAATGAATATTTTTGCAAATGAATACAGTTTTTCCTGAAGTATATTTTCTAATATTTCCTGGAAGGTGAAACTTTGGTTGCTGCTGACAGAAAGACTGTGCTCTGCCTCATATACTCTTGTGGGAGGCTATGGCACATTCATCCCACTCACAAACCTTTCTCCAGGAAAATGAATGAATAAGACTCAGAGTTTAAGGTCTTTTGTTTGTCATCTTGACTTTCAGTTTCATATAACAGTCCATCAGCCTTCCTTGGACATCTGTTTCAAATGCCTTACAGTAACTTGTTTAAGACATAACATGCTTCAGGTACAGTGCAAAATGGAATTTATAATACTAAATAATGCAGTGTTCACAGCCACAGCCCACTCTTGTCAAACTGCGTGATCCATGTAATAATTTGTTTAGGTATCTGTATGAGAAATGAATTCAGCTTATAATTTTGTTCTTTTTTTTTAAATGGGCTAAATTGAAAACCTGGCTAAACAAGAATAAAAAAGGTTGATGCTAAGTCATCATGTATCCAGTCTTGAAAATATCCTTTTAGCAGAAACCTGTCAAATATAAGTCAGAGCATATTTATCTCATAATGATCTGTTTGCTGAATTTAAACCTTGTTGATTTGGAAGTTTAATGACTCTAGACATTGGTTATCTTTCAGTTTGTTAAAATGACAACCCTTAGCAACTGGGCAATGCTTGCTAGTATTTTCCAAGCATCTCCATTTTGGATTTGTTGCTTCTATTGAACTTCATAAAAAGTAGGGATGTGTGACTTACATGTAACTACTTAACTCATGTGAATTGTGCCTGGCAATTTTAAGGACTTCAGTGTTTTATCTGTACAGTGCCCTTGAACCTACACGTGTTGAAAATATGCACAGCACACACACTACACAAAGCACTATAATCAAAGGCCAAGATCATCTGACACCTTTTATTGTGTAACTCTGTTTGCAGCTGCATTGCTCAGTTAGAATTTTTAGATTGAGTTTCTTTCTTCCAAGGTCTAACTTAGTGGGAGTGTTGCACAGAATCAGTAAGTTATTAATCATAAGAAGACAACAGGGCATTTATGATGAGGAACTGGAACAAAACTTAACTTCAGGTATTCTGAATTATCTTCTGCAGGTGATAGATGTATCTCAGGTCTTAATAGGCAATAGTTAAATACCCTATATTAATTATTGAATAATTCATTATGTGCAAGACTGAGTAGTTAAAAAACAAGAGCAGGAAAATAATAAGAAACATGAGTGCAGAAAATGTGAAGTCAAAACTTCACATTGTAGCTTCATCATAACATTAAAGTTTGATAGATGAAGTCCAGATTTTTCTTAAATGCCTGAGATTACATTATTTTTCTAAGATTTAATGAGTTGCACAGATTTTATGTGCTGATTGAGTCACCTTTACTGCAAGAAATTAAAATGTGTAAATTACATTCTATTCATGTAACTTCTGACAATTTTTAAATGGTCTATTTATTTTAAGGTACTTTTTAATATACAAAAGATGCATTTTTCTGTGGGGTGAAATCATTACAGTCTATTGTAAGCTCATCCTTTTCAAATTGCAGTAGATAAATCTGTGGTAATCTCCTTTGCAAGTATGCCATAGAACATGTTATAAATACCACAAGAAGGGCAAAATTTACTGTGCAGTAAAGGTCAAAGTGATAAAACCAATAAAGGGTATAATGAAGCCCATTGGCTGTGATTCAGCTGGACACTTAAGCAGATGACAATTTTTTAGCTTGTGAGAAGTCCCATTGACTTAAGTGTCCTGCTGAATATGTCAGCAATTTGGACTTTGTGTAGTAATCTGTAATATCTAAATAATATAAAGATAAACAATTAAAATCTTAGCTTTGTGCAAATATCTGAAATGACAGTGAAAGAACTGAAGTATTTCCCAAGCCCCTTGTGAATATGAGAAATCAATTAAGATTTCAAAAAAATATTTAGGAAAAAAATCCATCCATACAAACATGTAATTTGAAGTCAAATTTGTATTCCTATCCTGTTTTTTTTTTTTTTGGTACATTTTAAAAACTTGTAGTTAGGAGTTTGCTCCTCATACTTAATTTTTACTTTCTTCAGGCATTGGCTTCAAGAAAGGCAGAGAAAGGTGGGTGAAGCCCTCTCTGTTTTCAGTGCAGCACCAGAGCCCGGCGAGGCTCGGGATCGCGGCCGTTCGCTCCCTGGGTGCCGCTGTGCTCTGCTGATCAACAGAGTATCTGCACTTCGGGATACAGCTCCATCTGCTTACTCCAGTCTCTTTGCTTCCCTTTACAACTCATTCCAGATGTCCCCATAAATCTGGATGTAAGGAAACTGTAGTGATCTCTTAACTCAGAAGAAAGTCATGCTTTGTGCCTCAGGGCAAAGTGATATCAAATCAAGTCTACTGGTGTCTGTTCAGCAGAAAATTTAATTCAGTTCAAGTTTTTTGAAGTCAATTTCAGTATCCAAATGATGAGCTTGATTTTCTTTTTGTTATAACAGATCTTGAATGAGTTGCTCTTGATCTGAACAAATGTGAGACAGGATTTCATACCCATATTGTGCATTTTCAAAACCAATGTCACAATTGCTCTGTATCTCTCTTTTGAGATTCCAAGCTAGGCTAAAGGCTGGCTGGAAGTTATTACAGAAATATTTTCATTTGAGAGAAATGAAATTGCATTCATCTACACTTTTGATTAATGTAGAAATTTTATGTTACCTAAGGAGACCTTTTTACTTCTTTTGGAAATATAACCAAATAAAAGTAACAAATACAAGTTTTTTGTTGGGGCAAAGACTTTTAAACTGCTACAGGGCCAGGTGTAAGTTGTAGTCTATTTATCCCCTCCTTATATTTGCTGGATTCTCTGATGGTGCTTCGTCTCCCATAATACCTTATAATGTAGTAATTAATTGAATTGGCAAAGTTCTGTACAAATGTTTCAAAAACCCCTAAACCACCCAAATTTACAATGGCTGAGAAAATAAAAGAATTCTCTGTGCATTGTTTTGATACAGGTCTAAATATTTGTTTCCATTTCTTCTGAATGGGAAAGTATAAATTTGGACTATCCTTATTAAACATCAAAGTATTTCCATGAATTTTCTTTTTTCCAATAACTTTACGTTAGCTTCTTTTAAACAGAGTATATTTTGTAGTTGCACTGTGTGTTTGGGCTTTCTTCAGTTTTTATTATGTTTATGTACCTGAGACTAGCAGCAAAATACAAAATTTTAGTAGATTGTACCTATGTTGTACAGTTGTAAATAACATGTCCAAATCTGCATCCCTCAATTAGGGCAACAGTTCTGGTTCAGGTGAGAATTCTCACTGTCAAACTCAGGCTGTTTTCTTTTCTTGAGCAACTCTGAAGTAAGAAGGCTCAAGTGCAGGATGACTCTAGAATAAGTATACATACTCTTTGGAAGAAACACATTATTTCACATCAGAAAATGCAAGTCTATGTACTTCTGAAATGTTACACTATTAATTTTCCCATGTTCAAGTTTATTGTGTGTTCTGGCTAATTTTGTGCTGATTCTGCAATGGACTTCTAAAACTTCCTTTCAACCCTATGCTGCCATTTGACACCAAGAAGAGCAGAGTGAATAATTTCACTAAATCATAACCAGTAAGGGAACCTAAGATTTAGATGAAAATAGAAATCAATCTTGCATGAGAGAGTGGGAACACTACATGTTCTGCAAGCCAGCAGTTCTCAGGCTCAAAGGGAAGTCTAGCAAGCGTTACAGATTGAGTTGTCTGGAAAAGGCAATGGAAAAGAAAAGAAAATCCTCTCTCTTCCTTGCCAAAGTCTATTGCCTAAACCAAGGTAAGCATTAATCAAAATTAAAGTGTGTCTGCAAAGTATAAAGTCAGTTCAGATCCAACTTGAAATATATTCTGCTAATCCATCCGTTACTTATGTTAGCACGCTAGCATGACCAACTCAATTTCTGTGCTTTGCTGGAATTTGCTATTACAAATTGATATTAATTTAAAGAAACACTTTGTAGGTTATTTTACCTTGTTTAAAGTCACATTAAAGTAATATTTGATGGGTGGTACAACAGACCATAGAAATGGTAACTCCTCCCCAAAGAATCTGAAAATGATATCATTTACCCATGAGAATTCCTTTAAGCGGTAGTAAAATACATGTAGCAAAATCCCTATTTAGGCACTTGCTGGAATTCCCTTGTTGCTAAATTTTATTTTAAAATAATAATTGTCACGGTGATATTTTAATAACCAGTATTTTAGACTTTTATATACATTTTAGTCTTCAAAATTTCTGCCATTGGATGACACCAATGATAGTGTAGAAAGCTCAGTTAATGAGTTTTGTTGCAATATAGAATCAGTGTCTTGTTTTAATTTGTTACCACCACAAACGCTGTCTGAAATGCTATTCTATGCCAAGTTTTGACAAAGACTGAAGTCCTGCTCCTTTCAGTGATATTACAGATGTGGAATTACAATTGGATTTTGCCTGTAATATTTTCCTAAAACAGGAAGATTTAAGTAGCCAAACTATGCAAGTCCTTGAGTAGCATAAGCCCACAAACAGATACTTGCATGCAAGAAAGCTTCATTCTTTTCACCATCTATCTGCCTTTTTGGTAATGTGAATTTGTCTTTTAAAGGCAGTGGTATATAACATTTGAAGTCAAAGTATGTCAGAAGACCAACAGTGGTAAATGCTCCCCTAAGCGTAGACTAAAGTTGCACTAACTGGGGAGGTGATGTGGACAGGAGGGGTGGATCTTTATTTCCATTTTTTGTCTGTCTGAACTACGCTTTTGGAATACGCTTGCAGTTGAAAGGGTACTATAAAATATTTAAGTTAGTATAAAAGTTGACAGAGGCCAAAGACTAGCACTAGAAACCTACATATTAGAAAATGAGGAGCTGTATTGCTTGCACAAATTAACATGTGTAGTCTAAAGTAACATATGTGCGTATATTGGTAGAAATTTTGAAGATCTATTAAAATTTAAGTAAAGATAATATTTATAAATACCTTATAAACTATTATAGAGAACTTTATCTAATAGTTTATTACATCAGAAATGCAAAGACTAGTATGCTACACTTGAGGACCAATTTTTTACTAGACTGATCTTCAGACCTGTTCCTACAGAGATATTATATGAGTTATGTCTTGATGCAATACTCAGAAGACAGGGAAATTAAGGTAGGGATATGATACTTTGCTAAAGTATCTATTCTATAGAATATTTGTTTGTATTCTATTTCACTAATTCTATCCTTTTGCCTGAAACAATAATTTTTTTTTTCTATTTTGTTGTTGCCTATATTTTTCACCCACATGAAGAGTAAACATCAGCTGTAAATAAAGTGTTACTGTCAGAGCTCCAGCCCAGTGTATGGGCTCTGTTCCAGTTTGCAGCTAGGATGCTCTGGACTAGTATCATCCAATACTTTTCCCATGGCAGATGCAGAGTTCTTCCTAGTTTCTTAGAATGTTGTGGGTGTGAAGTCAAAATGTGCCCTTCAAATGGCTTAGGCCTAATTTTATAAGTTGACATGGTATTTGATGCAGAGAAGGACAAATTTATATTTTTATAGTAAACATTGAATTATGTCTAATTCCTTCTTGTCCTGAACTTTTCATACTTTTGTGCCTGCACTGGAGCACAATACTGAACATCTGCAATTGTCATGCAGTAAGATACAAAATGTGAGTAACTGTCTACATTCTTTTTCTGCCTAACACATGGTTGTTTTAAGTTGTCCAACACTATTTAATACATCATTATGTATAATTTTCCCTTGGCAATTTCATATGCCAGAAGTATTCAGCTTTATTCACAGCCTCAGGAAACACAAGGAGAATCTTCTACACAGGCAAGATATATTGAAATTTTGCCTCTGCCACAGACAGAATATTCCCTAAGAGGCAACATAACATCTGTGCTTTCTGCCAGTGTGAGAAAACTGGTCATGCTACTGAAAAGCAATGGTGGTGGCAAATGCAATGTATCTTGTCCTCCAATTTTTTTCCTTCCACTTAAAAAAGAAATGAAAATTATCTTGCAAATCAGCTTACATTAATAAATTTCTCATCTATTTGGTGTGATGGAGTAGGAAATAATTTCCTTGATAATTTTTTAGGTGCCAGTCCTAAGTCCTAAACTTTCACTGAAAGAAGACTCTTAGAACAAAAGTATGTATTGGTTCTTCTTCCAGAAAAATTGGAGATGTTTTAGGAAATACAATATTCATATTAATAACAGTACTTATCTTCTCAAAATCTAATATATGCTGGTACAAAGTATAAGGTACTAGCTAAAACTTTAAAATTACTTCCCTGTTACCTGTATAGATAGTTTTAAAAGTTAAAAATTAGTATCTCAGAGGGAAGCACTCAGAGTACAGTGCCTAAAACTCAGACATTGTTTTGAAGAGGTATTTTCACAAATGATGCAGATAGCTAAGAGTCTGCCTGAACATCTCATTACAATTAAATAATGACAGTTCAGTGAATGGCAGTTAACTGGTAAATTCACCCATCTGCTCTTGTATCCTTCTGTTGCCTCAGATTCCTAAATTTCCTGTGGATTATTTTTTCTGTATCTGCTATACAGCTTGGTCCTCTAACAGGCTGACCTTGAGCAGTCATTATCCCGCCCCTAAGAACTTCTGCTATGATGCAATATCATATTTACCAACTTCCACACACGAACAGCAGATGGTTTGAGCTGAATACACATAAACATGTGTGACTGTATGTTTCCAGCCTTTAGCTCTGTTTAACCCTTCAGCAGCTCTTTGCCTTTGCCATTTATCAGTCTTGTTTTGAAATGGGAAGAAATTCAGACTGTGAAAACATTAATATTTTTCCTGCTTACACTAGTGGTTGAGGGGTTTTTCTTTATTACTGTGATACCTAAGAATGCTTTGTCTAACTGTTCAGTAGATATGAAAGTCTGTTTTAATTCCAGCTTCTTACATCTTGACTGTGTTGAACATCACTCAGGCACAGTTTGGTAAAAATCTCACAACACATAGTTTGTGAGACAGTGTTTCCAGACACTACTGTCAATGATAATTTTATTAAATTTTAGGATTCTGCCCCACTTTACTTTTCCTGTTATTCTCTTTCTGTTTTATGCAATAACAGGAAAGCCTGCTGCTCTGGTTGTTGATAAACTAGCAATTTTAATTTTTTTTTGTGCTGAGTCATTTTACATGGAAATAGAGAAGTGCTCTACATTCTTCTTATCAAAATACTTCTGTTGGATGGTTTTGACATGGCTTCATGTCTCAGGTAATTATTTAAAATGTCAGAATCAAACAGTCATGACTTATGAGTATAAGCTATGCTGAGTGCTTAGCAACAGAAATGAATATATATCCAAAAGATACTGGGATGGCTAAAAGGAGTTGCCTGGCAGCCTTGTGGTGCTTCAGTGGTTGGGGTGCCGTTTGTTTTGATTGCTAAATTTGAGAAAGTAAGAAGCACTTGCTAAATGCTTGTTTTGTAATATTGTTAAAGTATACAAATAGCTTTTACCAGAGCAATCACCTTTAGCCCCTAAAATACAGATCATGGATGAAGTCTAGCTAGACAGCTATGTTTTTGGGTTTTTTTTAGCAGGGAAAATTTTTAATTCCATCATCATTAGCTGCTTACATCTGGTAGCTGCAGCTTCTAAATAATACTTCGCACTTTTCCTGGACTACATCAGACTCAGTTTATGTATTTATTTATTTATTTAAGAGCCTGTGAAGAAAGCACGCTACAAGTTTTTAAAAAATCCATTCTAGTAGAGTTAGTAAATTAAAAGGCATTTATAATCCTTTTAGGCTATCCATAGATCTACTCAGAAACCTTTGGTTCTCCATGATGGAAGAAAATCTCATTTTGCATCTACCTGTCACTGTCAACCTTCACACCTAACCTGATATCTAAATACAACTCCAAAAGCATATTGAACCAGGAAATAAATTTCTAAAATAGAAAATAGGTGTCTGAACCTCAATTATTTAGCTACAGAAGCTGAAAAAATTAGACCTCAAGCTACTATATACTTAGAAACTTTCCTGCTGGTTAGTACACTCCTTCAGTAAAAACACAATCATGTGAACAAATGCCACATTTGCACTAGACTTCTTTTAATCTATTAGTGTTAAAAGAGCTATTGTAATATGGTATTATTAACCAGAAGATTACTTAATTCTGTATACACACTATTGGTTATGACATCTTCAAAAAAACCTAAAAATATTTTCAACAGAAAGCAATTAGAGAGATGCCTGGGGGAAGGACGTTTACAGAATCCAGCACAATACTGAACAAAAGAATCAAATTCTTGCCACAAGAAAATTAATGTAAATTAACTTTATTTTATTTCAGTGTTTTACAAAAACATGGTAAGATCAATTATTTTTCTCATCAAATGAAGGATAACTAAAAATAACTACCCAATTCAAATATATTAGTTTTTATTTCAAAATAAACACAGCAGATAATGTAAAAGAAAGAATAAAGTTATTGAAAGTAGTTATAATGTTGTTGTTATTCTAATATGAAGTAAAGTAATATTCTATCTGGAATAGAAATGAATGATTTTTCTTCCCACAACTAAAAATAAGCCAAATCACATAGTTGAGAGAAAGATATTTCTTTAACATTTTTTCTAACTGTTTAACCTTTGCTCTGATGCTGGAGCATCTCCATCAATGAGATGCTACAGAAGAGCAGCAGCCTGCATCTTATGACTGTGATTTATCTCAGTGCTCAGAACAACTCTATACAGCAAATTGAGAAACTGCGTGGCTACAACTGCAACACCAGCTAAGGCTGACAAGGTGCTAGGTTGGTGGGAATTTTCTGACAAAAAATGATTGAGGGAGCCACTGATGAAGCTGATGCTGCAGGGCAAAGAGGGAGAGAGTTGTCTGTAAGACAGATGTGCAGACATACACAAAAGGAGACTGTAAGCAATTTTTTTAATCAAGACTTTTGTTCCCTAGTTAACACTTTTATTTCATGCTGTTGCCTCCACACCTTAGCCTAGATTGGAATTTTGTTTTCGATCTAATGTAATTTTTTCTTTCTTTAAAATGTTTTCATCCCACTTTTGTACTACCAGACACCAGGGCCACTCTTAGATATTCTGTTTGTCTCTACTATATTTGAAAGTGGAGGAAGGATTCTAGATACAGATGAATGAAACAGTGTCAGGTACCCAGTGTCAACCAGTACAAATTTCAGTCATTCAAGAGTAGGCAGACTGGTGATAGTGAAAGAAGGATGAGAGAAGCTTCAGGTTGCTTGTATCCATAAGCTATTACTCTTATATACTCAGAAAGCATAGGAATACCCAGTGGTCAAATTTACTCACAAATGTATTACTCACAGTCATTACACCTGAATGTGTTTAGAAATTGCTGGTAGGTAATCATTGCTCATCTTTAGAAGCATCTTCTTTATTAAAAGACTTTCCATAAATATTTTTTGGTATACCTTTCCAGTGTTAACGATTTCAAGGATTAGTTGCTATGTATATGAATAGAAGTTTTGGGCAGTGCACCTAAAGGCTAAATTTTGCAGAAGTTTTACGCCAATGTAAGCCAATGTAAGCCATTATTTCTGCAAGCAGAAGTAGCCCTGGCCAGTCTTGGGCTGCTCATTTCTACTTCATTCAGCTCCTTTCTTTGTGCAACTACAGATGATTGTGTGACTGTGAAACCATAGTGAACTAAAATGAAACTGTTTTTTGGCTGGCTAATATTAACTCAGTTCTCCTCCCTATTCCAGATCACCAGCAAGGCAGGCATCCCACTGTGTAAGTGGGAAACCTGGGGTCAAGAAGAGGCACTTGAAGCAGACTGAGTACAAGGCTTCTTGTCTCAGTATGATTTACAAGCTGTTTATGGTTAAAGATACATTTTCAGAAACAGCTAATCCTAATTACCTTATTAAATAGATTATACAGGGTCAATTTCTTTTGCTACCACTGAGCATTTCTTTAGCAATATCAGACAGTCCAGCTTAAGTTTTGCCTCAGCTGTGTATCAGTTGTTCCTATAATGTGATTAACTTTCATTTGTGAAGGCAGTGTGGATTATTCCCTAAATGATAGTATTAACAGGTGTCAAAACTCAACTGCTTTCTAGGCAAATATAAAACTTCCATTTTGTAATACACTGGTTGACATCAGTCATATTCAACTAACAGCAGAAAAGTGTAAATTTTGAATTAGTCTTTGATTGCTTTCATTGATACCCACAGCGTTTATGCAGGCCTGCTTGTAAAACAATGCTGCCTACTGTAATGCAACACAATTTTCAAACAGAACACTTATTTTAGACTTAAAAGCAGCTCGCACTGTGACACTGTTTCAAGATGATTGACTGTAATAGTTACAGATTAGTTGAAATGCATTACACGATATGCATTATATATCAAGACATTATAAGTTATGAGAAACTACTGTCAAGGAAGCAATTATGATAGCTCATCTTGCAATGCTAATTACAAAATGTCTGCAAAATATGTTATCTACATTTATGAAGCTTCCTGCAATTGATCAATGAAGTAGATATGACAGTGTAAAGACAAGTACTGTGATTACTAAAACCTCAGTTAAGTAGGTGTCTAAATGGCACTGGAGAACTATTCACAAATGTATACTGGTACAATACTAGTCTATGGAATAAGTGGTGTTTGGAAATGATTTTGTAACCTTGAAACAACTTCTAGGTCCATAAAGTAGTTACGCTCAAGTTGTCCTGTATGCATAATATCTTCCAATATAACTAAAGATGGTGATACGCAAATCTAGCAGCTAACTTGGAAATAAGCTGTAGAAAAGACAAACGAGATCCTAAAATATGTTTCACTTACAAGGCACTCAACGCTTGATATGAAATGTTAAATACCATTCTGGACATTCTAGTTCAAGAAAATTGAACAGAAATTGGCATAGATGCAGAGAAAGGTAGGCAAGAGAATGAGAGGCTTATCTTGCTAAGAAAAGGTGTTATGTAGCCTTAGCCTTAGATTAAGAAGGCAGACGAGTCCTATATGGACGCACAATGGTCATGAGATAAGAAATATTTGAGCCAAAGTCAACATCAACAGGAACGGTTATTAACACCTACATTAAATAAATGTACATAGTCATAGCAACAATGAAACAGCCTTTCAAGCAGTTGATCCAAAACACCTAATTTTGTTTAAGTTGAAATTATGAAAGTTTAGTAAACAGCTTATTTGGTGTGATTCTCTGCAATAGAAGCAGGCTGGACTTCATAGAATCATAAAATCACAGAGTAAGGAGGGGAGATGGAAGGGGGCCATCAGGATCATCAAGTTCCACTCCTGGCCCTGTGCAGGACACACCAAGAGTCACACCATGTGCCTGAGAGCATTGTCCAAATGTTTCCTGAACTCTGCCAGGCTTGGTGCTGTGGCCACTTCCTAGGGAGCCTGTTCCAGTGCCCAGCCACCCTCTGGGTGAGAAACTTTTTCCTGATACCCAACCTAAACCTCCCCTGACTCAGCTTCCTCCATTCCTTGAGCCCCATCACTGGTGGCATCAAACTTCCTTTAGCTTTACCATTCCTGTTGCACCTGAAATACCTTCTAAAATCTGCTTTTCAGTTAGCTTTTCCATCCCCTTAAACACTTTTTATAAACTCCCTGGGTTATTTTTATCCTTTGCAATAGTATTAATAGCAAGTCAATGGTTATTTCCATCTACCTCCTCATCAGTGTCCCAATGATGATTAATATATCTGCATTATATTACGTACTGTCATTACTGTTCAGACTGGAGTAGTCTTTCCTGCTGTAACAATTTGATGAAAAAAATGCAAATAATTGAAAAATTGAGAAGTAAGTTCTTTCCATATCTATCATCTTTGGGAGTACCATGGAAAATCTGCTATTATTTATACATGGTTAGAAGGGCAGCCTCGCTAAGTCTGTAAATTCCCTTTATACAAATTAAGGCATAAGAGTAGCTAAAACCATGGCACCATTTAGAAGGGAATAAAGAGATGTGAGCTGCCCCTGAAACAGAAGAGTTACCAATTAGTTCCCCTGATGCACAGCAAGGAATTGCACATTTTTTCTTGAAGTCCAGAGTGAACTCTCCACCTGTGGAACTGTAAGTTAATATGGTATGAAGGTCCTGATTAGTGGGATCACTGAAGTGGATATGATTAAAAATTTTAAAATGTGTAAAATTATTTAATGTTTTTAGATCTATTTTTCCTCAGAATAGTAAATGTTGAATTGCCTGTCACATCTTCACAATTTTTGAAGTGCCATTTTTAGTTAAAAAATTGGTTGCTTAGTCAAATAATCATACCTATGGAATATGGAGATAATTGTATAAAATAATCTTTGAACAAATTGATAATTAAGTACTTGAGAACTTCTGCAGTCTTTCACAAATAGTACTGCCAAACTAAAAAAAAAAATGTTTCTATAGAACATTGCATTATAAATTAAGAATATTTGCTAGCAGAAGTTGCTAGTGGGCAAGGGATAGACAGTCATTAACCATTAGCTATGTCCTCTACTGAAAATTTGTCAAGAATTGACCAGTATGTATGTGCCATTAGAGTAATTCTGTCATGTCCTAAATTACCTGTAATGTTGAGTGAAGCTAGGAAGGTCATTCTGCAGAGAAATAGATTCATGCACCTGTATGTGTTATCTTGATGCTAGTTTGATGTATCTGATTGACACTTTCAGGTAAACATTTGAACACAGCTGTTTTCCAGTAAATACACATTTTGTTCTCTGCTGTTAGGATACTAAATAAAGACTTATTGATTTGAAGGAAAAAATCACAGGCTCACAAGACATAAATGAGTATCATGATTGAAAATCTATTCTGTCACTTGGGGTTGGTCGTATTTTTAGCTTTGTGAGGAAAGCCAGAAGGTAGTTCAAAGCCTGACCTTTACCCCTCAATAATCAGACCTATATATAGTATTTTACTGGACATGCCTTCATAAAAGAGCTTCAGGTTCTTGGTCTCCCTATTCTGCTCATTAAACAAAAAGGTTGCAGCCACAGAAAAGGTTACTTTGCTAGCAAGTAGATGTGGTAAATGTCTTTGTAAAAGGAATCCACTCCTCATCTCGTATTCCACACATTTCTTGGATTTAGGAAGAAGGCATTTTCACATAAGTGCCTATTTTGCTGCTTCTCCCAAAATGGTATATGCCTGCTTGGGTGTATAATTTTTTGCATATTCTCTACAGTAAGTGAATATCACTCTCCTTCAGCCATGCAACACTGTTCTAATTGAGAAAAGCAAGAAGCATTAATGATCAAAAAGGTTCCAAACATATTTGCTTTCATAGCTTTTAGTACATCATAAGCAGCAACACATACTTGCCTCTAGGGCTGACTTGACCTATGTGCCAAGCTTGCTTGCTGTAAACGTGTCATATTTCCATAACTGTTTAAAACTTCAGAAAGAAGAGAAACAAATATCCATGGTAAGAGTTGAATACAAATCATCACCTTCCTATCAGTAGCTTCATCACGTGGTTATAATTTTGTGGCAATCTTTAAAAATTTTAACAGTGAGTCAGTACAGAATATATTTGCTTTAAAATTACTGCAAAATTTTCTGGGTAAAATCACCTATCTTAAATCATAGCTCTTTCATCCAGCATTTTGACTGTAATTTAATAGAAAAGAAGTTGAAGATAGTCCCAAGCCAGGTTCTGAATCTGGAGTTATAAATTTAGAAAAAATAAATTATAAAATTATTTAATGAATTACAAATTAGGAATAAACTCTTGTTGTCTTTCAAAGGCTCAAAAACAGATTACAAATCTGATTTTTGTTGCGAATGGATATTTTATAAGAATAAAACCATTTTTATGATACACAGAGTGGCTGCAGTGGCTCACTTATATTTATCTGTGGAAAATATATGGAAATGGTAAATGAAATTACAGACTTGGCTAACAAAAAGATTTGCTCTATCTTCTGAAAATGCTTCTCTTGTCAAAGCAAAATATCTTTCATTGGAAAAGATGCTACTTGGATATAACATAGGCAGACACTACACTTTCCTGACCCCGTACACAAAAGAATTTTGCATTTCCATTAAAAATATATGACTCATGAGACTCAGCTGACAAGCATGGCCATCCCCAAAGCCCGAGGATTTGCCTGTATGGCCAACCTGGTTTGTGTGTTCTTTGGCAGCTCCTTCCTTTGTTAATAATTTAAAATAGTTCTCAAATGGTTTCAGTCAGCCTCAGTACAGAGTTCCAATTATACCTTGAGGAGAATCATGTAACAATTATGGCCAGATTCTAGCACAGTTTGGAATGAAAACACTTAGAGGTGATTAAACATTTTCATGATCTAACCACATGCAGATTTGTTTGCAAAGAAATTTCTGTCCAATCATCTTGAAAGTTCCATGCCAAATTAATATTAATATATATGAAAGCACTATATAAACAATAAGACTAACATAAAACATGTTTTGAGGCAGGATCCAGACCCCAGCTTCTCCAAGAGATAGTGATATATTAATCAAAAATGTCTGTTTCCTGAAATTCAATAGAGATAAGTCTGACTATTCTTCTAATTGATAATGACAATTGCACATTGTAAATATCATTATAGGATACTAGTCATAATTGTTTCTCAAGATTAGATGTAAAAGACAGGGCATTCAGACACTGGTACTGTATCTTGTCACCTTAAAAAGACAACACTATGAGCAGGGAAATGTTAAATTACAAAGATGATGCCCTCAGTTTCCAATTTAACTCTGTAAACTAAAATTTTAATTCACTTGAATCTTAAATGGGGAAATTTGTGACTGAAGAAAAAGACAAGATACTTTAAAATCAGTGTTCTGATTTTATTTTTGGAGATATTTTTATAATTGCTATTTACATTCTATTTGATTGTGATAGTCTTGCAGAGAATCAGCTCAATACTAAGCTCTATTTAGATATGTATGTAGCATTTTAGCACATCAGACACAGCTCACGTTTTTTAACTTGGTTTATCATAGTTCAATACCTCTTTGATAGGCACTAAATACATCATCACAGATTTCAAATGTTTTGACAAATCTTGTCTCTATATGCACTTTCCAGTAACTTGAATGCAAAGCCATTTTGGCACTGAATTGTCCCAATTGAATTTAGCACAAATTCTTCAAAATTTTATTGTGGAATATGAAAAACCCACTGCACCAAAGGCAATTGCAGTAACATACTATAATAAATACCAGATTTTAGTAGTTAATTTCTATTCAGTTCTACTGCCCCAAATCAGGCAACCTGCTTTGTCCTTCAGGAAAATAAGCCCATTATACCACTTGACTACGTGTGTGATAAATTAGATTATATTAAAAAGCTGCTCAAAATTAATGCTCACAATGGACTCATCTGTATTTTTTGTGTTAATAGTCAGCATTGGATGTGATTTTCAATCATAGCTCATTTGAGTTAGCTTAATGTGATGGAATATGATTAATCAATATTCAGGCTGACAAATCTGGTGTTTTCTGTGTTTTCATCTAGCATGATCTTTACCATTTGTATAGTTCTGTGCAATATTTTCTCTTTTTTCCACTATGTTCTTGGATGAATAATGACATTTAAATTATCTCTGGCCTCTGTGTCAGTACTTGCTGAAGAAATTGGGAGTAGTTTACTCTCTTGGCTGTTGCTTTATACTTCTGTGGATTTAGGAAGACATAGTCACAGAATTTACAGCCAGAGGGACAACCATTCTTTTCTATTCTACTCAACTGTATAGATCTCTGTTCCTCAAACTTTGGAATTGACATTGGATAGGAAAAAGTTTTCAAAATTTTCTTGTAGATAAATTAGCTTCAGAGGGCTCATATAAAAATAAATAATTTTTCTAATTATTAAATCCCACGAATGCTTTGTAGATGAGGGATCCATTCAACTGGGGTTTTATCAGGTACCTTGTCAGAGTTCAACTAAAGTGGGTTTGTGTTGAAAGTTAGGCAAAAGCAACAGATACTGACATGTGAGGACATGTGCTGGCTTTGAATGCAACCGAGACCTTCTGCCATTAATTCTGGTTTACCTAAATCAGAAGGATAATCCATAGTACCTATCCTGTCTGGAGCTGGAGATAATTAAATACAAATGGCAGGATAGATTAATTCATCGGCATAAAAGAAATTCAATGTAATAATATCCTGTAATAGGCTCATATAACTTACCAGGCCTCTCTGCTGACTTTGTACCACTGGCACCAAAGACAATAAAAGAAGCTTCATTTCCTTTAACCATTGTGCAAATTAGAGCAAGAAGATAAAGTTTTTAATGTTTTATATGTATATACACTAATATTGATAACTACAATAATATATATTAATATATATTATACTATATATTATACATAGTATTAATTATTAAGTTATATAATATTATATCATATTATACATATAATACCATATAATATATTATTACTTATTAATATATATTAAAATGTATAATATCACATTATATAATATAAATAACTGCTATTAACTGTTTTGAATGAAATAAAGATAGTTTTATGCAATTAAGATGTTTAAGTTAAGATAAATACATTTAAGACAGGTTTGGAAGGGCCTCTTGCATCATCATCACTACTTTCTGGCTCTGCAGGAAGTCATGAGCTATTATTCTTTTTATTGCTTATGTTCACCTTTGCAAATGGGGTTCCAGACCTGTTTAATAAAAATGGGTTGCAGTTTTATTTCTGAAACAAAAACTATAGACCAAGAATATTCTTCTTTATGTCTGCTCTCTCTTAAATTAGGAAAAAAAGAATTTTAAAAAGGCAAAAATTAATTAGCCAAATAACTGTATTCTTCGCCAAAGTTTTCTATATAAAGTTTCTTTGCGTCCATTATTTGAAAGATTTAATGCAACGCTGATTGCAGAAATGTGCTGTATATTCAGGTATTCCATCACAATGAAGGTTTGGATGATCATGAGAAATCCAGGAAAATAATTTAATTCAATAACATTTCAGGGCTTGCACTGCTTCAGAGCCAAGTCTGAGATGCTAAGCATTTTTATTGTCAGGAATATCACTGTGAATTACAAGTGCTGATCATTAATTAGAAAATGCTCTGAGAGTAATTGTATTTATTCCCTTGATACACATTTAAAATTTGAATAAAATGTTTTCTTTAGAGTACTGGGTTTTTTTGAAAATTCAGCTTCAGGTCACCTTTCACCCACACATTAAATCATCAAATCCTCTAGATAAAGATAAGCTTATGTAACTGCTTGATCACTTTTAGTTGAGGTTACTGGTTTGCTAAAATTCTTGGCTAAAACGCAGGATATTTTATTTCAAGCTTGACAAGTTGCATTTTAATAAAGGCCTAGTTCAGCCTTGCAGTCCATGTGCAGCTGAAATATTGATAATGAGAAAGGAGTAACTTTATGAAACATTTTCTTTAGGCACACAGGCTGCAGAGTCATAGGTTTATGGACCAGTGAATCACAGGGCTGGGACCTATTGCATGCTCAGAACAGAATCAGTTACATCTTCTAAAAGATTTTGTGCACAAATGACTTTTCTCTTTTATTTCCAGCTACAGTAGTTGTTCTAATACATGGAATTTTCTTTCCGTGCAAACCAGAGTTTGCTTGTATCTTTTGGTGAAGTTTCTGTGACAAAAATTGTATTAGTAATTCCTGAAATGTGGTTTTGGCCAGCCTTTTTGCAAAAACTCCTAGTGCTTTACTCTCTGCTCTATTCATTCAGGGAGTCAACTGAACCAACATCAATAGTTTTGAAATCTCTCAACTAGACTAAATGGGAGAAGTGTTTGCAATAATTGCTTGAATTTCCCTCAGACTAAGGGTAATTCCACTGATTGGAGGGGCTTTGTAAGTCATCCCTAAGGTTAACTTGACTTCCTGTAAGTAGTGGTGCACCTCCTTGAAATATTCTTTTACTCCAGCCATATGTTCAGGATTAGTAACTGAAAGGTTGTTGTCATGGGAACCACTAAGAAGACTTTTTGTTGTCCAGAGTTATCCTAAATAAAGGAAAATAACATGGATAAACTCTGAAATGTAGTTCTCATAATAAGTCAGGAAGACCCTTGCTCCAAGGGGAAATACATGCTAAAGAAAAGATGTGCTGCAGTGTAAAACTCTCCCCAGTCATATTGAAATGTTGAAGAAAAGGGATTTTGCTAAGGATCTAGAGCTCACAGAAGAAACATATTAAAAGTTCAACAATGAGAGCTTGTGTTTGTATAGCAGGAGCTTAGGAGCTGATAAATATGGTGTCTGGGCAGGTGCCCTGCAGAGCCAGCTGAATGTTCTGCTTTTACCTACCACTGCAGGCTCCTGATTTGTTTGTCAAAGTTACAGCACTTTTGCTGGTGGAAATTGCTTTTTGCTTTCGGCTAAATAAACCAACCTGAACAGATGGAGCATGACAAAAGCAAAGCAATGTCATTCCCTAATTTACCTCTGCTTATGGAACTCTTATGTACTTGTCTCCACACAGGGGGTCTCTGTTATTAATTCATAGGCAAAAGACCCACAGAGGCCAGTCAGCCCTGGCTGAGTAACTCATGAATACCAGGGAAAGAAAGGTAAAAATATTTACTAGGAGTGGAGGGAGTAGCAGGGCTCAGAGAAGTTCTGAGTAGACAATTTATTTTTTGTGTTTGTTTCTTCTGGCTCCCATTTTGGTTTGCTGAAAAGGACTTGGTATAGACAAATGTATGCATAAACTATAAAAGGATTGTTGAACAAGTAAAGCATTTAAAAATATAACTATTTAAAGCATTTAAATGCTAGTTTTTGATCAATATCTGAAAATGAAGCCATCAAATTTAATAACCTGCCTTTTTTTTCTCCTTTTTAACTTTTTTTTTTAATCTATGTGGAATGTTTATTCAAAACAAATTCAAAAATTTATGGAACTTCCTACTTTTCTTTCTGCCTCAAAAATTTACTTTCTTTAAACACTTCCTCTTTATATTTCTACTATTTAGATTTTGGAATTAGAAGAGAAACCTGTTTCTCAGCTTGTCATCTCACTTGATATCACATCAGATGTAGGAAAAATAATCAAATCCCTTTTTTTAGTGCATGAACTTCTGATATTACTTTTATTTCAGTTTTATTTTTGGGACATGCATGTTTAAGGGTTTAATGTTGACAGGTAAATTATCTCTAAATTAATAGATGATGAACTGTTTAACCTATTGGATAATTCTTATTTCTCATTAGTGAATGATGTTGTACAGTATGACTTTCTTCCCTTCCTGCTTAAATGAAAATAATCATGAAGTTTAGAGAATAATGAATTACAAATAACAAATAAAGATTAATGAACAGTGAATAATATTGTGTTCTTATCTGAAACCAAATATCAGTACTGGCTTATATTAATGAAATCATTTGTAGAAAACACAAATTTTCCAAATGTTAGTTGGGAATAAAGCAAGGTTTTTTATTATTAGGAAATAAAAAGCCTACTCTTACGACTCCCTGTATGTTTGAGTAGTACTTCTGCTTAATCACTCTCTTTGAAGAGATGATCACAAATGATCATTCTTAAAGGATTATAATAAATAAATAATAAACAGAGCAGTGTTTCAGGTGCTTAGCTACTCAACCAGATATTACTTCTATGCAAACAGCAATGTTTTCTGAATCACATAGTATGACAAATATATTCCCTCTGCCATACTATTTAAATGGATAAGGGGAATAAACTGACAAATTATTTTAAAAATAACTTTCAAATTGCAAAAAATGTCTGTTTTGTTTTTATTCTGTCCCACTTTCCATTCTGTGAACTTTAAATATACCCTTAAAATTCCTTTTAAATACAAGACTGGAATTTTGCATTCTACATTTAAACATGAAAACCCCCTTTTTTATTTAACTTCCATGTAAAAGATATTATTTTGAAATGTCAGAGAACTTGGTTAGGGAAATAATAGAAAGTATTTCTCATAGAGTTGTTTTCAGTGAGGAATTTTGATATTTCCACCATGTTTTCTTATTTCTTCTCAATACCTTCTTGAATTTTAGGGGCGAAACTAACAAAATACTTTGAGTGTAAACCTATATTGTCATTGCTAATGAATCAGATGTTAAAAACAGTGTTTACAAAGGGCTACCCATATTTTTCTAGTACAACTCTCTGTAAGAAGTGCTAGGAAATTACTGGTTTTGGTGGTGAAATTAGTGTTTATTCAACATAATCTGAGACCAAGAAATTATCTTGCTTAGGATATAAACAGAGGATTAGAATTAGGAATGTATGATTGATCTCAATGCTATATAGTAAAAATTACTGCATATAATTTAAACTATTAGTTTTTTATCTATGTAATATAAAAATGTGGTTTTGACAATTTGATTTAAATAATGTTATAGTAAGATTGTATATCCATTGTTACACCGTCTATAAGAATAATATAAAACAGTAGATTGTTTATTACTTCTTTTGAGTTTTGTACAAGCAAAAACTGCTTAATCTTCATGCTGTTTTAACTAGCATTCTTAGCTGAAAGTTCTGCCCTCATTAATTCCAAATCTCTGTAGATTCTATGGCCATTTTTAGATTTTTATTTAACCTCAAACGCTTAGTTTGGCAACTGTTAACTCCAATTTCTATCAGCCCATTCAAGCATCTGAATGTGATTCACACTTCCTTGGATAGTAAGATTCATCTGTATTGATCTGATACTTTATTTTTAGCATCACCATTCCTGATCTAATGAAATGCAACCAAATAGCTTCTAAATGGTTGCCTGGCTCTGCCTTTTTCTTTGTCATGATATCACCAGTGGGAGCTGTGAGTTAAGCCTAGGTTTGTTCTGTTTGTTTTTATTTGAGACAAATGTATCTACTGGGCAGGAAATTGCTTCCTATTCAACCTCTCTGGCCTTTTAGCTGCTACTACATATTGACAAACATATTCTGCTTGGCTATATGTTTGGCCAAAAGACAGTCTGGTTTTATCAGCTGATGAACATTTGGTCCATTCCAGTTGTCTTGCAGGTTCTGCCTCGTTTCTGAGGCTGCAGATCCTGTCCTGTGCCTAAGTATTTCAGAAGTATACAGACTTCTGGGACTTTACCAACAAACTGAAAGTATTTGCAATGGTTCCCTTATGCTCAGAAACACTCAGAGCTTGGCTGTCATGCTATGAGACAAAATCCAGCTACACAGAAGCAGCCAATGCCAAGTGGAAAGTCCCAGCTGGCAAGATCCACAATGAGTGTGCCTCACAGACTGTTCAGAAATTCAGTCCTATTTCCATAAGAGCATGTCACAATGTTCACCACTCTCTGTATGTATTCTTGACAGATAGCTGGCTTGTCAGCTGATTTGGTTATGATTTGAAAAGAGAAATAAATATAGTCCTAAAAATGGATATGCACCAACCAGAGGATGTAACTACAGCCTCTGTGCTCTTCACTGTTTAATTCCTCACTCCTGTTACACTGCACAGAGAATCTCAGAGCATCTGCAGACATACAGATAGTTTCACATGTGGGATCTGGAAGTCCTGGAATCATTCAGTCATGCTTATTTCTAAGGAAACAGACTATTTTCCGAGTATTTTCAAATATTCAATGCATCAATCTCTTGATGAGTAAATCATTATAATGCTATTATTATATGTGGAGGTAATCTGGCTTATACTAGCAGAGCTCCTGATTAAATAAAGATTTCCATTTAGTGATGAGGATAAGGGAGAGAATTTGGTCTGTGCCTGAAGTCTTATCTCTTAGTGAAGATTCAGTGACTCCAATATGTATTTGCCTAATGTCAGAATAAAATGTTTATGCTGTGCACTCTGAATTTGATTTACCATTGGCTACAGAATAATTCTAAAATATTCACTGAAAACAAGTTTGTTAACACTTACATTTGTGCTTAAGTTTTTTGTATTTTAGTTCCCTTCTGATTTTCTTCTGAGAGCACTGCCTGAACTAAACACTCAGTTTGTCCACTTTGCGTCTGACCTCAAGGTGCTTGCTATGAACCTGATCTATTGCAGTATATGAAAAGTGTATTTTTTGCATGGAATGCTCCTCTAGGCTTCCTAATTATAGTTTAAGAATTCTGTATATTCCCCAGGGCCTTCTGAACTTAGGAGCTTTTAAAAGTGCTTCCAAAGCATTATTTAAATAGACTGAATGATTAGAGGTTACAAAAAGTATCATTTTATGAGTTTGTATGTGCACATGTAGTTGACATTCAGGTAATATAAAAGTTACAATAACGAGCTGAGGTATCTGACAGTATAAATATTAGAGTAGACTATTGATTACTGAGTGTAACAGGTGAAGAAGTATTTTAATAGCAACCTTGTGTAGTCAGCCATGGAAGGGCTTAGCTATCATGGAAAATTAAACTAAGCCATGAAACCTCTCTGACTAAAGAGCTGTATAAAGTTTGTATTGAACACCTGCTGGCAGAGAATAAAATATTCACCATAAACGGGTATTTGCGGTCACAGATGCACATTTTAAGTCTCATAAAATTACTTATTGAATGACAAAGTTGATACAAATTTATTGTTAGACAGTCTTTTGAAGGTATTTGATGTGACTGCTTTGTTAAGACCTGGTTCTGGAGACACCTGCAGAAGTTTAGTCCTACTGAAATCAAAGAGGAAATCTGTATAAGTAGTAAGAAGATTACATGGTTGAGGCCTGAAATTAGGTGGAAAATACTTTATAAGAAAACAATAGATTTGCTTTTCTATTTTGTACATTTTAGTTAAACTATTTATACTAAGATGGGACACTAACGGAATGCTGAGATAGGAAATATTTGATTAAAAGAAAGAATAGTGATAATTTTTTTTTATTATTTTAGCAAAGTCTTGCCTTTTGTACAATTTTCATCTCTTTCAATTGTGGAAAGAGTGGAAGTCTTAGAATTTTAAACAAAGTCAAATAGGGAATTTAAGACCGGTGTTTCTTGTAAAATATATTTCATTAGGCAGCCATTAAGTATCAGGTAGTATCACTGTCTCCAAATATTTTGGCTCTTTACTGTCAGAAGCATATATTTTTCATCTTTCTCATGGCATATATACAATATATACAATATATACGGCACTTTTATTCACAGGAAGTTATATAAATATTAAAGCTTTATGAAAATACAGCACTTACTGCCTACACAGTGTGTTGGTGTCTTAAGAAGTCACAGCAGCTACAGACACTGCATCTGATACAGAAAGACTAAAGGATGGGTAATATGGAGAAGTTAGTTTGCCATCATATGTTGGGAGTTTCTGTCTCAATATACCCACTTTCCAGTTCACAGATCTTCCACGTGTAAATAATAGGGGCTAAAAGGACTTGGAATCTGGACTGGAAAAAGAACTGGGTCCAGTGTTCGTCTGGAGGGTCCTCTGTTAGCTCCAACCCAGAAAGGATTTACAATGAAATAGATTAATACACTTTGAAACATCCAGGTTCATCTCTATAATGTGGCTTCCCTTGCAGCTTTGTGCTGCAGTGGAGGTGCACAATCTCTAAAGATACAGCCCTAAGAGTTCACTGGTTCCCTTTTGAAGGGAGATTTGAAGAGCTTTAACACAGGAGAAGTAGGCTGGCTGTTTGTATCTAAGTAGGGAATTCAAGGAAGCTGCCCAGTCAGCTATTAGCCAACAAATGAATGACAGTATATATGAAGTAGAGTTCATGTTTCTGGATGATGGAAATTTCATTAGAGTCAATTTCCACTATCAATTATTAAATAAATTCACTGGAGTCTTTTCCTTTCTTGTCTTACTGAAGACAAATATACTCTGAGGAAGTGTATGCTAACCCTGGTTATGCATGAGCAGATCTGGAAATAGGAGGTATTATATCCCTTTTGTGTCGAGGGTATTTCCTAGAGTACCTCACTAAAATTCTGTATCAGATGCTTATGCTTTTCAGGAATGAACTGATGTCAAAGGACTACAGAACTGTATTAAACATATAGAGTTGCAAAATGGATAGCAGGGAGTAGGAAATTCTTAAACCCTCAGGCAGACATCTGGAAAAATTACAACTGAGTAAAGAGTATAAAATTGAGGATTTTAAACAAATATCAGTCTCTGGTAGTGGGTGTTCCAGCAATTTATCTGCCTAATAGAAAGGAGAATATTAACACTAACATAAAATTTTCAGATATTTTCTGTGTAATACTCAGAACCTATGCCCTTTACTTACTTTCTTCCTTTAGCTGGGTCCATACACAGCCACAGGTCCGTACACATACAAAGACTGAGCCTTGTTCTGAACAAAAATCTATCCTCAACTGAAGTACACAAACCTACACATTTTTGGTTGGAATAACTCACTGTTTTCAAAGATAGTTCATATTGTTCCATGCTATTTTCTCATTAAGGATGGTAATTCTGTTTCTTAATTTTCTGGTTTTGGTTCTTTTTGTGAGTTTTTGTTGCAGTACACGTGTTTAAATATACAGAGAGATGACTGTATAGGTGATATAACTGTAGAGAAAAACAGCTGTGAAAGAAAGAAAGGTTGCTGTAGGATGGAGCCCATTGCTGGCTGTGACGGTAACAATCTAATCTCAAGGCAGTGATTTGTGCATGACCTATGCTGTTCTTTATAACACTGTAAAGCTAAACAGTTAGAAAGTTTCCTCATACATAGTCTACAATACAGCCTTGATTTCCCTTATCAGAATAATAAGAGAACTTTCAAACAGTACTTGGGGAAGAGTATTCTCTTGGGAAGCGTCAGCTTCTGTCTTTGGAAGGCAATAGAACCATTCAGTTTTAGACCAATTTAATTTGTAATTACTGAGTAATAGTGTTGAGTAGGATTAAAATCAGCCAGGCTGGATAGCTGCAGACTATCCTCCACAGGATGTAGTTCAAAGCAATCCATTTCAATCCTTTAGTAAGCTAGTACTTTGCACAGAATTTTAAATAGGAATACAGGGTAATTTCACTATGAGAATAAATCCATACAAGGATTCCAAACATTCACTGCTGGCAAGATTATTGTATTCTACAGGGAAATGGAATATGCATTAACCTTTACTAAAAAAAACCCTGAAAAATATAAAGGATGTACCAGGCCCATTGTCTATACAAGAAATCTCTAGGAATGATTCAGTAATTACAAGAAAATAATAGAAGTTGAGGAGTTTCTCATAATTTCTGTGCTCTTATGTGTTGATGTGTTAATACACTCTACAAGCTCATAAGCCTTTAATCACTTGGAATTTTGCAAACTGAAATTAAAGCCTTTGGGGCCTATACACATTCTGGAAGACCAGCAAGCCAAGTACCGTGTGTGGCTATCAAGTATTCTGTGTGGCTAACAAACCAATCTTGAGAAAAATCAGCCAATGCCACATCCACTGAACACAGCTGTCAGTCCACTAGAGCTGTCTGAATCTAGAGTACTATCAATGCTTTTTTCACTGCAGCCTGTGCCAGCTCATGTTCTAATTTGTTGTACTAAAAAAATCTCTCAAACTCCCTTGCTGCTGGTGATACTGCCCACTTTGTAGATCTGGGTCAATAAGATGCCAAACTGCTATATGGAAGCCAGAAGGAAAAAAAAATCAATGTAGTCCCAAAAGACAGAAAGGCTGTTGCCAAAGGTCACTAATACTACCGAGACTGTTGCTATTTGGGAATAGAATTTTAACAGACAATCTAGAAAAAGAGCCATAGATGGGAAAAGAAATGTCCAGTTTGCTGTTCCTTCTCTGACATACTGATCATATGCTTATGTCAATAGATAACTTTCCCTGGTGACCTTTTCTTTCCTTTCCTGCCCCTCTCTCCTTAAAAAAACAATTGACTGAAACTAGTAGAAACCAGTATACATCAGTAGAAACCTGGCTACATCAACTAGAACTAGGCATAGATTGATTTGGGTTGAGGAACTGAACACAGTTCTGCTCATACATTGGCTCCTGTTCTGCAGGATTACACTTTGTTCTGACTTTCTGGATGAAAGGGTTAAAAGTTCACGTAACAGAGTGGGAAATCCTGTAACTGTAAAACCTTTTGAGCTATATGTGCAGTTGCAAAAAACCGTGAGTGGTGACAGATGGAGAGCTACATTTGCAAAACCTCACCAGCCACACTGAGGATCTTTTCAGCTGGAAGTAACAGGGATGGGACTTCCATTTTAAGATTGCCAACTTTGTAACATTAATCTAATACTGCAGTCCGAACTGTCTCAACTTTCCTCTGCAGTAGCTAGTGCAGGCCAATGTTTTGGATTTGTGCTGGAAACTGTGTTAACAATGTAGGGATATTTTTGTTATTGCTGGGCAGGGTTTACACAGCATCCAAGCCTTTCCTGCACCTCAGGTGGCCCCACCAGTGAGGAGGCTGGGGGTGCCCAGGGAGCTGGCAGGAGACAAATCTGGTACAGCTGATCCCAACTGATCACAGGGCTATTTGAGGCCACGTGGCAGCAGGCTCAGCAATACAGGGGGCAATTTTGCCAGGGGGCAACTGCTCAGGGACAGGCTGGGCATCAGTTGGATGGTGGTGAGAAATTGTTTTCATTTGCATGACTTGCCTTTCCTGGGTTTTCTTTCTCTCTCTTTGTAACTTTCCTTCTCATTTCAATTGATAATTGTTTTTACTAGTAGTTATTTTATTTTATTTCAGTTATATTCATATCTTAACCTAATAGTTTTCTCCCTTTTACCCTTCCAATTCTCTTCCCCCTATCCTGCTGCTGAGGAGAGAGAGTGAGCAGCTCTATGGTGCATAGTTGTCAGCTGGGGTTGAACCATGACACTTAGTCTTTTTGAAGAACTCCAGTGTAATTTTCAGATAGCTTTCTATTTTATCATTAAATGAGCTGGGACCATGTTGAAGTTTTCTGATATATGGGTGTATAATGAATAAGAGGATTAAGTTTTGATTAATAAATGTGTCAGAGATCTCTAGTCTTATATCTTTAACTGCAAAAATCAAATCCCTATTTGCCAAGTAGGTAAAGGCTTATATTAAGTAATAAAATCCCACTTACCATTCATCAGTTTACATCCACTATTTGATTTTCCCAATAATAATACTAATTGCAAGATTATTTTAGGGTGCTATGTATTTGTCTTTATCACACATCTCTTCTATTGGCTGGAAGATGGTAAGCATCAGACATTTCATGACCATAGTCACATCTGAAGTCAATGGGAACATTTTAGCTGATTTGGCTGGATGTGAATTATCCTGCTTCTTCTCCCATTGTATGTTACACATTGTTACTAGGTTGATGTGACTTCGCAGAGCAAGATAGTCCATCAAATCTGTTCTGTTCTGGATTTATCCATTCTCCTCTGAGTTAAGAGTCTGTCTTGGAAGAAACCATCTGTGGTTTTACAGAAGGAAAGTGAGGAGAATTGCATTCTCAAGCCACTCTAGGAGAAAGATACTATCACTGTCAAGTAAACAGAGCATTCACTTTAAGGAAAACATAGTAACTGCTCAAGGAAAATGACTTATAATTGAGCTAGCCTGTATGCTCTTTGTGGAAATTAGTATTTTTTAAAAAAATAATCGTTGTTTTCAGCCTCTTGGTTAACCTCAACTGCGTATGGAAAAGCTGAATTTTGAGCTTAACAGGCTATGTTACCCATTCAAGAAAATAAGGTGATACAAACCAAAATAATGTTAACTGTACTTTTAATGCAATTGGCTTCAGTTTATAAAGCAGATGACTGCAGGAATGGTGTGTTCTGTTACATCAAACCGTGTATGTATCAAGTGAAAACAGGAGAGTGTCCACTTAGCCACTTACTAAAGTAGTTGGTGTTTCCTGTAATCAAGCAACATACTGAGTTTCTACTTCCATTTTCACTTCTCCAAGCACTTATGGATTAGAAAATTATGAATGACTTATTTTCCCTTTGTAAAATGAGAAGTTTTCAAAAGAACTAGAAAATTAGACTGTAAGATTTCTGTCTCCTTTTAACAGCATGTCAGATGAAAAGTCTGGCAAAGTTATGTTTTGACAGGGAGGATTGCTGATTATTTGGGAAAGACATATTGTTTCTAAATGATTCATTAAGTTGGAATTTAACTCTCATTTTATTCTGCAATTCCTTATCCTCATGTCTCTGAATGCATATCACAATTTTAGTTTCTAATAACTTAAAGGCAGATTTGACTATCAAACGTGATTCCTTTACAGGAGAACGATGAAAGATCAGTTGCTGCACTTCCACTATTAAGTGGCAAATTATTGGCACAGCTTGGAAAATCTTGAAGGCTATTAAAAGACCAATTCTCTGAATATAAATTTGAAGAAAACGAAAAGAACAATATTTTACATATCTGTCAGAGAACCCACTGAACAAAGGAAGACATCTAGAAACAGAAATATTTTCTGCGTTAAACAAAATCAAAATAGATGATAGGGACCAGAAAATAATGTCAAATGAATGCTCGAGCAAATTAAAAAGTGAAAAAACCCAAGAAATTTTCTGTTCTGCAGTTAAACCTATGAAACAATTGACAATTTCCCTATACTTATGCAAATATATGTAGGAAGAAAAGACCAGAGTAACTGAAAGACCTGAAAAAATCTCTGAGACTTCTCCAGCTGCTAAAGCCAAGTGAAATTAAAAAAAATCCTCAGTCATCCCAATACTTTCCTGTGTTATTTGAGATTTAGAATTCCTGATTCTCTATATTCTTAATGACATTTAATAACCACCGGATAGTGAGTTGTATATGCATACGAAAAAGGAACTATGATTTGAGAGGAAAAGAATAAGCATTCATATCCACACATCTGATATTTACTGGGGAATGTTCTATAATTTATCACTTAATATTTACAGACAACTAATTCTTATAAGCACATGTAATTATGAGTATCTCAGCAAAGGATTTTCATGAGATAAGTACTTACTACTGTGGGATTTAATGAGCCCATAGGTTTCTAAAATTGAACATTGAAAAAATGGAATATTCCAAGCTGCTAGCTCCTTTAGAAAGCATTCTAAACTGGCAAGTTCTCGGCCTTGAGTTTGTAAATACGTGAAGAAGAGGGTTCTCCTTTCAACACTTCCTACATAAGCCCATAGAGGTTTACTATTTTATGTAGTTTTCCTGGCAAGCCCCTGATTGAATGGTGAGTTCTCTTAAAAAGCACTGATTGCCTATGGACGCTACTTCTTACCCAAAGGGAAGGTGGAAGTCTTCTGGCTTCAATACTATATGAAATTTTGCTGTGGTAAATAAAACCAGTTTATTTATAATGAAGTTTAGCAAACAGTGCTTGAATTGCACTGTCTGCTCTCTTTTTTTTGTTTGTATATACGTCCAAAAATGTCATGTCTCTTGGATGTAATGTGACTAAACATCATACATAAAAAGAAAAAGACACATAGTTTGTAATTAAATCACAAGGTCACTGTAAAGCAAGAAGTAAGGTTTGTAGAAAGAAATTAAAAACTGGCCCAGAACTCTTTTTGTACACAGCCTAATGCTACTTCTTAGTTATATATACATTTTGACAATTCCCAATGAAATGCAATATATCAATATTTCCCTCTTTAATATCTAGCTTTTTCTGTTTTTAGTGCAATCTTTTTCTTTACAAAATTACCAAAGTTCAGTTATCCAAAATTTGCCTCATAATTTAAAGAAAGAAATTAATTAACTCTGTGCTGATAAGATTGAAAACTACAGTTACTTTGTTGTGTTTTGTTCTGCTTTATTTTTAAATAAGATTTTGATGCCACTCTATTCATGCTAGGATATCAGCCATAGCTTCTGATTTAGTTTAAACTACATTTTATTTTGATGGAATTGTCAAGTTATTGTTTTGTGTGATGTCTCAATTTCACTATATTCTATCAAATTATTCAGACAGGAATAATTGTCTCATATAGCAGACAGACCCCCTATGAGCATGTCCTTCTTTAAAACACTGATCAGACATAATACACAGTGCATGTTTTCCATGCATGATGAGAACAATTAAGCTTTTCTATTTATCACTAGAAATTACATATTAAATTGAAAGTCAGCATCACTGACCAGAGACAGTCATATTTCACTGACAAGGTATATATATATTTTTTTTTCTTTTCTTTTTTTTTTGGTATGGGGTTCTCTTGCTGAATGCATGGTGATAACAATTAACATCTTGGGCAAATGAAAAATTATTTTTCAACCCTGAAGAGAGTATTTAGGGTTAGGAAGTATTTAATATGGTTAGCTACATATATGTTTTAAAACTAAACCAAAAAGGTAGGTGTGCAAATAGCAAACCAAATAGCTTTTTAGAACATTTCCCTTTTAGGGTTTTATGGATAAATTCTGTATCTTTTGTAGGAATTTTGGGAAAAAAGGGAATCCAATCACAACAAATATCAAAGAGTCAGAACGAAAAAGAAAGATTCTGTCTTAATACTGAAACATAAATTGTTATTGAATCTAAGAAAATATTTTGGGATTATTTCATGTGTTAAAGTTAAAACAATGTGAAACTTGAAATGAAATGCTGTTGCAAACCGGAGGAACCAAATATTTGGCTTTAAAGATGAAATTAAAACTTTCAGATTTGGAGAAATATGTGAGGATGTTTCTCTCCTTCCTCAAATGAAGAAAATTTCTGCAATTTGATATGTCAGTCCTTCATAGCTGAACTCAGAATATACTGCTGACAAAATATTTTTGGTGAAAAATTAGCTACTTTCATGAAGCATCTTTTAAGGCTGAAAAGGATCACATCAGGCTATTTATTTCCTGATTTATTAAACTGAAGGCTCAATATCTCAGAAAGCAAGGCCTTAATAGAAAATGGAGGACAGAGTAGACATGTCTGGTTTTTTCTTATATCCTTTCTCTAATTTTGTTGGAAAAAAGGAAAATACTGCTTTTAGGCTTACATGCTATTTTCTGCCTTGAGTGAAAAGAGACAAAGGTTTCTATAACCACATTAAAATAAGCCTTAGAAAAGAAATATAAGTTCAATGGTAAGGGTAGAGTTTCAAATCAAACACAATAATCATCAAATTGTCATCACTTCAGGACATATCATACCCTTCATCTGCATCCTTTGTAATTGAATAGAGCTGCCCACATACTCTGAGGGCAGAATACAGCTGTGAAACACTGAAAAGCTTGCATATTATTCTCTGGAGAGTTATGGGCAATTCAAGAAGTGATTGTCCCTTAGTGAAACAAATGGTTATATTATTAGATTTTTTTTTAAAAAGTTCCTCTGCTCATTTGAGTCAATCCTTCCTTGGATCTAACACCAAACAGGGCACCATTAATGAACTTGTTTACTCAGGGAGGTACCCCCTTGCTGCCTGTTTTCACCAGCTATACCAGTGCACATGGAATATGTTAAGCAATATCTTGAAGCTGATGTTCTCTTGTCCCTTTACTGCTAGAGAGAAAAAAGGCTACCTGAGGAAACCAAGTGAATAGAGCTGGTTGGAGCTACCTGAGGAAACCAAGTGAATAGAGCTACTTGGCATCAACATAATCCACTGTAAGAAGTAATGAAGAGATAGCCAGCAGTTATTTGTAATGACAGTATGGTTTCCAGAGGCTGGGCAAAAATTTCTTCAAACACTAATTATGGACACTGAAACTAGGTAAGTGAGCAAGAGCTCTTACTCTCCATATCAATTTTACCTAAATGAATGAAATGAAGATGGACAGTGACACTATATGGGAATGATTCTTATGGTCAGGCAGGTTGGAAAGAACATGTCTGGTTCATCTACCCTTCTTTCACTGCAGATATTCCAGTTGAAGCTGCACAGTTCATCTGTATTTTGGATGGCCTTGAAGATTAGCTCTGCTCAGCACCCAGGCTGTACCTTGAAACTGTGAACAGAGAAGCCAAAAAATCTGTTTTCTAAACCCCCAGGAATAGTATCAGTCTGAGGGCCTACCTGCACAGTACAAATATTAGGCCATGACTACTATCTAAAATGCTTTGAAATTTTAGAATCTAGTTAAAAATTAACATTTAAAGAATATATGCTTTATGATGTATGGTGAAACCAGCAGCTTGAATATTAAGCGTTAAGGAGAACCCCAGTGCAGTGATACAGTATTTCCCTTACAGATATTCTTGAAATATATCTTGATCCAAATTTCTATCTGCTGATATAATTTACAAATAAATAATGTTTTTGTGACGTAATCAACTTTTTTCTATATTAATTTTGGATCAGATTATTTTCAAGGTTGACTGGAAAGAAAGGATTTAAATGAAAATAATTCTTAGCAGTAATTAGTGGTGTGTTTTTTTTCTGTGGCAGGTTGACCTCTCTGGCTAAGATTTCTTGTGGTATTGATTAGGATTGTTTGCACAGTGGCAAGTCCAGGACAGGAAATAGCTTTAACCAAGAGGAGAATTGATATTAGGCAGGATTACACTCACTGTCAAGAAGATTTTATTCTGAATTACATCCTTATGGTTAATTGATGTATACTCATGAGATACAGGCACTTTAGCAAGAAGAAATAAGAATGGTTAAGTCTTCATTAACATTAAAGGCCATATAGATTTAGCTAAGGTTTTAATTTGTCAAATTTTTGCAGCTGATGCTTTAGCTGCAAAAATAACAATGTTAGCGTTCCAGACAAGGTTATGTAGGTTATGCTCATCTGAGTCATTGCTCTGTTCTTATTTAATCAGATTGATTTAAACTAGGTTGTAAACAAATGCCAATTTGCTAGAGTTGGAAAAAAAAAAGGCTTTCGTTTTGAGTGTTTTGCCCCACCACTTTAGAGATTTATGTTCAATTTCTACTTTGCAGAAACCCTGCTAGAAAGTCTTGAGTTGTGAGATACAGGCAGAGCAAGAGTCCAGAAACTGAGTTGCCTTATGAAACAGGCAAACCCATTAAAAAAAAAAAAAAAAGTTCCTTGCCTTCAAAGGCATCCTCGCAGCAAAGAAGCAAGGTTGCTGCGAAAAGAAATTTGAGAAGGGATGGGAGGTGGCTTTGTAGTTTTCTGCTTTGATACAGTTTTCTCAGAAAGAGAATTTCTCTTTCCTCCACTTTTAAATCAGTGCTGTTTTCCTCCTACAGGAGTCTTAAATTAAAAACTGGGGACCTGAGCTGTTTAGATTGGGTAATTTTTTTTTTTTTTTTTCCCTGGAGGTAGGTCAACCAATAGAAAAAGCTTTTATCAGACAACCTTGGTTACAACTAGTTTCACATGCCTTAGGTGGCACATGATATCTGTGTGGTCACTCTTGTTTACATTATGAATCAGAATTTCTTCTTAAATTGATGCAATTGTTTTTACTCTTATATCATATCCCAAGATAATCATATGCTAATTTCCCCATACAATCCTTTTTTTTTTTCCCTAGCAAATTTATTTTCACAGTTTGGGTGAACTAAACTGGAAAAAAATATTGCTTGATTGTCAAATGGATTGTTGAACTTGTATTTTGTCATTTTCAAAGTGGAGCCTTAGAAATAACCAAGCTTCTAAGTAGTCACATTGTACCACTAAAAGTATATAACTGCTTCCCATATAAAAGAACTTTAATACATTTCTCTTACAGAAACTTTGGTAGCACTGAAGATAGACTTCAGTTTGGGATTATTCATGATATCAAATCATGAAGATAACTTTACTCTTTGAGCAATACAAGAATAAAATATGTTTGCATTTTGTCTTCTTGATCCCAGGAAAGTGACACATAACTGATGGTGTGGAAGTCTCCAGCAGAACTTACCCTTTTTCTTAGCGATATAATTGAGATAAAAATCAGGCACATTATTTACATTGGAGAGGGAACAGGTTGCCCCTTTTTTTCACTTTCTACTACAAATTGTCTCAGGGCTCTCAGATGAATGTAATTCTTTCTGATTATTTCTCATGGTTTGAGCAATTTAGCATTTCACTTTGCTGGAAAACAGCAGTCTTGAAAAATAAAGAACCTGACACAGTCATGGCAGTGAATGAACGAAAGAGGAAACTGCTGTGCCTGCTCCTTTCCTCTTTTCTTTAATTGTTAATCTGTATTTTCTAAACCAAGCAAAGGTTACAAAGTGTATAATGACTGTGCTTTTACCTACGCACTGCCATTGTGTATACGGCACTGTTGTGGGAGTATAAGCACAATCCTGATGCATGATTTTGTAATAAATCTTTAAAGAGCTTAAACGTATTTGCTTTACGTCTACGTTAATAGCATTATACAGCATTAAGAAAAACAACGAAAAAAGAGGAAAAAAAAAGGAGTAGTCATATTGTGACTCACAGTGCATTAATTTAATTTCAAATATAGCACAGTCAACACTGTATTGTATCTGAAACTAAACTGATGCACTGGACAAAGGAATTAAAGTATGATTTTCATTCTGACTTAGAATTTTGTCTGCATCATTGGCAAAATACAATCATACAATTAATTCAACAAAAATCAGAAACTTAGGTATATACATCCTATACCTTGCTTCTGAATTTGTTGCTCAAGCTGACTGTAGAAACAAATGTAGAGCTGGAGGGAAAAGTAAACTGCATATGTGATTTGAGGACAACAGATGGTCCAGAATGGGGAAGTCAGTACAAAGATTTTTTTAGATCTTAAAACTATTGATATGTTAACACATACCACACAGGATAACACCAGGAAGCTAGAGAGAACTCACTGGAATAGAGGTCTGCAATCCTGGAGTTACGTGGAGTCCTGGATTCATTCCAGAAGTAGCTCCATTAAATTGATTTTCTATGGCCAAGGTTATCAATTAAAAATAAAAAAGATAAATTCACTATATTTGAGATCCTCCCTCCAGCAATGCTGCAATATAAAGAATCTTTATGTAATCTATTAAATTTATAATATATTAATATTATTTATATATAAATTTATATTACACTAATGTCAAGAATTTTTTTTTTTCATTATGGAGTTTTAATAATGATGTTTCTTTGTCTTTTATATCATGTTGTGAAATTAGAAGACATTTAACTATGGTCATTGGAAAGACAATGTCAGGAAAAAATCAAAATAGAAGTTCATTACATTGTCTGAAACAAGCCTAAGAGAAATCCTGAAACAGACGTGGATTCATGGAAATGTAAGAAAAACTTGTGCATTTGGTATGAAAAGGCCACATATTCTGTATGGCCACTATTATCAAAATACTGGAATTAGAAGCTGTGAGTCAGGTGAGGCCAATCTTGCCATAAACACACATTCATACTCAATCAAATGTACATCAGCTGGACTTTCAAGTGGACGTGTCGTGTGCTCCTGCAGTGGTGCAATGTACTTGAAACCAGTGAAACACAATGTAGAGCCCTCCCAACAGATGGAAAACTTACTGTGCAATTTCACTTACATCACTGATAAAATGATCCAAGTGATGATTCCTTCTAACCTGTCTGCCATAACGTTCAGAGGGGTAAAAAGGAGCAGGTTTGTTCTATGTCCTTTCTAGAAAAGCCTTAAATTCCATTGTTATCACAGCAGAAAGGACGAGAGAGTCTGCACTGAGTCATTTAAATATCCTTCAATTGAAATATTCTAGTTTTTAGAATCCATTGAGCTTTTGGCTGATCATCATATGCCACAACTCCCATTCTTTGCCCTGACAGCCTTTCCTGGTTTGATACATACAATTTATGCCATCATTTATAAAACAGGGAGGCATGGATATCCTTTTTTTAACCTTGTCAGAGGGAAATACAAAATCTACCTTTTCTGTTTCATTAAAATGCTCAGATCTTGACTTTCTCAAAAGAATTTTCTAGATCTATACAGTCTCACAAAAAAAAAAAAAAAAAAGAACCACTTTTAAGACTGAAGTAAATGTCCAAAACCTTTATCAAACACACTCATGCATCTAAAATGCTCCATTAGATGCTTCATTTAAAAATGTAAATGAAGAGGGTGGCTTGCTAAATGCTTTAGAGATATTATGATAACATGGAAGTAATTGCTAATAATATGACACTTTGCCATTGGCAAATCTATCAGACAGCTGTAGGGAAAACAGTTTGCTTTACTCTGCTGAAGTACTTTCATAAAATATCTGATCACCCTGCCAAGCAAACAAAGCATTTCAGAGGTGTTAAGCAGTAGGAAAATACATGCCCAAATAGACATTTAAAGGAGCTGCAAATAAGAGTAACAGAAAATTCATCTCCTTGGCTATAAATCTGGGAGATGAGATTTTCAAATATTCTTCATCAGCTCTGGTACACAAGTCCCCAAAGGATTGCTGTGGGCTAGCCAAAGAAAATAGATTCAAATCCTGTCAAGCATCCTTAAGAAAGCATCAGAGAAAGTAAAAAAAAAAAAAAAAAGTATCTAATTATGCATTACAAGTATATTTAAAATGACAATTTTTCCTCTTTAATTCTACATACAGTGTAAATCTCTTTTGTTATCTGGTGGGGCTGCACTACAGATTCTTAAAATTTTTACCCGCTTCCAGCAGACACATACTTATTTTAGTTTTTTAAAAGTTCATAGAGGGTTAATTGTGTTTTTCAATTCTAAGATTATTGTTGTCATCCTCTTTTTTATTATTCCAAGTTACTACTACTCTGGATCAATAGGTTAATTTCAGCATTTCTATGTAATTAGCCAGCTTTTCTATAATTTTAATATGTTCAGGTGGAAGGACACATTACTTTGAACATTATATAGCTCTAGACTACCAGTGCTTTAGATATAATTTTCCACATATGCTCTCATTTTTCTTTTTCTGATTCATTCAGTAATAAGTAGGTCTTAATTTATCAATAAAACTCTGTTCAATTCACTTTTACTGCCAGATTAACTGATCAGAATTTATTCAGGTCCCAGACAGAGTGAGCCTTTTTGAAAATCTGGACCAGATTTATGTCCCCAGTAGGAAGACTTGAAACTGACTCCAAAGTTTGAGCAGTTAATTGTTTGATTCCTTATTTTGTAATGAATATACCAATTGTTATATAATTGTTTGATTCCTTATTTTGTAATGAATATACCAAAATGCAGCATGACCACACAGACCAAAGGGTCATTGAATCCTAGACAGTCAAGGTATCATCTCTCTGGTATTATTAAACACACAGAAAATGTGAATATGGCCTCTCCTGCTGCTGAACTTTAAGCAATCTCAAATAGTATTTTATCCTCTTGGCTTATTCTCACAATACATTTGGTGTAATTTAGGGTCGTTGCTTTAGCCATCTAAGCTACTTAGGACAAATTAAGAACCACATGACTACTTCTTTGTTAGATACGTTCCTCTAGCTTTTTTCATGATTATCCCCATGCAAATGTTTTATAAGCACCATTCACTGGGGTCTATGTAGCCCATTTAGATCCTCACACAGGGAATGAGAGCTAAAAATAGCTTTTTGTGCTCTCAGCCCTGGCCTCCTGGTTCAAGTCAGCATTCGGAGAATAGAACAAGATTTATCAAAACATAGATGGAACTTCCATACGTACATACCAGAATTTATTAGGCAGCCTCAGTGTTTTTGAGCTCTAATTATCAGCTTCACAGCAGCAAATTTTTATTTTACTAAGGATTAAATATTTCCAAGTTGTAAATATCCTCAGCCAAAATATTTTTCTTACCCAGAAACTGTCCATCTTTTACTGCTATTTTGGGCTTTGGAGAGCTCACAAATGGAATTGAATGTGATCTATTATGAAACATGCTGTTAAAAATAAAACGTTAGAAATAGCACGTTTCTCTCTAGCAGGGAATGATTGATTATTGCAGAATATAAAACCCAGGACGTTAGCAAAATACAGTAAAGAACCATGCTAGAGTTGCTGCATAGAAAACCAGAATATTTTGTTGCTTAAAACAGCATATGCTTTCCAAAGAAAGGAGATAGATGCCTAGAAAATATTTTAAGATGTAAGGAAAGAAATGATGATATTTCTTATGATATATTGGATTCACTTGTCTTTTCTTAGACACATTTACAGCCATCAGTTTTTAAAATAATTATGCTGAAGAATATCTGTTGCTTATCATCTGCTGTTATGAAACTTTTTGTCATCTTAGAAATGTCTAATGGCAAAATGTTCAGAAAATTATTTTTTCAAAGATTTCTTACCCTGGTATTATATTAAATCTATCTGTTTTCCTTTCCTGAACACAAGAGAAATAGTACCAAAAATGAGGCAGCACGTTTTATTTTAGCTGGTTTAGGTCTTGCCTATCTTTGAATTTATGGAGGTAATTTTGCTCTTGATTTCAACTTATTTGCTCTAATTCTATTCTTGGCATCATAACCACATTCCTGGGGCAAAAAATCAATTTAAAACTGGAGGCACACACCTTGTCAATCCTAGTACCACTGAAAGCTGAGTTAGGGTATCCTGCTCTGCTGCTCTTGCAGTGACATTAGAAAGAACTAGAGAAATGTAAACAAGATTCATCATGGAACTGGAAAACACATCACCAGACTTGAAAGCATGTTACAGTTTCTGCCATAAGGCCATCCTGTCTTGACAATGGAATTCTGTTGCCTGGTTAAATACACTGTTGTTGAATCTACCTCCCATAAATATCTGAGGGGTATTGGAAGAACAACATAAAAACTGCAGAAACTAGAAACCCTGAGTTTTAGAGTATCTGTGTCTTTTCTATTATGTGGAAGTGCATGAAGTGAGAGTTTAGTTTTACCACTGCTATAGGTGACCATAATCTATTGACCTCAGTCAAGCTTTTCCTCCAATATCACAGGTAAATATGACCTTGCATTGTCTGTGACATGGCATAGCCAAACAAACAATCATGAAATGCATCTAGACAGCCATGCTGAGTTTTTGTTAGACAGCTTTCAGAAGTTTTTTTTTTTTTAATGGAAATTGTTTTATGTGTATGGTTTTTTTCCTCAAATTTTCAAAGATGTCTAACACAGAAAGTGATGCTTATGGGGGAATATTCACCTGTACTATGGGATTAAAATTACATATGATTCTGTGAAGTGAAATTCTTCACATTCCTGCATTTACACACATATTTTGAAGGTGAAATTTCTTTCCAGTCTCTCATAGGCTTTGTGGTATATTGTGCCTCTCTTTGAAGCTGAAAAGCAGGCATACAAACTTATACAGTCTCAGCCTGTTAGTTCAGGGGCTTCATCAAGTTCAGGGGCTGAATTTGAGCTCAAAATACTGAAGATTCTGCTGTTGCTATTTCTAAACCCATATCTACACCATGTTGGGAACCTATAATTTCATGACTGATTTCTGTGAGCAAGGATATGCATTTAAAGGGAAAAGAAAATGAGATGTTCTCAAGAAATACAGATGGACTTCACCAATATATTTATTTCTCCTTCATGGTAATTATTAATGAGTATAATTTTAAGGAGAATGTTTTCACCAATTACTTTCTCCTAGTGTGTTTTCTACCATATCTGTATCTTCTGGATACTTTTTCCAAATTTGATCACTTTTCATCCCAAACTCTTAATGGTTTCTGTTAGCCAAATTGTTACTACTGATTTCCACTGATTTCCAATTTTGTGGAGAGCAGATTTTGTGGAGATTTTGGCTTTTAGTCCCAGTTAACAGTAGAAAGAGTTTTTCTTTTCTTAATTTCAAAAGTGTTCCCAGATTGGGAAAATTATTTCCCACCTGGTTCTAATAATAGCATGTTTGAGTGGGTTGTGCTTTCAAACCTACTGTGTCTGAGTGCTTTGCCAACAGTAAAATCAGGGTAACCTACCTTAAGTTCCTAAAATGCCTGGCTCTTGTATAAGTGCACCAGAAAACTATGTGAATAAGAATAAACTCACAGCCCTTGAACCCCATTGGCCAGAGAGGGCTGAAGTTTCCTTTGTCCCTTGGATTGAGTTAAGCTCTTTCTAAAATGATTGTTAAACAAAGCAGACCCCTAGCCTAGCTCCTCTCTGAAGCTTCTGGAATTGCCTTCACACAGTGGCAAGAAAGGTACAGAATCACTTCACTGGTGAATTGAAGAAGTTGCTGAGTATTTTCAGTCAGGGTTGTAGGGTGGAGGCACAATGGGGCTCTCATATTACAGTAGCTGTTCTGGGTTTTGCGGCTGTAGTTGTGGGTACTGAGAGGCTAAAAAAAGAGCACGTATGAAATAGGTTATACTCCTGTACCTCCATCAATCCAGTCAGACTCAGCATCACTTTCTGCTTCAGAAAGTCAGGGAGTATTTACTTGTGGCAGAATTAAGAAAGAAAAAAAATGGTTAGGGAATGTAGAATACTAAACACAAACTCTGGCTCTTTTGATTGTTGGTGTGTCTTTGTGTATCTGAGTGACGGAGAAAGCAAATCTTCCCAGCTTCTCTTTTTAAGCTAGAGAAATCTGTTTGATGGTTGTATCTGAAATATTTAAGCATAAAAAAAGATAACTGTTGCTCTCAATTTTTTCCTAACATTTGAAAGTCTGCTTCTTTTTTAACTCTGTCACTTTGGGGAAGAAAATAAATTAAACTTCTGCTCATCTAAGCAGGTTTCATTTTTTACGGGTTGTATAAATTCAAACAAATCTGTTCCTCTCTTTCAGGATGGTGGGTTTCCTTGTCAAAATGCTCCAAGATCTGTTGCTCTCTTTAAGCTCACTGAGAAAACTGCTTAAAAGATTTAGAACTTTGTGTGATCATCTCTCAGTACATATTTTTTTCTAAGATGCATGAACCTTATCATTTGTCTTCTAAGGCACTATAACTTCTTTCATTGGACAAAGCCACTGAAAGAAAATCTCATCAAAATATATGCATCTGATCATCGCTCATGTACATTCAGAGTTTGAACAAAGTTAATTTTTAAGGTACAAATCACTCAGTGCATTTCTCTGTTAATAATCCAGTGCAGTAGCTTTAATATAGAATTTGCTTTAATATAGAATTTGGTCAGTATCCTAGATTACTGGCCTTCTATGAAATATACACCTCATTCTTTTAAAATTTTAAAGTGAACTTTCATACTCTCCCCCTTCCTCCCCCCCCTGCCCCCCAATGTGTCTGCTAATTACTGAGTAGGAATTTAGCTTATTTTGGAGTTCAGTGTCATTTTTAAATTAATTTAATTTGGTTTTGGAAGCTGATAATTTCTGATTTGTTCACCCACTGACATGACAGGGGCTTGCTTCAAACCATGAAAGCCCAGAAATTTCCCCTGTAATTATTTAAGACACATTGCTGAGGATCATACCCTATGAAATTAAAATCACTTATGCTACCCTTATAAGCAGTGCTAAGATCCTGTTAGGCTTAAGCTTCATGTTGGTGAGGATTAATGCTGGAAATTGAATCATCCCTCCCTCCGTTGAAATGTACCTAGTCTCTAGTAATGATATTTTTCAAGGTCTCGTGTCCAATAAATTGGCTTCGGATTTTCAGAAGATTCATTGCTCATGCCATATCGCAGCAAATTCCAGATGTTTGTAGTAGGAGAAAAAATATTTATAAAAACTGGCCTTATTTTTATGCGGGCTTATATACTACCAGCAGATGTTATATAAATATTTTTGTTTGTCCCTGTTTTCATATGTTATTCATAAAAGTAGTCTAAGGGTATGTAAGAGCTTGTTGAGTCAAGCTCCCTGCTGATGGCAGAATCAGATGTATCAAATAATTCCTGACAACTGTTTGTATACCTGCTTGTGATCACCACCAGTGATGAGGGATTTACAGTCTCAAAAGGAGTTTCTTTCACAGGGTAATCTATCACTAACTGTGTTAGAGGTTTGGGGGTTTTTTCTGGTTGGTTGGTTGGTTTTCTGTTTTTTGGGGGGTTTTTTTATGTCTGACTTAATTCTTCCTTAGTAGTATTGTATCTTCTACTATTACATATTAGACTATTCCTGTATTTCTCTTTGTAACAGCCTTTTTACATATTTGAAGAGTGAGATAATAGATTTTGAGTCAGAGAGAAGACTCGGCCCTCCTTCTCTTTCTCACATAGGGTGTAAATTTGTTCTAATTCAATGGTATAATTTCTGTGTTTGTTTTTCCTGCTGATTTCATTATTACATTCACTGAAGTTTCACCACTGACATCTGCCCAAGGTCCTGTAGCCTAGCATGATCGTTCTAATCAGTTAAAATACCCTGGTGTAGACACTGCAAATAAATGGATAATCAGTCCTCTTAATTTATTCTTAATCTATATGCCTCTAGTTTCCAAAACCTTTCTTTAATTGCATTTTTATCTACTTCAGAATGCATATTATCTGCTTGGATATAAGCATTATTTCTTTAAATCTCTATTAGAAAATGGAATGACTAATGGAAAAATTTTAACAGCTACATAGGGAGGAAAAGAAAACAATTTCCACGTTCTAGTAAAGTTCACCTTTTGGTTTTTGAAGAAATTATTTTTATTCTCTAGCACAGCATTTGTATAAAATTAAAATCCCTAAAATTTGAAATACTAAGAAGAGATTAAAATCATATTTTCAGTGACACTTCAGTATTGTTCAGGTGTTTCTAATCTGACAACTGGACCCATAAATCAGATAACAGTATTTTAAGTAAAGTCTTGGTTACGACTCAAACACTTGCCAAAGCAACAAATGACAAATAGGTTTTTCAAGAGGACTTCATCCATCACCTATGGATGATGTTTAGTCTTCTTATCAAGTCTGGAGTCAAGCTGGAGTTAGGCAAAACAATACAGGAACAAAGCTGCCCCACGAGAGCTCCCCGAAGCTCGCACTGCCTTTTGGATTTGGTACAAGTAGGAGTATCCAGTGAGAGGTGCCTTGGAAGAGACCCTCGTGTGCTTTACTGAGTCACAGGATTGTTGAGCTTGGAAGGGACCTCACGTGGGCATTAACCCAAGTCCTCTGCTCAAACTGGGTCAGCTAAAGCAGGTTTCCAATGACTGTGTCCAGGTCCATTTTCAGAATCTCCATGGATCTGAGTGTTTTGGGTAATTTTAGCACCTCTGTAAGACACACCCAAGCCTTCTCTCTTGAAGGCTAAGCAGCCAACTTTCTCAGCCTCTCCTTGTACCTTAGTTACTGCAGCCCCTTATTTAGCTCTGGCCCATTGCTGGGCTGGCTCCAGTAAGCCCCTATATTCCTTTTACTGGGGAGCCCAGAACTTAAGACAGCACTCCAAATGCTGAGTGGAGGGAAAGGATCACCTACCTTGACCTGCTAGCAAATGCTTTTCCTAATGCAGCTGGACTTTCTTGCTGTGAGGATGCATTACTGACTCATGTTCAGCTTGTTCTTCCCCAGGGTCCTTCTCTACAGAGCCATTTTCAAGCTGGTCAGTCCCCAGCATGTCCTGGTGCCTGGGATTAGTCATCCCAAAGTTCTTCATGGTGTGCTCACTGTTTTGAGTACAAGGGCAGGAGTAGATCTCATATTCCTAGTAGAACTGGACAGATGTCTGGACCAAAACTTTTCTAACATTTACAGAAAATTGACAAAGACAAAATGTCTTTCAATACAACCTTCCTACAGATCAGACGAAACATTATCCAAGCACCATGGCTTTTTTGTTGACTTTGGCACATGTTCAAACTTTTGAAAAACTAGATGAAGGGGAAGGAGGATTATTCTTTTTCCACTCTGTTCTCCCCTCGAAAATTTCCTTTGTGCCTCCCATGCTCTGAGTCCAGGTTTCTGCTGAGTGAAGACCAGTGGAGACTTACTACATAGCTGCCTTTAGAAATGGAAAAAAAGACATTTTGTGATGACAATGGCATCTACCACTTGTGAGACAGTCATGTCTGGAAAAAATCAAATCCTACTTGCTAGTCTGCAAAATATTCATTAGAGATACCATGAGTATCTTGAAATGTGTCAATCCAGCTTTTCTTGGCTGAGACTGCTGAGGACGTTGACGGCTGCCAAATGAGTGGAGCTCAGCCAGGAAAAAGGGAAAGGCATGAGCCAGGTCCTGGGCCCTAACAAGAAGTCTGTACCTACACACCAGAGAGCTGGTTGCAGGACTGATCTCTTTGGCATTGCATGAAATAATGTGAGGATACAGAGATTAAGGGTTTAGTGGTAGGACTGATAGTGATGCAGCTACATGGATTCAGTCTGCTGTGAAAGAAAAAAATACACAGAGGCAGAGTAACTATTGACTTAGTTTCTTATGTTTGAGAACAGGAAGAACATACTGAACAAGCCCAAATCTGTGATGTCCTATTTGTTAGCTGGTGATAGGTAGACAGGTTGGGTACGTGATTCACTTCACACCCTGGAAAAGACACTGTTCAAATGCAAAATATGTACTTTTGTGTCCTTTTTTCACTGTTCCTCAACCTTTAAGCTCACTTTCTCCGATCTTATAATGAGTTTGGGATTTGCTTATTATTTCTCTTTTTCTAATTAACGCTGCAAATCCCCAACGTATCTAATAGCCCACTGACTCTTTAGGATATGACTCCTTGTGGGAAATTTTGTAGGATGCTTTTAAGAATTCATATTATTTAAAATAGCTGTTGCCAAAGTCCATTTTAGTGGCTTAGCTTCTTTGCTTTACCCTGCAGCTGAAAACTTCACCTTCTTTTTACAAGTACACTGACAAAGGAAACACAGACAGCATGTCCCATGAACCACGTCTGACTGAGTCTCAATCAAGTTATGGAGTGCAGCTCCTTGAGTTTAACTTTTCTAGTGATCTTGGCAGCACCAAAGTAGATAGTACAGGAACATAGGCAAAAGTCTTCTACATGGCACAGTGAGAGTGATTCAGGTGCAGGTGGTTTAACAGCCAGGCAGATTCAGAGAGAACACTGCAGAGACCACAGAAAGGTGAAGCAATTAGAGCTGCTTCAACCTTTTGTTCTCTTTGGTGCAACCTTATATTTGAATAGCACATATTACCAGAAATAAATCCAGGCTGAAGAAAATAACCTGAGAGAAAGAATGGAAGAGATAAAAACTCCCAAGAAACTCTAAATGTAGGAGATCATATTTGAGCTCTAGATATGGGAAACCAATGTAAAGAGATTCAGACAGCACTGTCATTCTCTATTTGCAGACAGAGTGTACCAGAAAAACTGAAGGTAGTCTTAGTTTGTAATAGAATTTAATGAGTTTCATGTTTTTCAGTTAGCTTCAGCAAGGAAGATGACTGTAAACTTATATTGTTATAAAAACACAGTCTGCATGAAATGATAATACACAAGAGACACCTAACTCATTATCCTAATTTCCTGGGCATACAAAGTGAAAATGAGTTTATACAAACACTCTAATGAAAATCTAAGGAAGTCTGGTAAGATTTCAGCCAGGGGCTGGGACTGGAGTGACAGATTAATGGGAGATTCTGACTTGAACCTTCAAAATAAAACAACAATTTTGAATTGTCAGTTTGAAATAAGGCAGTAAAATGTTAATAATATTAAAAAGATGCTGAAAATAGTAATAGCTAATGATATCTTTAAAATCTGAACTATATTATCAGAAGAAATTTATACATAAATAGGAAACTAATGAATATAGTAACTAGTAAAAATTTGAAGAAATATGGAAATTAGTGGTACAAATTAACTTGTAATTAGGTTAAACATATATCCAACTGTGATTTTATTAGGGGTATGCACCCATTAACTCATTCAACAAGGTAAATAAGTGTGGGCAGAGAACCACACTAAAACAGTGACCTGCTCCTATTTACAGAAGTGCCTCATTCAGTGATAATGTGTGCATCTTTAACAAGAACTACACTGAGTGACTTGAGTGAACAGGAATAAGAAAGATGCTTACTAGAGATGAAGGTGACAGAATCAGGTATTTGTGCAAAATAATTAAATAAGTATGTTATAAAAAATAGTATTTTCTGCTCCTTCAAAACAGAAGTTTTGAAGCCTAGAGGATGGTATTTGAAATGCTTCTCTTCCCTGAAGTCTATTCTAAAAGTAAAACAAATATTTTGATTGTGCCTTGACTGAACAAAGCAGTTATGTTGCCAGTTAAAAAGAGTGCTGTGTTCCTCCTATGTCTTCTATTTTCAAAGCAACAATTAGAGCAAGTTTCCAGCCTTCATCTCTCAAACTTTACACTGGTATTACCTTAAAAAAAACAAATGCACAAAATGATCCTTAATGACAAGTTCCAGCTTAGGCTGCAAACCTGTATTTAGGTACAGTATCATTAAAATATTTCTGTCTTATACTGCTTGTGTAATTTTTATCTTGATGTAAGATACATAATTTCATCAATAACTGGTCATGTAACAGCTTAGCCAGAAGCAAGATCTAGTTGAATTGAAACAGTAGCTTGACAAACAGAATTCTTATTGTAAAATTATGTAGAATAGAGCTCTCTCTTACTGTGAACTATCAGTGTACACTGGCCCTGCTAACAATAATATTAAGAATGTGCATGATGATCAATAACTTGAAGTTTTCTACTGTACTTCATTCTGCTTGTAAAAGTAATATTTTATAGCATTAAAAATTTATATGTGGTATTGCTCTGATTTCCTCCTAGCAAGTTCTTTAGGTGGTGATGAGAATGGCCAGTATTTTATTGTGTAAGTCCTACCGACAGCAGAAAGTAGTTTTGTCTGGCTGGTAAGTTATTATACAAAATTAGGCAGATTATCTTGTGGTTAAATTTCTGCAATCAGCAATGGGAGCTTCTTATCACTGCAGTAGGTTCCTTTTATGAGATTGGATCAATTGCTTGAATCAAGCCTCCCACAGTGTCCTGAACAGTGTCCAGAGTAAAGCCAGGCTTCTTATAAAACTCTTAGTTCATTTTATCACCTGACAAGAGCTAAGTGTTCAGAGCTGTTCAAAAGCCAGAGACATAGATTTTTATGAAGGAAGATAAAAAATGTTCCTTCATAAATACAGTGCTAGTCCTTTTAATATATCAGGTCTTTAACTATGTGCATATTCACCTTTCAGTCTTATTTCCTCACCTTTCAAATGGGGACAATATTGAATGTATCTCCATAGCGGATAAAAGGAGTGAAGATGAAGTGATTTGACTTTAATGTAATTCTTAAGTGTTATGCTGGTAAAAAACTATTAAAATCCCATGTGGAGAATAAATTGAAAAACAAAGAAAAGATAATTTTTTTGCAAATATCTCCTTATTCCTTACTTCTTTTTACAGGAACTTTTCATTGTCAACTGTCTTTACTGTTTGTCTTTTCTGTGAGACTGCAGCAGAAAGATATTTTGGCTGCATTTTGCCCCCACATTCTCAGATTTTCTACTACGCCAATACCAGGGATGAATCTTACATCGTTTACTCTTGATTGCATCATATACTGCAATATTGCTATTTTAGTCTTCCCAAGCTTCAGGAATACAAATTAGATGTGTATCTTTCTTGTCCTAATTGCAAACTCCTGGGATCCCTTTGTGTATGAGATATTGTAATCTAAGACTAGTTTCAAAAAGCAAAATGTTAACCAAGGTATGAAACTCTCTGTGGATACTGGGAACCTTTTCCTGTTTCCTTGTAAAATCTTCAAATGAGGTGAATATAAGTATACTTTCTTTCTGATTTATATGAAAGACTTAACTTTCCCTAATTTAGAGAATGTAGAATTGCAGCAGAAGTTTTTAAAATAAATCTTTCCTGACAATTATAGCTAAGCATACTCTGCAAAGAGACAAGCAGAATTGTCCAGAGGACAGCCATTAACCAAAGGTTTGCAGGGTTTATTTTTAAAAGGAAACTGTGGGTTTTCTACTTAACAACAAAACATGAAAGCAGTCCGCTATTTTAAATTATTTTCTTATTGATAACTGAGCTTGCAGATATATCTTTCCCAAAATTGCTTTCAGTGCTTCCCCTCTATACCTGCTGGTAATAAATAATGTTGCCTTATGTGGTCTATTGCAAGGCCATTTATATCATTCTCTGAATTGGTGGATATTTTTAGTCATGTTTAAAATACTAAGAGCTGTTGGCTACTGCCAAGATAAGTAAGCAGAGAATACTGTCACTGTAGGGTTTGCTTTGTCTGTTGCTGCTTAGGAAACAGTCACAAGTCATGCACTGATTGACAGGACCTCCCTGCTGCTCTTGACAACTATCAGGAAGGTTGTCATGTAGTTTAAATTACTTGCATAAGAACAGGAAAAAAAGAATGGAGATTCATTATTCACAGCACTTTCACAGTAATCATAACCCTTGGGCTTTTCAGAAAAACTGATATGTAAGCTATGAAATCTTTTCTGTGCTTATCCAAACATATCCAGAGTATACCAAACTACAGAGCAGTGAACAGGTAACTACTCTAGGAACAGTAGTACTGCTTTTAGGAAAGGGGATCAATAATGGTAGTAATGAGAGCGTGATCATAGGCACTGGACCAAATAATTGAAAATATTATCCTGCCCAATTTTCTGCTTATCCCAATTTCTAAATTAAAATCATATCTAGCCTAGAGCAATTGAAGCTATTGCTTACTCAAGAGTTATGCCTGTATAGAATATATCCCTTTGTCTTGTAGGGGAGACACTCTTTAGTGTTCAAAAATAAAACCTAACACTCTGCAGCTTTCTTGGCCATGAGATCTATCCAATCCCACAACTCGCAGCACAAGCTTGCCAGAGGCATGTGCTGCTCATTTTTGGAGTGGTAGAACAGCATATCCCATAATGTCTCCAATGATTCCCCATGGAGCCCACTTCAGTCTAACAGTTTCTATACATGAAGAAAGTTTTCCTAGTCTCCTTGGAAGAAAATAATCTGAAAGGAATGGCATGCAGGTGATTCCCCTGATTTGAAGGCTGTTAGTAGAGTTTTTTGTAACAGGAGGCAGATTGTATACCAGCAAATAGAACATAAAGAAATAGACCCAGAGCTTAAATTTCAAGCTTATAAACTGCAATGAAATGGTAAGATTTGTTTCTTGTTCTAGTTCATAAAATGAAATTAGAAAGGTGAGCTGCAAACTGATAATTGTCTGTAATGCACAGAACTGCTGTATTAGAATGATAAACTGGGTGAATCAAAATCCAGCAAAGTTGTGCCAGTTTTACTTTAGTAAACCAATAGACCCAGGCTAGACCTTAGAAAGAAATAACAAAGTAATTTAGTCAATATTTTGAATCATTTAAACCACACTAGCGTTTCACTACTCTTGACATGCTGATAAAAGCTTTTCTTATGAGTACCTTAAAGCAGATATATTCTGACAAGCCTTTATTACACATTAAGAATCTATGGAAACCATGCAAAAGCAGTTGGCTTCCAGATCATCCTAGATACATAAAATGCCTGGCTTCAATTAGCTGACTTCAAATCAGTTAGCTAGTTAATTCTCATTCACCAAGCATGATTATATTCTGCAAAGTTAGAGACATCTGAAAGCAAATGCCTTCTGATCTTAATAGCAAAAAATGTGGTTCTAGTACCAAAATAGAACTAAAGACATGGAAAACAGAATATTATAAAGTACTGCCCTTCCAGTCCCAGGAATCACCTTTTTTTTCCATATTTCTTAAAATATCTGAACATCAAACCCTTCAATGTTCCATGTATGTGTAAATTAATTTTCACTTCTAATTTTGGCCTATACACTGACAGGAAAATGCAAAGCAGTTCTATTAAGAAAAAAAGTCTTTATAGTTCATTTTCTTATTGAAATCAGCAGTATCATGATTTTCTCACCATCTCTCAGACACCTCATCACTCACAATACCCCATTTTAAGAGACCCCTAATCCCACCTCAAATACTTGATAGGCTTTTGACAGTTGCAGTGAGTTTTAGGTTACTAAGTTAGTTAGGTTACATAATAAATTTAGTATCTAAACCAAGCACCCTTACATTAGAGAACTAGTAATATGCACTTTATTTATAGGCTTTATGTCTTTCTTTTTGGCAACTTCTCTTTAGCAGTTACTTCCCATCTTCATGATTCTAGAGGCAGTGAAAATCAATGGCTTATGAGAGCAGTAGGTTAATGTATGATTAAACTATTTGGATGTCATAAGAAATGACAGAGTTTTAGGTCAATGGAAGATGTTGCATTGATATTTTTAATGGTTATTCTACCTCATGAACCTTACTCTACCAATGTACTTATTTGAAGGCATTTTTATTAATTTCATAATTATGTCTTATATATGTCACTGAGTGACCCTTGAAATAGAAATAGAGCAATGATTACAAAGGTTGCTTTGCAGAGAGTTTGGAGAACTTCTCATTCTCTTAACACTTTCTCTGGCCACATACGGTAGTCATTTGTATGCTTTTAAAAGATCTTTCTCATTTCTGAAAAAACTTGCTGGAATCAAATCAAGAGAAAATTATTTTAGTGGACTATGGATCAGTGACTTTTTTGCCAGTAAGACTAGGGAAATTAATAATTTGGTTCAAAATGGATTACCAAAATGCCTTTGAATCCTTAGGAAAACAGGTGCTTTTGTTTGAAGCTATACTGGAGTTGCATGTGAGATGTTTATATTTATTCCATATTATCCTATGGACATGAATGTTGTTTTGGTTAGATGCAGTGCTTTTACTTAGATTTCACATAAGTGCATAGGTATGACAAGAAAAGAGAAGACAATGGAATAAATGCATTAATGTGAATTTCCAATAGCTCTCTGCTTTTCTTGTTGCTATAATCACAGCAGTCCACAAACTTATCTCACACATGAGAGTCTCTGGTGCTCCAGTGGTTCTATAGCATAACTTAAAATGCCAGCAGAAATATTGCCAGCACTGTGAAGAGCTAGATAGTGTGTATGTGCTTAATCACTGTGTGAAAAGTGATTATATTCAGCAGAAAAGCTTGGAAGGGTTATATTGACTGAAATAGCTGGTGATTCTGGGGAAAACCCTCCACAGCCTCTCAGTGCCCAGTGTACAGGATCAGAGAGTGACAAAGCCACAGAATCACAGAATGGTTAAGGTTGGAAGGGAGCACATGAGATCATCTGGTCCCACTGCTCTGCTGGAGCAGGGTCACTAAGAGCAGGTTACTCAGGACACTGCCCAGTTCTCCAAAGGGGAAAGAAATTCCACAGCCTCTCTGGGTTGCTGTGCTTGATGACCTTTACTCCACCTGCTGGGTACACATTGATATGGATACACATTAATACACATTAACACATGTTTTATGAAAAGAAAATAATTGTCATAATATAATCGCCTTATTAAAAAAAAAGTTATACCATGCACTGTGTGTACACTGACAAGTTGAGATAGTATAGGAGGTCACTAATTTTTACTACTTAATTTCCTATACTTGACTCCTTTCCTAAGTCTTTCCTGTCTCTCATTTTTAGGGAGCCAATAGTGTTTCTAAATAACAACTTCAGTAGCAAGATGAATAAACCTCTACTTAAAACAAGAGACTACAAGGAACCAAAAGACTTAGTAAGTCTTGACAAGTGCACCTAGATCTCTGCCAATAATTTGGTTATTGGGATGACCTAGAGAAGAGTTAGGGTTTTGTTTAAAACACCACAAAAGGGTCCTATTTGACTTCTGAGCAGGCAGTAAAAGTTTTAATTTCAGAGGAAGAGTAAATTTAGTGTGACCTTCCTGGAGAGAACAGCATGTAAGGGAGTGACCTTTGTTGCTCTTGACGAATGTCAGCAAGTTTGGGAAATATTCAGAAGGAAAATGAAAGCCATATAGGCAAGAGGTTAAAATTTATTGAGTAAATAGAAATTTCTTTGGATGTTTAGCATTGGAAGATCCATTGGCAAGTGCTTCCAGGGAAAGGCCCCAGCAGATAATGGGAGATTTCAAGGGAAAAAAGAATCTAGAAGAGGGGGAAAGTTTGTATTTAATGTTAGGGCTCAACAGTGTTTATAATACTTATTTGATTTTCAGTTTTGGTGGGCAGAAAACTGAATGCTGCACAATGCCTACTCATAGGGCAGCGTTATGTCTACTGCATTAAATTTCTAGAGCTACTTATTGTTAACCATACTTTACTGCACTTGTTCATTTTACTATCTAGAAATCAATTGAAATGTGGATTTAATTTCTGTGTTGTGTCTGTAGCCCACTAATGAAGTCCTAGAGTGGCAGTTTTTCATATGCTTTTGTAAATCTCCAGGAAATGTCTTTCTTAATGCTCTTGGGTCACACTTGTCTCTTTCAATCAAGATTGAAAGATTAAATGTTATAAAAAGGGGAAAGCTCAAACCATAAATATTGTGAGTGCCTTAGTTCCCTGACTCATCAATTGATTTTCATATGGAAAGTCTGAGATGTGAAGTGTGATACTGTTACATATTTGTCCCTGAAGAATTAAGCAGCTTACAGAAAAGCTTTCACCAAGGTGACCTCCCATTCTGAGCTGAACAGAAGCAAAAGCTCTTGCTTAATATCAGTAAACTCTCATTCTTTCTCTGTCTTCTCCACAGTGATGGCAAACACTATGTAATAAGAATGTATAGTAGGTTCAATATGTGAACTATGCTTGTGTTGCAATATTTAAAGAGAATTTTGATTATTGCGATGGTGGCAATTCAAGGAAAATGAGCTCAAATTAGTCATACAGGCAGAAATAAAGAATAATGCTAGTTGTCTTAGCACTATGATAATAACACTTTATGAATTCTTCATAATCAAACAATGCTTCGTTACCTGACTCTGTGAACACCTCGCTGCATGATGGTCTCCTACATAACAAACATAATCAAACATCTGTATGCCCTGAATTCACCAGACCTGCAGCTGGTCAGCCATCTGCAGAGTGGTTGTCCTCATGGAACTGTCTGCCTATTCACTTAATATTTGTTTTTCTGTTAAACTCTAATGTTTGTGATGGATTTTGCATGTCCAACTCTTAGCCTATGTTCTGCTTAATCTTTTTTTGGTGGTGATATGTATGGGCTTTCTATCAAAGTGGTAGTGCTGGGGATTGATGGTTGGACTTTATGACCTTGAAAGACTCTTCCAACCTGGATGATTCTATAACTGAAATCTTGAAATGAGGATGGGGAAGAATGATGAACTTAAGCCTTATCTTCAAGGTGAATTTCATGATTCACAAATATTATATGCAGCTTATGTTTTTTGCAAGTATTGTGACCAGATTTATAGTCATATTTCTAAATGGAAAGTTAATGAAACACTGATGAATATTTGGACTCTGTTATATCACATTTATCTTAAATATTACACTAGTTAATCTTTGTGTCTAGATCTAATTTCCTTCTATCCTACCACATTTCTGACAGTTACAGAATATTATAGGGCACGTTTCAATGCTTTCAGTTCTTGATAGGAGGTGAACAAACATTTCAGATACCTGTAGCCTGCATCACTGGCAGTGGAATAAAATTGGATAGGACCTCCAGAGAGCTCTGCTTGGCAAGTTGTCCAAATCAATTCCAACCCCCATGAACTGAGAGTTAACACTGCTGCTCATTTTACCCTTGGCTTCCATTCTAGTATATAAAGCATCATCTCAAGGCTGTAACTGCTTGGGGGTTCTGTTGCTCTTGTTTGTGGACAAGAAACTTTGGAGTCAATGAAAATTATCAGTGTACCTTTAGAACAGGTTAGAAGAAAAATCCCACAGAGAACAGTGGTAGCATTACAGTTACAAACAGCTGCTTTCTCTAATATTTTCATGGGGGAAGTTTCTTGTTGTCCCAATTTTCTCATACTTTGCAGTTAAGCTCTTCCTAGGTCAGCAGTGCTCTCTTGTGAGTCACTGACTCTGAATTTCACATGTTTATTATCTTTTTTCTTTTGGAAACTCTTCCTTCTAAAACTAACATGCCTTTGAATTTCAAGAGTTTTCACTCTTTTCCAACTCTCACTATGATTTTAATATTTACATATTGTATTGTAAGCACTGTGAACACTAGACTTTCTTTTGAATCAACTGTGATTTTTTTAGATGTGTTCAATATAACCTCAGCACATCTGAGATTTATTCTTAGTCTCAATGACTCTTGTTGGCTCATTTTTCTGCATTTCCTAATTCTGCAGTTCCCTTAGGCAAATGTATGAATTTTGCATTTTTTCAGATTTCCTAATATACCAATACTGACCTGCATTTTTATCTTCATTTCTTGATAGATCTACATTTTACATTTAGGGGCAGGGAGAAAAATGGTTCAGACCAACTTCCCATTCTAAAATCCTACATTAGGGGTTAAACCCTGTACTCTCTGGATTGTTGTGCAATTTCCTCAGTAACTGAATACCTAAAGACTCAACTGGAAATAAGTGTCATCTGCCCATTTCTCCTCTGCATGCCAAGAATTGGCAAGGGTGGTGGTAGAGGCAGTGAGTGACAGCCCAGGTCTCCCGCATGCTTTCCCCATTCTGACCACAGCTCAGCAGTCCACGCTTGTGCTGATCAGCTTATTCACCTCATGCATATTTGAAGGAATATATTGTAATTTACCCTTCTAATGATATGCAAGACACATAAATAGCAGGGTTTGGCAAAGAATGTTTTTCCTTACCAGCCTTTGTGTACCTCTTTTCCTGACTGAAATCCTGGGATTTCCTTTATTGGAATCTTATCTTTTATTTTATAGAAAACTTAAAGCATTGTGCCTCCTGTTCTTGAGAACAGAAACTTGATGTTTTTCTTAGGTCAAAACAGTGTTATATTTTTTGCTATGAGAATTTTAGGGTAGGATTTTGATTGCATAATTCTGTACTGGCAGAAGACCTTGTATAGCTGTACCTACAGGGCTCAAAAGAATTTTGCTGCGTTAACTTTTGTTTATTTGTGACACTGGCTTAAACTACTTTGTGAGAAACAGTCTTTTCCAGAAGAAAGGGCATCTACACTTCAGGATATAAAGCTACAGTTGTAGGTATCTTCTACTGTGTAGCAGGATTTTCCAGTATGGTACATGGAGTAGAAGAGATGCTGCACAAGCAGGTGTATTAAAATCTTGAATACCTCTGTAAGTAGAGTGAGTACATAAAAAATGAGCTCACTTGAATAAATCCGCAGTGACTTGCTGACTAAGAGCTGCAGACTGAGATAATTCATTTATCACCAGCTCTATTGCTGATATGTCAGCATATATACGGTGATAAGGACCCAAAGGACTTGTAGGCTCTCTGTAATTCACGTAGGTAAAATTTGACTTTTACCAATGCTATTACTAAATGCTATAACTTCTTAAATTTTGTTTTCCCTGTTTTGAGCAACCTTATAAGTTTGATTATATGTTTTCAAATGCTGACACATTTAAGAGTTACATGAAAATTTGAAAAATAAACTTTCTAGTAAGCTTTCTTCTCTTACAAATGCTGATTGTAAAATCTTTCTTTTTTACATTTTGTGATTTTGTATTAAGAACCAATGGCTCAGGCTGCAACTTTTAATAAAGCCAGTGAAAAGCCTTTTAAGTAAGGAAGCTGTTGAAAAGCCAAGTGATTTATTACAAAAACAGTTGGACCCAGTAAGCTGGAAAGGTCAGTCTGACAAAAATCTAGACTTAGAAATGCTGCTACAATATAAGAAGGCATTATCAGGAGGAAAGCAAAACCCAAATGAGAGTATTCCTGGGAAAAACATAGATCTGTAAGCTAAGAAAATGATGTATTTGTCCTGCAATGTTCTCATTTCAAAAAGCTCCCTGTGGAGGGGCTTTTCTGTAGAGTAGGAACTTAAATGCAGTTGATGCTTCTGAAAGAAAATATTGAAGGATTGAAGCAAGGGAAACCCACTTCAGAACAACTAATCACAGTAGTTAAGTTATTCAGTACCTTAGAATACCATATTCAAGATTTTCTTCTAGGCTAGGCATAGTAGAAATTAGGAACTTTCTATACCCAGCTATAAGGTGAGCATCTTTGCTAATGGAGAAAGAGGGAACTTGGGAGGGTAGGAAACTTGTAAATTATTCCTGTTAGATCCTTAAATGATCTAAATGATCAAAAATGGTTGTGGTCAGATGATTCTCAAATACTTCAGTGAACAAACTGATACTTCTGATGATTTTTTGTGTGTTATTTTACTCAGGTCAACAAGGAATCATCCTGGAGGATTTGGTGGGATTATGTAAGTAGAGAAGAAAATGAGTGTCAGAGTATATTGTAGTTTTATGGAGATTGTAGATAGAGCAAGAACCTAGATGGTATGAATGGTTACTGAATCTGTCTCTATTTTAGTAACTTTACAAGCAGCAGATTTGTGAATTTCCATATAAAACTATTTGTGAATTAGTTTTCTGGTTTTAAATGTAATATACATTTCTAAAGATAAACTCTTTCTTGTGCATTTCAGTCAAAGTTTACTACAAATAACTTTCAGTTTGGTTAAATAAAGCCATACATCTGATCTTTACAGGAGTTACAAAGTGAAGATGGGCCTTGGAAGTCATCATCTTAAATTTTTTTACAACAAACAATGGATTGTAGTTTGACAAATGTGTGCAGCATCAAGGTGATTCTCTTAAGAGGAATCTATCCCAGCTTGAGGAACTGAAGTGTATCATATGACAGACCAAGTTCCAATGACTTTATACATTACTGTAAGAATGATCAAAATATTCCTTTTTATGATGGAAAATATTATTGTCCAAAAATAGATGAAAAAACTGCATTTATGTCACTAGTATTTGTACCTGAAGCCCTCAGTGGAAGACTTCAGCATTCTGTAATATAGTTGTCTATAGATTTGCCTTTCACATTTCTTTTTGGGTTTTATTTTGTATTTTCTGCTTGATTTAAAATTTTTCCCATATCTTATTGCTATATGGGTTGTAGTTTAAAAACTGTATATTGAATAGGGTGGAAATCACTCAATTCTTTAATCATACAAGGATTCTAGAACATATGGTTTTGCTAGAACAATAACTTTGCCTTATTATCATGTATTATGTGCTCAAGTGCTTGGAGTATGTGCTGAGATTTGAGACCTGAACAAGCTACCCTTTTACTTAAGAAAATGCACCAGAAAGTCTGGGGTAATTGTATAAATCAGGAAAATATATGAGGAACTAGGCTGTGCATCTTCCTTGATTATTTAAATACAAAGGCTTGTCCTTGCATTTGCACTAATGCTAATGAGCCAGTCAAATATTTGAGTTAAACACACCAAATCTTGCTGAAACAAACCATGCTTTGTGGATTGTCCTCTAACTACATCTGACCTTTCTAGGCTGGCTGTGTACTCATTTATGTGAGCATCTGAATAGCATTTCATTGGTTTATGCTGTCTTACTTTTCTGCCTAGGAAGCACATTCATTGAGTTTTAACATGAAAAAATGCTCCAAGTAGATAAATAGTGTCATGTGTTCTAACCACAAAATGCTGTGCTTTTATTGAATGAAAATGTTCATGCAGGCCTTTACAGTTAAAGTTAAGTTACAGCTAAAGTTGAGTTTGAACAAGTGCTATAAACTTGTATGTGCAATGTAGCAGTACACTGTGAAGCTAGGAGTAGTTTTCAGTGCCTCCTATGTCTCACTAACAATATTTTGCTCCTTTTGAGATCAGTGGGAACTGTGCTAAGGATAAAATAAATTATTGTAGCTCATTCTGTGAAAAAATGAAAATGAAAGTATTCACTTCATTTCAATATATGGATAGAATTTTCATTTTAAAAATAAGCTAAGTTTGTGTTGATAGTTGGAGAAAATATGTGATATTCTGGATTTTCACTTTCCTTTCTCTGAGGAAAATAATGATCCTCCACCAATGACTGATGGAGACCTGGTATTAGACCTGCTCAGGGACAAACACAGTCATTGTGTGTTAAAAAGATTAAGTGATGCATGAGTGCTATGTACCTAAGAGTATCAAATCACCTCTTTAATTTTGTCATATAATTTTAAGGGTATGGGAAGGTTCATAATCCTCATTGATCTTTTGTCCTTGTTCAGAGACAAGCTACATATTCTTAATACAGAGAGTAATATTTTTTTTTTTCTTGGCAATTGCAGTCCACTGGATAATTATGTCACATTAACAAGCGGAATAATCCAGACTGTTAGACAAGCACAGCTTTTTCATCACCAGCCACTAAAAGCCATTTGAACTAATGACTGATCTTTAAGCCAACCTTCCTGCTGTCCCATGACACTCTCATAATCCCACTTGAAACTCATTTCTGGTCCATTCCCAAAAGTAGCTAAAATTACACTGCCACAGCTGTCTTCTAGGNTTGGCTTTCTTTTACAAATCCAGTTCTCTAACAGAGCCCTGTTAAAATGGATTAAGGATGCTTTTATAGCTCTGTAATAACTAAACACTGTGCAGTGAAAGTACTATTTTGGCATATATTACTACAATAATTAAATATAATATCCCTGAAAATGTATTCCTTAAGCTGAGAAATATATTATCCATGGAAGTGTTTTACTTAAACCAAACCCATGCATTCTTTTTGTGCTTCAATTAACATAGTTGCATCTTGCTCTGCTGCCTTTTACAGACACTATATTTTTAGATCTGTTTTCAATGGAACAAACATACCATAAAAATAACGTGCAGGCAGAGAGATGAATTCTTGCTATATTTGATGAGAAAATGTAGTCATGAAGTCTGCTTTGTATTTAAAACATTATTTCACACATTACTAAAACTTAAAATTTTAAAAAATTGTATCAGTTTGCACTGAATATCAAGAAGTACCCAACTCTGGAGACAGCTTTTTTGTTTAGCAAAAGTTTTAAAGACTCCACTTCTCAAATAATCAGCCTCCTGGTAAGGAATCCCAAAGTACTATATGCTGGCAAATAGCAATTACTTTCTGCTTTGCATTGGATCATCTCTTCTGAATTTGTAAAGGACTGAAATTATACAACAGAAAGGACAATGACAACTGTTCATACGTGGAGCAAAGAGAAATCAGAGCAACTCTGAATTTACTTTTTTCACCCCACTCTGATTGTGTTGCCTGGAGCTTGCTATAAATTCTCTCTCTAAATAGACAGGCAATGTTGCAAAAAATTATATGCTTTAGTATTCATGAATGCCTGGAATTCTCTATTGAATTTCATCTTTAACAAAGATTTCATAAGATAAGAACAGCTTTCTTGTTTCCCATGTGTAAGTTCTCCCTTATGGGATTTTAAAGTTTATGCAGAGTGTTTGTTTATGGGAATATTTCATTAATTTTCAGTCGTCCTGGTATGTGCTTCTATTTCTAACATCCAGTATATTTTATCACTTATCTTTTTCACTAAAATATGCCTTTCTCAACTCTCATGCTCTGGGATGTTCTTTTCCCATCACTTTATTCCAACAGTGGATATATCTAGAAGTGTTCTTTAGCATCTGTTAGACCACAGAATAACAGTTTTGGGCAACCTGGAATTTCCATTACTTGAGAAATCTAAAACAATTCAGAGCAAACAATCAGTGTGTATGCAGGAGCACCTGTATCAACAAGGTCTGGACCTGACAACTTTTAACATTTTTTTGAACCCTGACCTCATTTGGCTAATTTCTGAATGATTGACTTACCCCCTGGAACAGGGTTATAGCAAAGAAAGGAAGATCTAACTTTTTTGTTATATTTTGATTGTTTGGTTTTTTTCCCCTGGTTATAAAACTTGAAGGTAAGCCTAACTGTTTTTCAAAATAGCTTTGAGGTTTTGCTCAGTACACTTTTGTCCTTAGATGTGACTTATTGTCTGTCTGCCAGCAAAGATTAAAATAAAAAAAAAAAAGTTAACTCCCCTGTATTGTACAGGGTATGAAATAAAGAAGCTTATCATGAGACAAAAATTACAACTGAATCCCCAGCCAGCAATCATTTGTTCGGATACTTATTTAATGTATGCCTCAGAGTATTCTGAGGTGGTTTTATTCTTCTCTTTCCTCTAGTTGGTCTGAGTGACATTTGCAAAAAAGTGGGTCTGTTCCTGTACCCGTAAAACTTAACAAGAGTTTTGTCACCCTCACTAAAGTGAGTAGATGCAAGCTAAGGTGTAGGAGAAAGAAAATATGTGAAATCCAGTATTATATTTGTCTGGAATGTTGGAATATTCATTTTAAAGTATACTTAGAATTTAGGTCTTCTTACTGGAACACTACCTTTATGGTTTTTTCATACTGGCTCTTTATTCCCAAAAAAAGTATGATTTGCATAGCTGACTAGTAAATGTTCATGGTAATCTGTGAGCTGTTCAAACTTAAAGAACCAGATTTTGATTGTGAAACCTAGAGTGGTATTTGAACTTCCATCCGAACCTCAAGGCTGGGGGTAGTATGCTTCAGATTAATGATACTTTCATGATGAATTTTTCTAGATTTTTATTTACCTACGTATTTTTAATTACCTACTTGTTCACTTTCTGAAGCAGCTGCAATAGTTTCTAGAACCTTAAGTTTTTTTATATTCATGGTCTGGGTCTTAGGTCTTAGAGCTAGGGAAAGCTGGTTGATTGTTACTACTTGCAAGCATAAATTCAAAATCCAGCTAGCTGGATGGCTCAGTCATGATATTTTACCTCTGGGTTTGTATATTTTCACTTAGTCACCAAAAGACACTTGTAGCAATACTTCAAAAATAGCTAGCCCTTAGGAATTCCCATATTTGTTTCAAATGCAGCATATTTATGCAATAATTCAGCAGGTCCTCATTCATCAGCATTCCCTACTGGTTATTCATTACTTGCCTTTTTTCAAAGTTGGTGTCATGTGGCTGATGAGACAAATTACTTGCATCAAGACTAAATAACAAATAAAGAAGTAAAACTAACTAAAATACACAAATAGTCAAGAAATGTTTACAGAAAATAGTATGCATATAGAAGAATACTTCAAATGTGTCAGATTCTTTAGCTGTCATTGGGAGAATTGTCATTTGATTAATAACACATTATTGCCTTAGAGAGGCAAGTGTATACACATATCATACAGGAACTCAAAAGTGAATACATAAGTGTTTAAATACAGAGGAAAATTACCAAATCCTACAAACTTTGAAACTCAGCTAAGCTGTCATTTGAACCTAAATTTATACTGTCATTCAAGGGCTGAAAAAGGGGAAAAAAGATCTCATTATGGTAGATGTTTTTCACATGAAGCTTTTTAAACTGCAACTGAATATTAGAATTTGCACAATCTCAAGGTCATTGAAAATGACAAAAAAATTCAAATTAATTACAGAGGAAAATTTTGGTTATATGCATAATGCCTCTTATCTAGTCAGATGAGAAGTTAACATACCTTATTATTAATAATATATGAAGAATCTATCTAACTTATTTAGTTAATGGTTTGAAAAGTCCGCTTCAATTTGCAGATGATAGCAGGCTGTTAAGGGCTGCAGAACAACAGATGTGGATGAGCTGAAGATAGTTGAGATGAGAGACAGGTTGAAGATAATTAGAGGTGGAGAAGCACGACTTCTGAAGATATAGCAAACTGAGTTTGCTAATCTAGAGGGCTAAAAGGAAACCAAATTACTAACACATGTGACATAGGATGGAACAAAGGAAATGAATAAACCCTTCTCTATGTCCAAAAAAAACAAGGTCTGTAGCTTGAAAGATTTAGCTTAGCTGTGGTAGGAAAAGTTTTTGAAGATGGGGATAATTAAATGGTGGAAGAACTGGACAGGGAATACATGCAATCACTATTTTTCATTTAAATCACATTCTGCTGCATTTGTTCACCTAAAAGGCAAGTGGAGATGAAAATGAGAATAAAACATAAATGTAGAAAACTAACATCTATTTGGAATCAAAATATTGGACTACTGAAATGATTCAAAGAAAAGTAAATAAGACTATTCTGAGAAAAGTCAGCCACATCCTTGGAAGTCCAGCCTAAGGGAGCTCTAACTTCTCAGGATTGTCTGTGCTCTGTACATACAAAGCTGAACCCTAGAATGAAGGCTATTGACTGGAAGGCAGCTCATTAAGCATCTGCTGTAATCAGTAAGACTTAAATGGAAGTCAGTGACACTCGTGGATTGAGAAACAGAACAAACAGAAACCTGTCAATGGCCAAGGAGTGCAATCTTTGAAGGAAATTCTTAGGATGCTTTGACTATGCTTAGACAGAATATTGTTCCTATGCATGTTTGAGTGTCAGCATAAAGAGAAGGTTCTACTTTCTGAGAGTTAGTTGGGAGCTACTTGACTTATATACTATTAGGATTTTTGTATTATATAAAATATTCTGTGTTAATTATTTAAATTCTCCCCTATGTATATTGAGAGTTTGAGCTGGGTATATTTAAAGGTCTCTTTAAGGCTGAGACACAAGACAGTCAAGTGTTAGGATTCCCTTGAGACAGCATTCTAAAAGATGATACTCTTTTCCATACAAATTAATAACTTGAGACATTGATAGATATAGAATTGTGGGGGAGGACAAAAATGCAACCATATAAACCTCTAAGAAGGGAGCATCCACTACCTCAAGTAAGTTTATAATGCTCTTTATAGGAATCATCCCATAGATAACTGAGTTTGGCTTTAAGATTTAAATTAGTGTCCTGTAGATTATGAGTATGTCTTCTCCCTGTTCTTCTGTGAATTTTGTTCCAAGACTGTCATGTCATTGTATTCTTTCAGGAACAAGCTGAGGAATGGTGGCTATTTGGCTAAAGTCTACTCTTTCATACTCCTGTGCAGGCTCACAGAACTGAAGGGTCGTGTGAGAAATGTATTTTGATGAAACTGGAAAGAACAATTTATTCTCTTTAATAAAGCCAGATATTTCTCCCAGGGAGTAGTGGTGCTTCACACTTTTTCTATATATAAACTGTATGTATGTTAAACACACTCTCCAGCTTTAAATTATGGAATATAGCTCCCTCATCTGTCCAACTCAGTGCATAAAAATATGTCAAAAGCCAAATAATTTTATGCTCAGTAGTGTATCTTCCCTTTTTTAACCAAAGGTTTTGCCTGCTTTTAGACCTGCTTTTAATGTACACTGGTAGAATAATTTCATTTCTGTGATTCTGATCAGATATTCTCAATTTTTCTCCAAGATATTCATAGCAATAGGGTTAAAGGTGAGCATCACAGAAACCAGACTGACGTGAAAGTTTCTTTGATGTGTTTCACAGTTTAAAAAATGAAGAAATTTGGCACACGTAATACTTTACTTGTCCTGTTTCCTATATGTCCTCTGATTACATCTTATTTACTTTATTTTCTTGCTTACTTCTGAGTGCTGCCTGCTGAACTGATAGAGCTTGGCAGCCTTGACTGTCTGTAGAGGAATTTCAATGGAAATAACAGAAGTACAAACTTACATGTCAGTGTCACATAGCTTAATCCTTGTCCTTCAGTATTCATCCACAGTACCCATTTCATTGTTTGGTATGTAACTGAAAAGAGTCAACAATTGTCCTAAAAAGTATCTCCTGTGGAGATATTCTGGTCTGTGAATTGCTGACTTGAATACACACCATCAAAATCATTTCATGGGCCAATAAAAGTCATTTTGCTGTCATCTATGTTGCTACTGTAATATTTATGACTTTTTATTAGAAACCAAAATGACTTTAATATGACTTTGTTGGAATATAAACACTAGGAATGCCTATTTCCAGCCATTATTCTTTCTATTTAGTACCTTGTAAAATATAGCACATAGATTTTCTATATTATATATGTTCTTTTTTTATCTTCCTGACTGTCAAATTTAACATGTCCATCTCAGCTTTTGTCAGTGCTGCTTCTGGACAAATAGTCCTGTGACAAATTTCAGCTACATGCCACTCAACAAAACCAAACCATCAGGTAGCATCATGCTAAAGCATGCAAACTTAATTTACTTACACAGCACTGACATTTAAAGAGAGGAAATTAATCTCGTGTTTTATGATGCACTGTAGCAATATCACAAGTGACTTTCATTCTGAAAAGCCAATAAGATATTTTGGTAGAGAAGTTGAGACTTTCTTAAATAAAGAATAGAGGGCCCATGACCCAAACCTTTTACATTGTTCATGTATTAGAACTATGTATTCTAAAGTTGTCTTCATGTCGAGTTGAAGTAGTACATGAGAGGTAATGAAATGTTTTGATATACCAAATAATGACTTTTGGATGACCCAGTGTTCTCAAACTGTTTACTCAGTTATCATAATTTCTGTGATTTTTGAGTGCTGGCAGTCCTTGCCGTCCCTGCCACTGTAAACACTCTTGCAACATAACTATGACTTAAATGATAAGTGTCAGTTTGGCTCTTTGTACTTCACCTGTGGGCAAATCAAAAGCAGAAACACCAGATTTTTCTCTTTGTTTAGATTACTAAAAAATAAAGCATCAACTGCCTACACAACTAGGGTGTGACAAATGATGACAGAATAATAAAAACAATCTCCTTTCCCTCTATCTCATCGATGAAGAAAAGGCCTTTCAAAAGTCCAGGAACAGGGATAGGAAGTTAAGAGCAGGTGCACTGACCTAAATATGAGCTACATGGTTCTATGTGGTTTACAGTGATCAATCTAGTATGTGGATTGCTGTTAATGTTTAACAGTTTTTCTCCATTGGGTAAATATGAGACTCACTCTGAGCTGGTAGAGGTTGTGTGGGTCTTTCTGTCTCAGGTCTTCTGGATTCAGTAAACCCTATGTTTTATTTTCACTTTTCCTTTCACTGAAGTGAAACCTGTGTGGCTGCAGCTCTGCAACATTTGCTGATGCTGTTCATGGGGTTTGTTTTGCGGCAAACACTTCTTTTCACCTTGTTTATTCCTCATTCTTCCCTTATCCCAAAATAGTCTCAACAAGATCACAGAAGATCTTGGAACTTGGGTATAAATATGCTGTGACCATTGGCCATTTTGGTGCTCTTGATCACAAATGTAGGAAAGCTGGTTTTTTTTTGGTTGGTTGGTAGTGTGGCTTGTTTGTTTGTTCATTTGTTTGTTGTTGGGTTAGTTTTGGGTTTTTTTTAATGCTAGCCATTACCAATAGGTGTGTCCAAAATATCTGGAAAATGATTGGTTGATGAAATTCAGAAATTTGCCCTTTTATATTAAACTCTAACAAGGAATTAAAATTATTTTCAGGCTTTGGAGTCTAATGGGTCATTGCTGTTTCCAAGAGTGATTCCAAAAGTCTGTCATGCAATATGGGATATAGCATTAGATTATCTGAGGGCATTAGTGACATGTTAGCATTTTACATTTCATTCATGTGTACCCTAAGCTCCAACAGCAGAGTCCCCATTGCCCTGCAGGCCAAGCTAGCTGAATGAATGTGATTGATTATTCTAGTTATATGGGGAAAAGTACAGTTTCATGACATTTAACATAGGTGGAATGTTGGTGTGTTCCATTGAATAATAAGTTTAAATACAGTTTGCTGAACCAGCATTTGGGGTAGCTTTTAAAAGCTGTCATTGACCAGCACGAATAAAATGTCAATTACTACATCCTTAATGCTTTCATAATGTAGCACAGGGGTGCAAAAAGGCATGCATATTTTATCCTTTTTATTCTTTCATTCTGTTCTTTTAAATCCTAGTTACATGATAAATGTTCACGCTCTAGTTTGCATAAAACAAAGCTTGGTTTCAATCTTTTAGCCAATTGCAACATCTGCCCTACAAGGTTTTTCCATTTTGTATACAGGCTTCCCTGAAGATATAAATATGGTCTTCCTAATAAACACATTTGAAACATCTCCAGAGAGAAAAGCTTCCATAGAGGGATTAGGATGTGGCATTACAAGACTCACTAAAAATGTTTGATTTACCTTAGCATGAGAGATGGAGCTCACCATATGACTTTGATATAAACCTAGCACCAAAAGGAGTGTAAATAAGAGCAGAACAGGGTTCCTGATCTTTTCATAGTCATAGTGCCTTAAAACTAGGAATGTGAGAGATTCTCCTTACTGTAATGAGGCATACTTGTGAGCAATGTTTCCAAGGACCCGGGGAGTAGGTGCACAGAGGAGCCACTCTGTCTCTTGGTATAACAAGGGGACATCCTGTCTTTTCAGCTGAACTGATCCTTTATGATACTTATCATGGAAGCAAAATATGTGACAGTAAACTGTAAAAAGCACTAGGTCTCTTGATTTTTAAAAATAAATGTATCCTTGGTAGTACAGTCTGCTATAGTGTGACAGGGCAAGTGTTAGGAAGCTCTTTAGAAACTCAGTTAATCCATCTGAGACTCCTTACTACCTTTAGTTTAGAATAATACTCATGTCTTAGTAGTTTGGGTCTGTTTCATGCTTGACTTCAAGTGAATACTTGGCCACAGTCAAACTTTCCTGATCCAGCCAAAAAACTGTAAAAGCATCTGTGACCTGTTTGGTTTGCCAGTTACAGAGGGTGAATGGGAGGGTGACTCTGGTCTCCTATACATTGTAAGTTTTGCTGTAGGAAGCTGTTGTGTATTTTGTAAGTTTGGACAAGAAGGTATTAGAACAATGAGTAAGAATAAATGACATAAGGGTCTTTTGGGGGGAAAGTACAGTTTTGGGGCCATAAGACACCTAAATTTGGTACAGCTTACAGCACCAAAAGTACCTAAGATGCAAGGCTTAAGATTTTCCCTTTATAATTATGTTACTTTTCTATATGCACTTTACACTTCTTTATTCATACTCTGCGTTTGAAATATGTCATATTTTTAGAGAACTTGCTGATATAGAGTCTAAAGTTAGAAATGTATCTCACTGAAAAGCAAGCTTTGATACCTAGCTAGAGATGCCATCGCTGATGTCATGCTCAAAAGAGGTGACTGGTGGTTATGTATTCACAGATCCCAAAGCTGAGGCCACACATCGAATCTCAGAAGTGTTTGTGAGGTGTGGCACCCAGGAGGCTTCATAACGTTAGTGTTCTCTAAAATTACATTTCCATAATTTAGAACAGATTCAGATTGGTTCTAAATTCAAGATGGTGACAGAGAATGTAATACTCTGTAGTTAATAGGGTCATTAAAATCATGGTCTCTCTATTTTATTTTTCTCTATATAGGTACAGATGTTATTTACATATCAGTCATAGTTTGGTGCAAAGTCAATGTTTATCACTATTTCTAGGTGAAGCCACTGTTTGATAGTGTTTGACCTGAATGCAAACACTATGGCTAATTCCACTTTACCATTGAATCCTACTCTAACTGAAAGTTTAGAAGAGTTTTTCAGCCTACAAAGATTTCTCTGAAAAGCAACTATTGGAAAGCCTGAGTATGAAATTAATTTCATCAGGTCCCTTGCAGTTTAATACATTAATAATATGGTCACTTAATTCAGGAGAAGAATAGTAATGAAAAATTGGTGCATTCACTTCTAGTTCATTGGTTTACATCTGGTTAGGATAGTAATAGCACTTCTTCTGTATAATTTGGTGATTATTTGATAATCTATGTTAAAGATTTCTTTGTTCCTGAAGATCTGTTTCATCCAGGTCTTCAAAAGCACTGAAAGAATTTGAACTCAGTGTCATTTTCCATAAGCACAGTAAAATGTTTTTAAAGGAAATAGGCCGATGACCCCTTAGATTAAATGTACTGATGCATACTAACACTAGTACTAATACTAATCTAATAATAATAATAATGAATCTTTTATAGTGCCCTTTTTTTTTTTCTGGGCAGCCAGGCTGTGCGTTATATATCTTGGTTTTAAGAACAAACTCTTCTCTTCGATGTAAGGCATTAGTAGAGCTGAATGCCTTCTAGTGATGCAGAGAGACAGGCTAGGATATTGTTTGTTACACAATTGAGAACATTTTGGTTGCAGGAGCTCAAATTGCTGAAACTGATCCTGATGGTAAGGATACTCAATTATCTAAATTTTACTGTTTGCTGAGAAGAAATGTCAAAGGGTTGAAGGAAATTTTGATGAGCAATTAATGTTAAAAATTTAACTGTGGAAGCATTTGCTGTTGAACAGAGTGCTATTTAAATAAATTGGAACTAATTACATTTCAGGATGTATTTTGTAAGTCCCAGCAAAGGCTGGTACTTAAAGTAAGACATCCATCTACTGTTGCCTTTCATTAGAGGTTAGGCATCTAATTTCTAGCTCAAGATATCAGAGACAATGAAAGTCTAAAAAAATCATGACTACTATGATATGAGATATGAGAACTTTTTGAACAATGTTGGTCCCACCAGAGAAGGTCTCACCAATACTCAGTTGAAAATATCCATCTTTATTTTGGGCCTTCCTGATAAGCAGAGCCAGCTATCAGACAAGTCAAAATAAGCATAATGAAAATTTGTACATTGCCCAGAGTATCAGTTTTCCTGTATGCCAAGTTATTAGCATTCTTCCTACCAATAGCTCTCTCATGACAGGCTGGACAAACTTTCAAATATCAGTGAAAGTTTCAGTACTACTTTTTTCCTTTTTAGTCAGTGCAGTGTTTCTATCTTGCTATGTTGTGAAAAAATGAATCAGTAAAAGCTACAATTCCTCCCATGTGTTAACACTATTATGAGGTAACACATGGTGAACATGGATTCTGAACATTTTTACATGACTTTGTCACTGATAGGAGCCATCAATTGAAAGGAGACCACGAATTAAAATACTCCTTGTCAGAGACATGAAAAGATTATCTGTTCACAATGAACTAAAAGTATAATGTGAGATTTCCATGTAGCTGTGAGTATCCAATTCAGCACACAAAATCTGTATTATCTTGCTCAAAGCATCATGTTCCAAGCTCATCAAAATGAGGGACATTTTAGCATGATTATGCAAACATACATTTTATGTTTGACATACCTAATGCTAATTATAATAACGATCTAAATAATGCCATTATAATAAGTCTAGTGATTTTTAAAAATTGGCCTGTTATTTAGGTCCTTTGTATTTGTCAAAGAGAAAAAAAAAGGTGTATGTATTCTGGAATCTTGCTTCTTGCAAAAGCTGACACAAATATTAGGCATTGTGGATCTAGGAATGCTGACTTGATAATTGAGGAATGAAACAAGCTTGGTGACAAAACCTAATTTATAGATGCTGAATTTTAAAAAGAAAGCATTAAAATTCACAGCATGCTGTTGTATACAGTCCATCTCTCTTTTCCAAGGCTATGTATTTTACAAAAATCAGTTTCAGCAAGCAGATTCCCATTTACCTTACCAATGTACACAGGCAATATACATATTTAAGCACGTTATATAGGTAGGTATTGCAGAGCTGGGCCCGTGCCAAGCCCGCAGAGCCGTTTATCATCACACATTTATCGTGGGCCGGAGCTGAAGCGCGTCCGGCGCCCTTCACCTCAGCGCCTGCAGCAGCGCGGATCCCGGCGATCCCGCCTTGTCCAAAAGGGGATGAAGCGTGCGAGGAGCCCCGCGGGGGAGGATGCTGGGCCTGCCGTGCCTTGCCTTGCCGGGGAGCTCGCTCAGGGCTGCCGGGTTGCTACAGCAACCGGGGCTTTGTTTGTACATAGCGGGAGCAGCTGCGTCCCTCCCGCCCGGCTGGGCTGCGCCAGGCCCGGCCAGGCCCGGCCGCTGCCGCCGCCTTCGCGGCGTTCCCGGGCACGGCGGGTCAGACCGTAAGGACGGGCACGGTGCTGGGAGAGATCAAGTCCTGCTGAAAGAAAAGGGCCGCCGTCTGAAACAGTAGCACTCTCTCTGGTATTGTGCTGCGTATTTGTCTTTCGTATCTGTAATTTGTTTGGGGCTTTGTGTACCAGAGGGTTTGGGTTAGTGGCCCTCTGATTTCAAGGCAGAAGAATGTAACTAGAACTTATGCTCCAGGACCAATAGTATTACAGGCTAACAGCAGAATATAACAGGAACTTTCCTCATTCTCTAAACATCTTCGAAGATAGTGTCTTTTATTCAGTCCTTTTTGCCTTACTATTCCCATAATCTAAGAATAGACAAATAGGAAGCAAAACCCACTAATATTTGTTCATGAAAGAAGAATATTCATCATATTTATATCAGTGCAGGCCTTGGAGAGCTGCTCTTCAAAGCAGATTTGACAAAGTTGAGTACCCTTTCACAGCATGCAAACCTGTATCAGTGGCCAGAGCATTCTTTTCAGAAAATGTGACTAGATAAACATAGATTAGAAGGAGCAAGGAAACTCATAGCAAATTAGTTCTCAGACAACACTGGCTTTTTCATGTAACAACTGTATGCCAAAGCCAGTAGGGTTAGCTTAGCAGCCCTCAGAGGGCTGACAGTAATTGAATAAACAGATTGAAAATTTGTGGTCTATTTCCATGCACAACATTTGCATGTACAGAAATTGCACAACATTTGCATATACAGAATTTGCACAATTTTAACAAGAGTTTCCCTAGAGACATAACCTCCATGTGACCTTCACATATTTTTACCTTTTCTTCCCTGTATGAAGCACCAAAGAAAGGAGAAATTTTGTTGATTTTTTTCAGTTTTAAGAGCTGGAGACAGCAATGGGGAATTCTGAGAATGTGACACCAAAAGAAATATAGATTATGAATGTTTCTGTGAATGAAAGGCTTTCAAAACAATGGCAATTCATCAGTAAATGAAAAGCCTAACTGATAACCCTTGGGATTCTTATAATTTTCAAAAACAAAACTAAACCGAGTTAAAATTATATTGAATGTTCCTGATTATGATTTCATTACAATTATGTATGGAGAGGAGGATAGTGTACTTCTCTACTGAAGTGATACTGTTCCAGATATAAAAATGCTTGAGATCTCACAAATATGAAGGTAACAGCACAGTGAAAGATGATAATTTCATTGACGTTTTGCTTGAAAATCCCAACTTTTATGAGTAACACATTGACTCAGATACCTAGTCTACTCACAAATGAGATCATTTGAGCCTTAAGTTCTAGCCAGGAGAGACTGGCTGAGAAAGATGCTTAAAAGGTATTGAGGATCTCATAGTGAACTCTGTCTCAAGAGGAGGAATTGAGACTGTGAAAGCCAAAACTAGTTGGCTACCACTCAGATGTATCTGGCTTCTGTCTTGCTCTCAGTTCTTTGAGGATCCTTGCTGCCTTTGAGATTACTGGTTTCCCTGAACCTGACTGACCAATCTTTTTTTTTTTTTTTTTTTTTTAATAGAGGATGCTGGACTTAAATAGTGCAAGATTTATATCTATTTACACTCAGAAGAAGCAAGTAAAATATATTTTTAAAATGAAAGTGTTGAAAATGGTCTGATTATACTCAATTGTTTCATCAACCTGCTCTTACCATATTTGTGATATACCTCCTACAGTGATTTTCTAAAGATATGAGTGAATAACTGATGACAACATATACAAAGGTGACATTGTCCCAGATTTTTGCTTCTCTTAAAAGCAAAATATATAGCAGGGGTTTTGTGTCAATAGTGGTGTTTTATATATTAGAATAGAAACCCTGGTCAACTAATCTGGGCAGAAAGTGGATAGAATCAAGAGGCTTGTAATTTTACTTGTACAAGAATTTGCTCCTAAGAGACAACCATTTCCTATAAACATTTAGAGTGAAATATTAATGATATTTTTAGTAATATAACGGCCATGCCTAAAGAAAGCAACAGGGAACAATCAATCAGGAGAAGATAGGTTTGAAGAGTAAAGGCTGTCTTTTCCTGCAGATATTCTATAGGGTTTAAATTATTTTCCTGTATTTCTTCTTTTATTTTAATTATTACTATACTTGGCTTCATGTTCTAGAAATTTACATTTAAAATTTGCTGACTGTGCCCTGGATGTTGAAAATCAGTTAGGGAAAAAAAAAGAGCATTTCATTTGAGACCAGAGAAAATTCATTCTTCATTAGAAGTTGAGCCTCAGGACATAAATTACGATGAGGTTTCACATTAATATTACCTCATTATTTTTTAGCAAAGGTATCATAGAACACCTCCATCTATGATCTGCAATATTCTAAATTATTAAAACTCAACAACAAGTACTATAGTAAATGAACAAAGTTCACATCATCATCCATTATTCTTTGGTTTTAATCACACAGGTGAAACTCATTACCCTGTGAAGGGAAACACAAAGCCTGCTTCAGTGGTGTACTACTGAAATGGAACTTACTCTGTACATTAGTGGTGGTTTCTCTGGGCCATTCCTACATCAAACTGAACTTGATTTGTTAGTTCATGGTATTCTGTAATTCCTAGGGGGGTGAGGGGACAGATTATTTTAGTCAGTTCCAGTGAGAATAACTAAATTCTTGCATTAGAAGCTGTAGTTGGTGTGTGCTATAGACTGCAGGAGAAGCCCCTTTAATGAAATATGGATTCTGGTGTTCAGCCTTGTTTTTAAACCCCATTCCCTGTATTAATTATTAATTATTAGCCGTAGTGAAGTGGATGCAGTTATATTTAGATCACAGCTGCCAGTAACCAAATTTCAAGTGGTTTTCTGGTTTCATATTTTTGTAGGATAAAATGCTGTGCTCAGAGAGATAAAAAAAAAAAAAAGTAAAAAAAAACCCACCCCACATAAAATTAATTATCATACTGAAATATTAAAGCAGAAAACAGGTACAGTGTGTGTCTGAATCCCTCTGCCCCTCTGAGAGAGAAATGATGGGAAAACAGGGAGATCTCAACCCTCTAATGGGGAAAGGGGAAACAAGGAAAAAAAACCAAACTAGCCATTGCTCTTAGGAAGAGAAAGGAATCGTCATCATGAGTAAGAATAGCAAAGGGATTCCCTCCCTGCTCAGAGAGGGGACAGAAGGGGAAGGGAATTCCCTCTCTCCATTGGGAAAGAACAGAAGGGAAGGGAATTCCCTTTGTTGCATTTATGTTTTGAGCTCTAATTAATCTTGAATGTTTTGTACTCCTGCTAACATCAAAGCAGTTCTGTACATCAGGCAAAACTTGCTTTCCTTGAGCTGAAGAAAGTAAGTCTTGAAATTCTCATGGAACGTATGGATTTATGTCATTCCTGTCATGTGGCCAGGTGCAGTCCATACCTTTTAAATACAATCTAAAAGGGATCTTGGTTGCTTTAGCCTCAGGCTTGGAGAGATTTCTGTTACAGCTTAAGATTTGTTTTTCTGTGATTTAATTGTCACTTCAGTTAAAGGGCAAGCAGCAGAGGTGCCAGTAGAGCAGCAAAAAGCGCCAGGAGCAACATATGGGACTAAAATTCCTTATAAAGTAAGGATCCCATGAACACAGTTGCCTGCAGGGGGAAGGTTGCATAAACAAATATTTAACAAGGAAAAACATTGATGTCTTTGCAGTAATCATACAAATATCCAAAAATAGATAACGAAGACGTATAAAGCACACAATTTCCCTGGCGTGCTACAGCCCATGCGCGCATGCTTGAAATAGTGTTGGTAATGCCTCTGTTGTAAAGAGGTTTCGAGCTTTGTAATTCTGGTTTAGGATGAGGAGGGGGCAGTGCTGACTACTGTGAGCTTCTAGAAATCCACTTGGCATCCCCACTTCTAAGCAAGGTTAGCTCTAATTTTCTGAACGATTTGATGACTGGAAAAAGTAGCAACTGATCAGATGCCATTGTGATCATGTCGCAAGGGAAAGGTTACAATGTTCAAAGACTGTTTTATGCATATTTCATTGGTTAAAAGGTTAAATTTCTTATCCTGAAGGAACATCAGGACTTGGTTATTTCTCTTGCCTTTATCTCCTTACTCTATGTGCAAAGGTAATGCTAATTAATGCCTGGATGGAAAAATCAGATAATGTATCACCATAGAGAAAAGAAAACTTGCATTGGTAATTTCTGAAATTTCTGCCCAATTTTGACTCTAAGTATGTGCATGCCACAATCACCAATTGGTTTGAGACATGTAACAGTGAGCAGGGGACCCAAGCAATTTCAAATGTACATAATATGATGTACAGATCCCAGAAGATAACAAGTGTTATCTCCACCCACAATGGACAATATCTTAAATAACACTTAGCATAGGCAGAAGAGTTTGTTTTACACAGCTGGCTGTAACTAGGCTGTGGTTCTAGCAATCCTTGTAGAAGGACAGTAGGGAATAGAGACTAGGTGTTTGCTTGGAAAAAACAAGCTTCTAGTATAGGTAGATGTAAATAGTATAAGTGTTTTGACCTATTTTCATTTGCTTCACCTGTGTTTGAAGAAATGCAGGGAAACCACCTGCCCACATTGCCTTTCCTCAAAGTGAAGACTCGAGATAAGAATGCCAAATATATCACCCTTCTATCATTTATCAAAATGCTTCTTTTTTTCCCTGATTCTGCCTGCAGAGCAACCTCTGTCTGAAAAGCTGTTCCCAGGGTAAATAAGGAAATGCATGAAAAAAATCTGGGGGAGTTACCAAGTCTGATCTTATCTTTTGTGTCACTATGTTTTAAGGCACTGAAGTTGCAGAGAAGAAAGCACTTGAAAACCAAATTGTAACATTGTTTTTCTCCCCTTGACATATAAAACACATAGTTGTGTTTGGGGATTTTTACATGACAATTTGCTGGGTGTTTATACACGATCCTAGTTGTAGAGTGTGACAAGATCACTGAAAGGACTCATTTTTTGTAATTTATCAATCATTAACTCAAATACATAAGAAAGAGGTTTCAAGAGTTTAATTAAAAATTTACAAGTGCCGCAGCAATTGTCTGAATTAAATTTATTTTTACGCAAGGAGGTATATTTCACTGCAGTATTTGTAAAATAAACTAGTGGCCTGTTGAAAAGATCATATCTTACATATTTTAAACAGCACTCCTCCTACTATCTTAATTTCCACTTGGCGGCTCAAAACAAACGTAAAAAATTGAGCTAAAACAGGGAAATGGCTGACAGTGTTACAGCAGGTTCAGGGAAGAATAGTTGGGTGAGGGAAAGAGAAAATAACCTCTGTGACCAAAAATAACATCCACTAATGCTGAAGTTGGGGATAAGTAAATTCAAATTTACTTAAGTAATTAAAAATTTTTCTAAATGTCACTGAAGTGACCCTTGCTAGGCAGTTAAACCATTAATAAGATCAGTCAAGAATTTAAGTTTTACAATTAAGGCAAGATAATATTGAGACCATGGGAGGAATACCTATAATCCTGCTAGGGAAAAAAAGGGGGGTAAGGAAAAAGGAACAGTAATGTCAGAGCAACAAACATATAGAGGAAATTTTAGGAAGAGCAACACAGTCTCAAAGTGCAATGTATGCACCTTTGACAGGAAAGCAATGACCAGCAGAGGAATAGCTCTTCTGCCACTTCATTTATGGAAAGCCACTTGCTGTGAAGTAGTTGGGATCTGAAAGGTGAAGTTTGCTACATGTAGATACCAAAAAGCTGTTTGCAAGGAAACAGTATGGCACAACAGCCTGGAACCAATCTTCTCACGCCCACCCTAAAGTGCTATTTACAAGCAATTCACCCACTGCAATATGGTTATTTGAATGCAACAGAGGACATGGGAAATGTGTATTTTGCCAGAGAAAAGTGACATTGCCAGGTCCCATTAAGAATCTGTTAATAGTACAGAAGGCAGGTCGGAGCAGCCCTCTGAATTGAGTGAAAATAATCTAAACTCTGAGAACCATCCAGCCGGCAGGCCCAACGTTGTTCCGAGAAGTCGTAGTAACCTCGGTGCTGGCACAGCTCAAATCACTCATTAACACCTGTGGTATCTCAGTTGACTGTATCAGAGACCAAGTTCTCGGGAAGCTGGACTGTGACACAAGGCAGCTGTTACTCAGGATAAAGGTGGTACATGGGCTGGATTCATCAGTGTTAAACTGTATATTATGGGAAAAGGCAAACTGTCTCATGGAACAATACACAGATGAGAGGGGAAAACACTGCAGACACAGTTTATGATTACAAAAATTCATCAGCTGTTACTGAGAAAATGCGTTTGGTTAACTTACCGTCCACTAACTTTTGGAAATAAGGTTAGATTTTGCATTCCTGAGTTTCATTGTGTTTATACAGCCCCACATTGTGGCTTACCTCCCAGGGTCTCTGTCTTGAGCTGATTATTATTGATGCTGGTGTTGAAAAAGAAAATTGTCATGCCTGTTCATTAAAATGTTCTCAGTGACTTTAGCAAAGACCACAGGCTGTTATACCAGTAGTTAAATGTAGAATTATTCACCCATTTTTCAATCATTTATTAAAGCTCTATAATCAAGAGACGAGAGAGTAAAAAAGACAGAGTAAATTTTTGAAAGCACATAGATTTAAGGAAAGATCTTGGCTTCACATTGCTAGAAAGAGAAGTTTTATGTGTGCAAAGCTACTGCTGGATAAACAGGGAATATAATTAATACCTGGTTAAGGGAGAAGACTTTTTGAGAGTAAGAATACTTTGGCTATATTTTTCCATCTGGTTAAGAGGAGTCAGATAATATAAAAAAGTCATGGTAATACAAAAAATTAACTGAGATTCTTGGATGGCAGGTATCAAGCAGTTTAATACATGTGCTACAGTTACTACTCTTTATGATTCTTGATGCTTTTACAAAGTTTGTCCTGTGGCCCTTCCCACATGAGTTCAAATGTGCTAAAAGGTGTCAGACTTTTCCTTCCAATTTTGTATGTGCAACTCCACCATCACATAGAGGGCTGATGAGCTGAACAATGCACTACTGTTATACAGTCCTACAATTTTTGCATTGTTCTTTAATTTTAAGAGTCAACCTTCCAAAGTATCAGGAAAATAGAAATGTGTTTTATTTCTAATTTCTTCTCAGCTAATCCTTGTGCTTGGCTATACCCAACCATATCCTGAAGCAAAAGCTGAGAAAAGGATTCCTGTACTACAGAAACCACGTTCCTTGACACAGACAGAAATGGCTTGTAAGAATCATTTCGATATCTCTTAAATACCCAGGCACAGAAATATTGGCAACATTGCCGTATTATGAAACATACAGTTAGGTAGTAATCTGCTTTTCATATAATTTTTTATGTGGCACAGAAACAGTAATCCTCTGGCTGTAATAGAGTATTTGGTGTCTGTTGTGTTTGATGTTGCATAATGTGAAAGAGAAAATCTAAAAGATCAGAATATGGTCAAGATTAAGGTGTGTGAGAATAACGTTTCAGAGTCTAGGCCTCAAAAAGAATGAAAATGAGCTGGTAAATGAGGAAAACATGGTTAAAAGTAAGTTGTATGTATAAGTTGAATTAAATACTGCTTGAGAGTTAGAGGAATAATTTAAAAAAATTAAAGAATATTCTCCTTATTCCCTGACTCAATGTTTTCAGTCCCTTCCAAATGGATTAATGAAGACTGCCAGGGGGAAATAGAAATTGCCATTGAAGTTTAATGTGAAGTTTAATGGGGAAGGTTCCCCCCCTCCCCACTTATTCAGTCCACTTCAAGTGGGTTCATGGCAAATAATAAAACAATGATAATTATTATAATTTTAGAGGGACGGGATTTGATAGAAAGTTTGATACTGCAATGCATGAGAAGATTTTAGCCAAAAGTAAATTTCATAGCTATGGAAATGTCTTTCTAATGTACTTTNAAAAAAAAAAAAAGAGCACTGAAACTAAAAAGCTAAAAAAACATTATCCAAAAGCAAGTTATAGAATCCTGATTCTTATTAATGATTTTCAGTCAAAGACTTAAAAAAACCCCGTTCATTATGTTCCCTTCCTGTTAGTGCTGTTGCTGATGGTGGCACAGACAAGAAGTTATGTGGCAATATCCTTATGACCGTGTCATGCCTGTTGTGATACATCACTAATTCAGTAACATCAAATTTCTAACTTGCCACTTTTCCAGACATGGTGTTTTATTTCAAATCAGTCTGCTTATTTTTTTGGTTTTTGTTTTTGATGTTGGATTTTGTTGCTTTGTGGATTTTTTTTTGGATGGGTTTTTTTCCTTTCCAGATACCTGACATTTTGACTAAGTTCTGAAAAAAAAAAAAAGTCATAAGTAACATCTGGGTGGGGATTATCTGGCACTCCAGTCAGCAAGGAGAAGCAAGAAAGTGACTAAGCAAGAGCTGCTCTTTTAGTCCTGCGTGCGCCCTGCTGCTCAGGGCTGAGCGGTCTCCCCTTCCCCACGTCACTGCAATTCACCGCCAGCCTCTGTAACTCACCCTGTGCCCGCCAGTGATGGCAGCTCAGGGCAGGTCTGCCTGCGACCCCACTGGTGTTCAGCTGCTCTGCTGCATTTTGTCTTACTAATGGATTTCTTTCCTGCTAAATTTGTCTGCGGCTTTAAATGTGGAAGTTCCGGAGAAACTGTGTATTGGAGAGGCTTTTATTGTGGTTTGTGCTTCCTAGTCAGTAATCCGTGCATTCCCTGAAACAGATCCTCACCGGTGCCTTCCTCTCTGGCTGTTTTTTCAGACAGACTCAATTTCATATCTGAGTTTCCTCATTGCATTTATTTCACTTTTGGTACTTAAAATAATCTAAAGTTAAACAGAACACAAATTAGGAGAACAGAATCACTTTTGAAGTCAAAACACAGTGGAAAACTTCATTCTACTTGCACATTCCCATTTAAGTCAAGGACACTACACAAGCAGAAGACAGCTCAGAACAGGCTTTGATCTGTAACTACTGCTGTTGTGCAAGAGGATTTACAACTTTTTTAGCTGCTTGGTGTGAGGACATATGACACTTGCTTCAGTGGGAGATATCTGGTTCATTAAACTTAACAATTAGCCTCAAGAAAATCTATACATTGGATTAGTTAAATCATCTTTTGCAGATACAGAAGTGCTCATTAATTAGTAGCAGGAACAATTTGAGCTTTACCGAAATAGCAATCAGGATTAAATGTGTTACATAATTTATTCATTAGGCAACACAATTATGCTGCAGTTTAAAAAAAAGAATTTTCTGTAACCGAGCAACATAAAGGAAAATATACAGCTACACTTTATACAACAGCAAAAGAAATCATTGCAGATGATACAATTAGGAACTTATGCCATTAAAAGGGAAGTGCATTAGGGCTTTCTTGCTACCATTTTGTTGAATTGAAGCTGTCTTGGATATTTGAGTATCTCCATCAACATGTTTCTTTTCTTTCATATTTTCAGGGGCTAAAAGATTACTATAGCAATTTATTTTCATTGTTCCACAAATCTCCCACTGCAGAGTAAAGCAGAATTCTTTTAAAAAGCAGAATATGGGGAAAATATTTCAACAGTGCACTACACCATAAATCTATACAAGGATACAAATGACTGCTCTAGCTCAGAATCATCTGGCAACACCAGGAAAGTAAAACAGCATAGGTACTGTAAGAGGGCCAGGTACATTTTGATCTTCACTAATAAGCAAAAACAAATAGGGGAATTCCAAAGCAAAGCATCTCCTTCATTTTTCTAATCCTAAAGTTAAAAGCAAGGAGGAGATGCATCAGTCTCAGTCCTGACAAGCCTTCCCCTGGCCTGTCTTTTTGATTTTTAAATACCAATCCAAGGTGGCTTAATATGTACTTGCATCCAGTTTTTAACCCCAGTTTAACTTTCAGTTTTAACTTTCAGTTTACCTTTCAGTTAAAATTTCAGTTAAACTGCTGCACACACCTGGGACACTTTTAGTGGATTTTCTGCAAAGATACATTCAAATCAGAGAACTGCTGACTGAAAAAGGCCAAAATATATTTGGGTATCTTTAATTTTGGGATTAGATTGCAGAATAATATTTTAAAATACTTTCTACTATTTGCAATAAAGGGATCAGAACTTTGCAGGCTTTGATTGGAGCTGCTAGAAAGTGCTTTTGAGCTCTTGTCTAACAGCTTGAAAGGCTTTAAGTTTTAGTCCCAGTTTATCCTGTCATAGTAAATGGCCTAAGTGACTTCAATCTCTGTTGTATGAGACTAATCCTTTCATTAGGTCTCAGCTGCATGTTTCCACACCTAACAATGTCTGCTATGAAACAGTTTTTCTAGGAAATTTGAAAGAAGAAATGTGAATAGATTTGTTCAAAACAAGTAATTTCAATCACAGTTGTAGTTAATTAGTAAGGAACCAAACTTCTCTATCGATGTGGGTTTTGCTGTTTGTTATTCCTCTGATCTTCCTGACTGCCTGCTGGCATAACATTCTGAACACTTTGCATTTACAATCCTCATATCCAAAGACCTACTTAAAAAGTATTGATATGGATTAGCATGAAAACAAAGACATCTAAGTCAGGAATTGAACTACGTGTTTTTGTGCATGTGTACAAATGTGTTATACCCACAGGCCTTTGAAGCACAGCTTTAATCTTATACCAGGGCTGTATCAGAGACTGCTCTGACACTCAGAGCTGCCAGAAACTTGGCATCCAGCTGTAAAAACTCTTTACACCTCCCCTTTTGGCCAGCACTTTCTACAGGTGTGATACAAGGTGCTTGCAGAGAATCTAGCGAGTTGTGTTGTCCTAAGGGATCCTGTCAATCATAACAGCATTATAAATGGCTTTATAATTTTATTTTTACCAAATACATTGGAGGANGTGATTATATATATCACTTAAGCCAAAAATGTTTCTAAAGTTCAATGTAAGAAGCTCTTAGATTAAATTTATGAAATTTATTATTTTAAACAAAAATAAATAGTAAATGCAGAATAAACCCAGAAACTATTTATGACTTTGCATTTATTTGGAGAAATTTTCAGTCAAAGAAAGTGGATGTAAATTTTAAAAGGTTAGTACATTTTATTGAGACAGCTTCATGCTCTGAAATTGTAAATTGCACTATTGATGAAGCATTTTGTGGCTAGCAAGATTCCTTTTGACAACTTTCCCACCTTGTAGCAGTAGTTCTGGATTTTTTTTTCTCATTGACTTTATCTTTCTTTATCACTCACTATTGCTTTTCCCCAGCCCAACTCTGCTGTTTGACTCTGAGCTGCTTTTTTTCCTCTCCACTTTTCAGTTCACCAAATAAAAGAACCACCAAATTGTGGTTCACATCCTTCTCACACTTAACTGGGATCCAGAGGTACTAAGGTGTTTCTCTCTAATAATGATGTATGTATCAGTGAGCTTTTGTGTGTGGCTTCTGCTACTGGGGCAGCTTTCAAAAAAGGATCATGACCAGANAGAGAATCTAGCGAGTTGTGTTGTCCTAAGGGATCCTGTCAATCATAACAGCATTATAAATGGCTTTATAATTTTATTTTTACCAAATACATTGGAGGACAAGGCTACTGCATTCAACCTTGTTGCACACAGGCCTTCAAAAGCAGGACTACTACCAAGCTGTTTNTTTTTCTCATTGACTTTATCTTTCTTTATCACTCACTATTGCTTTTCCCCAGCCCAACTCTGCTGTTTGACTCTGAGCTGCTTTTTTTCCTCTCCACTTTTCAGTTCACCAAATAAAAGAACCACCAAATTGTGGTTCACATCCTTCTCACACTTAACTGGGATCCAGAGGTACTAAGGTGTTTCTCTCTAATAATGATGTATGTATCAGTGAGCTTTTGTGTGTGGCTTCTGCTACTGGGGCAGCTTTCAAAAAAGGATCATGACCAGAGTTGCCAGTGGTAGCTTTTGATAGAAACTGCACTAATTCTGGCTGCTCCCTGCATGTTCTAACACTCTGGTGAAATAAGCCATTATGGTATCTATATCTTTAGTCAAAATGTCATTCCTCAGTTGTCTTCTCTTATTTTCATTCGGATGCTGGGATGAAATGCTAAATTGTACCTCTGCATTTAAGTAGCTGTTAGCAGTCATAATAATCTCTGTAGAATTCAAACCAGTCACCTTTATTACAAATAGAGTACCACAATTTAGCCACATGCTACAAGTGAAGTCCTAAGATAACATATTTTGCCATGCACATGAATATTTAGCTCTTGAAGGAGGGCTGCTACATTTTAGAAGAAGCATTAAATTAAATATTAGTAATTCAATTTCAATAAGATGATTAGCTTAATGGGTCTAGTCCTATTTCTGCAATAGGCTGGAAGAAATTGCTCAAGTGATGTAACAACACTGTGCACTGTAATTTAGGATCTGTTTATCTTGCTGTAGCAATACAACAAATACTTTTAAGAGAAATAAAAGCATTAATGCAGTATATGTTAGTCTTTAAGTTGTCTTTCTGTAATATTTAGGGCCCTGTTTATATTTTATGATTATTTCTATAAAATTTATATTAATTTTCTATTTCCATAAAATTTCAATTATTTGTATCATAATCCTACAACAGTATTTTGCTGCATAATTCAAAGTAGGGTGAATGCCTTTATGGTTGAGCTCACAGTAGGTTTTTAAGCTCACCAGAAAACCACGAGTTCAAGCCCCCTACCACAACTTGGACAGAAACTGAGGAGTGATACTGCAATGCAGTATTAGAGATAATACTGCATTTGATGTTCATTCTTTAGGATGAAATTATAAGTTTGTGTTTGCTTCATTAACCTTGAGTAGTGGTTTTGTGGAAATGGTTCAAAATGATGCTTTTAAAAAAGAACATATAATAACCCTATTTCCTGGTCAGCTGTCATTTCTCCTCCTACTCAGTATTCAAAAATTCTCTTACAAGCTGTTAGTGAGCACACAGTAGTTGTTCTTTTACACATCTGATAGGTATGTCCCTATTTTGGGAAGTACTCAGAGATGAGGATAAATGTATCAGGTCACATTCTGGTTTTTCACTTCCAACACTCTCTCTGGGCTGTAGAGGTTTTAGGAAAAAATGTGCACTGAAGTGACTGCTCGAAGAGTTCTGGTGATCTGGGGCATGGCAGTAAAAGTCGTGCCATCTTTGAAATGGGTAAAACACGTAGCACTGTGTTGATTAATAGGAAAGCTTGTATTACCATCCACCAACTCTTGCACAAGGATACAAAGGATAAAGATTCTTGAATTTTCCATCTACTCATTTTACATGAGTGGAAGACTGGAAAATCAATTAACATATACATGGATACCTAGTTAGATTTCGCCCTTGTCCCTAAAGTATCTGGATGCTTCATACAGATCTTGTTCTTAATCTGCTGTCTGCTCAACTTCCACCACCTGCTTATTTGCTTAAGTATAGCACTGAATGCTTTTATTCAATGAAATAGTTTAAGGCATAATGGACAGATAATTGCTAAGGAAATTTATATTTGGAACTACAATTTACCTTGTTATAGCTGTTAGTGAAAAAATGTATTTTCTGAAATTTTGTATTAGGAAGGACATGTACAAATATAGGCTGTTTTATGTTTTCCAAAAAATGACTGTTCTTGTAAGTTCTGATGAAAAGCTTCTTCGTAGGAATATGTGCTCATCTTTGGTTTCTGTATATAACCATGAAATAAGTAATACTGCTGATCATGAATTAATTGTTGGTCTTGACCTGTTTTTGCTCTCATTCATAAAGCTCTGCAATGACCAATTGATGTCTTCAGTATTTATTAAAAGGTCAGAGATTTGTCCTGAGATGATGTTTCCCTTGTAGACTAATGTGTATTGTGCCTGGGAGCACAGAGTTCAGGGGAAGTGGCAGAAATAGTGCTTAAAGCAATAAAAACTAGTTTTATAACAGGAATTGTAATCCAGTTTCCCATGAAACTATCAAATATCTATTTACCCTGTGCTAGCCTTTATGGCTCTACAATGAGGAAAATCTTGTTTTTTCTGGCTGGATGGAAACGAAACGCAACTAAACAAATTACAAGAATAAGTGACAGGGTAGAGAGGAGAGCATTAAGCAGAGAGAGGGAACTAGAAAAGGTAGTTGGAAATTGGTCTGCTGTTTGCAACATGAACAAGACCTTTAGAAATACTAACCTTCACTTAGATAAACAGAAATTTGAAGTATGGCCTAGACATTGAGGAATTATAAAAGCAGTATGGTGTCTGGTGAAATAAGGCAGACACTTCAGTTTTCTAAAATTTTCAAAAAGTAGTTATAAATTTTTCAGAATTACATAATGACACAATGATGGGAAAGTAAATAATAATTTTTTGCTTGCCCCCTTTATAAATATATGTATTAAATGAAAACACCATAGATTTTTTTTTCCTTGATTTCTATGTAATACAAAGGATAGTACAGGATCTTACAATAAGTGCATCATAGACCTATTTTATAAGTATTTTTAATATTCCCTATAAGATATATTAAAACCATATGAAGACATTCTATTATGTGTAAAAAAATAAAGATAAAAAATGAAAATTTTATCTCTAATTATATATCAGCTATTATAATTTACTGAATTTCAGAGAATCTGAGGCTAAACATTTTAGGTCAAAAGCTTTTTTTACCAGTTTTCATCTGTCACTCACAAAAATGCTTCAATTGCTTTAGAGTGAACATTTTAAGAATATAACATAGATCTTAAGAGGAACTCACTTTCAACAACATTTCAGATTTCAAAACTATTATAAGTTTTAGACTCGAAACTTTTTAAAGAATGTTTTGTTAAAGAAACTCTATGCTCATGTTTTTTTGATTATAGGATGTTTGGGATCAGTGTGTGAGTTATTTATACTCCTCTTTGCACATTTCATAAAGCTTTATTAATTGTTGATATTAATGAGACTTAAACAATGGGACTAGTCACATTTTTTCATTAATAGCTAATGAAATTAAGGTGGTATTTTAATTATATATATGTTTTTCTTTCTCCATTGTTTGTTTGATTGTTTTCTTCCTGTCGAGAAGATCAAAGTTTAAGTAAAAGCTTTCATCCAAAATTTTTATTTAGTCATATTCAATTCTTATTTTGTCAGTTTGAAGCCAAGTTTTTGGGCTCAGTAGATATTGCAACCTTCTCTGTGTGGTGAAATAATGCTCACTTAAGCTCCCAAGTTTTCACAGAGAAATTCAGCATTTGCAAAAATGATACAGTTGAATCATGACCTGAGAAGTTATTAGGGTGAAGCTTGAAAAAAATTAATTCTGTTGTGTTTATTCCCCAGTTTGGCCAAGAACCAAAGTATTTGACACAGTCTTGTACAGTCATTTATGCACAAGTTTTCTTATTGTGCTTATATATTTTTTACAGAATCTAATTTGCTTTCCTTCCTTTTGGAGTGTGGCCTGTAATACACATCTTCTCCAGAGGATCTTCACTCCTGAAGTCTGACCAGGGCTCCAATTCAAGGGGTACATCAAGCTTTCTCTGACTTTTTCACTTTAATACAGAGCCAAGCCAATTTCATGTGTAATATTGACTATATCTTTGATAAACAGTGTTAGGCATCCAATTATATAATTATGAGTGATTACAACCACCACAGTAAATATATCGGAAGCTATTTATTACACTTCCCATAAACTGTATTAAAGCTAAAAATCAACATTGCTACCAAAACCATTGAATATTCAGTGCTGGATTTTGCTAGCTGCTCTGAAGAAAAAAGTTGTGGAATAGCAGTGAGTTTGTAATTTGTCCCTTCTGTTTCCCCATGTTTATTTTAGAGGTAACATGAAAAATAAGTGCAAAGAAGGCTAAGCAGAAGCAATAAAAAATGTCTCAATTGTACTTTTATATTATTCTATATTATATATATTATTCTATATTTACATATATACTATTATTCTATATTATTGTTTGAAGTTATTACTGGATGCAGTATATTATTGCTAAATTTTACAATTGCAGGGGATAGATCCTCTATCATATAATAAGAAAAGCATCAGTGAGCTATTCAACAAATCAGAGTTTTATCACTTTCCTAAATTTGTAGCTGAGACTAGATTTTCCCTTATATAGGGACAGAATGCAGACTGTTATTTTCATACCCAATAAGTAATCAAAATCCTCACAAAGAGCTAAATCAGTAAAGTTTTCTTGAAAATCTGAAGGAAAGGTGAAGATATCTTATAATTTGAAAAAATTTACAGGGTTAAAACTGCAGGCACCTTTGTAAAGAAAGCCAGTGTGATCCTTGGCAACTGGCAAAGATCAGCACAGAAGTGAGCAAACAGCCACTTGCCAGGTGTGCTCATCCGATTCACATTCAGCCTGTGACTGTACCAGATGCTCTACTTGAGCTGAATGATAATTTCAACAGAAGAAAAAATGTAACTCTAGGTACTCTTGAGAATTCACATTTCCCTTCTTCTCCCCACTGAAAGCTATAGTAATGTTAAAGGTGAAATGAGCTTTATGCATGGAACTAATTCGAAAATACTTCGTCAGGTTTTTGCATGCTTTTCTTTACCTTCCCAAACTCATTCTTAATGACTCTAGGACTGTAGCACTGAGAGTCTAAAGTTTATCAAAATAGTTTTGATTTGACCATCACTGATTGAAGGCTGATACACTTGGCAAAAATAAAACGGGTTTTAACTTGATGCAATCCTAGCAAAATTTTCCTTTCTACACTGCTGTTACACAACAACATGATCAATTTGCTGAAAGTATTGGTAGCACAGGACAAACAGACCCAAAAACCTTTCATTTTGTTGGTTTTTTGTTTGTTTGTTTGTTTTTTTCTTTAGTAATTTTTTTCCTCTGCAATAATATGTCCATGATAGATAATAATGAACTTTCTTTACAATTCTTCTATTCCTTTTGGAGTCTCCATTACAGATAATATCTCAGAGATAGAAAGTTAACTTTGATTGCTGATCTCAGCTCAGCATCACAGTACTGGTGTTTTATTCCTGTAAAATGTAAAAACACTATCCGATAAAGTCCAACAAAGATATGCATGAAGGCATAAAATAGCAAAAGGAAAGCTGAATTTACCATTGCAGGATTTGGAAAAAGTATTTTGAGGTGATGCAAGGTACCTCTTTAGCCAGAGGTTCTGCTTACCCTTTTTGTTGCACTTTGGAAAGGCTGGTTAGATAGACTTAAAGGAACTGTCAATCCTGTACTCAAAAAGGGTTTCTATTTAGCATTAACACATAAGACCCTATTTTTTCCCAGCAGATAGACCTGGGCTGAGTGGTTCAACTCACTGCCCTGATCTCTAAAATTTCTTATGATTATCTTGGGTACCAGGATAAAAAATGTAACTTCAAAGAATAAATACACCATAACCCTAAAGATGAGGGCTGAAGTTAGTAGGAAAACACTTCATTTTTAAAATACCTGCATGTTATTTTGCTCTTATAATTTCTTGCAAGCTGTACATTATATCATGTATGTAAAAAAAAATGACTTGCCAATCATTAAAATGGTGATGTGTTCAACTAAGTCACAAAAAAGCATATATTTGTAAAGCCTTTATCAAATATTTAACTATTGAATATTTTCAAACATTTCAAATCCAGATAAAAACATAAAAGCTTTTCAGTTATTCAAAAACCTTAGAAATTAACCTTAACTTCTGTGCGACATTAGGCTTACAATTATTTTGTTCTATATAAAGACCATAAATAAATGGGGTGTAAACACAATTTTGAAAGTTATGTTAATCAAGGGAAAGTTGCTTTGTAGTAACTGTGTGTAAAAATGACTGTGTTTCCCTGCAGAGCACAGTATCAGAAACAAGGCTAGAAAAACCATCCTTTTGGCTCTTGCTCACATTCTGACTTTACTCGAGCCTTGTAGGGCCAAGTATCTTTAACCATTCTTGACAAAAACAAGTCAACATTTGCAATCAGCTTGTCATGGGCAATCTGACAAGGAATATTTGGTCCAGTCCAAGAATGAGAAATGATTTGTATAATCTCATTCCTTTAAATTAAAAATAAGACACAGTCCTGGTATTATGCACACTAAATTACTTCTATGCAGAAATAAAGCACATACAAGTTGCTCCTCTGCACACTGTACTGTATCTGCTGCATGCAGAAATGGGTGCAAGTAAAATCTCAGTGTGGGAATCTCTCACTGACTACCTTAGACGTAGGAATGGCTTTGCATCTGAGCTGAAATAAAAACACACAAATAAAAAGTTACAAATTGAAAAATTCTTGTGTAGTACTCTAATGCATATGCTAGATCTGTTCTCTTCTGCATCATCAAATTAACTGATGTAGGGGCATTTCTAATGTAATGCCAGGAACTGCTGCTGTGAACCTTCAAGATACTTTTATCTGTCACATGGGCAGAGAGTAAAAGAAAGTTCCTTTTAGGCAGTCAATAAAGGAGGTTTTATCGATGAACTTTCAAACATCACATTAGGATGACTAAAAATAAATCCAGCACGAAACAGAGAGATCTGTAAGTGTTAAATATGCATGCAATATGGAGAGAAATTATTTTAATAATAAAACTAAAAATATTGTCAGTGCTGTTTAGTCGGTGGAAGTATATTTGATGAAGCTTATCAACACCTTCAAGCAGCAGTTGAACTCATCATTAATAATATTCATTAAATACTCTTTGTCACATTGTGCTTGTTTAACAATCCTTGTCTATAGATAAAGAACTGAGGGAAAATATGGAATGGGTTGCAAATTGGAATAGGCTGTCAGGCCCCCCACTTGGGGTGTCTTAAATCAGTAGGATTATGTCTCAGTTATCTTTTTCAATATCCTCAGATAAACCACATCCCTAAATGATGGGTATTTGAAGAGGTACTGCTCAAACCCCGGCTCTGACATCACTGCAGCAGCACAGAGGGTGCAGGGCTCCCGACGCTCTGCTGCTGTGCTCTGTGCTCGGGCCAGCTCCAGCAGGATGCTGAGTGCCATCACTGCCAGCAGGCAGATGTGCTGGGCTCCTGCTGGGAGCTAGCACACTTCCACACTGATTGTGGTGTTCCACAGGGTAGGGGAAGGGGAGTTGGCATTGTCCTAAAGGAAAAAGCTGGTATTGACCCTTGAAGAAAACAGACTTCTATCTCCCCTAGTCACTAACCTGGAAGAAAGCGTATAAGACAAATCTATAATTTTTAGAAGGAAATATGAAATTTAAAATGGCAGAAGAGAAACAGAGAAGAAAATGTTGTCTTTTGCATGACCTGGCTGAGGAAATGTTAGCAATAAACTTATTCTTCTGAGATGAGACAGTTTTTCAATAATAATACCTCGCTACTGAAAGCCACTGAAAGAATTTGACACAGTGTGAAAAATATTTCTCTCTTAGAAGATCTGATTTTTTCATGTCTTTAGTGATGAGAATGAAGTGCTCAATAATGTGTACCAGGGATGTTCTGGTTAGTTGCCAGTACAATTGCATTTATCCTCTAGTGTAAGACAACTGATTAGCTGTCCTAAAACTTAGTAGTCCATCACTTTCACATAACTTTCTTTAGCATTAAGTTGGGTTGGATGACTGTAATCCACAGCAAAATAAGCATTAGGATTTTTTTTTCTCCTAAACTCAAATACCTTTGTATAAAAAGATCTACCAAAGAAAACCAGGCAGCTGCCTAACAGCCGGGTGATTTCACCTCTGTTACAGGAAAACACTGATTTCTTCATAATAAGATGTGTAGCAACATGGAATTTATACCATGTAGCACATCAGTAATGATATTTGGAAAAGGTGTTTCATTAAAAAATATCTAGGTTGCAATTTCAACCATCTTGTATGTGTAATGTAAAATGATTTCCTAATGCATGAATAAGTGTATCTAAGTTATGTAAAATTCAATGTCTAAAACTTGACATAATACTGAACCATTGAAGAAAGAATAAGAATAACACATAAAAGTAGCATAGATGCCACTTTGTATAACAAAAGATATGTAAAATACCTATATATAGGCTACTGAATTGAGAGGAAAAATAAAAGTATGGTATCTAACTCATTAGGTCCTAAAACACTGCAGAGGGTATTGCTCAAATGCTTTCTCAAGCACTGTTATCAGTCCTTGAGAAGGATACTCAAAAAATGAATAAATGTATTCCAATACCAGTTGGCTCTGCAGAGAACCCATGACTGAGCTCCAGTGGAAAAATAAAAAACAAACTAGCAAAACACCCCCAACAAAAACCACTTTTAAAAGAGGTGGGAGCAAAGACAGGCTACAAGAGACGAACGCCAAAACACTGCCCAGGCATGCTGGGATGGTTTTGGAACAGGAAAAGCTGAGCTAGATTTGAAACTCTTGGGATATCAAGGGCAACAAGAAGAGCTTGTGTTGTAGTATGTTAGCAGTAAAAGAATGAACAAGTATAACTTGAGTCTGCTAATGAGTGGGAAGAGTGATTTAGTGACAGTGGATGCAGATAAAGTTGAGGTACTTTAAACATTCACTGCCTCAGTCTGGGAAAAGTTTGGATCTTGAGGCAGTGGAAAAGGGCTGAGACAGTGATCTGTTGAGAAATTGAGTCCAGCTGTGTCCAGGATAAAACATACTGGGCTGTATCATCAGGAGCTTTCCCCGTAGATGGAGGAAAGTGATTCTTCCCCTTTACTCAGTGCTCATTGACCACACCAGGAATAGTGAATCCAACTTTGGAACCCTAGTAGAGAAGAAATTCTGATAAACTTGAATGAAGCTAGCAGAGGCCACCAAGATGGATGTGGACTTGGTGCACCAGCTGAACACAAATAATACTCAATTAAGTTCTGCCCTTTTTTTAAATATTGATGCACAGGCTCTGTATGACTGATTTGTGGTAGCACCTGATTAAGTGCTAAATTATCACAACAAAGTTCGATGTGAGACTGGCAAATGATAATTTTTTTTTGTTTGAAAAAAGTGTGAGTTTAGCAGCCACTGAACTTTCTTAACCATGCCTCCTGTATTTTTTCTTTGTCATTTATTTGGCAGTTCTATTTTCTATATCGAATTTGGAAAAGCTGAGGGCTGAAGTTGACACAGGAGTTGATTCCACCTTTGTGTTCTTTTAACCCTATGTCAAAAGAAGGAAACAGTTTGGACACTTTTGCTCCAGCTGTCTCTAACCCCATTCTGGCACTTCAGGGTCATGTGTGACCTCTCTAAGACAAGAAGTCGTTTCTCTGGAAATTATTGTTTATTATGACAGGAGAGAGACACGTACACAACAGCATTACCTAGGGTGTTGTCTTGGACCTGACCTGTGGTCTGAGATGGTCAAATAAAAATAATCCCTATTAGGTAAAACTCCTATTAAAGGTAGGTTTACAGAACTATCCCCTGTAATATTTTGTATTCTCACTCTGTTATCCATTTTTTAGACTTGATCATGTTGGGGATTTTTGGTGGCATTTTTATATATATGTACACTGGGAAATGTTACAATGCAACTTTGGTGTAGTGCATTGGACAAGAGAAGAAGATAGTGCAAAAATGGAGTAGAGAAGGATGTTTTGGAACTGTGAGCTTTTCCAGAATACTATGTTTTTTGAGGTAAAAGACTCACTGCATTAGTCAATCAGCTCATTAGGAGCCCCTCTAATTTGCTGTTCAGTTCAAATTTATGTGATTGAATGTATTTAATAAGAAAAGTGCTTTATTAGCAAACTATAGAGTATCAGTTTGTTTTCTGTGATTGGGTAGGAAGTAATTTTGCCAGCTCCTCAAAGTGGTTCTTAAACCTTTTGAGAAGGAGAAATGCACTTCCATAATATATATTATAAAATATACATATAATTGGAAATCTAATCCTTAATTTGATTTTACATGTAAAACTTCAGGTCAGTCATTTCTCTTGCAGTAACTCAACCTCAGCATGCTCTTCATAGCTATGATAACTTAGTTATATCTGATATTTTAGTGCCTGTGGGATCTACGGAGCAACATCACCATCCCCAACATTAGATAATCTACTTTCTAGGTAATAATTAAGATTAAATGTTTAGGATTGCTTCTCCATCATTTCAAAAAAAAGTTGACATCTTTCTTCAGATATTCCTCAGAAAGTGGAAATAAAGTCCTTTTTTTTTTTTTATTTACAGAAAAACTATCTCAAGGTGAAAAGGGACTAAGAATAAAATTTCATCTGAAAGGGAAACAATTCAATCAATTCCCATGAAGCAGGGACAAGTGCTCTTGCACATTCAAATGTTAAAGAGATTATGTTTGAAATTCAAGCAGCCACACACAATGTATTTGTCTGGCTAATAATTATGTTTTGCATATGTTGAGTTCTGCAGAGACAGTGATGATACTGGTAATTCTGCTACTGCAGGATCTGCTTTTTTTTTTTTGCAAATGAGGTCAAAACACAATCAAAAAATGAATGTAAATGGATCTGCGTGGTAGCCTTGCCTACCCATCAGCTAGGAAGAAGAGTGGTCTGTGGACCATGCATTCCTTCCTCTTTTCCACTCTTTAAATAACCGTGAGCACAGGAGGGGGAAGCCACCCACACCCAGCTCCTGATCTAAAAACATCAACAAATCAGACACTAATTCTGCTTGTAGGTGCAGCAGCAGTGAGTAGTTTTTAATTAACTTTTTAGGCCTTTGGGAGCAGGATCCTTAGATCCTGCTTCTAATCCTGACACGAGAAGGGATTTGCAAGTTCAGGATAAAGAGGAACAAGGTTTTATTACAGTTTTGTGGTCATCCAGACATCAAACAGTACTCAAACTCTTCTTCATCTCAAAAACTACAAAACTTTTCTTTAAAGCTCTGTGGGTAAAACACTAAATATGCTTATGTGCATTGGGTGCCCACATTTTTGTTGCCATAAACAATCAGTGTAGCTTGTAGAAAGGCTAAGGATGCTGTGCAGAGGATGGTCTGAGCAGCGACCCAGCATGGGCTGGCTCAGGATTGACATTATACATAGGCTTTCACACCAGCCTGTGAGCTGCTCTGTTAATCCACAGAGAAGGCTCAGATCTTGATTTATAGATACCTGGTTTTGTACTTCAAGGCTGTTACTACTCTCTCACATAATATGGTTATGTTGTCCATGACTCCAGAAATAATCCTTCTGGGAAGAGTTTTCTTTCAGTTGTATAGACTTTGGTGTTAAATTGATTCCTGGTATATTTTATCAAGCAAAAATAACACCGGGCACTTAAAATGGAAAAAATGGAACATATTTTCCTTTCTTTTATTGTCATTATTTAAAATGGCATGAACAACAGGTTCTTTCTTTCTTTCTTTCTTGACACTTTTTTAGCAAGTAGACAGAATTGCAACAGTATTTTACCTTAACTGCCATGACAATAGGATCTATGGACTACTGAGTTTCATGTTCTTTTGAAAGTATAAAAAGAAATGCCAGAAACATGCTATGCCAGAAAATACTAATGAGATTATCTGGTATTTTTTTCCCAGAGAGGAAGGAGTAAAGCAGATTGACATAAATGAGTTTTGAAAGGAGGAAATTTGCAAGCTATTTTCAGAGATCCACTTGCATTGATTTGAATGAAAATCAGCAAAGAATGCTCTAAGAAATAATCTCTAAAGGGTATAGACTCCAAAGTCTGACAACAGCTGGGAGTAAGTGCTTCAGCACATGCATGTTAGTGATGAAACACATTTACATGATGATTAACAGCTTTCCAAGTAGCCTAGGTATAAGACAAAGACAAAACCCCCTAATATGCCCTTATTCTGAAGTTGTCTCTGCCTGCCTAACCTGTGGACAAAAATGGAGGGAAGTTTTGTCTGTGTTTTGCACGTTTCTTTCATAATTCAATAATAGTCTTTTTATGCAGCAATAAAGATTCAGCTAATACTAGTTAGCAAAGGTATACTGTCTGTACAAGGGAGGAGTGCTTCAATGCCTAAAGATCAGGATTTCTTAGTGTTACAAAAATTAAACTTTGCAATTTAATTATATGAAAGCTGTTGGTGTGCAAGCTAATGCCCATGTCAGTAGGCATTGATCTCTTGCTGTCAGTCCTTTACGAGTGTTTCTGGCCACAGAAACAACCAGTTGCCAAACAGTCTTGTGCATTTGCTCAAAAAAGGCTAAGATTTCACAAGCTGGTACTGTCAAGGATCAGTATTCAGATGTTGTGATAAATCCTAATTTCCAAGTATTTAAAGTAAATTCTTGTTGTGTTTCTCTGAACTGACTGTTTAGGCAAGACCTTCTGGTTTCCACTGCAGTCTAATTTGGCAAATCAGAGGTTTAAAGGAGGTAATGGCAAAATGTAAGAGAAAGTATTTTTATTGATTGTGTTACTATAGAGGAACAAGGACAGGAAAGCAAGAAATCTGACCATGTAGTCAAATAATGAATGTGTCTGTGATTTCTGGCCTAGGCTTTCTTCTGGTCATTTCCCCTCACTATCAGTAATGAAATAGTTAATAATGTTGACATTTAAACACCATCTTTAGGTTTTGATTTTATGATGGCTCTTTGTTAACAAATAAGCCAGAATATATTCTTTGTGTGGATAACACTTCAATGCTATAATTGAAGGCAATATCAAAACTAGGTATAATAAGATCTATAATTGGAATCCAGTTAATGGAGCAAAAAAAGACAAGACCTTCCCTTTACACTGTTTACTCTGACTTTTTCGAGATTGAATTTTGGTATCCTTTGTGGTGATCTTTCCTGATGAGATTTCACTGTGATTTCAGTATTAAAGATCTAAAAAAATGAGAAATGAAAAGGCTATACTGAGAAGGTTGGTGAGGAAGCTTAAAATTGCATATCTGTGGAAATTCTGGAGGTCAAAAAGCATTTTGTGACTAGGTACGGCTATAATTCTGCTTTCAAAATGAAATTTTAGTTTAATTTCCAAGAAATTATTCAAATATGCATCTTATTTCCTTTTAAAAAACCCCAGTATACTAGACTAAAAAGTTCAAGGGGTACAAAATCATAAGACAAATAGTTCCCACCTCAGAGATGTGAACTTTCAGAGCTGCAGACAATGTGAAACGAGCGAGTAACTATAGAGCCACAGTACCCCACTGTCACTGACATTTATCCTCTCTGCCTGGACCAAGGTTCACAGCTACAGTTCTGATTGCTTTTCAGATATGCAGTTTCCAGCATCAACTAGCAATTTCCATAGTCAGCTTTGTCTTGCTACTCTGAATCCTATACTGTCTCATTAAGCTTTTTCCATACTTAGCTGGGACGAGCATGGACTGCCTAGCACATAGACTGAGTCATACACTAAGTCAAGCATGTAGGAAACACTTTAAAACTGGGCTTGAAACCACTAACATAAAATCTAACTCACACCACTGTCCTCTTCCCATTGCTTGGAACCAGAGGGAGCAGCAGTCGTGTTAACCCCAGTGTTACTTGAAGTGCCATGTTTTGAAGTTAGTTTCATATCAAACATGCAAAAGACTGCTATTAGAAAAGCAGTGGCTCTTCCCCTGTGTCTATAGGAAGGTATGATGTCTGCTTTGCTCTCTGCATCTCTTTTTGATATATGGGCCAACTCGGTGGAGAAGGGAAAGAACCAATCTATAACAGGAATTAGGAGTATGCAATAACTCTCTTATCATAATGTAACGTCAGAAAGGATGCGTGATAAAGATGGAAAGAGGACACAATAAATCATGTGAAACCACACCAAAAATAGACTGACAGCATCTGTTCTTTTTGTCTCATAACCCAAAACCAAAATAGCTTTCACTACAACTAAAATGAGCATATTCAAAGCAGATAAAAAATGTTGTCAGCAATGCCTAATTAAAAAATTAAACTCTTCTGAGGATGTGTATCACATCATAACCTTATATTACCATTTCACTCTAGAATGTGTCACCTTTCTTACCACTAAAACACCCTTTTGAAAGTCAGCAATCATTTTTTCCTTTTAGCTTAGACTAGGGAAATTTGGGCCCCTTGATTGGTGTAAATTGGTCCTGTGACATTCTGAATCCTGTCATTAAATTATCCTATGGAAGTCCAGTGTAAGAAGAGTTCTGTCTTAACACTGTACTGAAATGAAAGACTCCTGAACCACTAGCCTGCAGGTTTTTTATTTGTGCCATGGAGGAACTCAAAACTGTCAGAATGGATTTTTCCAAATTAAGGTTCTTTTTTCTGTTAAAGATGCAGTACCTATAACCACAGCAACTGTATTCTTCTTTACTTATTAAAATTATATTTATCTACTTATACCTTTCTGACCCTAAACACTGAGAAAGAGAATAATTTAGAAGTCAATTTAATTGCTTTTCTATTTATTCAGATATTATCTCTTTTAATGAAAGTCCCCTCATTATTTAAAATCAATTCATCTTTACCTGAAAAAAAAAGGAATATATTGGAAAGTCAAGGAGTTGAAAATTAAGATTGAAATTGACCTATAAATAAGCTTTCTTAGGATATCTTAGGTGCTTTATCATAATCATTAGGTATCCTACATGAAATGTGAATGACACGACCCACAGTTCTGAGCAGACACAGGAGCAGTATCTGAATGGGGATGGGTAAATCAGATATTTGGATCACTGAGGTATTGTCTCACTGCTGATGGTTCTCCTTGCTGTAAAATCAGCAATACTGAATGGAGCAAGGGATGTTTTTTTCTTGACAAGTATGAAAGCCTAAGGTAGAAACACTGCACTACAGACACAAGAATGGATATCCTCATTCATTTCCAATGGTTCAACACCTTCAGTAACATTCTGGATTTCATCCAAGGGGTATTTTAAGAATGCCTGGGAAAAAAGCCCTGCATTAAGAAAGGGTTTTTTTGACAGGTTTTTGTGGGGGGTAACACTTTCTTTATCAAAATGCAGTCAGATAGTATTTCTTCTATCAAGGAGTCCTACCCTAGGAGGGTATCGGAGAGATTGGATTCATTGACCTATCTCAACAGTTCTGGATAAGGCACTGGAACTATGGTCAAGGCTGCAGTTGCTGACCCTCACACTAGAGCTAATCTAAGGGGACTTGACACACATGTAAGCAGCTTTCTTCTTTTCAGTTGTATTTTTTATTGATTGGTAGGTTCACACAAACAGGTGGAAAAACACCTGTGCTGACTGAAGCCTGGATGATGAGCTTCTAAATGGAGTCCTGATCTTTCTGTCTAAGAACTCTTAATAACATTTTTGCTTTATTTCATTAGTATGTTTGCACAACTTTTATTTTCCTATCCTCAAAAAAAAAGCGCTGAAAAGGCCTTAAGATATTGGTTTGGAAATGTGCTTTGAAAATGCAAGTCTGTTTAATTTGCGGTCAGCTGTGGCAAATTATTTTTTTGAAACCGGTAAATGGCAAGTAATTTGTGAGGTTTGTATACACTCTGCAAATTGCTTGATCTTATCTTTGCTTAAACCTGTACTCTACCTTAGTTCTTCTCAACCTTAGAATATCTAATGCATATAGGCTAAGCTTAAATGATCCTACCTTCCTTTAATAGATATCATCTGCAAGCTTAGACATATCCCATTATTGCCCACAAAGCATACAGTAAGAAGTAAAAATGTATTCTGTGTGGTACAATACTTTCTGATTATTATATATCCATTCTCAATCCCAAAATAATTATACTTTTTATCTCAAAAGTTTTACAGCTTTACCACCTCAAGCAATATTTTACATCTGTCAAGAATGATTTATGCAATAATGACTTAAACTGCAAAATGGAGTCCTCAAAGGAAGAGCTGTCAAACATTTTCACCATAAATAACTTTATTAAAATAAGAACTGATATCCTGTATAAACAATATCTTGCCTTCAAGTATAATTCAGATCATATAACTATAAGATTAGTGAAAAAAACTGTGAGAAAGTAAGGAATTTATGATATTGCTGCTTTGATATCAGAGTATAATTTTTTAATTAAGCAGATGCTAATGCCTAATGGGCAATCCTTGGAAAAAAATCTGTTTCAAAATAATACTTCTTGTGACTTGTATTTATCTATTGCTCTTTCTAAAAAGGGATATTTACAGTAAAAAATAAATTTAATGTGTCTTTAATCCCGTGAGTACATCCAGCGACAATTGTGGAGCTACTTGTGCTTTGAGAACCTGTAAATTTGGACCTTTAGTTTTGGCACCATCTGTTCTCATTAACCATTTTTTGTCACTAATTAACTCTTTTGGTAGCTATGTAATTGCCTACTGTGGCACTATTTGAAGAGGACAGAGGGCTAGAACTTTGCTTGGATTGTGTAAATACCCTTCTAAAAGGAAAAAGAGCGAGAAGAAATTAAAACCAAAAGTGAGCTATATTCTAATAGAAGTACGCCGAGAGCAGCCAGTAAGGCTTATAGCTGCAAATGTTAAAAACTGCTGTGGGGACAGCACCCAGGGTGTGGTTGGGACAGGACATGCTGGGTGCCCAAGCCCGAGCCCTCTAAACAACCACACAAAGCTATCACAAGCATTCGATGCTTCTCTGCATCCTCCCCACGCTGCACAGTGAAAAGGGAAACAGGCTCCATCCAGGTTACTCATTTATAAAACTCTTATACATAGAATTTTTTCCTCCTTTGACCACTCGGTCTTCTGTCTGTCATGTTTAAGGCAGTGTAGATTCAAGCAATTGCCATTTTCGGAATATCAACTCACAACAAAATTTTTTCCCATCCTTCTGTCCCATCTTCTTTGAGTGAGTAATTTGCCCAAAAGATTAAAGCTGTGAACAAACAGCAGCTTTCAGTCTTGCATCATCAAGAGGTTTAAAACTCAAGATCCTGCACTTTCATCTAGAAAAGTGGACTATCGACCAGTAGAGAACATCAGAATACTAATTCCCATATATGTGTGCAATACCATTTTTCTATAGCAACAATTTTCTTTTAAGCTAAGCTTCAAAGCTGTGACATTTTAAAATTATATGAGGTGATATTTAGAATCAAAAAGAAAAAGCATTATTTATAGAGTGATTCCCTTTCTGATATCTGCATTGCTAGAATTCTGAAGACAGATTAGCTTTAAAAGTGATCCCACTGACATTTGCTTTACTTCAAAATATTAGAATAATTTTTAATATAATCAGTGGCTTATGCAGGTTAAATGATAGTGAGATGTGGAATAAGGTTTTATTTGCAATTCACCGGGTGTTTAGTCAGGAGTGTGTAATGTGGTCTTCAGAACTTCTGGTCAGTGGAATTCATACCTTCCTGAGGTGTCTTCCTCCTCCATATGCTTAGTATTACATTAAATATTATACAGTGGCTTGCCATGAAATAAAATGTCAAACTTTTAAGCAGTGGATAGCTCATTGGAGTAACTTGGGTTACTCTCATGTGGAAAGTTACATTTCTGACTGTGCTAGAATTGACCTCTGAAAATTGAAAATTGCTGAAATTGACCTCAAGTCTCCTACTCACTCAGAGCACACATGCAAAATACGCCACTAACCAGGCACTAAACTCTCACATTGTCAGAAAACTCTTGACATTTACTTGTTAGGTAAAAATCCTTGTTAGGTATCACTATTCTGTATATTGTTACAATATACAGACTATGTTATATGTAGGTATATGTATGTACACTATATATTGAAAAATCAAATTTGAAAATTTGAAAAAGTGAGGATGAAAAGTGAGGTATATATTTTTGAGTTATTTAGAATAACTATAGAATATGTTTACTAACATTCATTACATTCATGATACAGGTAGTTTCAATTCCTGACACCACATAGACCTAAGGCTTTCTATTACATTTTGAAAAGAAATTGAACATTATGTGGAACAAAACAAAAAAATATGTATATACAGACATTCAAGCTGACAGCCATGCACTTGAGTCAGACCTATTTTATATTTTGACAATTTTTGCCTGATTCACCTGTTTAAATTTAGCAGATCATACAGTTCATGTGGTGAATCCTGCTCAAATTTAGACAAGTAAAATATAGAGGTAATTAAAGTAACTATCACAGAAGTGAAATTACTGAAACTCTTTATGCATAAGATTGTTTACACTGAATAATCTATAACTCTGCGTTCAAAATTATGTATGAAAGATATGGCAATTTTTATGGACAGTATTTCTTTGGTATGTCTCAAACAGATTATGGTGTTGCACAATTTCAGAATTCAGCATTTTAGAAAAGGATCTATCTATCTATCTATCTATCTATCTATCTATCTATCTATCTATCTATCTATCTACCTACCTACCTACCTACCTAATTGACAGATAAGCAGTACTTTTAAAGGCCTTTCCCTCCCTCCTAATGTTTTGGGAGATTTTAGGACTTTCAAATTACCACATCTCCGAACAGTGCTCCAGGCTGATGGCTGTGAAAGTTAGAATGAAAACATTCTCCTTTTGCAATATTATTTTTAACACACGCCAAGTTAAAACAAACCCGAGGTAGATGTGTAAAAGACACACAGTGTTAGGCCCCCTGAGAAATCTATGTCCAAGGCACAGCTACAACAAATCTTGATTGAAATCTGCTCCAGACCACCAAACCAGATCTAAGAATAAAAGGCTCCATCTGAGAATCTGCTACGAAGAGTATGCTTAAATATTGGTAGCGTGGGTAGAATGGTTGGCCTGAGTCCTATCTGAATTATACCAGCTTAAGCTAAAAATAATATTACTGAAGTCTCTCCAAGATAACAACAGAATTATTGAGAACAGGATTTAACTCTGTGACTTTAAAATGAGAGAGCACATTGCATGTGATTCTAAAATTGATGTAAACAACACACTGGCAGTTCTCCAGAACTAATTTAAGCTCAGAATTTGAATATGAATTTCCTTTTCCTTCTCCCAAGAGTGTACACAGCAAGAGACAAAATAAGGTATACCACAATTATCAATTACTTGAATTCATTTGAAAAATGGGTGTTTCTGGAAATAACTCTGGGTAATTAAAAAAAAAACAACCAACAACAAAACTCTACATATAACTATTATGTATCATTACTTCTCACGTGTATGCATTTTTAAATCTGCAAATACATTTATTCAATTTTGCTCTTAACAGGTAAAAAAGTATCAGTAGATTCAGTCATTCTGCATGTATTGGGTCTTTACTGAATAACAGGGAATAGTTCATAGCCTAGGCAGACCCAGATTTTGACTCTGGCAATACTAGGACAATATCGGTGGCTCAATTGCAGGTACTTCACAATATCTCAGCTCTGAAAAAGACTTGTCCCTTTATAAGCTGATGCTTTCTTTATGATGGGCTGTTTTTTTCTACTTTTAACTTTGTTGTAAAGTATTGCATTTAAATCAAGGTATGTTTTCTCTATGCTGATTACTTTAAGTGATTTACATCTTCTTTAAACCAGCTGAGAGGAGAACTTCTGATCCAGAGTTGCAAACACTGTGCTGGCTTCATTCAGCTGGTAGAGTGAGCGTGCAGTGATATACTCCATACACCCACTGCTCTCAGGGCAGATTCCCTCACTCATACACGCAAATGGATTTCACTGGACTTCAGAGAAATTACACCTCCAGCAAAGGGGCTGGCCAGTACAACACACACACTTCTTTTACCAATAAACTGCTAACCAAACATACAAAAAAGTTTTGAAAATAAAGCCAGACTTTACCATCTTTGTGATAATACGTGACTTCTACTTTCCTCTCCTCTGACCCCAGCAGGGCTTGAGCAATTTGGGCAATATGATGTCTTTTGGTCTCTGGCCCATGAAGAAAATCACAGGTGCAAGGTTTCTGCATGACATCTGGCCTGGAGAACCCGGTCATCTCACAGAACCCATCATTGCAGTAGATGATAGCACAATTCTGCACTCTAGCATTAGCAATGATGAATTTTTTATCTGCAATAAAAGAAAGTGATGCATTTTTTAGTACTCTTTCAACATTTCTTATAGGGTCGATTGCAGAGATGAATGCTGAACAACCCTTTTCACGGGAATGCCTGAAATACAGAGATTTTCAGTCATTTAATGAAGATAATTTGATCCATATCTTTTAAAGAAACTTCAATTAATTTAGAACACATTAAAGATGAACATAATTTTTTCTTAAGGAAATAAAATCACACTATGAAAGTGTCTATAAATCTCCTTTTGACTTCAAAATTTTGTCTCTTTCAGGTTTCACTGAAGCCCAAGCGACGAGTGCCGTCCCGTCAGTCGCAACTCCAGGAAAGTCCTTGAAAAGTTAGTAGCTCCTTCTGGGGAAAAGTAGAGCCTCGGGAAGGGGGCTCTACTCAAGTGAAGGGCTTCCTGATGTAAGGTTCATCTCAATCTCCTCTGTAAGAATTTTCATTGAGGTTAATGACAGTAAATTTATAGTCAGTATTTTAACAAAGCTATCTAGAAAGTAACAGAAGAAAAGAAAGTTCCTAAAGACAAAAAAAAGGGGGTGCGTGAAATGATTGTTATGTTGGAAACATTTTGCAAATTTCACTGAAGTTCTGTGCTAACATGCATCATCCTTTCCCAAACTCCCATCTCAAAGATAGGTTCAAAAGTTTTCAACTCTTACTAGTTTGTTTTTGTTTACCTTTTAAACACGCTATTCCCATTGTAATTATAAACTTGAAACTTTGATTCCCTTCCTGCTAATAACATTAATTTTTAGGTACTCAAATTCTCAAGGTAATTGCTTGCTTTATAAAAGATTTCTTACATGACACCAAGTAAACAGTGCAAGTCTTCAAAATTTTAATATCTGTCTTTGAACACAGCAACATATTTGGAGATTTCATTCTTACTTTTTCAGCTATCTTTCAATCATTCTGAACTTTCACTATCACTTGCCTATTTAGTAGTTAATGCATTATTACTGTCAAAAATCTATGCTTCACTACATAAAAACTTGGAGTAGCAACACCGACTTAGCATATAAATAAATTAGGAGTAGCACTGTATTTTTTTTTCTCAAAAAATATAAATATTACACATGCTAATACGGGTTTAAGTATATGGAAGTATATGAACTGGAATTACTTGCAAGGGTTCACACCAGACTGATACTAAAATTATGCTAAATATTTAAATCAATGTACATATATCAAACTACTGTTTCTAAATGAAATTCATTTTAAGCATCAAGTGTTCCGTCTTACAGCTAATAGGAAACCAGAATTCCAGCCAGGAAAAAAACCACTTCAGCTTCAGTATCCTCGACAGGTAGTAAACTGCTGCAATGGAAAAGATCTCACAGACTCTCCCTGAGGATGCATTTGGACTGGTTTGATAGATATTTTAGACTTACATAAACAAAAGAGAAATTTGACAGCTATTTAAAAATGCCGTCATGACAACAAGGTAAGAGAGTATTTCCTCTTTAATAACTCTTCTGCATATTTTCTGTTTCCTCTTAAGTCTGAAGTTCTGCTTTATTTTGAAATGGCAATTATTATTAACAGCATTAACAATCATAATAATAAATCTAGCCTATTTTTTAGACATTGCAAAGACAGCAAGATTCTACATTCTGCTTTTAGAGCCATCTCACTGGTTCAGAAGAAGGTAAGAGATACAACTTCTATAGCTGTACAATACGGATACAGTCAACGATAAAAACTATTTTTTGAAATAGGATGGGAAAATAGCCCCAACCCCCCTCCCCAAAAAAAACCCCAAACCCAAACAAGCCCACCAGCCAATAATTCAAGTTGGTAATCTGTATTCTAGATCAAAAACATTGCTACTTCTGCTAGGGATCCTCTCCTTACCTCCGGGGTTTGCTTTGCAAGCTACAAACTTAAAAATAGTCTGGAGCTGCTGTCCATTTAGTCACAAGCAGAATAAAACTACTATAGCAAAATAGATAGAAAGCGAGAACTTACTTTGCCCTTCAAATTTTCGTATGATTGTACCCAAAAATGTATTTTGTGGTGCCACATGACCTCTGCGAACAGGCATGTTTGTACAGGTCTTCGGTTTTCTGTGCACAATGACTTCTCCAAGGATCTCCTACACGGCTCCAGCCCAAAGCACCGAGCCAGCTACCCTTTGTGACAAATCATCGTCCTCTGGAGCTCGGAAATCTCTTCCCATTAGCACCACTTCTAGAGACACGCTTTTCCTATTGGAGTCAGATTCATCCCCCAGTTTCTTTCTTTTTTCTTTTTTTCTCTCCTTGCTTTCTTTTCTATTTTTTTTCCTGGAGGAGCTCGGACGCTATTGTCTGGGGCGGGTAGGGGTGGGGTAAGCAGGAGGAGGTGGCGGGTGGGGAAAGATTACAAGGGTAATCGATCTCTAGCACCAAACATCGCCAATTTTCCAAAGCAAATGGCTGTGACCCGGCAGTTTCCGACGCTGTAGTGGTGGTTTGAGGGCTGGAAGACTAATGTTTCTCCGCTGCCAGAGGGAGTGACGTTCCCCCCCTCCGGGCTTCACCACGGCGCGCAGCAGCTCGGATTACTCAAGCGTGGTTTAGCAAGAGCCAGCCAATAAATCTCTTCAAAACTCGGCGACAAACAGCGGCATCAGGAATAAGCTACACCCCAGCAGCACCGCGACGTGCCACATCCCCCGCCGCGGCGGCTGCAGGGGTCAGCGGGGACCGAGGGCGATGGCGGCGGGGGGGCCCCGCCACCTCCGGTAGCCCCGACGTCCCCGCCCTCCCGGCACCGCCGGCCCCTTCGCCGCCCCGGAGCGTGGCCCGCCGGGGAGCCCCAGGCGCTGGCAGGGCCGGGGGAGGGAGGGAACTCGGTACACGCCCCGTCTGGGGCGGGGGGCGGTGCGAGTAGGGGTCGATGTTGAGCGATGTGGGAGCGGGGGAAGGGACCACCGGCATCCTTCCTCTCCGCGATGGAAGGGATTGCCCCCTCCTACGCAGCGTGACCCAGGCGAGGGCTTCCCCTCGCCGCACGACCCCCTCCTGGNCGGGACCGCGCTCCGCCCCGGGGCCGGGGCCGCGTCGTGCGCGACGCCCGCTCGGAGCTGGCCGTGGTGCTGGGGCCGCCTCGCCGGCGCGCACGGAGGCGCCGCTGCCGCGCTCGGGCCCGGGGAGCGCCGGCCTCCCCCCGGCTGGCTCCTCTCAGCTTCTCCCGTCCCACAGGAATAGCTGGGGAGCCTCCCGGGGGAAGCGGGTATTATTTTCAGGCTGTAATTAAGGCTTCCTGCGCTACCCAGCAGGCAGAACGGTGTGCGCTCAGCACGGCTCGCGAGGTGACACGGGAGGGAGATGGGGGCAGCCATGCGGTGCCGGAAAGGCATCTCTAGGGTAGTGCAAAGCACCGGCGGCTTCGTAATAAACTCATAGGGCAAAAAAAGAGAGGCATCTGAGCACCGTTCTTTGTAATCGCAAGCACAGGATATTGAGCCGGCAAACCACCGCTTCCCACCTGTTCTTCCACAGCACAAACAGGTGTTTCCTTATTCCCGTGGGCTTTTCAGAGGTGTGGCCCTTTGTGTCACTGTTACCGTGTGTCCTCCTCTATATTTATCAGAGGTGGGGCACAGTCTGTTGAGTATGAGGGTGCATTTCTTGACTAATTTAATTTAATCTCAGCAGAATTATCCCGGATTTACACAACTGTGAATGGTGTCTGAAAATAAAATTTATATATACATAAACTGTATTAAGATGGCATTATAGTAATTGACTGTGAACTAATTAAAAGGTTCAGCTACATTAAGGGATATATAATCAGGTACATAATCAATCTTAGGAAGTGAGCGTTGCTTATTTGCAGAAACAAATGTTAAAATCTCTATATTCAGAGGTATGAATCAAAGGAAAAACATCCCATTTTTTGTAATAATATTTGGAGAAGTCATTTTTTTTGCTCTGATAAACAATAGAAAAAAAATCTCCTAAAATATTTTTGAATACTTTTCCTTTGGACAGTGGATGAGCCTTTAAGTTGAATTTTTCTTTTATTGCTCTTTGTTTTAATGAAAAACATATATTTCTCTGAAAATGTATTCAAGTTCACAAAGGCAGTAGTAGAAATAGTGAAGAGGAACATATTTATTTTAACACTTTCTATAATACCTAATATCTAGTGAAGTCATAATGGCCAGCAGTGACATCATTCTCATTTTTACATTAAAATTGTCACTTTGATATATCTATAACAGCAATAGAAAATAATCACAACAAAACTGTAACCTTTACTGAACAATCAGTGTTTGCTTCAAGTATTCAACAATTAGTAGCAAACTAGATCAACTACAGGCCAGAGGCCTGTGTAGAGTCCAGAGGCCAGTGCTTTAGATGCCTGTCTGGAAAGAAAACAAGAAAAAAAAAAACATTTAAGAATTCAAATCTCACTGAAGCCCCATCTTTTCATGTTAAATTTGAGTCACACTATCCTTGCCTGAAAACTGAAGGCACCAGAACTCCATGACTCTGTAAAACCTTCTTTGTTCTGTCTCCCGATGCTAGCTTGAACTTTGATGTTGATTATGCAAATGTATATTATAGTCCTCTTTTTTTTTTCCTTTTTATCCACCTTGGTTGGTTGGTTTAGAGCTGATCAAGATGACCCCAGTGAAAGCAAGATAACTGCTGCTGAAAGACAAGATCTGAGATGTGGTTTTTAGTAGGGAATGAATTCACAAGAATGATGGGTTGTAATAACTACAGGAGCAATAGGTGACATCAGAAAATCTTTCAGTGTGGGGATTTTACACTTCTGCAGTCTTGTAGATGATCTACTGCTCCTGGAGTTCATAGTGCTTGTTGTGTTTATTGCTTGATAATTTTCTGTAGCAAGCCAATAGAAAAATGCGAGAGGAAAATATATTAAAATTGGACAGCTAACAAGCACAGAGAAAGTAATGTGGAAGAATTTGCATTTGACTGGGAAAATATGCATGCAAGTGGGAAAGTTTGAATTCACAGTAAATATGTCTCTAGTGTGATTAGAGAAATGGAGAATGCCATAGAGATACATGTTTATAAAGCAGTACAGTTGCTAACTTTGCAAGAGACCAAAATAGCGAGGGAGGGTGTGTCCCTGTGCCGCTGCCGTGTCCTGTGCCCCCTTGTGGCACTGGCCCTTGCGGCACCGCCCTCGCCACGGCCCCAGGACAGCTCCCGTGAGCGCGGCTGCTCCTCAGCAGAACTGGGCATGGCATTTCCTGGCCTCAAGGAGAGCAGCTGATTTTGAAATAGTGGTCACAAGGTTTTCATTGGCATTTTAACTACTTCCTTCTCAAGTTCCTTAAGAGAATTTGGAGGACTATATGCCTAAAGATGTGTTACTGATCTGTTTGAACATCTTGGCAGCTAGAAATTAAACCTGGGATTGTCAGGAGAAGATGGTTCTGGGGAAATGTCTCTAATCATATTTCCCATCATATTTTTGGTGGGAAAAAAAAAAGGACTCATACTTAGTCCAGCATTCTTATCATATTTGACTTTTCAAAATCTTATGTTTGCCCTCCTGTACACAGAAGTTTATGAGTGCATTCCTTTTTGAATAAGCACTTTTTGTACTGGAGCAAAATGCAGTTAATTCTTGATAGTTCTTGGGTTTTCTCTTCTTTCTTTCTTTCTCTACCCTGCCATTGTTCTAGCTAGCATAGGATATTTGTGTTGCTTTTACCACATATATCCTGCATGCCCTTAAACCTTTTTCATCTATCTATGTTATATATGCTTACAATTTTAAATAAGGCCAGAATTGTCTTCACAGCTGTCAAGAGCAATACTGAAACTTTATTTTGAATCTCATTTTGGGCTAAGATGGTCTTTGTGATTCCCTGACAGGTTGATATCTGTTATCATCACCTTTAGTTTGTATCAGTCTTGCTTTCTCATCTCTTTAATCTTTTATGTCTTTCCAGAACTTCAAGTTATAGCTCTAGATTTTGTTTTAGTCCTTCACAATAATAATTATCATCATTTAGATTATGGCTGTCTTCACTTCAGGCTCAGGCAGAGTATGCAGTTGCCGGGGACAACAGACTGCCAAATTACTTCTTTTGGAGAAGATAGAAATCAACTACTTGAACATCATGAACATCCAAATAGCAAATCTCTGCTGATGGTACTGAGAAAGGCACTGGGTGAATGCAGTGGCAATTGCTGCTGCTAGAGCTGGTTCCTTTAAGCTGTACTTTGTCTTTTCTTGCAGTGTGCTGAGCCTCAGACACCAGGTCATCCTTAACCCTAAAGCCACATGGTCTACACAGCTACCTACATAGAAAAATGGGAATGCTTCATCATTAGTGTTACAAAATTCACCTTGAATTAGGTCTGATTATGGTTATTTTGTAGTTCACTTTTTCCATCTAAAAAAGAAGTTCCTATTCCTGGTGAAACCACTAATGTCAATGAGATTGCACAGAGGCAATTATTGTATTTGGCTTTAAGGCATACGTCATCATTGTGCCTGCATATGGGTCTTATTAGTATTCAGGACTTAGATATCTACATGAGAGAAAAACTACCAAGTCTTTAGGATGACAAAAGAAGTGTCTGCATGAAATTACAGTCTAAAAAGTGATTAAAAATTTCTATTTGATTTTACAGCTAGTTTAATCAGTAATAAAAAAAAAGTTATATTTTGGATTTCATTCAATGTATTATTTTACATGTAATTCACTCTGAGAGACAGTAATTTGATGACAATAATATGAACTATAAATGCAAAATCCATAAGGCAGAACTCCTGTGAGCTAAATTTCCTAGTCTAATAAAGGTAACATCATATGGCAAAACAGTAAGACAACAAGCAACTTTACTTTTTCTGTAAGGATTCACAAAAAGTTGTTAGTTATTCTACAGTATCTATAGTATTATGTGCTATATTAGAATGCCTAGGGATTCAGAACCTCATGACTTAGGATCATTTGGAATTAGCAGGTATAGGTATGAAAAGAGAATTACAAAAACCATCAATGTATCCATTTACTCAATTCCCTGCCAGTGGATCATTCCCTTTAGTATATTTGCATTTGTATTATTCATTTAGGATTTAAATTATTCAAGCAATGAGGCTTGCACTTCTTCCTCTGAGAGACTCTTTGAATATCACTCTGTCTTACCACAGGGCTTCATTCCCTCGTACTAAGCCACAGGTTTGGTGTGGGCTCTTGCCTTGGGGGTTTCCAGCATTTAGGTGCACGCTGGGTTTCCCTGGGTCCTTGGCCTGGAATGGGCACTTCAGGCTATTCTGTGCTGACCTTCTCTGGCCAATTTAGGGCATCAGGAATGATCCCAGCATGTGCTGTTCCTCTGCTCTGGATTACAGTGCTATGACTCTGTGATTCTGACAGCTGTCAGTCCAGAAAGAATGTTGATTGTAATTAGGCAAGACATGAAACATACTTCTATTAATTTATTTGTACCATATATAGAAGAATTTTAATGGTGTACAAATCTAGTACCCTGCTCCATATATTTGTGAGTAATTCTGTACTACAGGGAAATGTAATTGAGGAAAAATATATGCATTCTCCATAATCTGTCTTCAATCATAACATAAATTCAGGTGTAATATTTTATAATAATAGTTTGTGCAAATTCATGTGAGAACTATTATGCTTATTATATCACAAATCTTAAGTTTTAATCTCTTTAGAAGTGAATGCCTAGAAAATATGAAATGAGTTGGGAAAAGGAAAAAAAATTAATTGCTAAAGCCTGAAAAATTAAGCTATTATCTGTAAGTTACTAACTGAACTAGATCCATGCATTTCTAAAATTAATTATCTTTGTACCAAATTCCAGTTGCCTTCTCCACAGTGTATTCAAATATTAAGTGTTAGGTCTGCCATCTGTCAGGTGACAGATCTTAGCTTCTCACTTGAATAAACTGTGGTTAGAATTCCTTTTTCTATATCTGCATGTTCTGAATGCATGTTTATCAATAATAATGAAAGAGTGCACCTTGCATTTGGAGTAGATTTTTAGTGATTTCCATCTCTCACCCTAATGCCAATGAAAAGTACAACAATGGCCTAGACCTTCCTGAGGTTATGAGGTTTCTGGTTTTGCCTGAAGTTCCTCCTAGTTCAGCTGCAGCAGGGTTCTGGGGCATGTGTCCTCAGGAGAAGGTAGCCTGAACTAGGACCTTCAGGGTGAGTAGCCCAAGTACATTCTGTGCTTGCACAATTTCCTTTCATAATTTTCAAATAGTTTCATTTCTAAGCAATAATAATGAAAATGGGCCATATAAAAATTTTTCACAAAATGAAATTACTGTTCCCAACCAGTTTTGTAGATGCTCCTCTCTGCTGGTGGGGTTAACCTCACGGAGGTCACGAGACAAAGAAGATTATTTCTATTCTTCAGCCTTTTTCTCAGACCAGGGTATAGGAACTGAATTCCTGCTTGGATGATATTTCCATAGTTAGCTTAGCAAGCAGTAGATAGCCGGAACTCCTCTTTTCCTTTCCTCTGCCCTGCAGCAACTGGCAGTGTGGCAATGCTGAGCTGCTGTAGGGGAGAAAAGAAGAGCAGCTGCTCTGAACTTGGTTCATGGTAATATTTTTCTTGAGAGTGACCAGGGGGCAGTGAGACCTTTTATCTCCTTTGGACAGTATTAGATTGGATGTGCTCTCAAGGAGTAATCATATACAGATATCTTTCCAGCACAGATAAACATTAAGATCAATAAAATACAGTTTTGAAGCATACAAGTGGTTCGTTTTGGACACTGGTATCCTGGTAGTACAAATAATCTAAGAAGATTTAAAAAAAATTATTTTAATAGATAAATATGGGGTTTGTTCTGTTCCCTTGGGCTGATCTGATATGTTATGATTTTGGATAAATTTTGTTCCCTTTTGCCCTTTGTGTCATGTTTCCTATTGATTTCAGATTTCTGTCTTCACTGCTTGAGTACTGTCAATACTACTACTGTATCTACTAGTTAGTCAGTTGTTTGTGCTTTTCAGCCTCAAAGGCAAGGAACAGAGGAAGTACAAATGGACCAGAAATGAACCAGAAACTGGCCAGAAATTATAACATGCACTGAACTTTAGAGCCAAAATTAAATATAAATTGAAACAGTTTAGGGGAGAAAAAATAACTTCCATCAACTTTAAATACAATGTCAGATGTTTATTCCAGCTTGAGAATGTTTTTCCTATTCCTAAGGATGTTTATTATATATCCCCAAAGACCTTGTCCCCAAAGACAGCATGTAGTAAGCTTGAGAAATTTGGATGTATGTCCCAGAAAACAGCATAGCAAATAAATTCCTAGTACACTCATAAGAAATAAATCCCACCAAAATAGTATAAGGCTTTAGTGTCAATAGTTCCATACGGTCTTGATGAAGGTGAGTTTAACTTTCCTAAATATCTCAGTAGTAGTACATTGTGTTTCTATGTTAATTTTTAGTGTTTCATACCTTCTTTGCTCTTTCTGCATTCTGTTAACATATTTTACACAGTCACTTCATCTAAATAAGGTAAATGCAGTTTCTACACTGTGCTCACTTAGTCATTAACGATTTTATTATTAGCGTATTCTAACACTCAGTTCTGTAGGCGAAGCTTTCTCCACCTGCCATGTATATTTTCTCCCTACAACTGTATTTTTCCACATTTATTTTTTCAATATTATTCTCACAGTAATACTATTTCTCTGTAACTGTGTATAGTCCAGAATTGTATAGACTAATTCTTCCTGACACTGTACTTATCAGTGCATTTGTTCACATTGCTGTCAAAAATAATCTGCAAATATCCAGTTTGCGCATTTATTTTTCAATATTTCCACTCTTCTTTCATAATATTATAGCATGAGGTCATGTCTAATTATATGACAAAAACTGGCATTTGTCTAATTCATTTGAAGAGATACTCATATCCTGAAATAGCATTTTCCTCCTCAAAGGTAGTGTGTGAGCTGATCTGCTGTCTGTGCAGATAAAACACATGTATTACAGGCTAAATTTACAAACCCAGCTGCCTGTCTGGAGCTAACATCTCCAGAGTTATATTGATACAGCTGCAAATTAATGGGGAGAGTTTTCATCAGTGCTAAACACTGTATTCAATAACCCTGCTGAAGCCAATATGAACGGCAGGTATTTGGCAAGTGAGTTTTGCTCATGATCCGTGATGACAGAGAGACACAGTCAAATGACATATGCTGTTTTGTGAAAGTCTGCTGCTGCCTAAGATAGAATTTATTTAAATAATCTCTCCTACATTTCTGATCTCTACCATTATGTCTATTTGATTGCAATACAAATAAGATATATATTTTCAGTATACTTTTTCTAGTACTTGTCTTCCATACAGGTCAATTTATTTGGCAGGATGAATAATAATTTCAGATGAAAGTCAGCTTTTATGCCAGTAAAGAGTAATAAAAGCACTGCTCTGCTGAAATATATATTCAGAAATAGCAAGATTATCTCATCATAACACATTCTTTTATTTTGCATTTTTCTTTTTATCAGTCTTTGTTCAGTTATTTAAGATAGGTGCATGTTAGATCACAGTAGAGATACTAATTTGGTTGATTATAATTTAAACTATTTCTATACTTTATACTTATTTCCACAATATAATAGCCAAACTATTCAGATATGCTTTTTGAAAGAGGACTTCCTCTGTACATGCTGTAGCACCCAAAGCAATCACTCAGAAACTCTGAGTGCTCTAGCTCAGTATTCAGGGTGCTCACTGGTGATTTTGAAAGTCTGGTTTCACAGCGCTTGAAAAATATCAGTATAGACATACATTAATTGTTATACTGTTTGAGCAAGATAAATATTCATTTACTCATTTTCCTCATATGCTGTGTCAATAGCTTGAAAGAAAGCACATCTAAGATTTTAAAAACCACCATGTTTTTGTGTCTGGTTAGGACAACAACGCACAGCTCAGATCACTGCCTATCCAATCTTGCCTCCAGATTCCACATTCTGACAGATCCATGGTCAGATTCAGACACAGAACTGTACTGCTGAAAACAGAGGCCTTGTTTTCATTCGAATTTATAATAAAAAAAACAAATTGATAAAGTCATATTGAATATTGATAAAATATTTCCTAAAGACATTTTTAATTTTTCTTAGGAAAAGATAATTTTTTTCCCAGGAAATACTGACATTTTGGGAAGCTGACATTCCCAATCAGGGGACTGTACTGAGGAGAATTTGTGATAATCTCAGATAGAGATTTCATCATACTGGCACCTGAAAACTCAAGACTGATGTGATTCACCTGACAGTGAATATCAATTTTCAGACCTTGTCAAGTAGCCCGATCTAGGGGTATACATCCTTTGAGGCTAACGGGTACAAAATAGATCTTCAGTTTAGGACAAAAATATAATCCTGTTTAGTGCTTCAAAAGTCTTTTCTTTGCTAAACTCACATAGCCACGATGATTGCCCAAAGAAGCCATGCACTCCCCTTCCTTGGACATTCTCAAGAATGAGCTACACAAAGTCCTAAACCACCTGGTCTTACAGTTTCCCTGGGACTGTTTTGGGCAGGACATTGCATCTTCTGAGGTTGCTCACAATCATATTATCATGATTCCATGATGATATGTTTGCTATTTTCAGATATACTGAGACTTGGTTTCTGATTATCCAGAATATGCAAATGAGGTTTTAATTATGCCACTTCTTTCTCTCTCTAGTATCTATGTGCTGGCCTCCTAGGGGTCCCTGAAGCATGTGGTTCCATTTCTACCACTAGCTGAAATCATCTATGGCATGAATAGCATTCCCTAGGCTTGAGATGTTCGATAGGTGATACATTATTGATTTACATTTTAAAAGACCACACACATACACATAGCAGGATACTTGTCTGTGATATCTGAAACCTTTTCAGGTGAAACATTGAATATAAATCCAGAGTATTTGCTTGTACCCTTTGCTCTTCTTTCTTAACTATCTAGACAGAAGCAGCATTTCCCCCAACTCTCAGAGCTCCTTTGCATCAGCACTGCTGTTCTCATGAGAGTTCAATGTCTTCTAGTAATATTTGTTGATCTGCCATAAAGTCCTTCCAGTTCTATGTTTCTTTCTTTAAGTTCAGGGGTAAGACCTTATGTCTTCCACTGCTCCCTTGTGCTGGCATAGCACAGGAACTTTGCTGATCTTTCTCACAGGTGGAAGCTCATGCTTGGTTACCAGATTTCCCTCTTCTTCTTTATTGTGTCTCTCTATCCTCAGCACTGACATGTTTGCCTTTTCAGTAGTCAGGTGAACAGGGTAATTTGAATAACTGCTATAGAAGTAAGGACTCAAGGGGTTTGATTTAATTTTGTTTAAATGTTAGTATATGAAATGTAATCTGTTAGGGAGTAGTAGAATCACTGTGTAGATGACAAGTGTTAGGCAGATCTTATTACCTGGAATAATCAAAAACTGTCTGCTTTCTACAGTTTTACTTGGTCTTCTTCATCTAAGAATTAAAAAAAATTATGTACTGCTCTTGATGAGTTCCAAAAAAGAGTAAACTTAGTTCTAGTTCATTTCCCATGAAGGCAGAAGGAGAAGTCGTGAAGGCAGGTGCACCAGCCAGTGCTCAAAGGAGATGGGTGTGCGGATAAGCATTAGCCAAAGTGTGCATGTCAGAATAATTTGGATTGGAATGGTCATGTTCAAAAGAATAAATAGTTATAAGAGAACAATTTCTTCATCTCAGTTCTCATAAACTAACTTGGGATCCATGTTTTGTCATCCAGAAGATCCTGAGATTGGTGTCCCATTTGTGTAATTTACTTTAGACATGAATAACCTCAGGACTCTGTTTTGTATGTTTTAGTCTCTCCTGTTGATCTTCTAAGTGAACATTTTACTGCCAGAAAGAATTCCTGAAACTGAAAAAGGAAAAGAGAAAGAGGAATTATCAATATTCTGTTTTATATAAATAGGACTACACACACATTTATGGGTGAATTTCAGACAAGCCAGTAGGTATCAGTAGGTAGAGCATACATGATAAGCCAAAAATATTGCATGTATTTTTAACCCAAAAGAATGTGAACAGCTGTGGGTCTTGGAACACTTTATCAATTTATGAATCTAAGAAACTGTAGAGCATTGAAATCCTTCCAAAATAGTTCACAGTTGAGACAGATCATGGCATAGATAATCTGGTAGCAGAGCCCTGGCTATAATGCCATCTGCTTTTCCTATGTGAAAATATCTCAGGAAGGATGGGAGCATTATAGTAATATGTGACAATCACTACCTAACAGCACATCTAGTTCAAGCCAAATTATCTTGACTGAGAACATGAGAAGAAGTTAGATTAGGGGGGAAAAATAAGAATTATTTTTGCCTAAAATATATATAGAATTAAAATTATCCAGCATTATATATAATCAATTATGTCAGTAATTGTATTTTACACCTTATTTAGTTTTAAAAACTTTACATTTTTGGACGAATAACAAATTGTTATTTCACTTCTGTGTTTAGTGATTAAAAGGCTTTCTTGACATTTGCTATATTTAACAACTACTAGCCAATTTATTTTAACTTTGATTTGCTCTCTATGCTATATAATATCTCTGTATAGTTGCTTTGTTTCCTATTTGTTTGGGTAGCTGGGATTCAGATATGTATATTTAGGATATTTTTCAATAGTAGGAAACTTCAGAAAGGTAGCAAGGGATTCAGTCTTTAAGGAGGATTTTTTTCCTTTGTTTCTATTAGGCAAATTACTGTGAGAGTGATTCAGTAAACCAAAAGTAAATTGCAGGGCTTGGAGTTTTATAAAAGAAGAGGAAAGATGTACTTTTTTTTAGGGGGTCTTGGTCTATTATAGATCTCTCCCCAACTCTTAACTTTCCATGGACCAGTGTCCCTCCTCTCCCCCTCTTCCCATTGGTTGATGCATCAGTCAGATCCCAATAGGCACCATTCCAGCTTGTGTTCATCAAACATTTTGCAAACTGTGTTTATTTTTAGATAGGATGTATTTACATTATTTTCTTGATACCAATTTTTTCTCATTGTTTTTATTAAACACTATCCTGTTTTTTATATATATGTATATTTTAGTAACTTATACTTCCCTAGTAACAACATCCCCAGCAAATATGCATTTTAAGCAGAATAATGCCTAAAACATAGGCAGCACATGACAATAGACTTCCCTGCAACCTACTGCTACTAAAGCATTTCAATATAGAAACACAGCTACTTTAAGGCTTGTATTATCTCCCACTTCTAATAATTTTAAGGGATCTAATTATACTCTTTCTCTCCAAGAACTCTCTGAATTAAGGGCTGTTCCACTGAAGTCAATACATAATAGTATTACCAGGTGTGATGGTAGCTTTTTAGGATTCATATACTCTTTGTTTAATTTCATTGGATGAAAATTTACTTTCTCGCAAAAATTTCCTTCATTTTCTGGATTTGATACCAACTCATGCTTGCCAAATTTGCTGTCATACTGTTATCTATATGGCCATAGCAGTTAACCAGTTTAACTGAGCTCTTTTTTTTTTTTTTTAAACAGAGAACACAAGGACAAAGTGGGAGGAAAAGTGGAAAAGAGAAGAGAAGCAAAAGAAGTTTGATAGCAACAACACCAGCTTTGCCTTACAGGAATATCTAGGGCTCAAGCAAGCTCAATGGAGGCAGCAACTATATGTGAGTACTTTTTTAGTCTACTTTTTGTTAGATTTTTGATGATTCAAGCTCAACATTGTAATGGAAGATCCTTGTATTCTCAAGGTACAGTGGGGATGACCCTCTCCAAGGGTACCAGTTAAACCAACAGTGCTGGTGCCAACAGCATTCCTGTCGACGAGTAGTATGGTCAGAGAATAGAGCTGGCTTTAGGTGGAAGCAGACCTGCAGAGTCACCTTTAGGTGACCTGCAGAGCAGTAGACATTTAAATGAAAAGATTTAGTGTCAGGTTTTCCTTGATTTTTAAATTTGGCCTTCCTAAACTAATGGAAGTGATAAATTATGTACAGGTACACTGATTCCCTTTAGAAAAGAGAGCATGTACCTTCAATACTGATTTTGAATCCTCATCTTTAAATAGAAATGCTATTGATGGAGGGAAAAGCTGCTGTCAGATTGCTATGTTCTGTCTACAATCTATTTGCTGTAAAATGGAAAATGACCCAGGGAAATGAATGTGTTATGCAAGTCTGGGTAAGAAACCTCTAATAGAAAATGTTTATTAAAAGAGAAACATAGTTTTCCTGCATATGTGTTACAGATTTTAAAAGACCTAAACACCTGGAGCTGGTAGTTGTCTCTGCTGTCCTTGCTAATGTGAGAGGAATCCCAAACAGTGTGTTGACTAAAATCTTTGCATGTTTACATTATGTCTGCTGGGTGTTTACATTTTTAAATGGCATGTACCCAGGAATCTGAAAAGAAACCAAGCAGTGATAATTTAGCACTTTGAAATGAAGTACATAAGATCGATACTTTAAAGCAAGGCTATTGCCAATTTAGTCAGTCACCAACCAAAGACATTAGAAATAAATAGGAATGGATAAATAGCATATGGGAAGAATTTGATTTTAAATTAATCTTAAAATCATAGAATCATTTCATTTGGAAAAAAAACCAAACCTTTAAGATCATGGAGTCTAGCTGTTAACCTGCCAGGTTCACCACTAAATCATGTCCCTAAGTGCTACAGCCACATGTCCTTTAAATGCCTCCGGGGATGGTGACTCAACCACTTTCCTTGTCAGCCCATTCCAATGCCTGACAACCCTTCAGTGAAGAAATTTTTCCCAATATCCAACCTTAACCTCTTCTGGAGCAACTTGTGTCCGGGAGAAGAGGCTGACCCGTTGGTTATCCAGGAGAAGAGGCTGACCCCCACCTTGCTACAGCCTCCTTTCAGGGAGATGCAGAGAACAATGAGGCCCCTCAAGCCTATATTTTTTTTCCCAGGCTAAACAATTCCAGCTCCCTCAGCTGTACCTCATGAGGCTTGTGCTCCAGACCCTTCACCAGCTTTGTTGCCTTTTTCTGGACAAGCTGCAGGATCTCAGTGTCTTTCTAGGAGAGAGGGGCCTGAAACTCCCCAGGCACAGGATTTGAGGTGTGGCCTCACTGGCTCTGAGTTCCAAGGGACAGTCACAGCCATAGTCCTGATGGCTACACTATTGCTGATCTCTTGCTTGGAATACACTCAGGTTCTTCACCAAGGAGTAGCTGGGCACTGGAACAGGCTCCCTAGGAAGAGGCCACAGCACCAAGCCTGACAGAGTTCAGGAAGTGTTTGGACAATGCTCTCAGGCACATGGTGTGACTCTTGGGAATGGTGCTGTGCAGAGCAGGGAGATGGACTCGATGATCCATGTGGGTCCCTTCCAAATCAGCATAGTCTGTGATTCTGTGAAATGGCAGCAAGTAAAAGAGCGTGGCTCTATAGGATGCGTACATTTTACATTTTATGTCATTATTTTCATTATGTAAACTGCCAATGAAAAAAAAAAACAGCAAGCTGATAGGGATAGCCAGATTATTTCTACTATTTACTTGGATAAATGTAAATTAAATTTTTCAGGTACTTGTTGCTGTATATTTATGTATGACCTGAATTTCTTATCTTTATATTAGTATTGCTTTGCTTCTTGATTCACATTATCATAGAGCAAATTAGAAAATAGTTCTTATTTTTTAATATTTATTTCTAAATAAATAAATAATTTGGTATTTAAATAGGCAAGAATTTGGAAAGGTATTGTTACAAATTTTTAGATAAGAAGTAGCATTACATCTATGAAAATATTCTGTGACATTGATCATGCTTTATTTTTAAAGAGATGGATCAAATACTCAATTTCAGTTAGATAACTATGAGTTCAAAAAGAGCTGCCAGTTAAATCATGCCAACCACTATAAAAATACTATGGTAAATTGCAAAGTGGACTATAAATATGACACACCTTATTCCCTAATTATCGTCTGAACTTTGTCATAGTGAGACAACATTAAACAGGAAAGTTTTACCTGACTCGTAGAGTTAATTAGCTAGCTTTAGGTTAAAAACATAGTCAAAATAAATGGACTTAACTTTGATCTCGAAATGGGGCAATTGAATAAGTGAAATCTAAACTGTGCAATTATACAGTTTCACACAGCGGAAGTGTAGAAACAATGGATAACAATAGACAAAATGGTAATTCCCTGGACTCATGAAAAGAATATGGGAAAATAAAAGAATAAAAATTGCCAGAAGAAACCTCATATACATGGGCAGGTAAGCAAATTAATGACTTTTTGTATCAGCTTGGCATAAGTTCTGAGCAATTCAGTGTTATTCATATATTATTCAGTGGTGTCAGATATCACTGAAACATCCAATAAAAAAAACATCAATTGAAAACTGTGACTGATTAGGGATATGAAGGCCTTATAAGCATTATTCATCCTTTTTTCTCTTCTATGGCCCCTCAGTTTGATGGAAAATTTATTTATTTCTATGCTAAATCCCTAAATGTCACAAGATATTTAAAGAATATTTTTATAAAGTGCATCTGTCTCTGGAATAAAAGATCAGAAATGTGCTGATTTCATCAGGGCTGTACCATTTTGTGTCATTAAGATACCTGGCTAAATTCTTTAAATTTTTTTGAAAAAATAAAACTTGGGAAATATGACCACGTGAAGGGTCATGTTGACCTTAGGAAAGAGACTAAAAAAAGTTGGTGGACTAAAATACATAGGAATACACCCCCCATACAGAGCATCAGAAGATAGAAATCTATGACTGTATTGATGCTGAAACACAGCAGTTTCCATGCTGATTGGACTCAGTGATCTTAGAGGTTTTTTCAGTCTTAATTATTATAAGATTCTAAATGATTCCACTCAGATCATTAGAACAGTCCCATCATAATATCCAGTTTTTGATTAGGGCAAAACAATTTTAGATTTTTTTACACTGCCATCAGATTTTGGAATTATCTAACAGGACCTAAGTGCCTCATCCTTCATAAATCAGCAAAAGAATTTCTTTATTGTGATAGCTAAGCAAATCTCAGTTGTTGAGTTTGTTGACATCTTACCTAGTAGCTCTAAGAGAGATGATTCCAGAGCACCACTGTCTTGGGGTGCTGACTTTAACATCACAGCTTCAGAAGCTGGCACTAATTATATATGTTTCCAAAAAGTCCATCCTTTCCCATCTCTGTCTTCTTGTTTTGCTCCTGTGCCGCCTACTCCCGTATGCCAGAACAAGTGTTCATGTACTCACAGTTCAGGTGGAAATCAACCTAGAAAAAGAATTGGTGGAGGAAAAAACTTTCTCTTTTAGCAGGATCCCCAAATTATGTGTGCTTAAAATGATGAGGCTACTTAAGAAATCTGAGTAAGGCTCTGAGGGAACCCTGCTATTAGCAGCCCAACAGAGGGTCCCCTCTGCTGCATTTCAAGAACAGGAAATGTCTCATCACCTGTCCTCCTGTTTCTCTGAGCCCTTGCATCGCTGTACCTGCTTGGGGTAAGTGTTGAAACTAGAAACACTTGTTCCTTCTCCCAATTACTTAAAAAAGAAGGTTTCATATTCTTTTAGAAGGCATAAAAATACCTACATATTTATGGGAAATGATGAAGTCTTTCTGCCTTTTTCACTCCAATAGGGGAAAGAGATGCTGCCAAGGTTAGGAATTGAGCTAAATCGACCCAGCCCTGATTGTCTTAGACTTGAAAATAGATTTTTAGGATATTCTCTTTAAAGATCAGTGTATAAGATGCCCATACTACTGGTTAGAAAACACATTTAAACACTTCTGAGTGGAGAAAGTGAATAACTCATCAGACAGAAACTAATTAAACAGATCAGGTTTCTGGCTTTTTTTTTTTTTTTCATTTACAAGGTATATATACAACAGTATTTTTAATCTGAATAAAGCTGGAAGAGAACTAAGGAAACAATAAAAAATATTCATTGGTCATGGTTGGAGAAACTATTTGGATGACAATAAAGACTTGTGACTGGACATCATCTGCTCTCAACTGGTACCTGACCACAGGTAAGAAAGTGAGGTTAAAATCATCTTATGTGGCACACACTAAAAAAAAAAGTGTGTAACCAGATATTAATTTGCTTAGGAAAGGAGTTAGGGGAATACTTAACATCTGCTTGGAGACATGACAGGTAATAGAGTTCGTGAATTAAATAAATATTTATGTATAATTTATTTGAGATTTTCAGACACAGATCTTGATTCTTTTTTTGTTTGGTGACTAATATGTACAGAAAATTTATGGAACAGGGACAAATGTTGAATAGTTTTCTTGGTGATTGATGTGGGATATAATTACTGATTATGTTAATGGACAGTTTTTATTTGACTAGCTCTGACAGGTAATGAATAATCATTCGGTGGACTTGGTTATCACTAACATAGAATTAACTGCTTGTAGCCTTGAAAACAAAAATAAAAGCATGCATACAAGGTGTAAACCCCAAATGTTTGGGTTTTAATCTAAAGAAGCCTGTGACTGACTCTTTCTCCATAGAGCACTAGTTCAAATAATGTATGTTTTAGGCAGAATATTATATCTGTCATGAGACATGATGATACAGTGAACAGAAAGCCTAAGATTTGCCAGAGTTCATATAAATGTATGTAATATATGCAAAACTGATTAGAAGTCACATTTATGCAGGAAGGAAGTATGAACGTGTCATGTGTTTTTGATGACAACATTCTCTAGAAGACATAAATTGTTCTCCTGGTGGAAGTTTATGTTTTCATTGCCTGGGACTGTTCTAAGTCCAACTGCCTTGGGCCTCTGAGTGCAGAAGCACCTGAGCAGAGGTTCTGCAGCCATGCATGTTCTGATAGTTCATAACAAGCTCACTCTTTTATTGTATTTTAAGAATGAAGGAGGGATAATATAAAGTTAGCTATACCAGGACTTTGCCATCTAATATTTTGTTGGGAAATTGTTATTTCTGAACAGCATGGCAGAACAGAAAACAACTCTGTAGGCACAGATCTCAGTCCTCCTCCTGTTATTACTGAAAAAGAAAGGTTATGAAGACAAGAAACAGGCTGAATTAATTCCTTTATATGTAACTCATTTATTTACTGTGAGGTCTGCCTGTCACCTTTGTGTCAAAAGCTCTTCTGCCTCTATGGAGCAGGAGACTGCTTAGGACAACCACTGCCTTCAGAAGGAGAAAGGTGGTGTGGCATGGCTGAAGAAGATGCAGCCCCTCATCCCTAAAGTTTACCAACACAAAGCACACAACACAGAACGTGGGGAGAGCAGCTGTGTTGCTGTGCATCCTCGTGCTTGCATTGCAGCTTTGTCCTGGCCTTTTAAGGTGTTGGCTCGGATTTGACAGAAGTGCACTCGGCAGTCTGCAGCCAATGAAGCCAAAAGCCACTTACATTTCTGTGAGGCTCAATTTCCTATTAGTAAAATAAAAGTATTTAAAAAACAAGGAGGCATCCGGGTATCCTTGTTAAAAGCACTGTGCGTACCCTGGAGATTATTTGAATATGTTTTTCCTAAAAGCTATATAATCACGAGGAAAATTATCGAAGTATCTTTTAAGGGAAATATTCCCTGTTTGAAAGTGAATGTGTATTGACTTCAGGAAGTTATGATGATGTCTTTGAGTGGGGTCTGCAAAGAAAATACCTTCCTTTACACTGCTTAGTAAACCGTTAATATACTAGATATAGAAGGACAGAGAATCAACTTTTTTGACTCTTATTATTCAATGTTTTTTAAAGCCTTTGTTGAGAATAAATAGAGACTTTAAAATGCTCCTGTGTAGGTTTATATTCACCAGATTCCTAAGATCTCCTGGAAGTGGAAGCAATTTTCATTTAAATAATTTATTATCAGACTCAGAGTGAACGCTACAACTTAAATGCAAACCGACTACAGCTTGCCCATCTCCAAGCATTTAGAACTACTAACTCAGGGTGCAAGAAAAGGTAAGTTTGGCTTAAAAAAAAAGGAAATTAAGAGGAAAAAAAGGTTATTGTTTCTTTTGTTTGCTAATCTTTTTGGAAGTCTATGCAGTAAACTTTTCACTATTGATATGTTTAACTACATTTACCTGTCAAAATGCATCTGGTGTTCTGAAATTTTAAAGCTCTTTCCATTTAATAGAGTTCAAGATTGACCCATTTCCCATTTTTCTTTCCATTTTATATTTTATCAATATGGATTTCACATTTTTTGTTTTATAAAAGTCTTTGTATTTCAGTAAAAAGATAAGGCTTTAATAAATAAAAATTTTATAGGTAGTCTGTTGAAGAAAATATAAGAAAAAATGTGAATTGGAAAAATGTTAATAACAGGAATAACTTCTAAAACTGGTTTGGTTTTGGTTTTTGTTTGTTTTTTTTTTTTTTTAATATTATTTGTATTATTTGTTAGGGAGTATATTTTGGGTAATTTTTCTTTTTTACTATTTTTACTGGAATATATGAATATATTTTTTGAAAAGTTGTGTGCTTTGCTGGACAAACTGGTCAGTAGATAACTCCCTTAACCAAAGAAGTTATCCTCAAGAAAAGACTGTGTATCTCCAGAGGTCAGTGACTTTGGTTGGAAGTGACCTTAAAAATTATCCAGTTTCAACCCCTCTTCCATGGACAGGGACATCTTCCACCAGGCCAGAGCCCCATCCAACCTGGCCTTGCACACTTCCAGGGATGGGATGGGAACACTTCCAGCCACAGCTTCTCTGGACTCAGAGGGACTCATCACCCTGTTGAATAAAGAATTCTTTCCCAATGTCTAAATGAAACTCACCCTCCTTCAGCTGAAACTCGTTCTCCCTTACCCTATTATCACATGCCCTTGACAAAAGTCCATCTCCATCTTTCTTGTAGGCTCCCTTCAGGTATTGGAAGGTGAATAAGATCTGCCCAGAGCCTTCTCTTCTCCAGGCTGAAAAATCCCAACACTCTCAGCTTGTCTTCACAGGAGAGCTGTTCTAGGGCCCTTCTCATCATCATGGCCTCCTCTGGACTTGCTCCAACAGTTCTGTGTCCTTATGCTGGGGACCCCAGAGCTGGATGCAGTGACAAAGGTGGGATCTCACCAGAGCAAAGCAGAGGGGCAGAATTGACCCTTGACCTACTGCCCGTGCTGCTTTGGATGCAGCCCAGGATATGGCTGGCTTTTGGGGCCAACCCAATCACCTTACAGAGCAATAAGGAAAATGATATTCCACAGTGGACCAGACCTCAGTGATTTGCTTTTCATGAGGTGTGGCTCTGATCCTGACCTTCTGAGCGAAGATCGGTGCTCAGCGTTTAGTGCTTGTTGGTCAACCTTCTGTACTGTAAAATGTTCCCAAAGTATGGAGAAACGTATCTGAAGAACAATGGAGCTCAAAATTTCCTCTCCCTTGGATCTTAAGAGAGGATAATGGATGTTCCCTTTTAAAGCATTTGTGCTATTGATTATGTAATAGGCTTTATCACTTTTACGAAAAGTGTTACCTCACCTAGTTCTATGTTCATTACTTTATTTACTTCTGAGAAAAATATTATCTTCAGAAGGTCCCAGGCAGGGATTTACCATCCTGGATCAAATGAGTAAAAGCTGATAATTCCAAAGTTGTTGGCAAGAAAATAGCATCCCCGTGACAGGTCATGTTCCCACAGGTTTCTCTGATAATTACTAATTGCATCAAAATCACGTATTCAAAATGGAAAAGAGAGCTGATTCCATCAGGTCACATCATTAAGAGGAAGAGACGACACACAACATCAGCTGCTTAGCAATATCATGTTCCTTCTACTTATTAGTGATACGTTTATTCTCTTTTTAAATAATAAAAATGATGAAGTTTCTGCCATTTTTGTAAGTCCATAGTAGTTCCTCATCTGAATTCAATAAGTTCTCAATAGTTCCTACATACATGAATTTTCTCCTGATTTTCATACTCTTCTATTAAACTAAATAATTGCATTTTCCTCCTTGTTAAGGCCCTTCAATATCTTTAAGCATTTATAATGTGTCCAATTAGGTGTATGATGGCAAGTGCCAGGGGAGGATCTTCTAAATGAAAATATGGTAGTTTGGCATTGATTTTCTGTAAAAGCAGAGCACTTAACAGCACAATGCTCTGCTCTCTCCTGGTCCAGTTCCAGGAAAGGATTTAGGCACCTAAGACAACAGCTGAGTAGATACAAATTATCTAAATCAATCCAGTCACTATTTAACGTTTGTGGAGCCTAAATTCAATAAGGAGCTCCCTGGTCTGTCTCAAAATCCCTAAGCACAGAGGCTTGTGCTTCTGTAGATGCTCAGAGCAGATGATGTCTATGTAGCCATCTTATTACTTATTTTCCTTCTAAATATGGCTGGAACCCCAGAAGCAGACATTCCTTCACTTTAATTGACTCTGAGACTTAACCTAAGAAATTTCTTTGCAGAGTGCCAGAAGCATTTCTGCAGAAACATGCTGCATTTTTCTGCAGTCTCCCTTTCTTTAAGATAATGTAGAAAATGACAAGGCTGTTCACCTTTTCTATCATATTCTAGAGTTCACCAGCTCACAAATTAGGATCTGAGTTCAGTTTCTACCTCAGAAGGCATTAAACACACAGATTCTGTCTCAAATGAAAGTGCTTTCACCACTATTCATGCCTTCAGGTGCAGTTTTGAGAGAGAGGAGAAAACCCTTGTACCTTTAGTTGTACCTGTGCTGCCCCATGGCAGGGCGTGCCAGGGTCTCTGGCCACAGAGGCCCTGTCATGCTGTGCCCTGCAGTGCTCCAGATGGAGCAGCTACAGATCATCCTGACCTGCTAAGTGCAGAAGTCAAGGGATGCAATATTGGATTTGGGGGTCCATTATTATTTTCAGGTATTCAAAATGTGTATTTGATACCCATGTGGCCAGTCTCTGCACTTCTGTTAGTCTGTCTACTTAGCCATACTTATTTTACCTTTCCTCTGGAAATGTCTCAGATTTTAAGAAGTTATCTGTAAGGCTGGGGAGAAATTCATATGACAAACAGTCTCGTTCTTTTATTTTTAAGTTCTTCTATGCATTTATTTCTTTCCCTGAACGTTTCAGTTACACATTTTGTTATTTCTTTTTGAGCCTTTCGTCATGGTATAGATATTTTTCTGGGGCATTTCTTGTTCTGTACAGCTATCTAGTATTGAGTTTTAATATTGCTTGAGAAATGGAGCAACACGCACCTGTTTAATTTGACCTTATATTACACTAAATATTTATGTTTGATTTGTTATACAGTTTTGTCACAAATGTCTGTCCTCAAAGATTTCACCCTTTTCTTACGCATATGTTAATATGAAACTCTTTTTCTTGAAGCTATGATCTTTAAATTTTTCAATTTCTCCATAATTGTTTTATTATTAATGATTCCTCTTTCTAGCTAGCCTCTTACACCATGTTGATGCATTTACATGTATTGATACCCCTCAGTTATGATTCTAATCTGTCAAAATCCTTTCATGCAAGCCACTCTTTAAAGTTTAATTTTAAAATTTAAATATAAATACATTATAAATTTAAATATATTGCATATACTGCATAACTTTTGCCTATTGATTTTGTAATTCTATCACGAAAATAATCAATGTTGATAAAAGCTGTTGTTTGTGAACACATGATTAATATGGCTTATAACATAGATCCTTGTTAAACTAGTATGTGTTTTGAAAGAAATGTATTGAATATCTGATGTTAGACTTATGCATTGGGGCTCTGCTGGATAAAGCAGAATATTAGCTAACTTACAAGGCTGAATTCTGATTTTACAATGCTGCTTTAATCCCAGAAAACTTGTCAGGGCTACTTAAAAATAATTTTGAATAAAATAAGGTATCTGGGTTATTTCCAGAAATAAGTTTAACTATCTGTCAACTCATATTGTAACTCATCATACATGCTCATTTGTATAAAGCAGGAGGCATTTTTTCCTTATGCAGAAAATTTCGGAAGTTAAGTTCAATACCAGCAGATACCACCATTATAGTATAATGTCTATTTCCTTAGGATACCTTATGCACCACATTCTAGGTAGGGAACTTTGCAGGCACTTCAGAAGGAGCTGAGGATCAGATGTGTACTTTCAGACCCCAGATAATATGCTGAAGATTAAGAAATGTTATTATTGTGAGAATGAGTTGTTGAAGGTTTTGCTCTTTATGGCAAAAACCCCTGTGGTGACTGCTTGCTAAATTACTATTTTTTAGTAGATAGCAGAAAATCAAAATCTCCATTCCAACACAGGCAGAAATTATGCTTATAATGGGGAAAGAATTAGTACTTGTTGGCTTTTTTTCACACTGAATCCATTCACTACTTGTTCTGCTTTTTGTCCTTTCTCAGCCATTTTTGTTCTCATCTTAAGAATCCTGATCCGGCTTCAGCAGAGGTCAGTGAAATCTTACCATTAACCATGAAGAAAATGAAAAACCATCCTCTCAGAAATCATTACAGCCTATTATTTTTTTTTCTTGCTCCTTCAGTCTTTGGCTTTTATCTTTCATAACTCTTTTCTTCATTGTTTCAGTTTGCAACTGTTCCCTCATGTTTCGGCTCATTGATTTTGTTTCCTTGGTTCTCACAGTAGCTTTACTACTCAAACACTGTTTTCCCTTCTACAAAGGAAATAGGTAATTTGCTGTACAAACAGATTGGTTGTTGGATTTGGTTCCACAGCAATAGTCAGCCCTCCATTCAGAAAGGTTAATGTCCTGTGAACCCCAGCTTTAGTCTGCTGTCATTCTCTCTGATGTACGTGGTTTATGAGGGGATCACATTTGATTTGCTGGATTTATCAGTGTTTTTTCTTCTTGTGATAATTGCCTGACCTGCTATGATTATTTGCAGTATTTACTGACTCACTGATCTTTCTATCCACTTTATCTCTGCTTGTTCTTACCAGTAGAGGCTCATTGACATTTTATTTGGTCAGTGCCCACATGCAGACTGCTCAGTAAAAGTTCCCATATTCTAATGATGTGCACTTTGAGAGCTGAAATATTTGTATAGCATTCAGGGGAATAAACCCTCTAAAATTAATGGTTTGTTTGATGTGATAGTGTACTAGTTTTTATTACATATTTGAAACAGAAAACATTTACTTTCTTTTATACCCCATAACTATCATATGCTTTTGCTACAAAAAACCCAAACCAACCAAACCAAATTCCCAGCCCCCCCCCGCAACTGAACTAATTTTAAAACATAAAGAATTTTAAAATTTGCTTGGAATGACCTCTCCCTGCAACTTGCAATTTTGTTTCAGAGTATTTTTTTGTTTATCCTTATACTGCAAAATGCAAAGTAAATGCCATTAATGCCTTTACACACTGTGCTCTGTGCAATTTATGCTGAGCAGCAACAGACTCCAGCAGTAAGTGGCCACATAGTGAGATGAACAGTTACATAACCACAGACAGTAATTGGATGCTATTAATGAGAATTTGGGATAGCACCATTTTTTAGCCCCAGAAGTAGTTCGCTTTTTATAATCTCGATTAATGTCATATACACTCTTCTTTGCAGTGAATAATTATTTTCCTAATCTCCAGTTGTGCTCTGCAGAGTCACTGAAACAAGGAACTCTGCATTAGCCTGATTTGTCAAAGTGCCTCAGATTATGTAGCACAAGTAAGGATTTGTAGAAGGTGCCTCTGCATATGGAGAGGTGGAAAGCTGTGTCACCTTGTAGGCAGCTCTAAGAAATTGTACCTTTCAGAGTCCTAATTCTTTTGCCTTTTTTATCTCACTTCTCTTGTTCCTGTGAATAAATATCTGTACCTTTAGAAAGCAGCAGCTGCTTGTATTACACCTTTTCAGATAGTCTGTCTGGCCAGAATCCAGAGCAGGGCAGAAGCAAGCATCTGTTCATAATTTATTTTTCCTTGCTATTGGCATACAGAATGGAATAAATAGGGAGCTGGGTCTAGCCCTGCACCAGACCCCTATTTTTAAGGTACTTTCCAGCATGACAATCCTTGCTTTTTAAATAGATGAGCTTGGAAACAGAATCTGGGATGTTGGCAGCTTAAAAGGACGAGGCTCCAGCATCTGCTGTGGAAAAATAGACACTTCTTAGTAGAAGGTGTAGCAAAATAAAAAATGCCCTAGTCTTCAAAATGTATAGTTTTCCAGTGAAAACTGGGGCCGTGCCACGTGAGTACAAGTGTGCTCTGAACTGATTTCCTGGGTAACTGTGGTACTGTGAAAATGAAGCCACTGGGAGCTGCAGGTGCTCAGCATTTTGGAAAATCAGGTGTCAAGTAACAAAGCTGAACTTGCAAAGAATGTTTTTTAGGAAGAATACCAGTTGATCAATATTCAGTTAAGCACCTAAAATTGTGCTGTATGGGATATTTAAATGAAGTAATACATAAAGCAGTCTAATAGAGCACTGAAACTGAAAAAAATAAATTCAAGCTATTTTTTTCACAGTTTTTTATTTCTTATTTTCTGCTTACATTCACTGAACTCTATCCAATTGACTGACCTTTTGTCTTTAACCAGAATCTGGAGTCATAGAAATAAGTTTTTATAATCTATTACTAGGTTGAAAAGCCTAGAATTTTGGATTAAATGCTTTGTATTAGGACCTTGTGGAAAGTGATGATGTTAATCCTGTGAGGACTCTGAAAAAATGTTGTTTTACTCAGTTTGATATTACTCAAGCTTTCTAGCCCAGGAAATCTTCTCTAAGGAAGCATCCTCACTTTTCCTGTGATTCAGCACATTTCAAATAGGTTGAGAAGTTCACTAGCACTCCATCTCCATGAGCATTTTAAATGAAGTGTGAATTTGAACAAAACAGTTAAAAATATGGCTAAAAGCCTGCTTCTTTGCAGATGATTTTGTGTGGTTGCCGTCCTTGGAGAGTATCAAAACAAGACTGCATAAAGCCCTGAGCAAGATTCTTGCTTTTAAATGTCTTTGTGCATCTGGAATGACAGCAGGATTTGGTGGGAAGTGCTTCTCTTGCTGGGTTCTTCCTCATGTGCCAAAGAAGTCTGGATTCAGAAGTTCCAGCTGTACAAGAGGCAGGATTCCCTTGATTTTGAACTTTTTAGTAAGGCAAGATGACAGGGAAGATGCAAGACCTAAACTATATGGAGTTGCATAAGACCCTCAGTACTATTAGTATGCTAATTTCCTAGAATTTCTTTTTATTTAAGCTGTCAGTAACATATTTCAACAGCCCATGTTAGCACCATATTTATTTTTCAATAAAAATATCTCATATCATTACCCTTGAAATCAGAACTAACTGAAAAGTGTGCAATTTAGCTTATGGAGAAGTGGCATTTCAGAAGAAAACACAAGAATATTACATTGCATTGTTTTTAAACTCTGGTCACTTTTTGAACTAAGACTCAGAATTAAGATGACTGAATGCTTCCCTACATTAAAAGTTACCATAAAGAGAAAAAATTGAAGTGTGAATTCAAGCTCATAAACTACTCCACACTAACTCCTTTTGCAAATTCTCTTAGCTAGCAATGTGTGAAGTAATTTACTCCACTTCCGAAAAGCATCAGTAAGTTCACACCTTATCTTTGACAAGGAGGAGGTTATCTCATATTCACTGTGCATTGCATGCCTTACATGAGTAACTTGTGCATTGCAAATCCAAAAACTCTGATCAGAGTTGCTGCATGAAAACCCCCTCATGTGCATTTTTGAATATTCAGATGTGATCAGGGCCAAGGTAAAGGAATGACCAAATGTCTCCTATATATTCTAGTGTTTGTTCCTGATTCATGAAGAAAGTCTTCCTGACATTCATTATTGCTCCTGCTTCAAGATATCAGTGAACCTAAAACAACTTGTACAGAGAAACAACAGAAAATTGGGAAATTTTAGTCATTTGCCATCTAACCCTAGTCCTTCACTGCTTCTAGTGTGTACTTTTCTTCCATCCCATGGCTCTGTTAAAGGAAATGTTCTGGTGCCACAGCAGCCAGACCACTAAGGCAGCCTCTGCCCCCTCAAGAGCTACAGGTAGAGCCGAGAGCTCCTGCCCTGCGAGGAAAATATCTCAGATTGTTGGCACTCTCTTGTGTAATTCTAGGAGCTTCTTAACAGGATAAACAATGAAAAACCACCCTGAACAATGGCAAGGTTTAGTCATTAACATACACATTCTCTGTATTTTCATATTTACCCAACAGCAATGGCCAGGTTTAGGCAGGTTTAGGCTTCAGGCTATCGCTTTTTAAATATATATAAAGCCTGCCTGAATATTAAAAGTGATCACATGTGAGACAATATTCAATCAGTTTACCAAGTTGATCAGCAAAATTCTGATTATTTATAGCATCAATTTTGTTTGAAAATCTTCCCAAAACCTCCAGTGCTTAATCAGCCTTTTTGATCTAAAAGCTGAGTGGTAATTTTCACTATGGTTTCTCTTACTATACAATTTCCAGCACTTTCTGTCTCTCACTAAGCTGAAAGTATTGAGGAAATAGTCTTTGTTTTTTGTGGTGTTTTGGCACTTGTGGTGCCTGTTGGAACCACAGTGGGCATAAAGCTTAAAAACTCCAGCAAAAAGCTAGCTATGCTTTATGAATTTCTAAAAATAGTGGTTTTTCAGGTGAAATGATGATTGTCTTCATAAAACAACTTGTCCTTTATAATTTCAAAATTGTGTGGTGGCTTGGCTACAAGAAAACAGAAGCTATAACATTTCTTGAGAATTTAATGTTGATATACTTTTTAAATTTTTGTGTACGTCAGAATGTGTGAAAAAGTGTAATCTTTGTCATGAGGTTACAAATTAAAAATTCAGTCTGGTTCAAGTCAATGAAGTGTTTTAGTAGACCTAATTCCTATTGTAAATCATCTAGAACAGAATATATCAAAATTGTTATAGTGGCTGAAAAATCAGGAAAAAGTTAAAAACAAGAAAAAGTTATTTCCTCTCTCTATGAATTCAGATTTTTGAACATTCTTCTTTAAATTTTAAAGAGTTTTTCTTCAAATGAAAACTGGAACTCTCACCACTCCAAGATTAAGAGCTTTCAAAAACATGACCACAGTAAAATTAGAAGAGATAAGACATTGCATATCCTTCACAGCCAGGTAAATGCATACCAAAGGCTTCACAGGGTGGAAACCTGCCTCAGACCAACTGAGGCTGTCTGTACTGCACCAGTGAAGGAGTGGAGACAACACATTGTGAGTGGTGGTTGGTCTGGAAAGGGAAAAAACCTGTCCAAGCTCGTATGAAGCTGAGACACAGGATTTATTAGCTGAGGTGTAGCAGATGGTAGGACTCCATCTGCAAAAGCACTGTACTGTGGGATCTTTCTCAGATATCTGTTATCAGGACAGCTCTATGTTCCACATTGTGGTCATGTATACATGTTCTGTATTACTCAAATATTGATTCTTCCCCAATACTGCCTTTCCCAACACTGGGCACTTCTAAGATGCAGCTGAGCAGAGTGCAGAGCCATCTTGTCTTGACTAAGTTTCTGCCAAGAAAGATTGGACCAGTTTATCCTTAAGATTCCTTCCAACCTGGTACTTAATGACAGTCAAATATCAGATGTAGTGCCTGAAATGTTTCCAGGGTTTAATTCTGAAATATTTTATCTTTGAATATAATTTTTCTGTTCCATCTAGCAGAGAGGGCTTCCTGCAAAACAACATCAGCAGAGGGAGAGAGCAGTTTCAGGTCTGAGAATCACCCTAAAAGGAAGACATGAAAATGAGAATGGAAGGAGGATAAGTGAGGAAGGTACTCTAAATATAGAAATGGAGATAAAGGTACTGAGACCTGAGTGCCTATATAGATTTAAAAGTCCAGAACTGAGAAGAGGGAAAATTTTAAAAGTATCTATTAGATTATGCCAACAACTGCTGAAAACAAAAATCAATTAATCTATATAACAAAAGCTGTGACACAAATCAGAAATGCTGGGCTAACTATAACAGCAATATAAATGGTCATCAAGAGTCTTACTATTGAATACAGTAGTTAACATTACTGCTATTTATTGTGCTTACTGTATTACAACTATACCAAAGAATTTAATATTTATGTGTGAAGATAAGAGACATTCAGTCAACAGATGGGAAGGGCACAAGCAAACAGTAAATGCTGATCAGTATGGCAGGCACCACTCAAGACATGGGCTACTTCACCTTTGTGACTGATACTTTATATGTGTCACAGGGGAAAGTTTTGCAGGTGATTAACCAGTGAATCTTGCTGATGTTTATGGGTGAGTTTCAGGGCAAGTGAGAACAGAATTCTTGGCTGTGCTAGATGGGCAGATTCCATGAGGGGATGGCTGCATGTACAGTAGGAAAGGGAGATCTATGCATTAGGCAACTCGAAAAGAGAGTGGCAGACAGGCTTTCACTGGCACTTTTGAAGACTTACAATCCCCAGCCAATGCATCCAACGCATGTCAAATGTACAGCAGCACCAGGAGAACTTCTCAGTTTAGCCCATGTGATTAATGCTCAGCCTGAATGCCCCTGTTAGCCACATTGACAGCTCCTTGCTGATAAACAGCACTTACATCACCACTAATTTAGGAGTCACACAGGGTTATCTCTGTGAACATCACTTTATTTTTATTGCACTGCTGTTCCCTGCCCCTGCCCATGAGCTGCACTTGCAGGAGAGTTGTGTCCTTGCGGGAGTGTAGGCAGCCAGAGGTTTCATAGGAATCACTAGAGCAGATAGATTCCTTTCTTCCATTCAGGCAGATTCCAATTGCTTCCAATAGCAACGTAAATATAACATGAAAACTTTTGCATGAGGTCTATCAAAAGGCTTGGGCTAAAACCAAGAGAAGAGTCTCACTTAACTGAGAAGTATCCTTAGAGGCAACAGGTGTTTTCTCTTTCCTTATACTCCCCTGCTGGTTTATAGCCTTTTACATATTTCCCTATTCTTTCAAACTAAATCTTTTCCTTCTTGATGTCTATTTCAGAATTTTTTTCTCCCCAGAAAGCCACTAAGTCTTTCCATTCCCTCCTGCAAGGTACCAGCCTCAAGTTCCTTACTGCCCCCTCTGCTGAGAGTCCTCTCCCCGTCCCTCTATGCTGCCTGCTCTGGGAGGTGTCTGGCTGTTAGCCTCTCACCATAACCTACATTCCCATGGGCTTTCTTGGCCAGCTTGGGAGCCTGTAAGCACCAGCTAGTGATATTTGGACAGGCTGGGAAGATGTTGAGTGTGAAGAATGTTAAGTACAGTGCAAGACTGTATGCACAGTATGGATGCACAGCTCTCAAGAAAAGAAGTCTCCCAACAGATTTTTGTGAATTTACCTTCAACATTTAAAAAAAATATCATAGTTAAAAGAGGCTAAATAGTTGACAGTGATGATAACTGTCTTATTTGATTTGAAAGCAATTGAACTTGTAATGAAACTAGAAAATACTTTCAGCTGAAAGCTCACTTTAATCTGTGATTTAAGCAGGGACACATTGTACACTTCAGGTTTTTTCCATTCATTTGCTCCAGATAAGCAGTATGCTATTACTCTCTAGTGGTGCTGTCTTCAGGGACTATTTCTGTCCAGCACTTGGGAGAATGCATTATGAGATGTCAGCATGTGTGAGCAGAGATAGTATGGCTTGTCATGTACCGATAGGCCATATTCTGCTATAAAATGATGGCTTTGTCTTTTATCACTGTCACAGTCTTACTTAACAAGCTGTGACTCTGTGGTTCATCACAAAGAAAACTGTCATCCCTTCATACGTGCCTTGAATGTCCTTTCATCTTCCATGCAGGTAGGATCTGCCGTGTGACATCAAGCAGAACAGTAACTCCAGATGGACTCTGGTAGTGCAGCAGTATATTAACAAAGGGGTTCGCTGGCACAAGTCCAGGTTTTGCACCTTAGATTAGATTATAGGGATAAGGAAAACATATGTAAGCTTTTAAATGAAGCAAGATGTGGTAATATGTCATAATATAATTAGAAAAGGAAATGTTAGTAATCCATTCTAAGTGATAATTTATTTATCATGGTGTTATTCCAAGTAACAGATAAATCAATTAGCTTTCCTTTAGAAAGCAAATAAGTAGTGTTGGTTCAATGGGGTGATGACAGATGAAGTGTTTTGAGAAACCCATGAGTTCTGTAGATAGATTTCTCCACATAATTATGTTTAGGATGAAATTTGGAGGATCATTGGCTTTCACTAAAGACTGTGATGCTGCTAGCAATTTATCTGGCTCTTAGTATTTCTATTCATAAGGTCACTGAACAAAGAAACAGTGTCTGTTGCTAGGATCAGAGACAGACACCCAAGGAGAAAGGCCTTCAGCATTTCCAGAGGGCACATATATTAAATAGTTACACAGGGTGTTTAGTGAGTGCTTTGTACCAGAGCCTGCAGGTCAGAATTTTTCTGGCAGAGGAAAATGGGGGTACTCTGCTCACTTCAGCATTTTGTACGGCCATGGGACATATTATACTGCCAGTGTTGTGATTCTACAGATCAGATTAAACTACTTTGTGGACATTAAAGTATGAATATTTCATGTGAGCTTTTACAGGGCTGAATTTAAACGAAGATGCTGAAGTACTTCTCCATATTCCTCTTTCCTGGGATTTTGTATTTCCAAACCAGACCTGCCTTGCACAAAGTTGTTCTTCCATGTGACTGCTTTTTTAATTGTGTAAGAAGTCAGGTATATTAACTGTTATGAGGCACAGGCTTCCAATCCCAGTGCAGTAAAAGGAAGAAGAATGTGATGTTTGTCAGTCAACAAAAGTGTCTTCTGAGGGTGTAAAATTACAGGGAGTGGAAACAGAGTAGTTTCTCCATTGATGGAAAATTGCAGCATTCACATATAATAGTGCTGTGAGGATTTGAGGGATGCCAAGGAAACCTGTGTGGATGTGTTACCAATAAAAGTGCCTGCCTGCCTGGTGCTCAGAAATAGAAAAGAGGGTGTTGAGTACATAGAAATTGATGTTGAAGAATTTCTGACCTCTTTATTTTGAACGAGTGTCATCTCACTCTGCCTGACTCTGGGTGTTCTCACCCTTATTGGTACTCAAAGATTTGAAACAAATTATAACTCCCTGGAAATGAGGTTACAGATAATCTCTACTTGGGTAATGTTTCTCCACTGATTCTGGATGCAAGCTTTCTACCACTGGCAACTTTTAGCTGAACTGAAAATTGGTATCACTTACACACAAACATAGACCACGCAGATCATTTGGACTTTCCTGTGAGGAAGAGAAATTGAATCACTGGTTTTGTTTCCCCTTAAAATCTATGCTTAGGTAAGTGTGAATGGGCAGCGAATTCATCTTTCCTGTTGCTGGTATTTTGCCAGAGGGATAACCAGTCCCAAGGGTCCCGTTAAAATTGCTTTGTGTTTAATTTAAATCCCACCGTAAATTCTGGACAACTTGTCTGCATATCCCTGTCTCAAAAGCCTGTGTTATGCGTGGACACTAAGAAACTCTGAGACTGAGGCCAAAATCATCTCTGGGCAAAACACATATATGCTAAGATTAGGCAGCATTAAGAATAAGTTTTTTCACTTGCCTCATGGTAAGGTTAATTTATCATGGCAGTTCCATCCTCTTAGGCCTTTCTACTTACTAATGGTTCTAGCTCTTGGACTTACCTCTTATCAAAAATAGATAAGAGACATTTCATTCTGAATGTAATATGTCTCCCATGGACATTACAGTAATGAAAGTATATGGTGGTGAAGTCCCATTGCAATGACCAAAGTCTGAAATCTCTCGTGTCTTCCCCATGAAAGGCTCAAGTAATGCCCATTGAGGATTTTGTTTTCATCTTTTATGGTTTTACCTATGTGGAATTTGAGCACTTTATGTTGTGAGTGAGTTGTGTAGCCAAAACTTTCTGATATGCAAATCTGCTAATATGTGTTTGTTTTATATATGCCTGCGATAGAGTTAATTTTCTTCACAGTATGTAGCATAGGGCTATGCTTTGGATTTTTCTGGAAGCAGTGTTGGTAATTCTGGACTATTTTTGTTATTGCTCAGCAGTGCTCATACACAGTTAAAGCCTTTCCTGCTCCTCACATGGCCCTACCAGTGAGGAGAATGAAGGTGCACAAAGAGTTGGGAGGGGACAGAGCTGAGAGAGCTGCCCCCAGCTGAGCACAGGGATATCCCACACCATATGGTGTCATGCTCAGCATGCAAACCTGGGGGAAGAAGGGGGGATGTTTGCAGTGACAGTGTTTGTCTCCCCAAGCCACCGTTGGTGTGGTGGAGCCCTGGCTGTCCTGGAGATGGCCGAGCACCGGCCTGCCCATGGGAAGTGCTGGATGAGTGCCTTGTTTGGCTTTGTTTGTGTGCACAGCTTTTCCTTTACCTGCTGAGCTGCTTTACCTCAACCCACAAGTTTTCTCACTTTTACCCTTCTGATTGACTCCCTTCTGATTGATCCTGGTGTAGTGGGAATGAGTGAGTTCCTGTGTGGGGCTTAATTACCAGCCAGAGTTAAACCATGACAGAGCTCATAAAGTTGGGCAACTAGCAAATTTTGCAACACTAAAGTTAGATCATGGAATCATGGAGTTGTTAAGGTTGGAAAAGTCCTTTAACATCATTAAATCCAACCATCAAAGTAAGATACTGATCTTCCCTTTCCACTGTGGAGAAAGAAGTGGGATCCACAGAATCTTGCATAGCAAGGAGGAAACCACTCTAGGTAGTTCATGGAAAAGAGAGGTAAGACTACTCTTTCTAGAAGATTATTGGGATGACTGATGCTATCTTATCCCCAAGTTTTCTCCTGGAAGGAGACATTCAGCCTTTTTCCTAAGCAGCAGCAAAGCTTTTCAAACTCAGCAGGTGGTACTGCAGCCCATTTCTGTAGTAACTCAGTGAGATTCTAATCATTGGGGCACTTGCCATGCCTGCTAATTGTTGTGTTTCTTTTTTCTACCTCAGAGTAGATTGCATTTCTGTGTGTACAAGTATATGATGGACAAAACGTTGGTGCTGTTTCAATACATCTTGTGTGTGTGCATTCACACTCATTTATTTTATCTGATTCAATATTGCCCACACTTTGTATCATTCACTGGATATTTTTAGAGTAAAAAATGGTGTGCAACATATCAGTTATCATTTTTTCTTCTCTCCTTTTCCTATGTTGCAGTAAGTGTACATAATGTACAGTGTACATAGTGGCTTTAGACTATGATAATTCAGGCAGAAGAATGTTGATTTCGATCTATCATAAATTATGACTCTGATATGATGAAGATATGTCTTCATATTTTAAGAATACTTCTTGAAAGTGATGGTCTATGATGTCATTTGCCATACCTTCCTTTGTTTTTTGATTTGATCCAAAAGTCTGCTTTATTCTGTGAGTATGAACTGAAATTATAAACTGCTTGGTCTCTAGAAAACAAACCATCATACCTCTATATGCCAATTTGTCATCTGAACACGTTATGTAATAGTTCAAATGAGAGCACAAAACAACACAAAAACAGCTGGTGGGAAACTTTATTCAACATTAGGCACTTTAAGCCTGAACCACTATTCAGTGTAATGTGCATGGCTTAATGCATCATATGTCTTTATTAATTTAAGCTGACTGTGCAAAAAGGTCTTTTTAGGGACACTAGTGGACAGCTTCTGAAGCTAGAGGTCTGCCTACATTTGCTGCATAAAGTAGGCAAGGTTATTTTCGCTTTACATTTTGTTTTTAAAAAGTAATGCTAAAAACATAGAGGTGTAAAAATTGGAAAACTGGTTTATATTCACAAAATATCTATGCAAGTAAAAGCATAGAAGAGTATTATTTTCTTGGTTAGCATTCTGAATATAGATACTGGCATCAGCTTTTGAGTATTTGGACTTTTGAAGTTTGAATGGACAAGCCTTAAAAGATTTGGAGTTGCAAGTAGATTTTTTTTTCTGTATGGTGCCTTTTTTGAGACCATTTATGGCTCTGCTAATGCTGCTTTTATTATCCTTTTGCAATTTACTGAATAGGAAATTGCTAACTATATTGGCAAAAATACCTCTAAATATTGTATAAATGACCAAGAAAACACCTTGATGTTGATTCCTAATAATATTAATTTCATGTTACATTTACTAGAATTCCAAGCCAACTAGAATTAAACATAAATACAATAATGTGTAAACTATGGTTTAGAAGGGAAAATATGCATTTCATTCAAAAAGTGAAGCCTTGAATGGCCTGATATGTAAGAAATGTAATTAAAAGTACTGGTTAAGTATATAAAAGGATATGTATTTATTTGAGATGAGAAAGGTCATTTCAGGAACATAAAGTCATCTGAGTAACTTAATTTCTCTAAATGCCTGCAGGATAACTATTGATGTATTATAAATTACATCAGTAATCATGACTTCTGTGGAAATTCTGCTTCCATTTAACTATTGCAGCATCCTCCACGCATTGATCCGGCCATAGATCCAGCTGTGTCCCAGCAACAGATCCTGAACAAGGAATATGGGACAGATATGCAGAGATATTGCAGTTATAATCATAAGTTGACTTTGCTACGAGTTTTTGTTGGGCAGGTGTCTTGCAGAAATGTACCCCATGGTATACTGGGTGTGTTTTGAAGGTTCATGCTACTTTTTAGCTGAATTTCTAGCTGAAATTCTAGCTAGTTCATATGAACTCTTCATATGCTGGAAAGCCATGACTGCACTAGGCACCTCTGCTCTGCACTTGATGTGTTTTCCCAGACTCTAATGTTCCTGAGAGACTATCTTTTCTATGTTTATTCATTCCCCAGGGTAATAAAAACCCCATGACTCAGCTGGGGTTTGTAGATACACAAGTACACAAGTAAATAAAACCTGTCATATACAAATGCTGAACACAAAATAACAACGTTCTCGGGATACTGATCCATTTAGTTGAGTGAATATTAATGATTAAAATTCATTTATAATTTATCTGTTTACTGCCATTTTGTTTTATATAACTATTATATAAATATCTATTCAAATATCATTCTTTTTAAATAGAAGACCGTTTGGGGTCAGTACAAACAAAATAAACTGTGCTTCACATTCCTTAAAACCAACAGGTAAAGGTAAGCAGTAAAGTTTTTGCTTTCAAAAACAACTTTTTGTTACAGCACAGCAGAGAAAATTCATTTCAAGTAAAGTTAAGGAGTAAAATTCTGGCTTCCAAAAATAACTTTTTGTTACAGCTCAGCAGTGAAAAACCAATACAAAGTGCTGACAGACCAATCCTCTTCTGGTTGCTCTACTCTTTAGCAGGCTGCCCATTACCTGAATAATAGATAAGACTGCTGCTTCCAGACTGGGAGCAGCTTCTGCAGAGCAATCTCTGAGCTGCATTCCCCTACTCATCCCAGCACAGGGACACCTTCCAGCAGTGGGGTGAAGCACAGAGCTGGCTTGGGAGGGCCAGCATTCCTCAACGGGCTCCAAGCTCTGGGAAGGCCACGCTGCCAGGCCTGCCCATCTCTGCATCCACTGACAGCTTTTCCTGCATCCGAGTTATCCTCCTCTCCTCGTCCCTGATCATGGCAAACTCAGCAACTTATTTGTTACTGATTGGACTGATTTATTTGGTTTCCAGAAAATTGTTCCATAGCACTCGTGAAAGCTTGGAAAAACTTACGGTGTATTATAAAATATGTGGGAGAGATTAACCAGATTAACCTGTTTTGCACATAATGAGAACAAAGTAATTTTTGAGGCATGCCATTGGTGTGTTTTATTTTCCATTTTTATTCACCCACACAGTGATACTGGTTTATTTGCTTGTTATCTACTTTCTATAATCATAAGGAGTTCATTCCAGAAAAGAAAATAACTTCATTCAACCTCCAAACCTGCATCTTATTAGTAATACCATATAAATAATTTTTAGCATTTTCTATTCCTTGTTGTAAAGCCTACATCAGCTATGCCTTTCTCCCTATTCTTCACATGATTTTCAAACGAGCTTGGCTGCCCTGGAAAATAGGTCAAGGCTGTGCTCAGTGCTGTGCCTCTGCTCAGGTGTTAGTCTTTGCAGGGTGAGGAAAAGCTGGTCTGCAGAGCCAGCCTGGTTTAAACAGGAGGTGAAGGACATGGGCCTCATTATCTGTAACCCCAGTGTCAAAGCAGTTCTGTGTGTTTCTTGGGCAGAGCAAGGTAACCTCCAGAGAAAGCATGGGCAAAGGTTTCTGTTTTGTTGTGTAAAGAATCAATAAATGGGTCAGCCATCCTGCATAGCTAGGCCCTTATATCTATACATGTTCTCCTGTGAGTGTTTAATGTACAAATTCAGTTTTTGGCAACTGATTTCTTAATGAAGTTTCTATTGAGTATCTTAAGTTAAAATGTCTTCTCCCATTTTTCCTTCCTGTTCCTTATTTAAGCTCATTAAAGATCATAGAAGATTTGTATATGATTTCATACCTTGCTCAGATTGAAATGCTTTAATATTCCTACAAGTGGCAAAACTGTATTGTTTTTCCTTTCAAGGCATTCTAATATACTCAAGGTTTCTGTAAAAGAAAGTGAAAAAATCTCTTGAAATAAGAAGAAAATAAATGTTTCATTTTCAAAACAATGAAACCATCTCTCTCCTTTTGCGAGAGATGGAATTTTTATTTTTCCTTTTATGGGATGTTGCAATTTTGTTGTTCTGCTCTAAGGAAAGGCTGGAGTGGTGCTGGAGAGCACCTGCTATATGGCCAAGAGCAGCCTGGGGCTGAGGGCTCCCTTTGCAGGCAGTACCTGGGAAAGATGAAGCCAAAGTCCCAGGTGTGGTGGAGAGGAAGCCACTGGAGCCATGGGAAGATTTGCTTAGATCTCAACAGTTACTGGAGCAGGACAGCGTGTCAGGGAGTGTCAGACTGGTGTTTGTTGTTAGTTTGTCATTGCTCCATAGTTCCTTTTTCTACTGATGAAGCAATTATTAGAGCTCCTACTCTGAAGAACCTGATTTCTTGGTTTCTTTTATTGATTTTAAGCTTCTTGATCTTATTGGGGAGCTCCTTAAAAAGTGGGTCAAGACAGATATTTTGCAACACCGCTGATAAATTTGTGATTCTCTCATCTGTCTGTAAAAACTGTATGGGAGTAAGTTTGGTTTTTGTTGTATCTTTTTAGATGTAAATAAGCACTACATTTTTCATTTAAAAAACTGGGAAAATTTCAAAATCCTGTCTTACTGGGGATATTTTACAGGTGAACAAAATCTGATGAATACCTCCAAGTACTGCCTGACAGACCTGCATGAGGTAAGAGTCAAGGATTAAATCTATGCTTGAGGCAAGCTATTTTGATTTCTGTCTCACATCAGGATGACTTTGCGGCTCAAGCAAAAGAAAAATGGTGTGTGTGTCTTGTTACTTGTGACTTAATAATAAATTATCTGTATAAACTGTGGAAAGTTCTTCCAGGTTTTTTGCAGTTTCTGCAACTGTAGAGAGTGCATAAGGAATGCTTCAAACACTGAGTGCAAATTTGTTGATGCTATTTTGACTTCACATCGTTGTTTTAGCAGAATTCTGTGGGTTTATAGAATAAGAAGAAAATTGGCTCAGGGAAGTAAAAAATAGGAAAGAAAGTAAGGAAAAAACAAAAATCACAGATGGATGATACTATAAATGGACAAAACTGTAAGTAATGAAGAACACAATTGCTAGCTATTTACAGACTTAGTTAAAATCAATAGAGGACAATGACACTTCAATACAGACAAATATAGAACAAGGATGGCTTTTCAGAGATATGCACTTGGCAGGGATCATTGGGGATGGGGGATAAAAGGTATAAGTATATGCTGGGACAGATACAGAACTGGTGTAGGTGGGCAAGGTACAGCTTTTCCTGGTTATCAGCTTCCTTGCAATAAACACACTTAAAAAACAACATGTTCAGACTCAGCTACCTGCTACAAGCCACTAGGCATCTATTAAAGGAAGGAAGAATTAAAAAATAACTGTGTGGAAAAACAGCAGTTGAATGTGTTTAAATTTGGACTCTTATTTCTGTTTGGACTTTTTGATGGAGGCAGTTTTCCCTGGAATATGAACTGTTGTTTACACTTGTCTGAACCTGGCCTAATCTCAGCCTTAGATTGTAGGAGTCTGGCTTTGGTGGAGGAAAAGAGAGGCTGAAAAATCTGTTTTACTGACCTTGTTATGGATTTTGGCCACAGGAATTATCCTGATGGTGCAGGCTTTCAAAGGTGCATTTCAGAAGCAAGAATTAAGTGTCCCATATAATACCTCTCCCACCTGACAGCCCCAAAGCTCTGGCTTTCCTCATAAACTCATGATATGCTGGGGTAACAGAAATTTCACTGTTCTTTCAGTTTGCATCTTGCTGGGTTCCTGCTTTAAAAACAGGATGAAAATCTTCATTTGTCCCTCTCTTTACTCTGGTACCCAACAATTGGGCTGATAGATGCTGCCAATTTAACGGTACAGTGTTTTATACTCAGTCTATGCAAGTGAGAATGATCACACAAGATCCTGGTTACTGGAGGGAAGGTCAATACCTGAAAGGATTATAAAAGGAAAAATTGAAAGAGCAACAAATAATGCATTTAGGAGACAGAAACAATAAATTATGAGTGCATACTCTGTCTAGAACAACTTTTTGCTGTTGCAGCAGCTGAGCTCAGCAGGATGGAAGATGCTTTTTTTTTCCAAGTCCAAACTCACAGAGCGGGGAGACTTCTTTCCCCTTCCTTCCCATTGGCACACTGCAGCAGGACATAGTTCCTGCAGTTTCCTGGGCTGCATTTTTAGGAGATGACCAAGTGATTAATGTATTTTATCCTATGTTTACATATATGGATGGAAATTCCAGTGATTTTCTTGTTTCTATTTCATCTGCCATCATGATTTAGTGGAGTTCTGGCAATGAACAGTGGGTTTTTTTGTCCTGTTATCTCTACTTTACAGGCAGGCCTAGCTATTTCATAACTGGGTTTGGGGAAAAGGAGCCCATGAGCTGTGCAGAGCTCTGTTCCCTTGAACTCTGCTTCTTGAAGGAAAGGGATGCTCATGCATTCACTGTAGATTTATTATTATTATTACTCTCAGAAGCCATGATACATTAAGAATTACTGTCAATAAACTAAGATAATTTTTGAAGATTTTGACTTTGCAGTAGATTTAGGCTATCCATTACCAGTAACTGAACAGCACTGTGGAGTCCAATTCTTAAGGCATTGCTGAGCATCTTCTTAACTGTCACTGAAATTCCATCCTGCAAAAGTATGAAACAGTTTCTAACATTGCCTGGTGGATTTGAAAGGCAGATCTATAGAGGAAATATTAGTTTAAAATTATCACAAGTATACGTCAGACTTCATTCTTATAAGAGATCGGCAAATCTGTCCACATGGGTCAGCTGTGTCTTTATAATACCAAGGCCCAAGGACTGAGCATTGTAAGTCCCCATGACACAAACTTGAGTTTACGTGGATACCAAAATGTATCAAAGGCATCTGGCAAGTGAATGTCTCTGCAGAAAGCCCATGTTTGTACAGATAAAAATATCTCTCCAGGAGAACACCTGGGAAAGAACTCGGGGATCAATTGGATCACATATACTCCCTTGAGAAGTCTAAACAACTATAGAAGGAATTTGGATTCAGTGATCGGTCCTTGAGGTTTCTCTGGTGATTTCTCCCAAAGCACTGGTGTTAAGTGGCCGCTATGCCAAAAATAATGTAACAGGATGTAAGAGAGCTTGTCTCAGGACAGTCATCGGGACAAACTCTTTTAGAGAAGGGCACAAACCCTATTGTAACTGGCAGCCCATGCAAGAAGTAAGTGATGACTTAGAAGAAGCAAGCAGAAGTGCACCACAGGACCCAGAGGCTGTCCATCTGGGACTAGTACTTAAAAAAAATTGCAGACTTGGTTGAGGGTAAGCAACAAAGAGTAAAAAGAAAACTTGTTTCAGCTGACTGACATTTCTGCCAGTCTTCAGTGTCCATTAGCAGTATAAATAGTGCACAGACTGATAGGAGCCATCACAAATATTCTCTCCCACTGGGAGGCTTAATAAGTATTGGAAGTAGTATTGGAATAAGTATTTAGAAGCTCCTAAAAATGGCTATAATGTTTATTGATTTAAGACTTTGAGATTCTACTGAGGAATAATCTGTGACTTTCATAATGTAAATTATATGGCTGTCTATATATAGTTTTAAAACACAAAGTCACTGCTGTAAATCTAGATGCATTATTTGTATGTATATCTTTGGGGTAGATTTTAATACCTGTACTTAGGATTGTTTAGGTTTTGTGGAATAAAAACTACTGTTCACTTTTAAGTTTATTTTCTTTCAAAGTTGTCTATAACCCGCCATATGCATATAAAAAAAGGAGTCCCAGGTTTAAAATTGAAGGTTATTTTTGTAACACGATCTTTAACCACACAAAGGGATAGTATTGGTTTGGTGGGGCTTTTTTGTTTGGATTTTGAGAATAAGCTTAGAAATATGATTTTTGCCTGATCTAGTCTCTTTCAGGGACTATGTTCCCTGTGCAAAGCCAGGAGAAACTCCCAAATTTTGTAGCCCAACAGGCATTTGGATAGTATGCAATGAGTAACACTCAGCCCACAGTGGAACTGAAAGAAATGGTGAATAGTGATGACCTGAATAAAGTACTTTGTACTGTAAAACTGTTGTAAAACCAGCACTGACTCAGTTAGAGACTGTATCATAAAGAGAAGCACAAGTATTAAGGTTATGTTGGTTCTTTCAGGTTTGCCAATCTCTCCTTTGGGGCACAGCATCTCAGTGTACCTCAGCCTCATTATTCTATATTCTGTTTGAATAAATGAATGTGTAGCTATAAATTCACCTATATTTTACAGCAAGGTTAATATAGTGCATAATTATTATTACAGTGAATTTGCTGGGGTTTTTTTCAGTATGTAAAAGGCTGTAACTTGAAAAATGAAGTAGTTACAGTTCTTGCAGCTGCTAGGGAAAATTCAGTTCCAGTGTGAACAAATGAGCTCTACTACTGTGTCACCCAATGTGGCCACACATGCTGGGTAGCTGATGAGGGGACTGGTGTAGAGCTCAGCTCTCTACTCCCATGTCTCAGCAAATCTGTACAAGGTAATCTTAGGCCTTTCATGTTGTTCATATGACCTGCTTTTATCTTCAGCTACACCCAGTGGCCCTCGCTAAAATCCATTATAGCACTGCAGATCTGTCTGAGCACAGACTGTATGAGCTAAGAGACCTAATTAGACATCTAAGGTTGCATTCTCTTCATTACTCCACAAAAATTATGGAAAACATATTTAGCCTCAAAATAGGAATAATATAAGGGTTTTTTTAATAATAGAATAATGGTACTTCTAAAAGACATTAAAAAAAATATGTTTCAATAAGTTGCATGAAATACCCTAACCTACCATAATGGGAGAAATTCCTTAGAGCTGCATCTGTGTTTTTGTGGCAGTTCTTGTCCAGGAGATGAAATGATCTGTCTTCACCAGAACTTTAAAACCTCTCTCAAATGCTTCTATGCTTTTCTGTCTTACTGGTGTTGTGAGGTGGCAAACAGCAATGCTGTTCACCTCTGCCCAATTACAAACCTCCTGCAAACTTGTAGCAGAGTACCGACTTTCTAGAGTTTCAAGGTTTTTTCTCTCTTTTCCTCGTAGGAGTTTAAATGCATTACAGAGTCCTTGTGCACACATGGCCCTTTGCTGTGGCCAGGAGCAGGGATGTGGCTGTTTCTCCCACCCTCACAGAAAAGTCCAAATGGCAGCTCAGACTGACTGCAAAGGGAGGACTGACTGCATAGAGGAGAATATTACAGTTAATAACACAAAGGGTATTTTCCCCCATCTCATAAATACAACAGCTAAATGCTGTGACTGGCTGACAGTGATGCTTGAGTTGATTAAATTTGAATTAGAAATAGTTTACCTGATGAACATGCCTCTCTTACTAGTTTGGTTGGTTGGTTAACTTTTTGCTTGTTTTTTATAAACTTTATTACATGGCATTCAAAACCTTCAAGATTTCAGAAAAAAATAATGAAGAACTAGATATCTTTCCAAGTAAAGTCCTCAAACACATTGTCCTTAAAATCTCAAAGGTGCAGAGAAGAATATCCATTTAAGTTCTGAAAGACATTGGATTTTTTGAAGTGCAGATTTGTGGTCCAGATAAGCTGATATTCTTCTCATATATGTGCCTTATCTTTTTACAGATCTTTAGGGAAAGAAAAAAATTAAATACCACTTTATCTCTCCAAAACTGGACTGACAGTTATCTGATAATTTCCTTCTGACAAAGTTTCACTGGTTTTATAATGTAGGTTTGTGCCAGTTGCTTTCATGGAGTTACCTAAAAGTAGCTCTTATTTTTCTTCTGACATTAGAAACCACTCTCTACCTTCAAATCATACGGGTTGATATCCCTTATGAATCTTTAATTTGTCTATGAGCTATAAATTCCTTGCTTATTTCAACACCTATCCATTGTTTGATTCTAAAACCCACAGATTATAGATTCCTTTGAAATTAACTACATGTATTTCCTTTAGTTATTGATAAACAATGTAATGTTTGAAATGTGATAGATATCAATTTTCTGCAACATTAATTAACAGCAGTGCTGATATTTAGCATCAGAAAGCTAAACCTTGGTGCTGTATTCTGTTATTTAATGCAAATGCTATTGCTATTTTATGCAAGTGTACTTTTCCCCAGAATTGTGGTGGTCAAACCTCATAAGCTCCAGAACACATTTACTGAGTCTCACCCTTACCTCCCTGCCTGTGGGACAGAAAGTCAAAGGCAAAAATCAAGGATAAAATACCAAATGTGGAATGTGATCTCAGCTAAGAAATGAGAAGCAGAATACTGGTAAAAACTAAGGGCTTTCTTTTTATTCACTTTTGGTTATATAGAAGCCAGTAGAATATAAACCCCTGTCTATGAATACTGAATTGCAGAGTTGATGCAGTATGGATGATCTGTACAAAGCCTCTAAGAGCAACCTCTGGTTTGTTTAAATGTGTCAGTCTTGTTCATTCACTTTGACACAGCAGTCTTAGAGTTTCAAATATGATGTGCTATGGATAACAGTAATACTCCTAAGGTAAAAAGAGTGTTTTCATTTTGTATCAGAGAGTAGATAGAGAGGGGAAAACAATAAAAGAAAAATGGAAAATTTATCTTTTCTATTGCCATATCTCAGTGTGGAACAGCTTTGAAATGAGATGCCTTTAACTCATTGTCAAAGCAAATATTGACATTATTTATCAGAAGTATTTACTCAGCTGCTGTATAATTAGGGTCTATAGCCAGGAACACAAACTGATCTCTGTCTCCATATTCTTGACCAAACCTCAAAAGAGGTTTCACAGGAAAGTAATTTGAGATGTTTTCCATCTTTGTGTTCTCAAAAGTGAGTGGCATTAATATAATGGGTTGGGAAGGGTTCTTGAATCACCAACATGGATGGAAAGTTTTGCCAGATTGATTTGGTATATTTTTTTGTTTCTGATGTTTCAAGTGAGGTTTCAAGGATGTTGTGGAGGAAAATACCTTTCTATCAGAAAGATGAATATTATGGTGTTGTTTTACTCCTTTGTTAGAGAGAAAAAAACCCTATTCTTAAGTGGGTGCATTTAACAGCATACATACATGTGCACTCACATAAGTTCTAATCAAAGAACAATCATCAGAATGCAAAACTGATCTCTGGGAGCATCCAGTGATGTTTTGATCTGGCCTCTAATTTTATGGGTATCTGACAACAGCCAGGGCACAGGCAGGATGGTGCCTGTGAAGGCAGCTGCTAAATGGTATTTTGTTTCCTCCCACAGTGTCCACCCTGTGTCGGCATTCTTTGTGAACTCAAACCCTGCTCTCATGACTGGGTTATTCAATACATTTTAAATTCTAGCTCCAATTCACAGCTTATTCCTCAGTTAAAATCGCCTGAGGAACCTCCTGCAGCCCCCAGAACTCTGGTCCTTTCTCTGGTACCATTTTTTTTGCCCCAGTAACTTTCAGTTCTTTTGCACATGAGTGTCTTATCTGATATATCTCTTCTCATGCCTCCTGTTTTTTGCATTCTTGGTCTTTTCCTCCTCTTTTCCCAGGGCTAGCCCCAGTCTGTGTGCTGCACATCAATCTCAATTTTCTTTTTAATGGTTTCTAATCCCATTTCTCTGTAGCCTCATCCTCTTCCCCTTTTCTCTTGTCTTTTCTGTATCTGATTATAGCAATGGCTCACTGAAATCCATGGAGACGAGGCATGTGCTCTTAAATTCCTACATCTGGCCTGTAGTGTAGCAGGAGACATCTTCCATGGACAGCTTCTACCAAAAATGAAGAAATCTCTGCTGAACAGGAACAGAATTTATCAAGCCTTTTCTTAGGAATTTTCAAGTCACTCTTCAAAGTCTTGGAGACACCAGAACATTTCTTAGACAACTACATCAAGTAGGGGATGGTGAGTTAATTTTTAAAACATGGATGGTAGGTTTACCTTACTTTTTGAGGCAGGGAAATCATTATGGTATTTCTGCAGAGTACTTAGGATGGAAAATTCCAGTTCAGTCTACAGAAAACTTCCAGAGTTTTGAGCAACTAAAACATTAAAGACAGGATCTTAAAATAGGAACTGTTAAGCAATCTTACTAATAGCTGATATTACCAGCCCCACCTATATAAAATATAAGTATTGCTGTTCTAATAGCCTAAATGCACTAAATATCACTAATACAACCTTAGTAATTGCTACCAGAAAGATGTGGCTGCTGTTTTCTTGACTTTATCGATCTGCCAAAATTATAAAGTGGCAGTACTTTATGTAAGCTTTATTTAAAAGCATAAAAGGAGAGTGATGACAGAATAGTTTTATATACTAATGTGGTAAATATAGCTAGGACTCTGTTCAGCATGCCAAGGACAGAACAAGCCCCTGAAAATGCTATTTATTTGCTAGAATTAAAGAAAAGTTGGAGGGTTTGGATGGGATTTTGTTCTGGTAATAGATGGTGTCCCTTAAAGAAGAAATCTATATTTTAGGTCCAGAAACATGAATAAAGTAGCTTAGTGACTGATCCACAGTGAGTTTTGAACATATTCAGATTAGCCTATGGTGCAGGAAAAGCAGGCCAAGAAATAAGACTTCCTTTTTTTTTTTTTTGAGGAGTACAAGCAGGCACTTGAACATTTTCTAATTTTAATAACTTGCTATCCTTAGTAATTTTCTTTTTCTAACATTTAGTTAGCAACAAGACTCAGACCACAGTGTTAAAACACTCAGACATAAGGCTACAGGAGAAACATATTTATGAATACTAGATCAACCAGTTCTGTGGATGATCTTCTATTGATGAATTTATTTGTAATAAAATTATTAACCTTGAGAAAGGTGTATTTCCATACTGCCTCTCTGAGTTCATCCTTATATCAAAATATCCCTCCCCCATTTTGCACAGAAGATTTTTAGCTGCTGCTAACAATTTTTCCACAATTTTTAAACCATTTTTAGCTGCTACAAACGTTGAAAAAAAATTGGGTCACTGTTCAGCTGAAGTTCAACCCTTTATGCTGTTTATTTGTTGCTTTTGTGTTGCAGAGCGTGTTGTTCACAGCATAGCTCTTGTTTCATTGTAGTTATATTTTTGCTTTCCTTTGTATCTTGAATGATGTGTATTCTCTAAGATTTGCTATCTAAGTAAGAGTTTAGGCTATGTAAAAAGAGAATTTGAGTGATGCGGAATCTCGACATAGGGCAAAAAATGCATGGAGATATTAGGAAGTCCACTAATAATGTCAATATCTTAAGCAGCACCCTATGCCATCAGTACTTAGGTGTATGCTTATGCTTGTTTTCATTCTTCTGCAGTGAAAAATGTGGTTTGAGGACTCGTAAGTTATTGGAGAACTGAAGAAAAATAAATGTGTTGGAGAGTGCAGTGCACACCTAATTTAATTGGGTGTGGAGGACAGTGAAACTGCATTTACACTTACATTAGTCATTGACAGCAGTGGTTGAGCTACCAGGCACAGAGCTGAGCTATGTCTTTTTCCATTCACAGCACAAACATGCCAAGAAGTTCTTCAGATACTGCCCATGAGAGTTGGACTCCTAGCCCATGCATAACAAGTCTGTAATGAGAATGTTAATGACAGTGATTCAAAGCAATGCTGCTTTTCCCCCCATTCCAGTTATCTGTGCAGCTCCTTGACTCCAATGAACCTTCCTTAGTGTCCCTGCCAGCACAATATCAATGAAGAATTTGAGTTGCAGAACAAAATCTGTATAATTCCTTGCAATTTAGTTCTGGGAATTTTGTGTTAAATCAGCTCCTGTTAATGTTCTGTTAATGTCCTAATCAATTCTTGTGGATCATCTGCTCAAGATGGTACATGCAGATTCAATAAAAGCAGGCTTTTCAGGCAATTAAAGAGTTGTGGGATTTTGATAGCAAAATGTAGAAGGACCATTATGCAACAGAATAAATCTAGGGTGCTTCCACATCTTGATAACTGCAAACAAATCTCATCTCCTTATCTGAAAAGGCTAAACAGAGCTGAATTAAAAAAAAAAAAACAAAGAAGTTGTTAAAATATGTGGAATGAAGCCTGTGTAAGGAAAGATTAAATAAGCATTTCACCTTTGAAAAGAATGATTGAAGGAAGAGAGTAGTGTATAAAATTGTGAATGTCCTAGAGAAGATGCCGCACTGGGGATGAGGAAGAAAATGTTGACTTTTTATTTTTTTGACAGAAACAGAATAAAAGTATCCACCAACATTTAAAACTTATTTCAGTACTTGTTGTGCAGCATAGAATCAAATTAGAATATCCTTTTACGGGAAGCTGTGATAGCCAAGAGTGTTAGTGGATTGAAAAAGAATTTGGACAAATTTATAAAGGATACACGTATTAGTGGCTGCTAACATTAGGGTTTAGATGTGATTCTTGCATTCAAAGTACTGAAGCACTAATGGTTATTCTTAGAGTCCTTGAGCATCTGCTCCTAGCCAGTAGGAGCAATCAAATTCAGAGCTAGATGGACTTTAAGTCTGACACAGCTTGATCATGGTCATGAAGCTTATGGTCTTCCTCTGGGGATGGTAAATCTTGAGGGACAGAGCTCTTTGATGAAGACAGTTTGTAAAGACTTTGTGCATCACTTTAATTTCACTGTCCTTTGATAATTGGGGAGATAAAACATTATGCAAATCATTAGCTAATAAATAATTACTGACTATAATGAGAGAGTGAGAAATGGACCTATTTTGATGTTTCTGCTGCAGTTGATCTGTTTAATCAGTTTTTTATTCTAACAAGTGCAGATACACACTGTCCTGCACTTTGAACATTTGTTCTTATAAAGTACTGTGTCTTCATGGGAAGCATTTACTCTTTAAGGTGTAATTGCTGTCTTTATTTGACAGTCAAGGATCTTCAGGAACAAAGTTTGCAGTAGCATTCTATCAGCTCTGTAGTCTCATTTCTATCTGCAGTGAGGAGAAATAGGTATTTACTTTTTTTGTGTTGTGTGCTGTAATGACAAACGGAGTACTTTCACCCAAAATCACCCATTGTGTGATAGGCATTTGAAACTGCATCTAGGCATTGACCAGGTGCTGGAAAGACTTCAGCAGCTGTAAATTTTGGGAGAAAGGAGCAGAAAAGTTTGCACTAAGGAGTCCCTTGTGCTTTTCAAGAAAAATATTTTCAGGCTTTATATAATTTGGTGTGTCTGGAACATCTTTCAGCCCATATAGAATGGTATTACTGTAAATGTTACTAGTATGTTGGGCTTTTTGACCCTCCTAGCAGCATTCTCCAGGTGGAATTAATTTATTTAATGTATGATCTGTGCCTAATTAGACACTGAATTTGAACTTAGTAACTTAAATACTTCTGAAAGTCACCAGTGTGAGCATTTCTATAACAAAGTGTTAGTCAGGACATACTTGTGGAAAACCTTTCTAGGCTTGTAGGAAGAGATGTAAGGAAGGATTTAAACATCTGAGTTACATAATGCAGCAAACATCACACAGTATGTATGTGGGGAGAAGCAAAATATGACAGTACAGTCTAGCCCAGCAGAACACCCCTCCTAAGCTTGGTTTAGGAGAGAGCACTGCCCTGTGTCTGAGCTATTGCCATATTGCTGCTGCCAGGTTACATTATCTCAAGCACAGACCACAACAGCTGCCTTGCATCCAGCACAGCAGTCAGCAAGGACGGGGGATTTCAGATAACCTTCTGTCTGTGTGAGGTTATGTAGCACATACCTAGAAATGAAGCCTGAAAGTCTTCAGCATGGGAGACAGGGAGTCCCTAGTGCTAGCCAGTATAAAGATTTGGGGACCCTGGGAATCCTGCACTGCTCTCCAGCAGAGGGTTACCTTGCCCAGAGTCAGTGTGAAGGATCCTACAAGAATGAAATTTGTCTACGTTTCTGGAAAGAGCCCCTTGCAACTCCTCACCCAGGACAAAGGGTGGAAGCAGGGGCAGCAGCAGCTTCTGTCAGTTATTAAAGACCCCTAATTGGGATGAACAACCCTAGTCCATGCAGGAGTATGTGGCCAAATTGAGCACAGCATTGAGGCTCGTGAGCAGTGCTTATGGTGCCAAAAGCTAAGTCAAGCTTGTTTGACAGTAATTTAGACTTGTTTAACCAAGTCTAAAAGGCTTAACTAGAAAGCATAAAGCCAGCAAATCTGATTCATCTGAATGTCACATACAGCAGCCACCGGAACCCACCTTGGGTTTGCAGACAAACATGCAGCAGTTCATAAGGTATGGACTGAAGTTTTCTTGGATCAGGAAATTCATTGATGGATCTTTCTAAAACACTTTTCAGATGAAGAAGTGCCAATAACCCCAAGTACAGCATTAGAAGATCTTAATTTCTAGGCATTTAAAAAATGAATTCTTTATCTAGAAAGCTTAAAATGTGGTTAATTTAGTAGAAGATAACTCCTTGGAATATTCATATTAAATTTATTAACCCCCTTAATGAAGATCTCTGTCTAAACTATTAACTGTAGCAGTGCTGCCATCTGAGAAGTACAGGACTGGCTCATACTGAAAAAATACTCCTCCTATTTACACTGTCCTTTTAACTGCAAGATCTTAATGTGCTTTTACAGGCTGCACCTATGGTTTAGGAGGCTACAGAAAAGTCCAGAGAATAATGCAACAGCTGCTTTGTATAATCCCTGTGGACTGGAGATTACTTAATTTTAGTTCAGGTTTCCACAGCTATTTGTCTATGACTTGACTGTTGAGACCATGGTGCTTCACAGTTAGCATTAGCCCCTGCTGCTGCATTTCCTGAACTTGCAATTCAAGAGCTCAGGACAAGATTCAGACACATTCAGATCTGAATGTGAAAATGTGTTTCTGTTCCTGTTTATCACAGGGGATAAATGCAGTCACCTCTAAGGACTCCCTGGGTCAGATTACCAAGGCTTTTCATTTGACACTGGGTTGATACATTTGTATGTTTTTTCATCAGTGCAACAAATTCTAAGTGCTGAAGAGCACTTTTCTAATGAGCCTTGGGCTTTCTGATACCAACACACAAACAGTCACTATCACTGTGATCTGAATAATCTGAAAATAACTTTGAGTGTCTCAGCTTGACTCGCAGTTGGTAAAAGTAAATATAATTACAACTCTTGCTCTACAAAGTCTGCAACTCCAAACAATTAACTTCTTTAGAATATTTGACTGTCAATTCCTTGATGCTCCAGCATTTGTTGGTTCATCTGTTGGTTGTTCCCACTTGCAGGTCTATTACTTGTATCTATTTTGATTAATCAAAATAAAATTAATTTCACTCATTATCAGACCAAGCGGGAGACATTTACATTCATTCTTGGGTGGTAGAATCATACATTCAGGAAAAAATCAACTTCCTGTGAAATCAAAACCATCATCAGTAAGGTCATAATAAGCATGTAAAAGTGAAAAAAAACAGCTGGTAATTGGCTTCAGTGAATCTGTAGAAACAGGGTGAAAAAAGATCTAACTTTAGAGATGAGAATAGGGAAGTCTTGAATTAGTTTTCTCTCCTCAAGGCAATGTACAAACCTCGAACTGCTGCCTGCAGTAAGTTAAGGCTTCCATCAATACACAGACCAGGATGCTGCCTTTTGTGATGAAATTCTGCCTTTAGTATCTTTCTACTCCTATCAGGTTTGTTTAAAGAATAAATAATTTTCTGTGAAAAGTGTGACTGATTCTGGCCTAAAGTATGACACTTCTGACTCCTGTTTTGCACACAGCAACTAACATAGATTATGTGCAATATAGCAATATATACTGGTGATTATTATAAATTACTGCAGCTAAGAACTGCAAATCCCATTACAAATTAAGTTTTGGAAAGAGTGGTCTATCATGCAATGTGTTTTAAATTTATAGCATGGCTGCCCTGTTCAATAGGGTACAGATTATTAATTATAAATTAAAAATGGGATTATACATTCACATAAAGGGTTATTTTTCTAGTTATCTGCAACTTGCCATCCAAAAAGTCTATGATAGCTCATCTGAGCGTGACAGCAACGTTTCTGCTGCTCAGCACAGAAAAAGAGCTGACCCTCCCCCTTCATTTTAATGTGTTATGACTTAAGTGTTCCTGTTTCTTTTCCACTGACTGAAGGACAGAAAAAAAAATTCTTGAGATTTTTAGACCTGCTTTTACCTCTGGTGTGAAAATAGCTCTTGAAGATACTGCACCTGAAAATAGGCTGAAATAGATTGTTCCTATTGTTTAGTTCAACTCCTTAACCAAGGGGGAGGGAAATGAGATTTGCATTATGTTCCCAGTTCTTCTGCTGACTCCATTTCTGTCTCTATGCATCTACAAAATGGCACACTACAAGCTGAAAGAAACAGAGCAATTTTAATTATGGTCTTGAGAAACACTGATATTCAGTGTTTCTGCTTAGTTCATCATGTCAAGTGACCATCTCTGGGGATAAAAGAGAAAAAAAAAGGGGAGGAGTAGAGATGGAAAAAGGATGGTGGTTGTCTTATCTCCAGGGGCATCTTTTGGAGGTCTCAAAGAATACCAATGGGTGAAGATAAACAGCTGATAAAAATCATTTGTTAAAATAAACTTGCAGATGCAGCAGAAATACCAAAGAGAGGATGAGAAGGGAAAGTTGAGTGTCAGGAATAATTTTTGTCACTGCATGTCATGGTCTTAGATGTTAGACATGGGCCAATTGCTAACCTCCTGGTTGGTAATGGGAGAACCCAACTATTTTCCCAAGCTTTTTCTTAGGAAAAAGACTGAGTGATAGTTACTGGGTTCAAAAGGTGGGATTCTTTTTTGAGAAGGGTTAGGGTCAGGGTTCTGGGAAGGTTTTTTATTTTAACCATTGGTTTAGCTGGAATTTTTTGTGTAATTTTAAATGATCTGTATATTTTCACTAGACCTTTGGAGAGGCACATTTTAAAATCTAAAGAAATAAATAGAATAAATAATATATATTAAATTCTTCAACTGGAGGCTTTTTTAGAGAAACCACTTAACCTATTTTGGTCTGGAAACATTGATTAAAAGTTAAACTCTGTTGTAATATTACTTTAGTGTTTGGTAGGGTGTTTTTAAGATACTAATTCTCTTGGTGTCTGTTATGGCTGTCTTGTGCCTACACAGCTTGTGACTGAAATTTTGGTTGATGGTTAATTTTAGTGGCATTCCTATTGTTATGCCACTGCTGGCTATTTGCCAAGAGCTATTTGTCCACTTTGAAGCATGCCATTTTGTTCCCATTGATCCACTCCTTTGTGCTGCAGTGTGTCCCCTGTGTCACCTCTGTGATGTGGGTGCATCCATCAGTTTTGTGTCATGTGGAGCTCATGACGTTGCTTCCTCGTAGATAAGATTTTCCATGCTAGACTCCTGAACATGACATCTAGGTACTCAGGCACGGAAGCTGTGTTCACAGCATCAGGACTCAGATAGAACAAAGTAAACCTGGTTTTGATGACAGTTACAAATGATGAATTTGTATGAATTTGTGCCTTTGATGTATTTCCCCCACAACTACTCAAAGACTTTCAGGTGCTGTTAGTAGTACTTTTTTCCCAGTTAAGCACACATTTTTATCTGATATGAGTTCTACCCAGTTAACTTGTGACTGTGTTTTTTGCTGTGCTTCAGAACTGCTGCTGCAAATGCAGGCAGACATCATGCTGAGAGTCACAAAACAAGATTTTAACCAGAACTCTGAGTAAGAGCATCCTTAGCTGTGTGCCAAAGGTTCCTTTGCTTCAGATATCATGACATTGTGAGCCTGTCCCTGGGAAAGTCATTTGGGTGAACAGTTCTAAGGGCTGTTTGTGAGGACTTTGGGACAGATCTGAATTGTTTGTGGTTGAGATGGGGCAGCTAAGGGCTCCTAATTGCTGTCCAGGCTGCATGCAGCTATCTTTAAACCTGGGACTGGAGAAGGAGAAATGCAAACCCTGCATAATCCTTTCCTGAATAAGCTGGCTCAGGAAGCTTTTTGTGGGCTATTGTGGGTTTTGCTTTTGTGTGTGTGTTTGGTGTCTTTTTTCAAAGAGAGACAAATGCATCTTTGTCTAAATCCATCACATTTAAGAGGTTTCAAGGGCAAATAACCCTATGTGCTTTCCTTTTATTTCTCTCCACTTCTGACAAGCCAGAGTAATGTTTGTCACCTCAGTACTCTGTTTTTCTTTTCTCTAAAAATTACCCTGTTTTCTAGAGAATCAGCAAGGATGAACATGGCAACATTTGAGAGAGGTAAAAGGTAGGAAGTAGTATATAATCAGTCAACTAAATAAAATCCACAAAAAAATCACAAATATCTATCAAATATCTATCTGTGCATATCTATTATAAAATTTTGTTTAAAAAAAGTCAAAATTTTAAAACATGGGGCTGGTTTTTTTTATTTGTTTTGTTTTGTTTTTTGTTGTTGTTTTGGTTGGTATGTTAGGGTGGTTTTTTTTTGTTGTTTTTGGTTTTTTTACACCTGTAACTTACTGGCACAGCTGATGTCATTTAGGCTCTGATTCAGCAAAGCACTTAACCATGCTACTTAGTCCTGTTGACTTTAATGGGAAGTAATTACATGTTCCAACAATGCACATACAGAAGTGCTTGGCTGAATCAAGGTTTTAGATGACAATAATGAGAACCTGATTGGGAAGGAGGGGGAAACTGCATAAATGCTCTGCTCAAAATCAAGCCCATACTCTCCAAAAATACACAGTAGGAACTCATTTGTGGCAATGCTTTCCCTAGGTTGTGGCACACATTGATCTCATTGCTATACAGAAATAAAAAAATATAATTCTAATCACTGTATCCATGCTATTGCCCATGAAGTCCACATTTGAATTGTCAGACTGTAGCTGTGCATAGTGATTCAACCCCAAATGATGCTGGTTCTTTCTTTCTTTAGCATTTTTCTTCCTTTTTCAGTGTTCCATATCTTTGCTTTATTTTTCATTTTTAAATGAGGACAATATTCCTATCTTGTATTTGAATATACTGCCATTTTGATTATGTTTGTCAGTGCTATTGTTGATGTGAGCTCTATTAAAATAGCAATTTGAAGTAACACTGGCACCAGACAGTCACTGCTCATTAATATCATCTCCAGAAAAATCTTACAACAGATCTCCTACCTGCTTTATAGTCCTTGAATAGCAGTGTGGTACAGACTGTCCACACAGTGCCACTGTGGCTTCCAGTCACCCCTGTTACATTACACTGGGTCTGATTTCTTCTCCTTGAGAAGGCTTTATTACTGAGCATGGAGCAAATCCTCCTCACTTTGTATCCCTGCTGACATTGATGGTCCTTCTCACATAACAGATTTGGCTCAAAGGATGTGAGGGTAACAGCATTGTTTTTCTCTAGATTCTTGTGGAAAGATGCTGCTTGAGATACTGTGTGGAATTTGCACAGGTGGGGCAAGAGCTTGGTTTTTGTTCTGGCTTTTTTGGGTTTTGTTTGTTTGTTTGGGGTTTTCTTTTGTTGTTTTTGTTTTGGTTTTTTTGGGGGGGAAGGGTTTTGGGGTTTTTTTGGTTTTTTTTTTTTTTTTTCTAGATAGAACTAAATCTGTTGCTAAGATATCAACAAGGGAAAAATATTTCTTTGGTATGTGTCTGTGTAGATGGTGCAGCATACTGTGAGCTACTAGCCAAGTTGACTCTTCTACTGCAAATTTTAACAGGCTATTTGGGCCAACAGGAGTACTAGAGTCTTGAAATGTCACCAAAGTTCAGTGAAAGAATTCAATCCAATCCCCATCTACTCGTTTATTAGACTGGACCTGAGTAGCCAGATAAGTAGGGCTACTGTGTGTATTTATGTAGCTTTGGAATTATAAACTATTGTTGAGGGAGTCATTCCTAATCAGTGATGTTGAGTGTTAGACCACCCTGTTGAGATAGACACAGTCTTCCTACAAGCCTGAAGAGAAAGCCAGGTCACATGCTGCTCCTGTCATCCCAGCCCTTTAGCACAGAAATAATTTGTGTCACCCAGAGAGGGCAGACCTGCCCAGCAAGGCTGGCCCTGGCCCTGCTGTCCCTCGTGGGGAGCTGTGTGGGGGCTGCTCCCACTGGCCCTGTGCTGGTGAGAGGTGACAGGAGCAGCAGGAGGTGTTGGAAGCTGTCACAGGTCCCTGCCAGGTGTGTGAGCTCAGCAGGAGCATGGCCAGGAAAGAGCTCTGGGTGTGGCACCTCCAGTGCTGTGACTGCTCCCAGGTTGAGGGCCAGAGTCTGGACTGCTCTTTGCTTCTCCTGTCAATCTACAGCTCTTTTAACACCCTGCATGTGCTTTGTAGTACTCTGCAATATCTTTTAAAGTTTTTGGGTTTTTTTTCCATAGAGGGAGGGGAAGAGTTATGGGGGTGTGACAGCCACCAGCAATCCATTTCTGTTAGTGCAGCAAGGACATCTTCATCTCACTGTGATCAGGATGGGCACAGTGCTGCAGTCATTTTTCCCAGTGGAAAAGTCCTGGCTTGGTCTTGCAGGGTATACCGTGCTTACCTGTGGAGTGCTGGGGGCACTAGAGTGGAGTTTGATTTTCCTTGAGGAAAATTATAAGAGAATAAAGCTGAAAATGTGAGATTCACTGATTTAATTGGTGGAATGTGAAAAAATCCCCAGCTCTCTGCTTTTGTTTTTAGAAGGTTGTTGCTTGTTTTTTAAGGCTAAAACATCTTGTGAGAAAGAAATAACTAACTTCAAAGGTTTTTCAGGGAATCTGGGGCTTGGCTGCCTTCCTTACAAGCCTCCAGGACTGAGCTGTGTCCCGCTTCTAGGCTGGAATTTGTTGGAAGCTGTGGGCAACGTCATGAAACTGGGTGTATTTTTCAGCAGAGATTTACAGACAGATAAATAAATCCTAGTGACATTGAAAGAATGACTCTATCAGTGTATTCAGACAATCACACAGGGCCATCTGTGCTGGGCTTTACCTCCTTAGGCAATGCCAGCGTGATGGGGGAGCACAGGGATCGGGCACAGGGTGTCTGTGCCCTTGTGCAGTTATGGTCTCTTTCTTTTTATGCTCTCTTCAACCTAAAGTTACCTGGTTCTTGTACCACTTCCAACAAGACAGTGAACAAACAACTTTGCAAGTTATTTTACTTCACCAGAAAACATTTTGTTTAATGAAGGGTGCTGTGCTCAGCTTCTGCATGATGCTCAGGATAGTGCAGACACTGCTGGTTTTCTAAATGGGCACTGGCTTGTGTTTCTTCCTGTCCTCCCTGGTACTTATGGCTCTGCATAGGTAAACATTACTGAGGGCTTGCTATAGATGTAAGCTTCTTGAAACAAGGATGGTGGCTCTTGGTTGCATTTTTAAAGCTGTTAAACACATTATATCTTAGCTATTAAGTGACATGAAAATAAAGGAGTGACATGTTATCAAGTGTGTGTGAAGCATCATCTGTCTGATTTTTACAATGTTACTGTTTGGGTTTCTTTTATAATTGGTGCAAAGCTTGAGTCTTTATTTTGATGGGTGTTTGCTGTGGTGTGTGAGAGTTTTGGGTTTTCCCTTTCTGTCAGATGCTGCTGCCTTGCTGCTGCAATAGATCAGAATGAGAGGGCAGGCAGCTGGTGCCCTTCCCTGACTGCTCTGGCTGACATTCCTGAGAGTTGAATTAGGGACAGTGTTATTTACTCTATCTTTTGCTGCACTGAGAGAATAAATTCCAGAGTCTCTACCATGTGTGTTGTCTTCACACACTGGAAAAAGAAGCTGTGCCCTTCTGAGACAGATTCTTTACCATTGATGGGAAATTAATGATAGAAAGTAAACTATTGCTTGTTAGGATTAACTAAAATTATCAAAGCCTCAATGTTGTTTGGTCCCATATTTCTAGTCTGCTGTGAGCCTCTGGATAAGCAAATAATTTCTTTTTACTTCAAGAGATCATTTTACAAGGGGAAAAGGATATCATGTTCCACTGCAAAGCACTCTGCTACCTATTGATAAAAATTATTATTTCACAATCCATTTGTTTTTGCTTACAGTTCTGTATTTGTAGAACCAATTAAGCTCTGTTATTTGAGGAGAAAATGAAGAACAAGCTCTACCCTTGTACACTATTATTTCTGCACCAATTTAGAATCAAAATCTTTTAATGCCAAATGGTAAAATCTGGCCCTTGCTATGTTTTAGCCCCAACATGCAAACTTCCCACTTAGTTAAATGGAGTTTTGTGTAACTGCTGAGCATGACAAGGTCTGATGTTTTTAAAAACGTTCATATGAGAGCTGAGGCTGCTGCAGTGCCCATCAGCAGGAGCAGAATCACATCTACTAACAAGGCAAAAATAAACCTCAGTTTAATGAGTTGCAAAAAGGCCTGGTCTCTTCGTCCTCTGAAGTAGTCTATTTTAGAATGGCTGTTGGCATTGTCAGGAGGGTACAGCACAGGAGACTTATATGGTTAAATTTTATAGTAGTCTAATAATGAAAAAAGCATGTGTAAGGCCTCTTGGCAAACAGTCCATAGTCGTGGCAGTATTCCTACAAATAAAGCTGCAAAAGTGGAGAGAGAGAGATAATTAATGGGGACCTGCTTTGTTTGCCAGGAGAGATTATTCTTATGTGGGGAGCAAAGGGTATGTGCCTGAGAAAAATGTAGAGAAAGTAGACTTGTTTTGTGGTGCCCTAAAATGCAATTTAATGAAAATGAGAAAATAATGGGAGGAAAGTCACTTGTGTAGTCTCTGGCCAGCTGCCCAAATATGAGTGGAGATGCACTGGCCCTGGGCTGTGCTTCCAGTACATCTCACAGAAAGCTCATTGTTCTTGCACACATTTGCTCTATTTTCAGACACATGCTATTTGAAACCACGTTTTCTCTTTTGCTCTTTGCTCCTTTCTTGCTCTCAGCTGGTGGTGAATTTCCACCTCAGAATGTTATTTCTTGAAATGTTTTCTCTTTGCAGAGCTGTATCTGTTGTTTTCCATTCTCCCTGGGGGGACAGTAGGAGTCTGATGAAGCTTGAAGGTACCTGGAGTTATCTCTGATTTCCTGCTCTTAGGTGAACCTTGGCAGGGCTTGCCTGAACTGCAGAGATCCAGCTCTCAGCTGCATCTCGAGCAACCAAATCATGCCGAGCCTCATTTTATTTATCCATAGCTTGAAAATATTTTATTCCTTTATCTGGTGTATTAAACTCAGGTTGTCTGTGTGACTTCCCCTTCTATTTTTTCCCTTTTTCATTTGTTCCTCCTGGACGTTTGCACAAAGGGGAAGGGACAGTATAAACAGATATTATTGTTGATTAGATCTCTGAGCCCTCTTCTCCCATACTATGTGTAGTCATATCCAAGAGTTTGCTCAGTGAAAGTGTTCTTCTTTTTCAATGGATATTTCTTTCTGGAAAGCGATTTCAGGTGATTCCTGGCTGTTCCTCTTTCAGAATTTGATCTGTGTCTGTCTTTTCCAAAGAATATGACTGCTGTCTGGAACTGAATTTGTTATTAATAAGCACATTTCAGGGCATTAATGTTGGAAATAGTGCAAATCTGTTTGGCTTTCCCTGCTTCATGGTTAACTGTACTTTAATATCAAGGTTTTCAAGAGATTTATTACTGAGACTTCAAATTCACTTTATATCTCCTTTGCCTGTATTGTTCAAGACAAAAATTATTCATCTTTTGCTTTAGCAACAGAGAAATAGCTACTAATGTTATTACCTGAATAATTGTACTGCATTAATGGTTACTGGTTCAAGGAGAAATAGCTGTAAAAATATTATGAAGTAGCATTGATAAATGTAATATGTAAAATTTTGCCTGACATTTCACTTGCTGGCTTCTACTCAAATTTCTATTTTTTTTTAATGTTCTTAAAGAAAATATGGAAAATTTTGATATTAATAATAATGGAAATAAAGCAGATGGACACTATAGGAAAGAATTGTGTCAAAAATATCGTGTCAGACATATTTTCGTTTGTGTGGGGTGAACTGTGCTGTTGCTGAAGTGAGCTCTTCAAATGGCAGAGCCACAGAAGACACATCTATAATAGCTCATACATCTTGCTCCATCCTCACATGAAACTTCCATGACAGCTAAAGTGTTAAATATGAGCTAAAGTAGTCTTCAATATACATAAATAATTATTTTGTACCATAAAATCCAGGATGTGGAAGACCTGTTCAGTCACCTCAGCAACCCAGCTACCATCACAGGGTTGTTTCCTTGAGATTTGGTCTCAGAAAGTTGTCTGGCCCTCTTTCCTGGGAGATGTGGTCTCACTCCCAAGTACTGAGGCAGCATGATTCTACATGGTTTTAATGTGGATGAATGGTAGAAAAAATCTGATTTTACTAAGTATATGCTTGCACATGTAGGAATTTTCTAATTTAGTTTCTTCTGACAGATAGATATGTATATTCCCATGTGTGTCAATCACTTTGCAAATACCACACAGCACTTACAGGATGGCCAGAGTCTCAGACCCAGCCAGCGTGGGCTTAGGGAGGGTAGGTTGTGTTTGACCAACCTGATCTCCTTTTATGACCAGGTGACCCTGGTGGATGCAAGAAGGGCTGTGGATGTTGTGTACCTGGACTTCAGCAAGGCTTTTGACACTGTCTCCCACAGCACACTCCTGGAAAAGCTGGCAGCCCGTGGCTTGGACAGGAGCACTCTTTGCTGGGTTAGGAACTGGCTGGATGGCCGAGCCCAGAGTGGAGGTGAACGGGGCTGCATCCAGCTGGGGACAGTCACCAGTGGTGTCCCTCAGGCCTCTGTGCTGGGGCCAGCTCTGTTCAATATTTTTATTGATGACATGGATGAGGGGGTTGAGTCTTTCATCAGTAAATTCCCAGACAACACTAAGCTGGGAGCGTGTGTTGATCTGATGGACGGTAGGATGGCCCTGCAGAGAGACCTGGAACAGTTGGGTGGATGGGCAGAGTCTAACAAGATGAAGTTTAATAAGTCCAAGTGCTGAGTCCTGCATTTTGGCCACAATAACCCCCTGCAGTGTTGTAGCCTGGGTTCAGAGTGGCTGGACAGTGCCCAGGCACAAAGGGACCTGGGGGTGCTGGTGACAGCGACTGAACATGAGCCAGCAGTGTGCCCTGGTGGCCAAGAAGGCCAACGGCATCCTGGCCTGTATCAGGAATGGTGTGGCCAGCAGGAGCAGGGAGGTCATTCTGCCCCTGTACTGGGCACTGGTGAGGGCACCTTGAGTGCTGGGTTCAGTTCTGGCCCCTCAGTTTGGGAAGGATGTGGAGACACTGGAGCGCATCCAGAGGAGGCAACGAGGCTGGTGAGGGTCTGGGAACACAAACCCTGTGAGGAACGACTGAGGGAGCTGGGGGTGTTTAGCCTGGAGAAAAGGAGACTCAGGGGTGACCTCATCACTCTCTATAACTTCCTGAAAAGGGGCTGTAGTCAGGTGGGGGTTGGTCTCTTTCTCCAGGCAGCAACTCAGAATGACAGGACACAGCCTTAAACTGTGCCAAGGGAAATATAGGTTGGATATTAGGAAAATGTTTTTTTATGGAAGGAGTGATCAAGTACTGGAATTGTCTACCCAGGGAGGTGGTGGAGTCACCATCCCTGGGTGGGTTTAAAAAAAGATGGTTTAGTTGAGGTGTTAGGGCTGGGTTGGACTTGATGATCTTAAAGGTCTCTTCCAACCTTGTGATTCTGTGAAGTGAAGCTCTCCTGGATTTTATGTGTATTTCTTTGTAAGAGATTTGTGTTGGTTCTTTGAAGGACCCAATACACAGTGTCCTGGGGCCAGTCTGATCCCAGAAAAGGTATTCTAGGAATCAAGACCAGAAGGCTAATGGAAGATACCTAAGAATTGTGTAACTGAGAGCTGAGAAAGCCTTTATTTAGGGCAATTTATATGATTTATATTAAGAACATAACTTGACCCAAAAGTGGTTTTATCAAGATATCTGGGACTTTGACTTTAAAAACAGTTACAGCAGACTTCAGCCTAAATGTGGAGCCATTCTCACTTTATTCTATTTCTGTACATGTTAACAGAGATGTGGAAAGGTTGTTTGGTATTGCCACTGCTTTGTTTAGGTTTTTTTCATGGTTTTCTGCATTGTGCCATATCGACCTGCTGTTCACAATTGTCAACTTAAGTTTTGGTCTGATATAGTTATACCAAGGTGAAATCTGCACAAGACCAAATTTTCTTTTTATATCCTCTATCTGGGTCATTACACTAACTTGTTCTAGATGTTCCTAGGAGGGCTTATAGTTTACCATACTTTGTCTTTTTGTTTATGTATTCAAAACTATTGAAAACTAATATATGGTCTAGAGAGGACTGGTCTAGACATGCCTGTGAGAGGGCATTCAGTCTGAATGTCACTCTTAACCACAAAATTGAATTATAATGGTTCCTTAACTTAAAAGTAAAACAAAATTTCCAAATATTTGCAGTCTGTATTAGCACTAAGGTAGCAGAGGACATAAATGCTTCAATGAATAGATGCAAATTGAATGACAACATTTACTTCTGCCTTGTTTTATGTTTGTTTAATTAAAAGTCCAAAGGAACTTCAAAGTCTATGAGGCAGTAAGTGGCCCTCTTGCTGATTCTATTGTCAAAATCACCAGGATCTTTTCAGGCTGCCTGCAGAATGATCTGATGCAGAGATTAAAGTGCTCTATCCCAAGAGCTTCTTTTTTGGTTTTATTTTTGAAGGTTCTGTGTCTTCACTGTGGTAATGGCTCTGTGTTTTGTCATAGCAATGAAGGATTACTGAACTAAGTACTGCACTTAATGGTATTCTCAGCAGAGATTCTGTAAGAAATGTCTTAGGTGAGTTGCATGAATTCCAATTAATTTGCTTTCTGCTTGTGCACACACCAATGAAAAAATAGGACTCTATTTCCTATGCTTTGATATTTGATAGTCATTGTACTGGACACTTCAGAGAGCTGATTTAATAAGCCATGTTAAGCAGTCACATCATAGCATATGAGTCATTTGAATTCCTACAGCACATAAGCTTGCTATCTTAGGGAAATGCTAGACATATGTTTGGCAAACGTCATTAATTTTTCGAAATATTTGAATGACAAAGCGAATAATGAATTCTCTCTTTCTGAGTTAGTGTTTACTGTTCTTTGGTATGTTCCCCCAATTTGGCTTGTGTGTTTTGTGGGATGTCTTTGTTCTTGGTCATATGCTAACATTGCCATAGCTACTACTATTATTATTTCAACTGCAGGCCACAGCTGAGATCATCAGTGTACTTGGTGCTCTACTCGTGACAGCAAATGTCAGCAAGTCTTTAGTTCATTGAAGGCAGCAGTTATACCCAAAAAGATGAAAGGAAATGGTGTACGTTTCACTGGTAGAGCTGAAACTGAAGCAAAGAGTACAAAATGATGCAGAAAGGTTTCATTTTCTGGGTCCTCTCAAGGAGGAGGAGCCTTCATATTAATATTTTATTTATTGGGTGTTTTAAATAGATGACATAGATCCTTAGTCCTTGCATTCTCAAGGATTTATAAAGGACACTTCACAAAAAAGAAAACCAAAACACAACAACCTGATACTGGCGGGACACACATTTTTGTGGCTCAATTTCCCTTGGCTTTAGTCAAAACTATGAAATGAAGAGCAAGATCAAAGCATAAAAAGAAAAAAAGAAATACATCAAACATCATCTTGGTTTTGAATTTGGCTCTTCACAGGAAGAAGGTAAAATTCAGTTGAAGCTCCAAGCTGTTCCTACATTCAGTGCTGCACAGAGTAAAGATGCTGGCTTGAAACAAGGTCTAATTTAACCTTAACTTCTTTACTAATACCTGCTTTTTAGGTACAATTCTATGACTTATGATATGTTTTTCCTCTGGCACTTTTCTATGATTGCTTTGTTTTTGTGTGTGTGTTCATGCTGTGTGTACTTTTCAACCAAGCAGTCAAACAAAGTCATTTGTAACTGAAAGATAAAAGATGCCACAGTTTACTCAGGACCTAAGGCAGGCAATGACAGATGTTTGGAAAAGAACATACAAGTGAAATGGGTAAAAAAAAAAATCTGAAATCCAGGCTGCAACACTCAGAGCACAAAGGTACTTCCAGATTATGAAAGAAAATGCAAAAGTAAATAAATTAATGAGGCCAAGCAGAAAGTAAAAATTCTGCAAATGGAGCAGGATACTGAGCAAGTCAGCTGAACCAGAGCTATGGTGGAATCAGTGGATGTCAGGAGAGGGAAGACACATTTTCTTAAGTACCAGGTACTTGAAAGAGTGATAAGATTTTAAGGGTGAAAGTGAGTGTTTCCAGGCCACGTACTCATCATATATATTGGCTGAAATAAGGCAATTAAAAAAAAAGGTGTTTGTACATCTATATATAACATTATCTTGACAACCTTTTTCTGGACAATAAGCCAGAGAATGAAGTTGGCCAGTTGGTTCTGACAAGTATTCTAAAGCTCAAAAAAAGGATGACAATAATTTTTATTTCCCTATTCAAGAAATATAATTTTCTTCCCCAGTGGCTGGATGAGGATAGGTGTTACCTTTTATGCTGGTGAATAATAGTAGAAAAGGCTTAAACATAGTGTTAGATATCTTCAGATCCACTGACTTTCAAATTTGCTTTAGTATATTTCTTTTACTGTGAAAACAGTCTGAGGAGAATGCCACTATCAGTTTGATATGCTACTGTGCAAAATACTTTCAGGATAACATTAAAACAGGAGGTTACTAAAGGTTTTTCAAGCTGCAGCAATAAATTTAACAACTGAGAGAGGAATGGTTTAAGAACAAACTTAGGGGAAGAGTTTCCTTTAATAGTGGGATTAGTACAAGAGCAATTGTTACTTAGGCATGCTTTGTTATTAGGAGACTTTATGAGGAAACGTTCTGTGGCATTTCTGTTTGGTCACAATCCTGATTTTGCCTGTTTTGAATGGAATTAGAATAAGGAATAAGAGAAGTGATTCTTCTCACCTGAATCCCTGATTCCGGCTCCTGTTGCGACTTAATTTGTACAGGACAAAACTCTCTTGATTTAGCCACTTGAAAGGATGTCTTCAAATCTGTTCATGCTCTCAATTAACCTAATAGGTAGAGTCTGTAGTAGAATCAAACTTTGTAAAATAGTTAAGCTATTTCTTTCCTAACTACATAAGAGGACAGAAAGAGAAAATATTTTTCTTGGCAAGTGTTTATGGATGTACTTCAGTAATTGCAACTCTCCAGATTAAATAGAGAAGGGAAAATTTATCAAAATAATCACAGTAGGAACTTGTGTTCAGGTGGAGTCAATTCCACATGATCAATGGGCAGAGTTTCCAGGCTTGATGCTGCAGAATGGATTAACCCTACCAAGGTGCAGGGTTTCCTTCATGTGGGCTACACAGCCAGATCAGGTCACCTCTGATCAGCTGTTTGCAGGAGTGGCTCCTCTCCAGGCAGATGCAGCTGTGTTCTCACAGCCTTCTCTGGAGCTCTGGGCCCTCCTGCAGCATGGAGAGCACTGCAGGTCTCAAGCTGTCTCTGCCACTGCTCTCTGAGGCTTGGAAAATACAGCTTTGTTCAAACTTAGCAATTTTCAAGAATAATTAGCTCCATCAGTTATACGAGTGGTTAAAGCCACCAGTTTCTCCAGAGACCATTTGCACCAACTCTCCCAGTGTATCTAATACAGAGACTTCCAGGGTGTAGTGCCCTGTTTCAAACAAGCTAACTCTGCAGCCACAAGCCTAAAGGCTGTGTTAGCAGAGATAATGGCTTTGGAGACTCATGCTTGATTGCACCATGGTGGGTGCTCTGCTCCTTACAAACTCACGTGTTCAAAGGGAGTTTGTGTTATCCTTAGCACACAGGCACAGAGTCATAGAATAATTTGGGAAGGGGCATTTAAAGGTCCATTTCTCAGTGTAGATATCCCCTTCTTCCTAACGACAGAAAAGAATAGTTTCAAAAGAATATTGGTTTATTTAAAATTAAACATGTTCAGTTAATATTTTTCCACACATTTGTGCTTAATTACATTATTATAAGAATTAAATTATTATAAGTTCCTGCACTTCTAACGATTAATGAGTATGGTGGGGTTTGGGGTGGGGTTTTTTTGTTTATTTTGTTGATTTTTTTTTTGTTTGGTTTTTCTTTTTTTGTACCCTCTATCCCCCCCAGATATGCCATAGCCATTGGCATGGTTTAAGCGCACCTATTTTGTAAATCGGGTTGATCAAATGCATGAATACATAGTGCAGAAAGCAGACACTTTAAAGACAGTTTATTTTAGGGAACTTGACATTTTCATTATGGTGGAGGTGTATCCTGAAACAGTTACAGAATTAAACACCAGGGTAAATGTAGAGTAATTTTTTCAGTGCAGTGGTATTCAGTGTAAGTAGTAGAGCTCTGTTTCTCTTTTAAAGGTTCCATAATTCTCAAAAGATTTATGAATTCAAAAGCAGTCACTCTGGTGACAAAAGTAGGTAAAATACAAGGGTATCTGAAAGATAGCTGAAATTTTTTTTCCACTTACCAAGTAACATTTTTAACCAACACGGGAAAATGTTATCATAAAATCAATTAGCTGGAAACCTAAATCTAAGCCCGTGGCCAAAGGAGCATGACCCAGCGCTGCACAGGAGGAGTAAACAGCCCTTGCACAAAATAAAGGATATTTGATGCCATCTAGTGGCACTGCGGGAGGGCGGCAGCAGCTTTGGAAAAGGCAAAAACCATTATTTGCCAGCGTGCCTTGCGTCCTTAACCCATTACTAACGCGGCTGGGGAACTCTAACTAAAGCAGCACTATTTAGGAAGCTCCACAGTTTAATTTCCTAAATGCTCCGATTGAATATACGTGGCTTTTTTCAGTATTTTTACCTTCTTGACCACTTTGCCCCAGGCCTGCCACAAGTAGTAATACTTCTAATTTAGATTGTGGCTTAGACTCCTAGAGAACCTGTCAAATTTCTAGGTTTAAGAATTACATAAAATATCAGAAGGTGAAAGTACCAAGCAATTTGAAGGCAGGGAGTGACTTCGTTAAGCCTAACCAGACTTGCTGAAAGATTAAATCTATTATATTTAAATGAATTAGACTAATTAAGTATTAATAATATATAATTGCCTTTTTCATGATAAAATATTAATATAATAGTCAAAGAAGGTGACATTTCCTATGTTATCTATGTGATAGAATGCTACGAGCCTATTGACCATTTCTGTTCATAAATCATGTACATTCCTTGGAAAAAAGGTAACATCCAGTTTCACAATTTCTAGTGCAAATTAAGAAGTAGGTTTTCCTGCAGCCAAGTGTGAAGACACCACATAAACCACCAACCACTGCCAATGTCAAACCTCATGTGTGTATGTGTGTGAATGGCAGGGAGAGAGTGCTAAAGAATTACTGTATTTTACTATGTGCTATTTTAGGGTCTTTATGTGGAACTGTCTTTCTAGAGTGCTACAGCCCAGTTTCAAAAGAGCCTTATTTCATTTTTACTTATGAAATCAGCCTAAAGACCTCCAGACACTGCATTATTAAAGGGAATAGTGCTAAATCAAGCAGCAACTTCCAAGAGGGACTGCCTCTCTCCTTGCTGAAATATGGTAAATTCCAATTATTTTTAGTCTGACCAGCTAGAAGTCAAATAAAAAGAAAATAAACAAAGTATAAGAACGAAACCCAAAATAAACCCCTAACTTCATGAGGTTTTTCCACCAGAGATTTTAGTTGTCATTTTAAAAATACATAGTATATGAGTATTTTCTAGAGCAAGAAGTGAATTAGAAAGTCTTTTCTTTTTTGAGGCTGATGGGCTTGGGTCCAACTTTCTGCTTTGCTCTTCTCTGTGTGAAAGTTGTAGCATAGGAAATGGCAGCAAATAAATACCAAGAGAACATCTTGCTGAATGAGCTTTTTACAGACAGTGTGGTATGAACTTTCTTTGCAGTAGGAAAGGATGAAGCATCGGATAAGGAAGCCTCCACCTGGATGACTAAAATTATTAGATGCTTTCCCTAGGATGGGCCAGATCCTATGTGAAAGGTCAGAAAAACAGGAAAACTTGAAGCTGTGGCAAGGACAAACTCAAGGAATGTAAATGTCTAGAGTACACGTTAAACTGCCAAAGGTGCAGGGTTGGTGTTGTTTACTGAGTGCTTCTGGACCTTCCCATCATTGCTTGCACAAACATGCAAAGCCCTGATCAGAGTTGGAGCTTTGCTGCCCTTGGCTGTGTGTCCCAGCTCCTGCTGGCTCTCCCTGGGAGCGTCTCCTCCATGGGGTGTTTGGTCACAGTGGGGTAAACCCTTCAAGGCTGCCCACTGCTGCCTTCTCCTGCCCCCACTGTGGTACCAGATGTGGTTATGATGTCTGCAAAGTGCAGGAGAACCTTCTGGTGGCAAACATAGACCTGTACTTTGTGCTGTCTGCAAAGGATATGTGCAAAGGTGGAGGGAAATGTGCTGAGTTGGGAAATCTGAGTCCATCTCCTGTGACAAGACTAACTATCTGTTACTTAGGTGACAGAGCTTTCTGGTTTGTTCAGCCCTTAAGTGCCTGTGTGCCTTGAACCACCAGAAATATCTCTGCCCTGAGGAATTCACAAAATGTAGAAGGAAAGTAGGTAACAAACTCTGTTTCTTATTCACAGCTAGAGAATTGAGTTAAAAAGAGTGGGTAGTCCAAAATAATACAGGGAAGTCACTACCAAAACTGGAAACTGGCCCTGCAATTTGAGACTACGTGTTGAGAACATCCAGCATACATGGATTTATTTATTCAGTCAAATAGATATTTATCACTTATTTATGACCACTTCATCTAACAACTGCAGCAATTCACTGCTGCTCCTGCTCAGCTGTAGTATTTGACATCAGGATTTTAGTCACTTGGCAGCTTGGCTAAATTGTGTATCTCTGTACAAGTTCCAGGGAATAAGGATGGATACAGAACATACATGCAGCCTAGAAACTTGAAGATGGATTTCACTGGAAGAGAATATGAAGTTGAAATGCAGTATGTAGCTATGCATTATCTGTAGTGGGAACAAACCAGAAAATGTTTCAAATGAAAATCTATAACCTCCCAAAGGTCATTGTATGCTATGGTGGCCTGCAGTTGCAATGACTTAGTTTAATGGACAGGATATCCTAAATTGCTGGAGAAAACACTAGATGATGATGTGATAGAGTACCCAGATTTCATTACATGTGCCAGAAGAGGCCTGTTACTTCTGAATGGCAAATCTGACTCTCATCTCAAAGCTTCAGTGTACTCTGCATAGTTTAATTTAATGACCCATATATTTTTAGGGGGGAACTGTTTTATACATTTTTGAGATAGCATAAATTCAGGCTCTCGTTTCTTTATGAAGTCAGTTGATTCAGAGGAAGAAAATGCTGCTAAACCTAAAGGCCTTAAAGTCATATAATCAGATCTTGTTCTCTTCCTGGAAGCAGCTTATATAATGACATCTTACTGCTCATTTTTTAAGACTTTCAGTGCTCAAGGTTTTTTATTTTATTTGTTTTCTTCAATGGTACTAGAAATTCCCTGAGGTGCTATTTTCTATTAATTGAAAGAGAAGCTAAAGACAGCTCCTTTCAGTGCCAGTTACCTAGGATTTATCAAGTATTTTACTTGTTTCTCAGGCAGACAGCCTTCTTCCACTGGATACATATCAGGGGACACTCAACCTTTTTCTCACACACTCCAGATTGCAGATCATCTCTGTAGTGGCAAAAAATAAGAACAGTGGAAAAAGGAGTTCCAACATATACACACACACACACCAAAAAAAAGCTGATACATAAGGTAAATGGCACTGATATACATGAAAAGTGACTTGAGGGTACATTTTTATTGACTTCTACAGGGCAGCTAACGTGCCACACTTTCCTTGGCTCCAAACCTATGTCATTAGAAAGGAACTCATGATTTACTAATTTTTGGGTGTGATTTTAGATTATTCAAATCCCTCAAATTTGGTTTAATAACTAGGATTGGGTCAGCTATGGTTCATCTATGTGGGTATGAGAACATAACGTGTGTTCTTATTTTTCTTGTATATATTTTTCCTGCTGATTTTTGAGAAACTAGTCCTTTAACCTTTTATTTGTCAGGCATGAAACCTCTCTTTATCTCCTATTTTTATTCATGAAGCTGAGTACTAACTTACAGAAATCAACGTTTTTCTGCCAACTTCCAAATGCATCCTAGCCTTCAGACTAATTTTCTCCTATCCAAACCTACTTTTACTTCAGAAGAATTTGAGTGGGCTTCACTGAACATATGTCTGTTAGATCTAGCTGAGACACAAGCCCTAGTAAACCAAGTTACTTAACCACCCAGCGAGTTTCTTGTGGTGTTGCCTGTGGCTGTGAGAAAGACTGAAAAGATCTGACTGCCCACAGTGCAAAACACTTTTTTCTAAAACAGGAAACTGAAAAACTTCCTAGCTTTCACATCTGCCTTTAACTTACCCTTCTGAGTACTAGGATGAGCAAGGAAGAAAGCCAAGTGTTAAGGGACTATTTCGTGCAACTTCTGTGGGAGTTTACACCACCAGTTGCAGAAATCTGTCAGCAATTGCTTAGTTACTAGACAAGCAGCTGAAGAGGATACCTGCTTTTTGACCTAGAGATTCCTTACATCTCTCTGATACATCTGAGGGAGACACTACTGGTACAGAAAAGGACCAGGAAACAGATCTTTAATAACATCTTCAAAGTGCAATGAGAAACAAGAGTCGTGAGTTGAACCCGAAGATCCCATAAGAGAAACTTGAAAAGAGGAGTAAGGGTTCACTCATTTCAGACCTAATTCCCTTCTCATTTCAGTCCATCTCTCAATAATTTGAGCACACCTGCAACTCTAAGCAATATAGCATGACACTGAGACCAGTTTAAGTGTTGGGCAAGTCACAGAATCAGGCTAAACAATGAGATACAGGATACAGATAGGCTCAGGTCTAATAGGAAGCCAGTCTGACAGGAATCCAGTAACTAATTAGATGTGCCTGTTCAGTGCAGTGCATGGCTGCAAGCTGTGGTGTGAGATGCTGTAACTGGAGCTGTCTGGAGATGGGAACTGGTGTCCTCAGTGCTAGTCACTGGAACAAGCACTGATTCTCAGACCTCTCTTCTCCTGCATGGTTCTGTGTCTGGTTTTGATAATACCCTAGGACACATGGGCCATGCACAGACTTATCCTGGAAGTGGTGCAGAAATGAAGCTAGCTGGGTCCCAATTTGTCAGGGCGAGGAGTTTTCAACCTTCCTTACAGTACAAAAAGCCATTTGCTGCCGAACGCTGGCAGTGTAGGACAGGGATACAAATCCAGGTCTACACAGAGACATGCAGACATAGGGCTGCTGGTTTTGTTCACACTCTGAAAGAAGGGACATATGAGCTAAAATAATGAGTAATTCCAACTAACATGCTGAGAATCCTTTCTGAAAATGGGGTAAGAAATATGCATCCTCAGTCTTGGGCATAGAGATGGAGATGTAGCAGACATAGCAAGCCAACACGTATAAGCATGGGCAAAAATTGTCCTTTCCTTCATCCAAAAGTGAGGCAGAAATTCTCTGCAGCAAGTATATTCTCTTCCAAAAACTTCAAATCCAAATCAAAGCAAAATGCTTTATGAAATTAAGTGAAGAGGCTTTGACATGCAGATAATATACAGGACCCACTGACTGTACTTTCATGTGATGTTTAACCAGCTATTTTAAATCCCATATATAGGACACATGGCTTATTCATCCATTTAAAAATAGTTAAACTGTGTTTGGGAAGCAGGATGCTGAGACTAGCTTGAACAGTACATGCTTGAAGCTAGGTTGTATGTCACCTCTCATTTTTAGTGCCTTGAAAGATTTTTGCAGTTAAAGAGATTTTTCTTCGTTATGTTTCTGTGGAATAACAATGACATCCAGTGGCTGGTTACTTTAGTAATATATATGTATCTTCTGCAGGTATGATAGGCAGTGGTAAAATTTCTGTGGGGTCTTCTCTTTGTGATAGTGAAGGGTTCTTTCTTGCCAAACTTGTCAGCAAGGGTTTTGGGGTGGGAACCTGAGGGATGAAGGAGGCTGGGTATGAAAAGTCACAGTGCTTTAATAAGGCCCCACAACAAGTAAGTCAATTCCACTTTACTGGTACCTTAATGCCAGTTCAGCTTCAGGGAAGAACAAGATATTGTAGTTTGTTCATTCTCAAAGTCTTCTAAAGAGACTGCTTTTTGTATTTCTTTCATATTAATTGAAACCCACAGTGGCCTAGGCAGCTGCTCTATCCTATGCTCCCTTCTCTTATTTACAAGTGTAAATCTAAAGTGTGCATGTTTTGATATCATCATATTTCACTTGGTTTTGATTTTTTAAAATACTTTTCTGCTGGCCCATCAGTGTTCTTTAGACTGCCCTGAGGCACCCTTAACTTATATATCAACAAAGTGTATTTCTTTTAGGTTTTTTCCTACTTAATAAGTTACCATGGCAACTACCATTCACATGGTACTTATTGCCATGGGATTTAGTTGCATTTCCTTTTAATAACAAGAGCTTTAAAACTGTTGCACATTGTGCAGTTTTCTTTTATTTTGTAGCACAAAATTATATACCTTTATATCTTTCTTGCAGTGGCTGTTTCATTTGTCTATCAAGATGCAGTTTGTCTTCTTCCTTTTAAATAAAGTCCTTGAAGAACCTCAACAGGGCAAAGATATGGGGTGGAAGATAATTTCTCAGAGGAAAATGTTTAGCTGTACAATGGATTAAAAAAATTGGATGTCTGAGGAGTGGGAACATATTTGAATATCAAACATGGGGACTTGGGAGTTGAAATAAGGTACGATTGCTCTACTCCCACCTGCTTCCTTTGACTTCCCTGGGGTAAAGCCATGACTCCAGTAAAGCAGAAGCTAAAATACCCCCTTTTTGTGATAGGCTGGATAGACTAGTTTTATGAGCAGTTCCAGAGTTTGAATATGGATGGAAACTGGAAAAGGGTAAATTAATTTGTAAGTGATCTCCAATACATTTTTTTGCCTACTATTTAGACAATGTAAAAAGAACAGCAGTCTATGCAGCCTAACAAAGCATTTTCATACAAGTACTAAGCTCAGATCTTTGGAGCAAAAATGCTTTTGTCTATCATTAATTCATTTCTTGTCTCTAATGGAGTTAGTATTGCTTGAGTACAGATTCTAAAAGAAAAAGAAAATCAACTTGGTATAGACTTATGACCAGAACCTTCAGCTCTTGCTCATTTAACAAACCTGAGTCTTACTGTAGTCAGGAGAGCTAATGATGGAGCTTTTTTCTTGAACAGGTCTAGCTGCTCAGTGAGATGCAGTTGCACAGAGATTACTGCTTCTTTTGTTACACAAATGAAATTCATTGCATGCAATATGACATGCAATAACCAGTAGCAGTGTAGCTTGCTGAAAATATTCACAGAAATCAAAGAAATTTTGTAGAGAGTAAAGAGGAGATATTAGCTAATCTAATGCACTTCTTGAGATGAACAAGGATACTTAAGGGTCATTGCTCACAGAAAATTTTACAACATCCTTGTACACCTCCCATAACAAGCATGCTAAAATCATTTTGCTCATCTCTGTGTAAGTATAATTTAATGCTCACACTAATATATCTGCAAATGAATCTCATTAAGCCATCATCCTCAACACTACTTTGTTTACCTGATGCTGGCTGTAACCAGCCCTTCTATCACACCTTAAGTCATCAAAGCTAATCCTTCCAGCCATTCCTCGAAAAAACCTACTGCTACAGTTTCCTTGTGGATTATCTCTACCCTCCTTAACATTTTCTTTCAAGGGTAGTGTCCAAAACTGGGCACAGGATTCCAGCTGTGGCCTCCCAGTGCTGAAGAGATTTGAGAAATCATCCACTCTGTCTTGTTTCTCACAGTCTGACTAATCCTTCTCCAAATTACATTTTCTTTCTCAGTTTCTATTAATTTTGTGATCTGCTCCAGCCATTCAATTTATTTTTCTTCAGTGCAGCATTTTGCATCAATCTTTACTAAATTAGCTTATGCATTTCAAATAATTTCTTCAATTTATCAACATGATCTTTCACTCTAGTTACATCCTCTAAGTACTCTTATTTTGGTGTTTTCTTCAGTGAGTATTTCCTGAGTGTAATTTGCAAGGATTCCTTGCAGTGCTAGAGACAGGGTAGATGCAGTGATGATAACATTTTGACTGAAGCTTTTCCAACCAGCTGAGGACCCACGTGCCAGTAATTTCAGTGAGACAGCATTTCCCTGATGTGTCAAGGTGTATCACAGGAGATTCTTCTGTCAGAGCACACTGACTTGATTAAATCAAACTTGTGTCAGCTTTCTTGGAACCTTTGGTAGGAAGTAAGCAGCAGACACTCAGAATCGACTCAGTCACTGCTGGGAGTTCCAATTCTCAGTGTCTTTTTTTTTCTGTTTAGCTGTCAACCAAGGAAACGTTGAAACCTAGAGTGATGGGTTGAATTTTTGAAAAAAGAAATTAAAAGCAAAAAAGTTTTCAAATAAATGGAAATTATTTTATGTCTTTTTATAAGAGAGGTAATGTAAGTCTGTTTTCATTCCAAGCATGACTGAAATGTTGAATTTCTCTGAGGTGAGAATTACAGGTCTTCATCACTTTATTAATCAGTATTAAAAGAGAAAAAAGGCTACTAAAATTTTGGTTTTGTGAAATCTGCTAGTCCAGTGAAGGAACAAGTGCCCTCATCAAAAGGAAATATCCCTGAGATTCTCCATTATATCTCAATCTTTCACATAATTTCTTGCTTGTAGATATTTGAACCATTCTCTTTTCTTTTTGAAATAATATGTTTATTATCTTCCTTCTCTGTTGCCTCATGCACCCCTGTTATATTTGGCACTGACCTCTGAAGGTGGAAGGTAGGAATAGTAGTTTAAGAGATGCCACAGTATGACAGAAATGCCAGTGATGTACCTCATAGGTGAGGTGTGTTTGGAGGGGAGTTACAGTAGACATGCAGTTTTGCACAGGTCTAAAGGATGTCTTTGCTATTTTATGTATCAGACAATGGAGGGTGAATCTGGGGCTCGGAGCAATCATTTGAGTAGAAATTTGGGAAGCTCCAAAATGAAAAGGAGGGTAGAAAATTGGTGAAAATATGACCAGGGCTTCATTTGAGTAGGAAGAACTGAGAAAATATTGTTCATGTTTCTAGTAGTGAGACCACAATTAAGTACCCTTACTGCAACCTGCTTTGAGATAGATGGATACCAAATACCAGGAATGTGGGTCCTACTTTTAAAGGAATAAGCTGTGGTGCCAATTCCACTCTGGCACTGGAGATGAAGTGTTGGATGAAACTGTCAGACCAGGAGAAATTTTTTTGCCTAGATTTTTTTTTTTTTTGCCAGTGCTTAACCATATTTCAGGTATGCTTTTTTTACCTCTGTTTATTTTTTAAAAAATCTGAAAACTGTTCAATTTCTATGACGAAAGGTCTTTACATAGAGCTTTAAAAACTTTGTCAATGGTTTTGTTTTTACATCAAGATTAATTTTGGCTGTCAGAACCAAATGTTTGTATGGAATACTTCTACAGTCATTTAGAGCTATTTGGAACCACCGAAATTTGAAAAATTGAAAGACATTAACTAAAGATTAAATATAACCAGAAATGAAAGTATTTCTCAGGAATAAAAATTATTATCTTATTTAAGCAGAATAAAAATATCTTTCTTTTTCTCCTGAAATGAAAAAGGATCTGCAGTTGTTTTCCATATTCAATTGCACAAGTGAAAACACAGAATGAGTTTATTGACCATTGAATGAAATATCCTTGATGCCATCACCAAGTGCAAGAGTCCTGTTAGATTAAGGAAGCCCCCAAGGCCCTTCAGGTGGTGTTTGGAGGACCATCATTGTACCATTGCCTGAGCCAGGCTCTCCCAGTTACTTGTCCCCATCCATGAGGTTTGAGGGTCACACCACCTTTCATGTTTCCAGCAAGGCTGTTTCTGGGAAGGGGAACATTTGGGACATTCTCTCCTTTGGCTTTTGATGCTTTGTTTGCTGCAGTGGGACATTACTGGACTGTGCAGTGCACAGAGAGGAAGGAGCAATGTGTTGTCTCTGCGTGAGATTCTGTCATAATTTGCTGTGCTTTGTTTTATGTTTATGACTTTCTTATGTACTGGAGTAAACAATGTTTGATACAGAAGTTTCAGTGATGATTTCAACATTCGTTTACTATTACAAATTTGGTCCCATGCTCTTGTTCTCACTATCTTCCTACTTCCCATGACTTTCATAATCCCATAACATGGTTACCATAGCAATTGTTCCTGCTTCTTTCAGCTTTCCCAGCTGCATTTGAGAGCATTTATTTTACAGAATGTATTCTAGTTCTCTTTAACTCTCTGGAGAGACAGCAAATAAGTTAAAATCTTGATGATTAATTTACTTTCTGATATTTTATACAAATTATCACAATGATCTCTGAGATGTGTATATACATAATACAAACACACTCACACATGATAGCATGGAAAAGGCAACTTAAATGTAGAGACTTGGAACCTCCTATAGATGTCACCATACTCCATGCATTTAATTGAGAAAAAACTACAACTTGCTGTAAAATGTGAAAGTAGTTTTTCTGACAGTCGTGATAACTAGTATGTCTTCCAGAACAGACTGTCTTGCTGATACCAAGATTTCACCCTTGAGCAAACTGATCCTCATCATGAATGAGGGAACCAGAAGTAGGTATCTAGTAGTAGGTCATTGATAGTATCGAAAGAACCTAAAAATTATTAATAGAAATGATAATTTTTAGATTTACTTTGGTAGTTTGTGGCCTCGCTTTTATAGACCAAAACTCCTGAGAATTTCAGTAGCTTTTTTTGCTTGGCCTGAGGAACACAGAATTGAATCCTAGATTAATAATTTGCATTATTCCTTTGACGTCCAGTCTAAAATCCTGAAAAAAACAAGCTGTTCATTAGAGGCAAAAGGTGTAACTTTGGTAAGTAGCATCTTTCATCTTGGAAAAAATGCATTTTAGGAGAATTATTTTTTTTACTTAGTTCCACAAAAGTATTTCAGCATAAATAAGAAGATATTAAGCTGACACTCTGGGTTGGTTTTTTTTGTTTGTTTGTTTGTTTTGGTTTTTTTTCTCCCCATTTGTTATTTTTTTAAGCACATAGGAAGGGTTGAACAGTAACAATTAAAGCCCAGGATTTTCAAAACAGGTCCACACTGATGTTGCTAATCAATCTAAGTTGTATTTTAGAGACTTTTATTTTGCTATTAGAAATAATGATTCTCCATCTCTGTTCAACACAAAGAATTGGTTTTTGCTTGTCTAGTCTATCATCAGTTAAATGCTATTGGTTCCACACTCCTGCTGCATCAAAAGCATGCTTCTGAATCATCTATTTTAGCTGCAACAGTCCTTTTTTCTTATTTTGATCTGTTTCTAATCCAGGTTGTTTTTTCTATGTAAAAACCATGAGATCTAAACCATCTATTATATAATAATGAACAGTTTAAGAAGTTACAGTATAGAAAATTTCCAAAACACGGTATTGTCTCCTCTTCAGGCTCTTTGTAGGAACCATTACAGCCAAGAGTAACTTTTCCATTTGGTTGTGGAACACCTGAATCCCTTTCCAGAATGGAACAGGCTACACTGCACCAAACTTTCTTGGAAGCCAAGACAGTCATAACAGACTTCCTTTTGTTTCAATGTCCACACACCAGCTTTAATTTGCAAAACTCACACCAAAGCTGAGACATGAATACAGGTTAGGTAATTCCTAAGGAAAAAAGAGCACTGAGGCTTAAGAAAAGGCTTTTCTGTGACTTGTTTTGGATATGAAAATCCAGAACAGTGTGTATTAACTAGGGTCTTGTAGTACAAACATGCTTTTTTAGTTTGACCATTTAAATTTGAGCCTTAGTATTTTGAATGCTTAAAGGATGAAAAAAGGAGGTCAGTGGTATCACAGTACAAGAGAGCATTGTTATTTGTTGTGTGAATATTTTTATTAATATTTCTGTCACCTATTGCAAGGTGATCACAATTAAGGATTCAAAGATTTTGTGTTTGCTTCTGTAGCAGCTGAAAATGGCCACGATCCGCTGTGATGTTGTGGGCATAGCTGCCAAACTGATTTTTCATCTCCTTTGCAAAAAAGGCCATTTTCCCCATGAGCTGCTAATGTGCTGCAGTTGCATATGGCCATAACCTTTCCCTGGACCCCAGCCCTGTGCAGCAGGTTGCAGAGGCCCAGAGTGGCCAGGTGACATACAGTGCCATCTGCACTGCTATACTGGTCATCTGGCCAGAGCTCTGACCTTTCTGAACATGATACAGCGAAATCCAACTCCTGAAAGCAGCTCGGAGGCAAAATCTGTTCTTCACCGTCAGTTGCACTACTCAGTCACTTAATTGTCCACTGCAACTGATAAAGTAACCATTAGACTCAGGTCATGAACTACAGTTTATCATTCACATGCAATAATACACCCTGGCTAAATCATAGCAACACAGGCTTACTCAATAAAAGAGATTTAAAGTACCTGGAGCTTAGTCCTGAGCCACAAAGCAACAGCTGAAAATAGATTGTTTTGTGCAGGGAGAAGCTGCTGTGATCGATGCATTCTATGGTTTGCACTGCGTGCCAGATAAAGACTGATACCACTAAACAAAACTGTAAAAAATGTTTTGGATGGACAGTAAGGCCTGATTTTTCTTGCAGTCTCACTGCTGTCACTCAGGGTGGCTCTGTGGTGATGCTGAGTGCGTGGGCAGAGGGGTGATGGTGAGAGCAGCCTGAGAACGGGACTTTGGAGAAGGGACGCGCTGCTGCCAAAATACATTTTCCTGTTTAGTTGTGAATGGGAAATGAAGTTATTCTAGGATCAACTTCTGACCTCTGGTTTGAGCTGGTATTACAGAAATGCAAGCTTCTATCACTCTGTGAGTTGTACAAATCCCTTGTCATTTTGAAAAGCCTTTCATCTGAAGATCATAGTTAGCTTCATAAACATTAATTAAGACTTGGGTTGAGGCTACTGTCCTCATCATATAGACAGTCAGTTTGAATTTAATAGAAGTACAAAACACCTGAATTCCTCCTATGTCTATTCTTTGTCCCTCTGCTCTCCTACCTTTTTTCTTCCAGCCCTAACCTGCCTGGCCTTCCTGGCACAGGAGCCCCATCATCCTTCAGGGCCACAGGGCTGAGAAAGCCAAGAGCCAAATGCAGTTCTCAGGCAGCCTGGCACCTTACAAAGGGCCCAGTAGCAGCTATTTATCTACAGTGGGGAGGATCCTCTCCCTGTTAATCAGAGCTTTCCAACCATTTCTGTGAGAACAAGGTCTCATCCACAGCTTCTGGGAGATCAAGGTGTACAAGGTGTCTCTGACATAGCTTTAAAAGATAGAAGATGTATTTTATTACTACAGTGAGTGTCCCACAGTCCATGGAGAGCCACAACAGTGTTAATTTTTCCCAAAATTCAGTCTTGTATTTAGTAGCACTGGGGTTGCTCCTTCTTTGCAGACTTTCAGAGAAAAGGAATTATATTCATAGGATGTATCATCGCTTCCTCTGTAAATTCTTTCTCTGTAAAAGTGTTAGAAGCTTGCCATGAAATAAAGAATTTCAGTTAAAATAAAGAAGAATATAAAAATATAGGTAAAGAGGGATTATTTACTTCAATTGAAATTCTTCAGAATTACCTCATGAAAAGAGGTTAAATGAATAAATTTCTGTCAAGTGACAGAAAAATTGCAATAGCGGGAAAAGAAAACACTATTTCTAGGGAATTAAAAAAACCCCTCTCATTACGTAAGAGTAACTAAGCTTCAAAAAATTGAGCTCTGAAGGTGGCTTATTTCTCATTTCCTGCTCTCCAAGGGAGAGACTTCCCATCTCTGGCATCTGCTGTGTTGAGCAATAGAAACCTTTATAAATAAATGTCTTAAATGTAAGTTCTTTGTTTGGGAAGTCTTCCCCTGTACGATGCTTTTGGCAAATTCTTCTGTGTGTGTTTGTACCCATACACACATGGTTGCCCAGAGAATGAAAAGCATGTTAAGCCTTTAAAGGAATCAGTTACATATGACTGATAATTCTCACAATTTGGAACCTTCATTAATTGACCCATTATTAAAAATAAAAAAAATATTTCTTCTATTTTAGTCTTCTATCACTGATCTTGTATCTCTTTTGAAAAATGTATTTCTAAGAGTTATTGTTGTACTACTACCAGTATCTAAGAAAAGCCAAAGTGAGTTTTGGCACCCTCTGAGCTCCCTGAACAGAAGTTTTATGTTGTGATCCCCTTCTGTAAAGGCTGTGCTGTGTAAAGACAACAGATGACAGAAACCCACAAGCCTACAATTAATTTAATGAATTGTTGCTTTGCAACACTGGACACTGATTGGAAATGTATTGTAAACCTCCTGTAAGCATTCTTCACATGAATATATGGCAACATCAGATTTTTATTTGTAAATTATTTCCAGATTTTTTTTCTGAACATTTCTGTTGTCTCATTGTTCTGTTAATCTAATCTATTAATCATATTACTCTATATGATCACAGAGAATTTAAGATTTTTTTCATAGGTCATTATGAAGGGGATCGTTTGATCTCCCACAGCAAACTGCTTTTTTTTAAGGAAAAAAAACCAAACCGAAACCCAAAAAAACCACACAGACAAATCTTAAAAAACAATCTCAGACATGGTTAACTTGTTAACTTTCTTAAAAGTGAGCATGCCTTCCAAATTACTGATAATTTCATTCTCTTCTAAATCACAGATTATTTCTTTTATATGTGGAATTGAGCAAGATGGAACAAGTTTCTTTGTGAAGTGTCAGGAGACCATGCTATTAAGTTTCTCCCCCATGATCACCAAATATTTTGAATTTTACTTTGCTCTACATGGAATTCTACTAAATGCAGCAAGAAATAAACCTGGGAATAAAGTACAGGTACTTTTACATTTTTAAGACAGCAGATGAGAAGATGGAGGTGATTGAGATGGGGCTAAGGAGCAAAGTAGATTCAGCAGAGAGACCTTGCCAAATATAGAGCAGGCAGAAATTTTAATTTGTATTTTTCCTCACATCAAAGCAGTAACAAAGCTTAAAATGTTTTGTTTTTCTACAAAATCAGGTAAATGGATTCGTTCCTCTACATCTTTTTATCAGTGCTTGAGGAACAACATGTGATTGTTTGTATTTCATCTGTGTGCTCTAAAAAGTATGGCCTCATGTCTACATATTCATCAGTACAGCACAAATAATGCAGGAACTTCATCTTCTCTACGTGAGATGTAGTTAGAAAACAAGACAATGTGCTAGAACAAATAGCCAAGTCTGTGTCCCCAGATTCGTGCAAGAGTGATTTATTTGTAGTCTTTCTGCACATAATTCTTTAAAAACTTAACTACTTAAACTTTTGACCGTAGGCATTTTATTCACTGTATAGAAGCCTGTATCAACCAAGAAGACTATTTTTTTGTTCAACAGCCTCTCTGGAAGTTGCTCAATTTTGTTTCTGTGTCAGGCATCTCTGGGTAAAATCATTACCCTTCATTGTGTAAATTAAGCTGTGATTCACACAGACAGAGCCTCCAACATGATGGGGCTGTGCCCAGGCTGGGTAATTCATGGAGAGGGTTAAAAAATCAGAATCAAATGCTGGCTGTGAGTTAAAGAGAATAGGGGATAAGAGCTTAGGCTTAACCTATAGGGGGACCTAAGGAATAAAGCAAACCAGAGTCCAGTGTGGGGAAGAAAGGAAAAAAAAGCAAAAAGGCTAAAAGAGATCAGGCCTAATGAGCCTTTCGAGGAAAATGGGAGACTGGAGCCTCAGAACGAAACAGTGGCCCAGCAAAGCAAGGATAAAATGGATCAGCCACAATGTCACCAAATTGATCCAGAGTTCAAAAACCATCAAATCAACGTATACAATAAAATAAATTAAAAAAGAAGTTCAAACAGTGTCAGGTTCCTTAAAGCTCACTTGCTGACATCAAACATAATAAGAAAAAGACCTGTTTGTAACATAATGTGACTCTTTTCTAAACAGAGCCTTTGAAATGTATGTAGTGGTCTGTCATTTTTGTTGTACAGTTCTTGCATCATATATTTATATGTCTGGCAGAATTTTTATATGATATGAAAAAGAGAAATAATCATGGAAGAATTAGAGAGATGTATTTAGACTACAGGGATTTTATCCTGCTGTGTTAAGGTGCCATGCTACCATCTAGACTGATGGCTTGAAAAATGAACCAGAGAGGGGAGCAGAGGGAAATTCTGGAGTGCAAATTAAACCAAATAAATTCTGTATATAAAAACACAGTAAATAGCTATAACAAATGCACTCTAAAGGAGCAGAAGGTATTAATTCCTATCAAGAGCATTTCTAATGTACCTATTACTCTAATGTGTAAGTGACAAACAAGACAAAGAAAAGACCCTGTGTGTCAAAGCCTATATATCTCTTCATGACGTAAAGAGGTGGTGCTACCCATATTTAGCAGGTTTTATTTAGCCACCTACGCACCTCTGACTTGGTAGACTTATTTTTGATAAGTGGTGCTTAAAAGTGTTGGTATGAAGCATAAGTAGCTAATGCAAATATGTTACCGACCCCTACCAGAGCCAGCAATTATGTAAATTTTCAAAGCCTTCATCTTTTATAATTAGATGTGGCTGGCTTAGAGTGAAGGACTTCCATTGCTGGCCAGCTCAGTCCATATTCCAGTATTTCACCAGAAATTATACATTTGAAATCAGAGGAATGTTCTATTCTTTACTGTGATTTAAGATATAGCTTGGAATAGTTGAAAGACCTTTAGTAATTAATTTCTTGTTTGCTATGCTTGAAAGATGAATAAAAGCATGGAAACACTTGGTGAATAATATCTTGTAACTGATTATAATTAAATGTACTTTCATTTTCTTCTAAGTGTATGAAATGCTAATTACTTTTCACAAAGTCCACAATGCAAGTTTTCTTAACTTAGTTAAAGGAGAAAAGAACAGGTTTATGTGCAAGGCTAGAAACATCTCTATATGTAAATCCTGGTGATATTCCTCATTGGGACGATGCTTTCCCTATAGATCAGTTATTGTTGGACAGCTTCAGGGGCTGATCCAAAGTACACTGAGGCAAACAGAGAGGTTTTGGTGATTTCAGTTTGGTTTGAATCAGGCCCTAAAGGGGCTACAGTGTATATCACCTCATACAAATTTCATGGCCTTAAATGTGATGGGTTTTTCTCAGAACTTTGTATCTAGGAGTAGTGTTAAGATACTCGTGTCCTTGTGTACCTGTCTTTGCATATTTCTGATTTGCTGTGAGAAGCAGAGGCTCAGGTGGATCTGATGTTGTCTCTTGGTGACATTAAGGTAGAAATTAAGTGTTGGTGCCAGCTCCAGTGTACAAATACTGTGTGTGGCTGAATGGCACTTATCAGTTGCCAAACTATTTGCAGCAATGTAGTGTTGGAGTTCTCAGAGCCCTCTGGATAAACTCAAACTTGGGGCAGAGTGGCAGCACCTCACTGCAGTGCTGCATGCCTCGACTTGGAGCTGCCCCAGGGCTGCCCTAGGCCTCTCTTCTCTCCTGCTCACCCACAGGGTTAGGATCTATTTTATGAGACCAGAGCAATTCCCCTGAGTTAGTCACTCAAATGGCAGGAACAGAAGGGGGAGAAAATCCTCTCTGATACTTCCACTGCTTTACTCTTTCATCTAGTCATTATTGCCTCTGCAGAGTGTGAAATCCTGCCATTCAGGCTCAGTCGTGATTTATGCCCATTTTGTAGTGGTTTAAATAACTCCTGCAGGTGCAAGACAGTGAAGAATCAGGCCACTGGGATGCACTAGGCACAAGGGTGTACTTACTGCCTTCTGCAGCAGTGGGATTGTGGAGAACACCATAATGACTCTTTACATTCAATCCCAGCTGCACTTAAGTGTGTACGTGTACAAGACAGCTTCAGAAGGGTATAGCAAAGAGCCTGGAAAGACAAAGAATAATTCAGAAAACTTCTCTAGATTAATATGCTAAAACTTGCTAGGTATACCCTCCCATAAAGAAAGTGCTTATTAGAAAACCTCAGTGAAATGCAGGGTGGATGTGGTGTAAAGTTGTTCACCTCAGACACTGCAGCTGAGGTGAATGGGTACATGCTTACAGTCCCAGCAAAGTAGGCAGGTGTGAGCACATCTTTTCTTCCAGCATTAGGGGAGAAGTCAATATATTAAATCCTGGGGTTGGTGCAGAGGCAGTTAGGATCTGAATAATTTTTGTTATATTCGTAGGCAGCAGGTTTATTTTCACTGTATGATTTGTTACTGATTTTCCTATATCAAAGACACCTGAACAGGTACAATCTGGTTTGTACTAAGCTCACTTCAGGTGAGGTAGTTTAGGGACTCATTTATTCCATTGATGCGTGTATTGCACTTGTCCTTTCAATAAAGGGAGGACTTTAGTTTCTTGCACCATCAATGTAAGACCATGGACAGCAAATGTGATTAAAAATAAAGCAATGTAACAAAATTAGAGGCGAACCACAGCTATGTGTTCAAAAAAGGAAAAAATAGGATTAATGACTGATCCTGAGAGAGGTGAAGCATGCTTGCAGGGAGTAGAAGTAGCAAAAGTTACAGATGGTACTATATACTGCGAATGAACATCAAAAGCCTTGGAGGCTGGATTCAGAAGCTTATCGGAAGTTACCTTGGCCTATTTGATTGAGAATTCATGCTGATAATTTCCAAAAATTGGATTTCCTTGTGAGATCTTTAGTGGTTTCTTGTGTGGGTCAGATTAAAGGACAAGAAGAACAGCTCTGCTGGCACTAGTGTTTTTGCTTGATAGCCTAGTTAAAACTACGAGGTACACAGATATTAGAAACACATAGACATAAAATACTCAAAGCCAGATTTTTCATGCTTTAGAACAGTGCTGCATACAGTATAATCACTTCAAGTACACAAAGAAAATTCAGATACACTCTTTTTTCATTTAACTGGTTCCTAACTGGGTCAGGCAGAGGCCCATTTTCATGGAAAGCTCCATGCCTCAAAAAGCATGTGGCCAAAGTTAGGTGTCTAAATTCATAAAACCTAAATAAGTGTTGGTATTTTTATATATGTATGTTGGGAGGATATTTTAGCATCAAGGCACTCAGAAATCTCCCAGGAAACACTCAGCACCTTTGCAAGCAAGCAAATTAAATAACTGGTTTTTAAATACATCAAATTTCAAGTGATTAGCAGGTGTGTGGCATTGATTTTTTTTTTTCTGCTGTGCATTTTTGTTACAGAAAGGATACATATTTCTCAGTTGTCACCTGTATTATATAGTAGTGGGTTCTCAAACCTTGTCCTCTGAACAGCCTCAAAGGACAATGATAAGAATTCAACTGGTCACTGACTGACACATTGAAAGGAATTCTACAAATCCGGGCTTGTCACTTGAGTCAACATCACTTTGGTGATGCTACCAGAGTAATTTAGGGAAAAAAGAATATTCATTTTGCTTATCATTTAATTTAAAATTGAAAAAAGCCAATCTTTTGGGAACCTTGAGCTCAGTGATGGCTCTTGCAGGACAGTGGCAGCAGAGATACACCCTGCAGCAGCCAGTCAGTATTTACACTGGAAGGCATGGAGATATTTTGGGGTCAGAGAGATGGAGATGCGGCTGCAGCGGAGGCAGAGCTGTGCCACCAGCCTCTCGCTGCTGGGGATGGATCTGGTCTCGACACAAGATGGCACCAGGGACCAGCCTCTCAGGGAAGCCTACCAAGCCTTTTGCCTCACGGCCTGCAGCGAGCACAGGTGTTACAAATCTGTTCTTTTCTTCGAGTTACCAAAAATAGTTAGTGAAACCTGTTTTCAGATGAACAAAATTTGTGTCTCAGCGATGTTGTCGGCTCTGGTTGTGCTTGTGAGCACACTCTGCTGAGAAGGGCTCCTTGTTTTGCACGTCAACACTGGCTCCTCTCCTAAAGAAGTGCTCTCAGAGGAAGTCCTGCATCTTACAGCCTCTTTAAACACCAATGTGAGAGCCTTTCTTTTTGCTCTAAACCACAAATCCTTAAGATATCTTTTTTTAATCTTACAGACTTCCTAGCAAAACAGCAACATTATTTAGCTTTCTGTACCTAAAATAGAGGCTACGATGTCTGATTTCCAGTGCAGAGGCTGGGAGTGTATTTTGCTTAAATATGTACTGTAATGATTGTAATACTGACAAATGTGAGAGTACACAACAGTGTATAAGACCTCACTGTAAAAATAATTTCTGTTACTGCCTTTTAGAAATTAACTTAACTCAAAATGGAAATTTGGATGTTCTAGCATGAAGAGCACACGCATTTCTTTAGAAGCTTTGCTCATAATCACTGCTCTGTGGAAAAAAATCATGCACTGGGAAAAAAAAATGGACAAGGTTCAACTGCTTAGCTGTTAAAATTCACTTCAGAAAGGGTATTAAAAATCCATAGTTTCCCTAACTAATTTCTTCTATGTGAATAACTGTTGGAAACGCTGATGACGGAATGTAAACAAGAAGGATCACAGTTTAAAAATGATCCCTTCATTAGTCCTTGGCCTGCAGTGCAGGTGTGTTTGGGATCCCCACTCAGCTGTCTGGCAGTGTAACCTTGCTGCGGGGCTGTGCGCTCCACAGCAATCACACAATTAAGTAGCAATGACTGGCAACACCATTGCTCAATTAGTCTCATAAAGTACGTCGAGCTAGAAGATATTTCACAAACAGATCTTTCAGAGATACTTGCCTTGGCAAATTCACTTGAAGGCAAGGCAGCATAAGGAGTACTTTTAACTGAAACACATTACGCCATAGCATCCAATTTTGTTTTTCTGGTGGCTAAAAGCAATGGGTCAAAATCTGTGAGCTACACTGATAAAGACCATAGAAGTCGGTACATTTGGACAGCTAAGACTGAGAGAAGCACTGAGCCCTGTCTCACAGTCAGTGTTTATAATAATCTGCAGACGCGGACCATGCAAGAAGGACTATCACCCTACTAGCAGCTTGTCATGGATTGTCATTTGAAATGATAACATAATTGTGCGCATGTACCATCATGAGGTGGCCTGAAGCCAGAGCCTGAAGCAGCCAGATGAGCTGTTAAAGGGAGGTGATGTCTTCCAAGTCTGAGCAGGTGGAAACAAGATACACATCTCACTCTCCCTAGCCCATAAACAAGCTACTGCTTTTCTAGGTGCCCTTTAGGGGTCAACACTTGGGATGAAAAAAGACTTGGCTGTTCTGTCCTGAGTGTCAGACTGCTGGGGATTACAGGTTGCCATGATCTGAGCAACCACATGGCAAATTCGCAAGGCATTCGTGCAGCTCTACTGGTAGACCAAAGATGTCCTGTGGCAGCAAAACAGAGCTGGGTTGGTGCAGTGACCCTTTGTTGGCACCAGGTTCCTCTCTGTCCTGGTGTGCTGCCTCTCTGCAGCTCTTTATTTCAATATCTTTGATACCCTTTCCATTTATGCTCAAAATCTGGAGAGGTTGCAAGAGCAGATTGGGAACCTAGCATATCTTTATTTTTTTTAGGTAAAATGAGAAATGATTGCCCCAGTCTTCTGAGAAGGTATAGGAAGTGCATTTAGGACACTGTTTTCTGGGAAACAACAGGAATCGTTGCCCAACTCTGTCATTCACCGTCCTACTAAGACATTACAGCTTTGCCATAACACCATGGCAGACTCAAACTCGTGCTCTCCTGCCACCTGCTGACTATTGTCTTTCACCCCCTCTGTCCTTGCTCCTGTTACCACTGTGTGTGTGTCCCGAGGGCTGAAAGTGGATTTCTTTCTGTGAATGCCTCCTCTAACCTGTGTTGGAAACAACACGAGCTCTCTGCGCAGTGGTCTGTGGCTCAAGGACTACCTGGGCAAGTTCTGAGCCATGCCTGTCCTTGGCTGTGCTTTTGGCTATATTTTTAGGTAAGCTGCTCAAGATGGGTGTTGTGCACTGAAGCTGTGTGAGACCTTGCTGCATTTTGGACTTTGTAGTTCTAGGGAAGAGCTGATCAGAACTAGTTGCTCCATTTTAAGAGAAACGGGATTTTTGAGAGTCATGGTGAGTACACAGAGACAGCTAGTTGGAAGGCTGCAGTTGAGAAAAGGCTGTGCCAGAATATATGGAAAAAAGACAAAAGGAAAACTTATCACAGAAAAAGAAAAAGCAGAAGCTATTAATTAGCAGTTGAGAGGACACATTCAAGAAGAAAAAAACCAGTGTTTATTATAGCCAGTGAGAGGGAAAATCTAATCAGGATGGATTACTTGATGAGAGAACTTCAGATAAATACGGCATTTGGGAAAACTAATTAGATAATAAATTAAGAGATTGTATAATAGCAAATCAGGGCAAATATCCCTGTCGTCAGAATTACTGACAAATACTATCCTAAAAGAGGTTTTAAATCTTTCCTCAGCATACACATTTTCTAGCACATAGTTTCTAAATATACAGTCATACGACATCTATTTCTCTAATGTCCATAAATTATGCCTTCATACATATAGACCCTTTGGTAATCTAACAGGACTGAGTTTAATGTGCAGTGGAGCCTGAACTCCCATTTGCTAACTTTAGTGAGACCAGCATTTCAGCTATAATATGTTGTTAACCTGCTTTTATGCATATAGTGTAAAGAAACTTCCTATACTTGGGAAAAGAGAGGTGTCATAACCAGTTCATAACTGGTTCATTGAATCCACCTAAACCTTCCTCATTCACTCCTCAACTGTTTTGCATGTTCTGTGCTCTGTACAGGACAAATATAAAATCTGCACTTATATGAAGGAGAAGAATACCTAAGTAGAAACCACTTAAAGTATGAGCCAGCTCTATTCAAAATGCATTTACATTGATCTTGTGTGTTCACCAAATGACAGAAAAGTGGGGTCCAAAGCATGTCATTTACCCATTTTCTTACTTTTACCAGTCTGACCTAATGCTCTTTTCAGAAACAAAGCAGTTGAATTTAATTTCTGGTAATCAAACTTTTCTGGACTCATTGAATGGTGGTTCATATACCAGTCATTGCTTGCCCATTAGGTATGCCAGTCTTTATCAATGTTATCTCATGCCTTTGGGTAGGACCTAAAAATGGCCTGTGCCATATTAGTAGTACTATACACTTAAATACATACTATACACTTAAATAAATACTATACACCCCAGATCCACAATGAATTAAATACCTACAGGAGTCAGTGTTATATGTCAAGTCATAAGTCAATGCCAAGTTCATCTGTGTTTTTGTCCTGAGTGGCATTTAAATCTATTCACAAACACAAGGCAGGCTGCATAACTCAGCCATGCTGGGGGATCTACAGGGTGGCTGAGTCAGTAGCCAAATAAGGGACTGGGGGGGTATGTTGTGTATGTTTTTACACGATCTATTGAGCCTTGAGAGCTTGATTAATCACTTTGACTTATAAACTGGAGACAAGAGAAAGTCACATGAGTTAGAGATAAATGCCGCTACACCCCCAAGACACCATGCAGCAACCCTGTCTAGCTGAGAAAATGTCCCAAAGGAGGTCAGAGTCCCTTGAAAAGCCCTTAGGAATGTCTAAAAATATAATGCCTAAGAACACTCTTTTCTCACTAAGAAAATAGAGAATGACTTTTAGGTACAAGTACTCTTGTAGCCAGTAGAAACCTGCAGCCCTTTTTCTGTGAGAGGTGTGTTTCTATCATTACAGCTGTGAGGAGGTACATCTGACTGCAGTAGGACTTATTCATAGCCCATCCATTTACATTTTTTCTTTTCACCTTCAACTTTGCTCCCCTTGTTTCCTGACCACAGCATTTGATCAGAGATTTATAGATAAATTAACACCTCTGACAGCCATTCCCCTGCCAGCCTTGCTGTCATTAAGTGGCGGCTACTTGTCAAGAGTTCAGGAACAGAGACAACAGTGTGGTGGGACAGAGGGAAAAATAAAGTCAGTTCAGTGTTACCCTGCTAAAGCTGACTGTCTGAGGTTCTAATGTGGTAGGGAGTGGAAAACAGTGCATGGTGCTGGTCTTAGAGAAATCATTACATCGAAGGTTTGTCCAAAGAGGTGCTCATAGTTCATTTGAGCTTCCCCTTTGCCTGGCCTCTCTGTGTGAAGAAGTCCAGGTGAGACCCAGAGGTGAAACAAACCCACACAAGACAGTGGAATGCTGGATCCTGTCAGAATATGGATGTTCCTTACAATATCTGCTCAGTACTTAGTCCAGATTCAGAAATCAATTATCTCAAAATTACCTCCTTCTTTTGTTGTTTACTCTGTTTGGTTGCAGTTTGTTACTTTAACCAGCCAGCATGTATTAACCAACCTGTTTTATGCATACCAAATATGACCTAGGTCCTTCTAGGTTCAGACAGAAAGACCTAAAATATTTTTAATCTTCACTTAACTCAGAGGGAAGCTTGAGCTCGGCTCCTACCGTCTCCTCCTTCCACCACACCATAACAATGCCTGAAAAGTTTGAGTTATTTCATGGAAGTTAGAAATGTGAATGTGTTACGAGTCAGCTTTGAATATGGCCTCGATTCCAAAAGGTGTTATCATCAAATCAAAATTATTCACACATGTCAAGTTAACATTTTATTTTTATTCCTTACTCAATTTTTGGCAAGCTTACAGGAGCTGTCAGTGTTTCAGTATTTTGAGAAGAATATTTTAATAAAACAGTGATGTGCTGAAAGGGGTTCACAAGAACTCACTAGAGGCCCTTGTTAAAATTCTGCCACCCTTCAAAAAATTATTCCCTTGCCTCTCAAGGAGTTCACCCCCTCTCTGGATACTGCTAAATCATTTCTGCCAGGGATGAGTTTCATCCCTTGGGGCTCATAAAGATACTTCTGAAGAGCAAATTGTTTGCCTTTGAAATAGACCAGATTGCATGAAATAGCAGACACTTTAAAAATAAATTCCTGGGGTAGCAACACTTCCCCGCTCCCCCCGCCCAAGCATCCGATCCGATCTCCACCACCCGTACCTCTCATTGTGTTATACTATCAAGTACTCAATCTATTTCTCAGGAACAAAGTATAAACAGTTCCAGCAAGTGCACTTAATATAAGTTTTTTTTGCCAAGTGGCATTGCCTCCCTGCTAGGCTGTGGTTATAGGAAAGCATTTATACTTAAAGGTAAAAAACCAAAAAAGCCAGGTTCTCCCTGTGAGCATACAGGGCTTGAGTTTATTTCAGCTTAAAAGAGGAAATTTTTGTAGGACTCTTTCCAAAAGTGTTTTAGCATATGACTCTAATAAAATAAAAGACCTATTAGGTGCTGTTTAAAAAATGCGGTACTTAAAAATGGGAATTCTGGTAATCCTGCTAAGATGGGTTAATTCTTTATTTCTACTGCTTAATTTGATGTGATTGAATGTTTAAATTATGACTGTTTAGACCTAGATGAGTTTGCCCTGGAAGAACTGGCGTGCTGGATTCACCAGAGCTTCTTTTTTAAAATGCTGAATGGAGAGAAAATATCTGAGTAGAAATCCTCTTTCTACTGAATGCACTCTTGCCAATCACTGGCAAGTAGGGTCTTATCTGTATAGCATATGCATGATTCACATTTTATTACCATTAAAAAAATTTCTAAGATGATGCTCTTTGTTTTAAAACAGACGTAAAACCTTGCCTATGTGTTCCAAGTGTAAATTAACACTCTTGCATTTCATTAGCCAAAAGAAAACCTGAAAACTCTGAATGGCCCTTTTTTTCCTCATTGGCTTGTTAATTCTAAAACTCTCAGATGATTACTAAAATGAGAATATTATTAATGTCTTTCACAGCAAAAATTTAAATGACCCATCTGACACATGGTCTAGCTTTGTTTGGATTGTTTCTTCCAGTTCAGTGGCTGTGGCAATTGGAAGAAGAATATAGATCACCATTTAAAATGAATGGGCTATAAGACCTTGCTATATAGTATAAGAGCTAACAAGTATAGCAGCTACTTCCACTGCTGCATTCTTTGGTTTCAAATCTAAAATATTCAATAAAATAGCTTTTATTTTCACTAAGCTGTTGTAAAACTAAGCTTGCAGCTGACTTGAAAGGGTAAAATCCTATTTAGTGGAACACTGCTCCTGAGCAAGATTTAGGTTCACCAGCTACTGATGTTCATGCTTTTCTGATGTTCTGCTTTTAGGGTCAGTGCTAGAAAGTATTACCGATGGGTACTTGTGTGCTTTAGGTGATGTGTTGTCACTGTATGAAAAATGAACCAACCAAGCAAGATGTTAGGAACTAATACTTAAAACCTGTCTCAATAAAGTGTTGATTGCCTCTGCAGCTCTGATGGTGTTATAGTTTTACTGGTTTCTTAGCAAGGAGTGAGGCATGACTATCATCATGTGGCATTATTTGGGCAGACCACCAAGAAAACAAGGCTGCACTCCTGCTGCTCATCCACCGAAAGATTTTGGGGAAAATACTCAGCCTCCTTATATCTTAATTTTTCTCTCTCTCTTGAATATGGTAGGACATTTACCTCCTCTATGAAGTGTTCACATATGAGTTTTGATGGAAAATGTTATAGGAAAGATAGGAAGTACTATCAACATTTCAATGGCCTTGCAAGAAGAAAAGTGACTGAACTAAGAAAATGAACATGCTCCTGAGTAGCTGACAGTCATAATCACAGTAACTTTTGCTGACTGGCAAATGACTAAAGCCTGGAATTTCTGGCTTATTCTGAAGATTTGAATTGTGTAATTACTCCCTTAGAGGAGTTAGAGTTGAAGGGAAATGTATGATGTATAAACACATATCAGAAGATGCAGCTTCATATGCAGTTTAGAGTAAGAGGGAAAAACTTTTCCAAAGGAAAGTAATTGAATGTGCTGATACTCATAAACCCATAGGTCACGTAATTTTGTGGAGCAAAAACATAGACAGATAATCTCTGCTGGTTTTGTACAAACCTTTTTGGGTTTGTTGTTGTTAAGATTATCTTCAGAGCTGTAGCTGAAAGCCTCTGTCTAGCACTTCTTGAATACAGAAGTCTGCAGTTGTATGCACAGCAGGGTCCAGAGGGTGCACATTGCCTCGTAGGGGAGACAGCGGGCTAGGGTTCCTGCTCCATATTAGGGAAAAATGTATTAGGCAGAAATACTTGCAAACTTTCTTTTCAGTTGAGCATTTGCCTTTTTTGTCTTCCACTATGATGGCTAAGGCGATCTGTGGTTTTTGCAAACAATTTTTTCAAGTACTAATCGTGATCTTCAATTAATCAAGAGCTGCACTGATTTGGCAATGGTAGCAGAAGATCTTGAAGTGTGAAAATTATTAGTACAACATCCAAGCAGACATCCAAAATCCTAGACAATTCCTGAAGTGCTGATTTCCATGAATTTAAGTAGCTGGAAATATTTGTGATGTGTAATAGCCTGACACAGAGCTTTGTCACTGAAAACAAGTGCATCATGTCACCCTGGTGAGCAACGCATCCTTTCTGGGAGGAAGTGTAAGAGTAGGATTTGGGAAGAGGAGAATCTGCAGGCATTGCAGACTAACCTGGTATGAGAATCAGGCAAGTCCTGACTGAGGATGTCTGAACATCCATTTGAACAGAATACTTAGTTATTAATACGTAATTATCTCAGAAGAAGCTAAAGGAGGTGCCTGTGCCAAGGATCTCTATGGACCATTCAGTGTGGTGGCAGTTAAAGAGATCCATTTTTTGTTCTTTTGGCAGCACTTCTATTGAATTAGCTTTATCTTGACTTTCATATTTCCTGGGAAATATTAAATAGAATGGGAAAGCAGTAGATCTGTCCCCTGAGTCAGCAAAGATTTTAAGGAAAATTGAAAGGTATTGTTAATTTGGATTGTTTTGGAATCTATTATGCAATATCCCTAAAATACAAAACAGAATATAAAAAAATGTCAATATAAAAAAGCTCAGTAATGAAACTTTCCCATTTAGAACGTCACAGTCCAATTGCTCAGAGTACACCTTCTATTTTGGAAGAACAATTTTTGATCAATCCTAGTTGATTTAAGTACATATTTCTTCAAAATATGGCTGCGTGCGCATTCAGTTCTGCATATATTTTTTTTTTTTTCATCTGTGATCTGTGTTAAAATCACTTGCAGAAATGGGATTAGTTAGAGTTGTTAAAAAATACGTACACTGCTGAGTGCTGATTGGAACAATTTTTGTTGGTGTGTAGTACAAATGCTACAGAAATATCTACTGCAATTTATATGGAGGTTGTTACACTGATGATGCAGAGCACATATTTGCCAACTTTTCAGATGATGGAAAGAGAGAGAATATTAACAGGGCTCTAATAATGAATTTAGAGATGAGTTTGTTCCTTGTTCCTGATATTATCTATCACATAATAGCCTATACACAGTTTGTCTAAGACAAACATCAGAATTGTTACGTTTTTATTAATGTTTACGTGATGTGTTCATGAAGCATTGCTTTATACTAGCAAATCAAAGGAATGCATTTTGATAAAAAAGAGACATACTTGACTAGATTTTTTTATGTTTTAATTGTTGCTGTCCTGCATAAGGCTCTGCTATTAGAGTGCATTAGCACAGTGACTCTACAACTTGATGAGGGATTTATGGGTCAGTTTGACTTTCCAGACATGGTGGTTAAGGTGTGAAGTAGACATAGGAAATTGAGTCTTATACAACAATTTGTACTGCCAAAACTGAGAAAGGGACTACAGTAGCCTTCAGCAGAAGTTATTACTATAGCTCCTTCTTGAAACAGAAAATATACTGTAAGGAAAGTGGCAAATCATAACTGATTATTGTTTGCAAATTCTGGCCATCCAAGAGGGCATAGTGGAATAATTTAGATATAAACAATTACTTTATAATTGAAAGGGTATATAGGAATCCTGGGTTTATAAGGCTTTAACTACAGTGCAAGAAGAGCATGCAGAAAAGACTGAGATGACATGTGAAGGAGTAACAGCTCAAATACCTGTCTTACTGTGCTGCAAGGGGAAGGTCCTTAGGCAAAGATCTTGTTTTCTTATCTGTACTGTGTGATGCTTTACTCTCTTCTACTTTCTTTTCATACCTCAAAATGCTTTCCTTTACAGGTTTGAAGTAATTGATTTCTTGTAACTCTAGTCTCTTCTAAACCTAGTGATTTTGTGAAAGAAGCTGCTAATTCCAAAAAAGAAAAAAAAGAAATAAAAATATAAAGTACTATGGATTATGTTACTACCTATGGCCCAACATTTCCAGTCATTTGCGTCCAGTAATTTCCACTTTATTCCAAGAAGAAGCAGTCTGTGTCCATGCCTTGCCTGTGCTAACTGAAGGAGAGCCAGGCATGGGGGAGATTGTTGGTTACCCTGTGTAATTCCCAGCCCACTTACAGACTATGCTGATTTAACTTTCCAAGAAAATGTCTGAGCAATGTTTGAGGGACTTGATGTGCCATAAATCATTCCCAATGGGAAGTGTGGGGAAGAATGATCAGAATAGCTTCTCTTCTCTGTACACCATCCTCCAGGCTGGTTAGACAGAGACAAGAGTGTGCAGACATGAAGTTACCTTTACAGAAGTGCAGGTTGGTCAAGGAGAATTTTAAACAATGATGAGGCATGCTCCTGTAGAGCCATAATTATATATGGCTGAAGAAAGGAATGACAAATAGCAGGTAAAGAGATATTGTAAATGTAGCTGCAAGTGACTGGGAGGCTGTGTTGATGGGAGTACTTAGGGGTCAGGAACTGGAATCAGCATTATTCAATATATTCATTAGTGACCTTGAGGACAAAATGAATTCCATACTAATTAAAAGTTTTAGACAACATGCCTTAAAGGAAGAGTAAATAGAGAAGATGGCAAATTAAAAATCCAAAAGGGTCTGAATGCTTTGAGGGTGGATCAAAAAGAGATGAAATTTATGTAAAGAAACCAAGGCAAAACATCAGAAGAAGTATTTGAAGTTCTTTTTTGTTGTAGGCATCAGAGAGTTTTGGTGGATTTTTGCACCATTTTGCACCATTTGTTCTTTCATTTTTTTGACACAAAACCACTCTTTGCCCTTGAGTCCCCTGAAGCCACACATACAGAACAACAGGACAATAGGGTGCAATGGCATAATTTAAAGGTCTGAGTAGCCTAGAATACCTTAGGGGTATCTAGGGACACTTAGTCCCAGATCCATCCCACATGACTCCAAGAATTTAACTGAAGTACCTAGATTAGGTGTCCCTTTAGAAAGTTAGGCAGGATGAATCCAAACCTCACAGGTGACCATTAGAAGAGCACAGACAAGGTGATTTTCATCATCATCTTCTCGCTATGCAGAACTCCTGTCCCATCAGCTGTCTTGGAAGAACATGTTTTATAAGTAGGGAAAAATCAAAAAGGAAGGGTTCACAGAGAAAACTGCAAGGAATGGGAGCACTGTTCCCATTTCATGGTAAGAAATTAAGGCAATAGCACCAATTTCTTTTGCGATCCAAGTGTCCAAATGAATTGGATCATCAAAGGTTATACTGCATAAGTGTTAAGCAGAATATGGTTTGAAAGAAATCAGTGTCTTGTAATAACTGTAAGGATAAAAGAGTCTAAAATATCCAACTATATATAATATCTATGAAATTAAGCTGCATAATGTAATGACATGTTATGCTACCATTAACACATTGTAACTATGTAATTTGGAAGGCTAATTTTTTTTTGTAAAACCACTTAACTACATAAAATTGAAAATAATGATTATTGTAACTACTTCCATTTTTTGTCTTTGGAAGTTCAAAATTAAATATGCCATATACAGTTATTTTATGGTGATGTGTAATTTTATGAAATGGTCGTATAACATGCACAGTAATTATTGACATAAAAATCCTAAATACATAAATCATCCCATATAAAATCTGTTATAACACATTAACTTTACCAGCAGCCAAGGTAAGTCATTCAGCATCTCATTGACTTAACACCCAGAGTTGACCAAGGAACCCTGATAAGATGACAGGAAATTGCAAATCTCAGCTAAGATATGAAATAATACTATCAAGACAGCCTTGGATCTGAAACTTCTCCATTCTGTTTTCTTCTGACTTTCTAGTACTTCAATTCTTTGAAGACCGGCATGTGAAAAAGTAAAACCTGGCAGGTCACCCCAGTGGCCCTCTTAGTCTAGTTGTAATGTATCTTGCAGTTGGGTTCCCATCAGTCCTTTGGAGACTATTCAACTGCCTAATTCAGCTCATTTTCAGGAATTTTTTTTTTTAATATTCAGTCTAATTTTTTCTCTATCGCTCTTGCTAATATGCTTTAAAAATTTAGACTGTTATCATTCTCCCCATATGTCTTACTTATGACTCTGTGAAATTATATGTATACATGTCTTCCAGCCTCATAACCATTTCTATTAGTCTTCTCGGAACTCTCTGTAAATTGTTGCTATCATTTAGAGAGGTCTCCTGCTCTGACTCATAAATCCACATATATTTCAGCTACTTTGGGGAAACCAACCTTTCCTCCTAATGAATCAAAATTATTAAAAGGAATATTTATTTCATGCCAGGCTTATGTGAGAGGGGAAACTCGGTTGTCAAACCACCAGCAAAAGTGTGAGCTTATGATAAATCAGAGTTGATCAAACAATATCAATTCTTGAATTTTAAAATTTTCTTTCATTCTGTAGAAGTAAGAAATGATTTTTTAAACAGTTTTCTCTGTACCTAAAAACTTAAAGAGAGAAAATAAATATTTTGAAAGATAATATTTTCTGATAATATACTCTGTTCTGAGCTTGTAATGTCATTGTAGTTTTTTATTAAAATAAACCAAATAATGAAAAATATTTACAACCATACAGTAATAGATTTTTACCAACACACTTTGAGGTTTTCTATTTGAAATTCTGAAAAAATCTGGGCATTCACAGGGAAAATGTTTCACAGAAATTTTTTTATAAACTAATTTTTGAGGAGATAGAGCTAGAAAAGCTCCATTCTTTCTCATGTCTCCTTCACTGCACAGACTGAAAGATGATTGGCAATTTCAAAGCACTTTTAATTCTATTATACAGTATATCCTCAGAGAATAGGGCTGATGCACTAATAGGCACAGAACACTTTACAGAAAAATACGGCAAAAGAGTTGATATGAGTTATCTCATGTAGGAGCTAGGCTTTGCAGTTTAACAAGAGGGGTAGATTTTACATGTTCTTTGTAACCTAATGTTCCTAGGAAATGAAATGAGCTGTATTAGGTACGGGCAACCGTGTTCATCCTGGGAGTTTGGAAGACCAGAATAGGATAGCAGAAGAACAGAGGAGCAGGGGTTTGCGGTGTGGTAGGAACATGAAGGATGAGAGTTTCATGCTGCAAGGTTTCTTCAGCAGCCAAAGAGTGTTTACAGAAGCACTAGAGAGCCCAGCATCTACCCCTAGAAGATGTTTTTTTGCTGCTCAGGAGCCTCTATCAGTACTTTTTTCTTCCATAAATCTGGTGACTCTCTTCAGCATGTTTAAAGGATGGCCTTACCAGGCACCATTTAGGTATTTATTAAGGCCAAATATCAAGAGAATAGTGAAGCATTTATGTGAGATCTTTCATTAAATGCACTACACATATTCAGAAAAATCTGGCCCAAGCAAGTTTACTAGCAGTCTCAAACTTTTATACACTTGAATAATTTATTTCTTCATGCATGAAATTTATTTTTCAAGATTTCATATTCAATGCGTCCCTGTAAATTCAGCTAAAATGATGGAAATTAGGAAAGTTTTTAAATTGTTAAGTTCTCTTTTCAGCAAAGAAGTAACAAGTATTTTAAAATCTTCTAAGAATGGAAAGCTGAGGTGTTAGCTAGAAAAAAAGAAATTAAAAAGAAATTAAGTATTTCTAAAATATTGTCAGAAAGAGAGCTCACTGAGTAGAAAATTAAAGCTCCTACTCAGAATGACTAGCCTACAAGTGTGGAGGTGAATGTGCTTATAATACTACTGTATTTTAATACTAGATTTTCCAAGTATTAGTCCTGAACATCAGTAGTGTGTTTTCTTTTCCCTATGCAGTGTGCACACTCAAGTCCCATGAATGTCAGTGAGGATTTGTATCAACAGGAGATTATAGATCCCTGAGATATTTGTTCATAATGGTGAAGACTTAGTTGAAGAAACTATGGGAGATCAATAATGCACTGAGGACACATTTTCTTCCTAGGTGCAACATAGTAGAGGTTTTCTGATGTCAAAACCCAGACAGGAAACAGAGGCAAACAAGAAGTGGAAATAGCAAATAATTTGGCTGGCTTGAATAGCTTTTCTCAATGACAATCTGGAGCATAATACAGGAAATTTATCACTGATTTCCGTTGCTACATTTCTGTACTTCTTTCAGAATAATTGTGACATCCTACTGCTAACTGGCAATGTTAACTAATGTCTGTTCTGCAAACCTGTCTCTTTGGCTAACAAAATATTAAATGTCAGGGTAACCTCAAGAAAAGCCCAAAGGGAGCTAGGTATGGTCATGATGCATTTGTGAGCAGCTTGGAGTTGAAAGGTATCCTGCGGTAACTATTCCATTCATACAGAATTTCTGCAAACAGAGTTAAGTAAATGTTTCATACCAGTATCCTGCTGGCTTTTGACTGTAGATAAAGATGTTGAGTGTAGTGGCTTTGAAATGTGGGCTCTAATTTATGCAATTTGCACTATTTTTAGTGTCAGGCAGCTGTTACATGTTTTTTATTTTTTCCTCTTCAATAAAAGGACATCTGGGGCTTTTTTTTTACAAGTTTTACCATTACCATTTTTGTAATATCAAGCTAAGGATGCATAATTATGTTATAGGAGGAATAAACTTGAAATTCTGGAGAGCAGTATGTGCTATAACAGCACTGTTTTCCTTAGATCAAATCAAATAATAGTTATGGAGGGAAAGCCTGCATTTGAAACTTGCTGCTTTCTTCCAAAGACAGTGAGAGCTGCTACTGAGAGCAAGGTCAAGGCAAAAAAAAATATATAAGCCAAACCAAACCAAAACAATAAGAAAAAAGCCCCAAAATAAAAATGTGAAGAAAATCAATAAATACCTAAATTATTTAAGGAAAAAATACAACGGGGTGTCTTACTGTCATGCAGCATTCCCTGCACTGGAGTGCAGACAGGTGGATTGTCTCTAGCTGGAGCTGGGCTGGACACTCTCTCCAGCATGCTCATTAGTAGCCCTGCGCCTGGGCTCCCTGTTAGTAGAAAGGCAGGGATCACAGCAGGGAAGTTAGATCTCAGGCTTCTCACATTCCTGCTCTATCTTAGCAAAGCTTTGCAAAGCCTTTTCTGGCAGCTCATTAGTAGGTGCACTGATGCATAAGAGAAAGTCATTAGAAGTGTTTTTCAACATTGGCTTTTGATCAGGTGACTAGTAGCTTCGTAGAGACATTTACTTACATTGTTTTCTAAAAGAGATTCTGTTGCTATATTGAGAATGACACACATATAAAATGTGGAAAACTAGCTTGACCTTTCTATGACAAAAGGAAAAAAGCTCCATTAGTTCCCTGAATCTTGTCTTTATATTGTCTACTATGACGTAATAGAAGCACGGAATACTCACTCTTTTAGCTTTAATAATCTATGCCAAGTTCAACTATATCGTTTGATTTAAGGTTATGACAAAAAGGACACTACTGCGAAAGAGTACAGCTGGCATGCCTTAAGCTTTATGATTTATTTAAGCAATAAGGATTAGATACTTTCTTTTTCCATGCAGACTGGCATTTTTAGCAAATTAAGACTAAAATCTATCTGTAGGGTGAAGTAAAACTCACAGTAAAATTTTATTGGATAGGATAGAGTGGACTACTTAAGTGCCCTGAGTAGTATCTCTGCTGGAAGGATTCCTTGTTGCATGGGAACTAAACCCCAAGAAAACTATACAAGTTTAATTAGAAATAGTTCTAACAGAAAACTTTAACTAGCATCTTGTTTCCTCAAACCTGCTTAAATAGGCTGTAGAAAATGAAGTTGTGCACAGAAACCAAAGAAGTTTGGTGTAAGAGTTATAGAGCTCCGATAACGAACTTGCTTCTTTAGTTACTGGCTCTTTCTAGAGGCTCGATTGTTATGTAATATTGCACATTCCAGTATGACAATGCTTCTCTGGTCCAAAATGCCTGTGGTGACTCTCTAATGCCTTTGCTCTGCAGAAAAATCTCATGTTAAGCACATGCTATGACGTGCAACCAAATAAGAGGTAAAGTGGCTTTTGTAAAAGTTTACTGAAACAAAATACATCAGCTTAATCAGGCCTGCTTCTGGCTATGTACGGACATGACATGCCAATTACATAAAGTTCCAGCTCAGCTAAGACTCCTGCTGACTAATTCAGTGTTGATTGTTTTCCGCTACATGGCTCTGAGTGCTTGTTAAGGCTGAGGAAAAAAAGGGAGAGGGGCAACAATTGTAGGAATTCTTTACTTCCATCAAACTGTCTTATGATTGCCAGCAATTAGTTAAGCTCCTTGGCAGTAAAATGACAAGATGGGACTTGACCAAATACAATGTGTGGAGCGCATAGGCATCTGCCCCAGCTGAAAGACATTACAATGTTTGTTAACCTTAAGGGTCATTCCTGATTCACTTCTGCAGACAGAAAACAAGATTTATATAACACAGATCAATACAGCCCTAAGACTTTCGCCATTGAGGATGCTAGATTGAGGCACTTCTCTTTATCAGTTTACCATGACACTAATGTATTTTGCCTGTTTTGCCTGGGCAGTGATGAATCTGTTGGCAAGAGAAAACAAATAAGTTCTGTTGTTGAGAGACATGTTGTCTATGATTTGTCTCAGCAGACATGCCAACTTGCTGGCCAATTCATTTCCTATTTAATTTAAGTGGCATATCTGTCTTCCCCTTTCTGGTATGTCTTTTGTCTGCTGCACACCCATACTGGCATGGCAAGAGGCGCCTGCAGTAGATCTTTTCAGGTAAGACTGATATATCTGAGGCAGAAGTAAAGTAAAGAATCAGAATCCCTGACTTTTAGTATGGGATTTTTCATAAGTGATACTTTTCTCTCTATTTGCACTCTGAGGAAATCACTTTAATCATCTATTTCAGACAGATCATAGGGATTTATTTTGCATACTCATAACCCAGTACCCTTTGAAAATATGCCCTGTAATGTGCTGTACTGATGGGGGGGATATATGATGCAGAAAAAGTTAACTTTTTTTTCTATTTGCAAGAACAACTTTTTAAAGATGTTATTTGGTTGGAAAATAAAATAGGCATTTATGGTAGTCTTTACTGGGCAGAGAGAAGCTGAGTGCCTAAGGACTGCAAAATGAGTTCTGTAGGTTGTGAGAACAAATATTATCTGCACCAGAAAATCTTTTCTCTTGCTTTAGAATGCAGAATGCAATTCTGTCTGTCCCAGGTTTGTCATTCCTTCTTTAAAGCAATTACTTACACATTGCTTCTGGAAATAGGACAAAATATAAATTATATGTATAAAGAATATATCTTCTTAGAAAACCCTCCAAAGTAAATGTATGTTGAATGAGCATTTCCCATAAGAGGCCCTACATCTGGAGGGGTGGGAGCTTGTATCAGAGAGGGCCTTCTCAGCTGAATCCCCTTCAGCCCTGGAATTTTCTTACCCAGTTTGTTAACCTCTAGGGCAGGGTGCAGAGCCCATGTGCTCATTCAGGGCCAGATCCTGCCAGTCTTATTTATTTTGAGTGGTAGCATACTCCAAAGGCAGTTAGATCAACTCCAATGGGACCATATGGTTCTACTCAATGCAAGGAACAGTGGCAGAATCAGGGCCTTGGGCTTTTTCCAAAAATGCATTAGATTTAACAGATAGGCATTTTGTTTTGAGAACAATAATCTTCTTATAACTCTATCCTTGTTATTGTTGTAGTAATAGATTTTAGTAATTTTCACTCCATGGGTAAGATAACCTTTTTTGATTCAAGAGAGTATGGCTGTGGGCACAAGTCTTCACAAACTGAATGATTAAATAAATAGAATATTTGAAACACTAAAAAAGGGAGGGAGAGGAAAGGCAGTGTTCAAGTGCTTCAAGCCTGACAACATTTGCTAGCAGGTTTAACACATATTACCAAGTAAAGCCTATCTACATCAACATGTCTATTGTCCACCTACCACTGCAGTACTGCAAGTTTCTGTTTTACAGGATCATATGCTAGATGAAGAAAAACTTTACTGAAGACAGGAAAGCAACTTAAAACTGTCAAACACTACCATCATTTAGCAAGGACAGAATTCAAGCAGTGGAATAGTTAACATAAACCACACTTCTCAAATGTGTCAGCTAAATATCTGTGGCAGAACACATTAATTATAGCAGTCAGTTTACCTTTATCCTTCACATTTCTGATTAAAATTTCACACATTACAATGATATGTGTCTTTTCTACAAGCTATGAAATCTACTCAACGTCAATAAGTTCTTATTTTGTTATTGAAAGAGTTGATGTATGTATAAAAAAAAAAAGACTTTTGATCCCTGACAGGGAAATCAAAAACTTAACTTCTGTTTTGGATATAATCGTGCTACCTGCATGTATTATGTGCCTATGCAAAGCAATCATTAGTAGCATTAGATAAAAAGAAATAAAAAAAGTCCCCAAGTTTGCTGCCAATAGAGGGTATGTGGTTTCAAATTTTATATTTGCTGAGCTTAATTAAGCCATAGATTATGTTTTGAAAGGTATGTTCAATTAACTGAATCCCTCATGAGGAATTATATACAGGAAGAGATAATCACAACATTTATCTGGTTTACAAATGTATATGCTTAGGTTAAAAATGTTCTGGTTTTTTATTCCATAGAGATAAAAAGATTGATAGAAAAATAATGTAAACCAATAATTGCAAATACTTACACAGTAATGTGCATAAAAAATTACAATTATATTCATTATTAAGCATATAAAACTATTTTTATTGGTAGATAATTACTGATGAAAATCTCTTATTTAACATTTTATTTGCATCTAATTTAGGAATTCATATTTTAAATAAAGTTGCATGTTTACAGCAAGGAGATCCAGTGAGGCACATAAAGTATCTGAATCACTCTACAGAAATGTATCTCGGTGGAAAGAGGAGATGCAGAGCGTAGGTCCAGTGTAAAGCTGCGTAATTAAAGCATAAGCAGTGCTTGAATTTGGTTCATGTGTATTCTCCAAGGCAGCCAGATAAGCCTAAAAATACATGAAGCCAATCCAAAGGCAAATACATGCTGTGATGTACTGGTAATCTCCCGCATCGTCATGTCCCTGTTGAGAATGAGCGTTGTGATTCCATGTGTAATAAGAGAAGTTTGACAAGGGAGCAAAATCATACACTGTCAAAACAAGTGTCTGGACTTTGCCTACACATATATTTTTTGTTAATATACTTGCTTCCAAAGTGACATTTATTTGGTAGGGCAGCACCACTCTTGCCTGACAATGCATTGACTATTTTGATTTCACTGAGAATAGTTTTGACTGCGAACATTTTCTTTTACTGAGACCGTTGCTCACTGACACAAATGAGATCTGATAGCCAAGGCAGGCTCTTGGCTTGGCAACAAGCCACTGGCTTGATTGTTGGAAGGATAGAGCAAAATGTTACAGAAGCAGTCCCACGGGGAGAAAGAAATCGCTCCTCTCTGACAGCACCCTCTGAGGGGTGGCTGTGAGTGCCCGTCTCTGGCATGTCCCTCCCTTGCTGGCTGGGTGGTGACGGAAACGCTGTGCTTGGGCTGTGCTCTGCTCTGGAGCACACCTCCAGGGACAGCACTGGGACACAGCACAGCGCTGCTGGAAGGGAAGATGGTACCTACCACCCAAGGAAAAATGCAGAGGTTGTGGAACGTTCAGTTTGTGGAATTTTTAGGTTGCAGAGCCTCATTGGGGTTCGAGTGTCTAAGATCGCATATGAACATATTTCAGCATGAATGTTATGTTACTGCATTACAGGCAGGGCTGAACCTGGACAGCAGGATAGTCCAGTGCTGTACCTATGCTACTGTAATACAAAATTCATGTCTTACAAGACTGAAGAAGTAACGTAAAACAAGCTCTAACATTGTGTAAAGGCAGCTTTAAAGGAGATGCAACAGGATCATGTCCCAGTCGGAGACTGATTATTACTCTATTTTCCATTGAGTTTTGTGGTCTGGAAAGTGAGGAAATAAAGGCCAAATCTTTGCCAGAAGAGCTGGTGAATGCCCTGGTCTAGTAATTACCAATATAGTGCCTCCATCTCAGTCTCAAGGGCAGCCAAAGTGCTATTCAGCTGATAAATAAGCAAGGTAGTTCTTAATCTTGTGAAAGACAAAATGTTGCTGTCCTCTGTTCTACTATTGTCTGCACTCACTGATTGCTTCCAAGAAAATGCACAGGTTTTTGAAAGCACTTTAAGACTTCCATTTATAATGAGCTGAAGAAGGCCAATGAGATAAAGTCTCTTGTACAAATGATTCTCAAAAATAGTTTAGGTAGACTTCTTCATTCAGATCTCCTGAGAGCAATGTGTCCAAAGTAAATGCCCTAAAGGCCTACCTTTCTACTAAGTTCACAGTCTGTATATTCATCTCTCTATAAGGCATTGGTGTTCTAAATACATCTGAGTTTCAGATTAAGAATTTCATAGTGCAAATTAATAAAGAGTTTAGCTATAGAGTGATCCTCTGTTTCCCCATCTAACCAAGCTCAACCAGCTGAATGAGCTGCTTTTGAGTTTTGCTGGATAAACCAATGTATGTTAAAACCTCTGCTTACATGATCTTATAAATAGCAGTAGTAGAGAAAAACTTGATGAAACTCGGCTGTATCAGCACACAAAACCAAAAGAAGCATTTCTTCTTTGTCTCATCACAATAGAAGGCATTTCCTGACAGGCAAATGAAGTTATAGCATCACAAGTCTACCCAGTGGATAATGTGTAAGAGTGAGCTTCCTGAAGAGATTAAAATTTCATACAAAAAGATGAGTATTTTATTATGATAATAATTTTTCCACAATAAGTGCCTCTGTACATTCCTGACACTCACCCTGTGAGTCTACAAATGTTGGAGATAATCTGAACTAATTTTAAAGAGAAATATAGTTTCATCTCCCTGCAAGTACTACCCTTCCCAAATTATTCAAATGCTTTACATAACCCATAGCAAAAGGAGTCATAAGTATTAGCTGCTCTTGCTCACCAGCATGACATCATCCAAACTTTCAACACCTACTTTAAACTTAGCAACAATCCATACATTTTCAACGTGCAAAACATATTGGTCAGGGGATTTTAAAATAGTCATTGTATTTGTGAAATTATAAAGCTCTGAGGGAACGTTTGGAGCACCAGTGGGGTGGGCTGTTTTGGGGACTCCCCTTCTGGTGTCCCTTCAGGGAGGATCCCCCTCCTAAAACCCCTGACCCCTCCAGTGTCTCTGCCACATACCAGCGAGCAGAGTAGAGTTCAAAATTGGACCTGCTATGTTCATGTTTTGAATACCATTTATGTTTACCTCCTTTCAGAGTGCATGTGTTTATTTTTACAAGAGAAGATGATCATGAAATAGAGGTGTGAAAATTTAGATAGCAGCTGATTAGTTTTAGTCAGACTGTTACAGAGCATAATGGATTTTCAGCTTTCTCTGTTCTTTATCCTCTGACTTCAGGCAATTATTTAGCAGTGCTGGAAGAACAAGTTATTGGTCACAATTTCACGATGTAGAATGCATGCACAAGACCACACCAATTAATTGAATTTATATAAAAACATTTATTCAATTTTTATTAGATTGAGCTATATTGTGGCCATATTGAATTAACTTAAGCAATGGCTTCTCAGTTTCATTGTTTTATTACAATGTATACATTGCTGCATATTTGCCCCAATTCTTACAAAAAAAAGGAAAATATGCCTCATGCTCCAGATAGTTTATAATAAACTCAAAATACCGGGTTGATTTTGGTTTAATGTGTGTCAAAGGGAAATGTGGAAGTAATATTTGGTATCCTGCCCACTGGGTTAAGCTGGAAAATGGAGGAACATTCCTAAATTCTTCATCCCACTGAAAAATGACTCTTCCTGCAGCTCAGTGACTACAGCTGCAGCAATGCCCCCTTTCTATTTATGCTGAGCAGTGGAACTACATAAAAGCTTCCCCCCAGGTCTTCCCTGTGTCTCTCCTATCTTCTGCCTCCCAGCACAGGATTCCTCTGGCAATGCTACCTAAGGTGTACTTACAACAACTGCCTAAGTGTTATAAGTAAAGTCTTACTCTAATCTGGGAGAACCTGGCCAGGAACAGAGTTTCTGCAGGTCTAATATGCAGGTTCCTTGTCATGCAGGTGGCAGGACAGATCATGGTGAATAACAGGAAATTTGAAAGTGATTTGAAAGTGATTCTCACCAAAGAATGGCACACCCTAACACACTTGTGTGTTCTCTGAAACAGTTTTTCACTTTCCATTTAAATTTGGAATATTGCTGTATGCACTATTTGTCTTCACTCAGTAAAAAAATAACGTCTACCTTTCTTAACTCTTACTCAGAGCTCTCATTTTAATGGGAAAAAGATCTATTGCAATCTGTTATGTTGATTAGATTTACTGTCAAGGCAACTAAAGTGCACAATTGTTTATTTGTTTGTTCTTTCAGTGTAAACATTGACTGGGTTGTTAGCTCTGTTTCTTATTAAGGTTTCCCAGCAAGTCCTTTTCTAAAACTCTGTTTCCCAAGTGTTTGCCAAATTTGAACCATCTGAGGTGCATTTAGCTATGACAACATCTCAGAAGATTTGGATGTTTCAAGAATATTGTTAGAAAAAAATAAGAAAAAATAAAAAAAGAAAAGAACAAAAATGCTGGCGAAATCTGGCAAGTTCCTTTCCTAGCAGATCCATCAACCTCATACTTCAGAATAGCAACTTGAAATTTGGCAGGGAGGCAGCCTTCCCCATCCCTGTCAAAATCTGGCCGTGCTGTAAGCCTCGAGGAGTTACAGTTGCACATGGTGGGAGATTTCTTCCCTTTTAGCGCTGGGTCCTGGAGGGTCCTGTGGCACCACACATGCTCCCGTGCCCATGGCGCGGTCCTGCCCAGGGAAGGCGCTCTGGGCACGGGGAGCTGAGCTGGGCACAGGGAGCTGGGCTGGGCATGGGGAGCTGGGCTGGGCACAGGGAGCTGGGCTGGGCACGGGGAGCTGAGCTGGGCACAGGGAGCTGGGCTGGGCACAGGGATCTGGGCTGGGCACGGGGAACTGGGCTGGTCACAGGGAACTGGGAGCGATGAGCCTGTCAGTGCCTGCTCACACACCATGACAGGCATCGCTGAGCGGCACCCGGGCAGTGTGGAGGAAGCCGTCTAATTGAAATTCAGAGGTAACAAAGCCAAACCAGAGAAGGAAATATAGTATGAGACTGGAACAAGGAAGCTGGTGAAACTGGAAGCGACTGGACGAGGAAATTATGTTCGCTGTTGGTGATTCAGATTTAATTAGCTGATTCCCCCCCTCCAATTCCAATTCCCAGCACCTCCTGTCAGTTATAAAAACAAGTCCATTTGGTTCATTAAAAATGTGTGTTTCTGTACATTGAGGCATTTGGGAGTTCTTAGAATAAAAGATCATGGAGAATATATTTTGAATTTTTAATAATGAGATCCCTTTCAACATGTTCAGTGATGGACTGAAATCGTTCTAAAGTTGAAATTAAATGAGAAGGCAGGGGGGCTACAAATTGTATCTACTTAGCTACCGCTGCACTTCTGGTTGGGTATTACTTAGCTCAAGAAACATCTTGCAATTACTACAGCGCTTCAGAAATTAGGAATTGTATTTACCAATTTAGTGCAAGGCATGAATTGTCTTAATTTCTGTGAGAAATTTCTGTTTCTTTGAGGAACACAAACTTTCCTGCCTTTCAGATAAATGAAAAATAGGCTCTAATTTTCCATGCTCTGCAAAACACCTGGAGTTTGTTTCTCAAACAAAAAGAATGCACCATAAATGCCACATATTTAGTTAGTTTAAAAACATGCTACAGCATGTCATTCAGATTCACTAACTTCAGCCTGATTTAACAGTGCTTGAATAACATGAATTTCACTTCAACTTAATTAAACAGAGGCATAAGCATTTCAGGAATGATTTTGATGCAGTCTGGACACTTGAAGCCTCATTGTAATCTTACACACAAATGAGCATGCAAAATGTCACTTGAAAGGCAGAGATTTAGATACCTAAGTTGTAGAGGCAATTATCCATTTGTGTACATCAGTGCTGTGTTTAAGAATACAAAATATTTGTGTATATTCACTGAAGACCCATTGGGAGAAAAGAGCTCTTCAAAGTAATTTTCAAGCCTTTATTTAAAATGCAGAACAATGAATTTAAAACTCAGGATTTTGAAATGCTGATAGCAGAAGATCAACATTTTCTATTAGTTAAATAGAACAATAGGAATCAGAAAATCAGAGGGCAGCATTGTGTGTATGTTTGCATGATTAACTTATTTATTCAGTTTGAAATAAAGAGGGGAAGAGGGTGTCAGATAATATGCTGAATTTCATCGTAAAGAAGTTTTTACCATATGATTTTCCAAGCTCATGATGGCTTTTTGGATTCATTTTACCACTGCCATAAATACAGCTAGAGGAGATAAAAATGAAAAAATGTTTCTATTATAAATAGAACTATTTTTGCAAACACAGTCCCCCCAGCCACACTTTCAGCCACACCTGGGGAAGATGCGACATGATAGCGCTGGGACAGCGACAAACTCAGTTATGTTACAGACATTTGAAAATTACACTGGCTTTTCCCACGTATTACCATGTAGCACTGCCTCTGTTACCTGGACCAGAAGTATTTTGTTTCACTAGATCCCAATCTTGTAAGACAGCCCTGTCATTTTAATTTGTCACTCTTTGTGTACTGCATCGCACAGGAGTCGCGTTGCCCCAGCTGAGTGCCATAGGCTACTGCTCAGAAGAGAAACCTGTCATGGGGGATAGCAAAGGTAAACACCACAAACCAGAAAGTTTATGGCTGAAATCACTGCCCAGGGCTCCATGCCCACGGGCTTTGCAGGTGGTGTAATCACCTAGGGCTGAATTGGGAAGATCCATGATTTCAGCTGAGGGGTAAACGTCTCTCCCACCGTCCCCTGCCTCCACTGTGCTCCCTGGGCAGCAACGTCACTTACAGGAGGTAGCAGGAGGAGACTGGAGATGAAATTAAAGTATTTGTGGTAGGAAGAGAAGTTGTGATTGACACGATGCCTGAAAATAGCTCCAGGAACTCTGAAGTAGAGTTGACAGCCAAAGAAAAAGTCTGGGAGAAAAAAAACCAAACAGACTAGGAATGATCACACATCTCTGAAACAACCAAGTGATCCCAGATCACTGATGGCAGAAGTTCCAAGCATTTCTCCAAAGAAGGAGCCAGCACAAAACTAACACGATCATGGTTCTTTCAGGTTTTTGGTGTAACTCTTAACAGTATGATGAACCTTCCTTGCAAATTGTGAAAGTTAAAGGGAGTTAAGAAAGCAAAATTTCATAGCATGTTTACTTCTTAAAAACTGAGAGGGTGAAACACAGATCTTCATTCCCTGATGTGGATTTTTGGCTTACCCTTTGGTCCACCCCCAGCGCAGCAATTAATCAAAATAAATGAGGCAGCAAACATCTGATATTAGCTGACTTCAGACTGCAGCATACTACTTGTCTTCAGGAATTCCATTTACCACACTGTGCAGGGCACACTCTGAGTTGTACTCCAATATCTTCAGGAATCTGAACAGTATTTTGAAGTATGTGTTATTGGCAAACAACTGATTAGAAAAAGGGAATAGCTTATCTTTGTTTTTATTGATTATGTGGAATTGGTTCTGTGGAATCTGTGGAATCTCTATGTAGCTATGCAGATGTAATGAGATTCAAGGTGGTGTTATCAATTACCATCTGTATCAAGCACTCCTTTACATTTTGTGAGAGGAGGGCCATCCTGTAAACAGATGTAAATCAAAGAATCAGAGTGAAAGCACCTCAAACCTAGGGACTAGTCAGTCCTTTATTGTAAAAATTGTCAATTTACTGTGAATGATAAGAAAACCAGAAATATTCCAATAGATAAACCAAAGCACCATATCAAAGGCAATGGGTAACACAAATTTGGAAAGATGAAATTCAGAGGGAAAAGAGGCTCTGTTGAGGAGACATTCCAAAAAACTGGAGACAAGATCTTCTGTGAACAATGTAAAAGAGCCATGCTAGTTAGGCATGATCATGTAATTTTGGGATTATTTGGCTTGATTTGACTAAAACTCTTCATGTCTAAAGTGTGCAGGTGGGATTTCTGCCTGCCTGTCCTCAAATCATCTTCTGTATGTCAGACGGTACTCCCAGAGCAATGTAATAGCTACAAAGTGCCCACACCTAAAATGGCTTCAGCTGTCAGAGAGCTGATCTTGGCCTTCTGAGAAAGCCCAGGACATGAGCACAGGCTATTTTCTCTTTCCTGTTCACAGGTGGTTTGGCTTTACTAGATACTCATCCCAGAAAAGAAAAGAGGGGAAAAAAAATGGCATCAAATAAACAAGAGTCTTTATTTTTTTCTCCAAAATTGATCCCTGGACTTTTGCTATAAGCTTTGTCCCCCAGAAGAGCCTTCAAATCCATAGAGCTGTTAATAAGACCTCCCTGCTAATATGACTTCAAAGTTATTAAAGAGCATTTCTGTGCAAGATTTAAGAGCCTGGTATAAGGATGACTCAGCAGTGTCGTTATGCAGGTTCTTAGGATCATGGTCCTTTTACAGCAACTAATTATGGAAAAATTTCTGAGATTTACTGAGTGTTTAGGAGTTTTCAGTATCCATTAAAAGCAGTAATTCGGCAAATTTTGCCAACCTATTATTTAAAGCATTAGGAAAGGCATGAAAATTAGTGAGGAAGTAGTGAACAGCAAGTTTGGAAATGGATTAAGCAGATGTGGAAATGAGAACTTCAACTCCTATTTTACAAATGAGGGAAAAGAAGCAAATAATTTTAGTGATTTCACTGAGGTCACACATGAAGTCACTGGCAGGATGAAGGTTTGTAGCCGGGGGGAATTTGACATGAGATGATATTTCATTTCAATAGGAATTAGCTAATCAATTAACACACCCCATGGCCCTTGTGGCACACTGTGGCCATGGACACCATGGCCATGGCCGCTTGTCTGCTGCTGCCAGCCCATCACAGCATCTGCCAGTTTATGTCCAAGGGCAAGGTGATGTCCTGGTCATCATCTGTAAAGTGTTACCTTAACAGGAAAGGCACTGTGCTGTTTGGCACCCCAGTAAAGCCAAGTCCCTGATGTCAGGATACAGGGAACCTGCATGATCAGCCCACCTGCACAGGGATGGTGTGGGGCACTCCATGGGAAACAAGGAGCTCCAAGAAGAGACTGAGTGAAGCTGCCCAAGGACTCAGTAGCTCGTCCATCCTTCAAGTGTGTGCCACGGTGTCCATGGGGGCCATGGCCCACACAGCTCTGTGCACCTTCCAGAGCCAGCAGCCAGCCTGGATCCACTGCTTCCTCTCCAGGACCTTCCCTGCACATCCCAGCTCTCTGGCTCCCCTGTAATTCCATCATGGATGGAACCATTCTGAACTGCACTATTCCTCTGCCCCGAGTGCAGTGTGTGCTGCCAGCACCAGCTCTCATTTAACTCGTTTGCAAATGCCCTCCCAGTGCTTGGAGGGTTTTCTTCATCTGGCTTAGTTTGCTTTTTACCTCTGAGAGCAAGATCTAAAAGACAGAAGAGAAACACCTTCTTTCAAAAAGGTTGGCTGAATCCTACCTCCCTTTCCACAGATCCATGCCCCTCTCCCATGCTGCTGTGTGGCCAAGGGGTGCTCTGCTCCCCTCATCCAGCTCTCAGCAGCAGCCTGAGCAGGGCTGGCTGCGACTGACACTCCCCTCCTGGGTCATGTCCCTTCAGACCCTGGAGATAAATATCCTTACCAGGGATTTAGCAACTTCTCTACTGGAGAGAAAGCAAAAGAAATGCCCCAATTTTCATATCCATCCTCCTTACCCAATGTCTCTTTGAAAAGCAGACCAAGACCTGTCTTGAGAACCTTCTGGATTTCCATATCTATTTGCTTCTCTTACATTTCATGCTCTATAATTATTAGGCATTGATGCTGGTTGTTTTTTGGTTGTTTTTTTTTTTTTTGGTTGCAGTTGAGAACTGTATTATATAAATATAATAAGCATGGTAAAATATTAAATGATTAACTGTTTGTTTGTACACCTCTGAAACACTCTGTAATGGGATTATGCTGAATCCCTAAAGAGTCATTAACTTGCATTATATTGAAGTATTTATTATTGTGGCATATGTAATGGATAATATTTGTTTACATTTTTAATTACTCACATTTTCAGCCAAGAAAATCTCCAAGGATAATGTCTCATTTACAAGTGTCCTGGCAAAAGACAGCATAATGTAGTCACACATTACCAACAATTCCATGACAACTATGCATTGGTTTAAATATGAATTTCAAGTAAAGACATAATTATGGTCAACAATAAAAAAAATGATAACACCATGTATGCATGTATAAAAAAACCCAGAACAACTTAAATTAAGCAAGCTTTTCTCTAGCTGCTGTCAATATTGAGCTTGTTTCATGGCCCAGTGAAGTCAAAAGAAAAAAATTCTATTTTCACCCACAGTGTCCAAGATGACACAACAAATAATGTAGCAAGTAAGTGGCAATTTGTACCTTCAAAATTTCACAATGCATTGAGTCCTATGATTAGGGTGGGGAAAATAATTTTTTTTTTCACAGAAAGTGAACAACTAAATAAAAGTAAATAAAATTTAATTGAAAACCTTCAATTTTTCAAAGTTTCTTCAGGAACTTGCAGTAAACTCTGCTTGGATGATAACCTCTCCTTATCAGAACCAGCCAAGGGATGAGCTGTATTAGCCCTGAGACTTAGATCAACTGTGATGTATTTTTGGTGAGATTCTCAGAAATATTCTTCACAGAGCCTAATGTCAGTGAGAAAATTGATCCAGCAGTAGTGAATGACCCATTGTCTCAATCCTTGTTCTGCAATTCCAATTTGTATAATTTCAATATTCTTCAAGCAGACTTTTGGCAATAATCTGTAGAAAAAAAACCCTTTTGTTCATTATATAGAAAATAATTATTTCTGGTTTTTATGGAGACCCATCACTAGTGAAACAGAGAATTTCTTCCTAAAAACAGTAAGAATATATGCATTGTAGTAGAAGCATAATGAGGAATAGAATTTTGGAATACATCCTGCAAGTGAGCTGAGTAACAGATTCTTCTTGGTAGCTCTTTCTATACTTTGTAGAAGATTCAGTCCCATTTATTTTATTCTTTTTGAGGGGTGTTGCCACATGACAATAAGAAAATGTCTTATTCTTAGTACTGTGTTAAACACATGGCCAAAACCAAGAAGGTAAGCTGTACATTTGACCTTTCCAAAGCTCTATTTGGGCAGTAGAAGCCCTTAAATCCTTCTCTGGCATCATCAGAACTTAGAAAATTCAGCCTACCAAAGCAAAAATTGGTAGCTGTTTACAATCTTTTCAATTCTTCCTGCAATAGAGATTTTCTGATTCCTCACAATGGCTTTCTTTGCAGCTAAACCCCATCATATTTGATTGAAAATGCTGTTGCTGTCCTTTAAACCTTTCATAGATTGGCAGCCTTCTTTGAAAGTCCCATTTCAGTCATTGGAACAGACTTCCCAGGGAAGTGATTGAGTCACCATCCTATTTTTTCTTCCTGTGACAAAATGTACCTTGTTATTCATCCAGACTACCAAACCAGTCAGTTATTTAGCATTTTTAGAATGTATTTTCAGTCTTTACATAGAGAATTAGACCTATGTAACTGAAATATCTTTGTAGGAAACCCTTTATTCATTAACTGGTTGCAGTTTTTGAAATAAAATAGCTCAGCAGGACAAAACTCAAACCATTCCTATCATTGTTTGAATAAAAAAATCCATGCACCAAGTTTGTATCATAGTGGCTGTAGTGGAAGGAGTATATGCCATGCTACTCAATATCTTTGAAACCATACTCACATCTTTAAAAGAATGTGTAAATCTCTCTCTAATTAATTGTAACGGAGTTTAGTTTGCCCATTGAGAGGAGCATAAACCCTTTAATTGCTACATTCTAGAAATCTCTGAGTCCCTAGCCAGCAGTAACCATTTGATGTGTATCATGTCAAATGCGATGCTTCAAAATTAGTTTGATTAAAAATAAGTAAAGTTAATGAATTGTCAAAAACCCAATGTTCTTTAGAAGGCACGGTTTTAAAAAGATGTCTGTTTTAATCTTCGTAATATAACTGTCTCTGGTATTTCTGTCATTTGGTAATGCTTCCAGACACATTCATGGTGGTCATCTTTGATCATATAAATTCAAGAGATTCCAGGGCTTTTTCAATTTGCATAAAAAACAAAGAAAGCATTGTGAGAAATCCCAAAATATGCATTCTGAATCAAGTTTCACCTAAGTGCTATACAAAGAATCAGTGTCTTGATGCTAATTTATTGAAAATGCCTTGGCCTTTAGGAATTTCCCATTGGCACTTAGTAGAGCTGAGCTCAAAGTGGCAATGGCAAAAAGCAGCCATCAAAACTGTTCATGCTGACATCTAAGCCCTAGTGCTCAAATTATGAGTGCCTTGAAACAAAATACTGTAGAAGGAAAAACAAAGCATAAATGCTTTAGGTGCCAAGATTTTGCTTGAAATGGGTAGAGGAGAAAATAAGTTTGGGTTTTTTTAGTGAAATCTAATGTACTAAAGACTTAGCACCAAAAAAGGATTTAGCGATAGATGTAAAAGTTTTGATGTTTTATACACAGCTCTGAAGTCAGTGTTTTATATCTATAATTTTTGCATATACATAACCATATTTAGATTTTGACATATGGTCTGTAAATAACATATGTAAGCTGGATCGTTGAGTGAGATGATTTTTTTCCTGCTGAATGTACGTGTTTATTTTATGAGCAGAGACGTGAAAAGTTCATTTATGTCCAAATATGTTGCTAAGTATAAACATGCTGCTTCACTTTAGGCAGGATCAGGAAAGACCCTGAGTGTGTAATCTCTGCATTGACTCTATGCTGATGTTGCCCAGGTTTTGTATTACTAAACTATGGCTCACAACAACAACAAAAATTTAACCTTTAAATAGAGGCACCAAAATAATTTAAAACAGATTGGAGGGTTTAAAGGGCTCCAAGAATAAGCAGCTCATATTTCAGTTCCTCCCCTCTAGGGCCTACCTATTTGGTGTTCAGAGTTCATCTCATATTGCAGCTGCTTATGTTCACATTTTCTGCAGTGTGTGGATGAAATTTCCAAGGAAAAGAAATAAAAACAAAAACCTAAAATATACAACATTAAAAATATCTTCCCTAAAACAATGGTTTGGCTGTTATTGGGCAGGGAATAGGACAAATCACCCAGAGGCTTTTAAGTAAGAGCAGGGGAAAGAAAAACCCCAGAAAAGGGTGAGAAAATGTGGAGATTTTAAAGGGACTTTTGGTTTCAGGGGGCATTTTTTATTCAAAGTTCTTCCAGGTTATGGAGCCCATTATTTTTTTTCTTTTTTTTTTTTTTGTTCTTTTATTAAAAATTTCTTTGTAAGTCATTTAGACTTTCTTGCCACTGGGCACAGACAGATAACAACAACAAACAATGGCACTCTGTATTTATCACTTTATTCTGTTTTATAGTGTATCTCTGATTATGGAAACAATACATTTTTTGCACCTTCCTTTGGTTACTATTTGTCAAGAGTACCCTTTATAAACAATATATTTTCCCATTTTAATAAAAGTCTAGAGCTGCACTAAATGCATAAGATGGGATTTGAAACAAAAACCCATCAGACTGCTAAAATAAGGCCTTCATTTCTACCACACCATCTTATGAGTTAAAAAGCCTTCCATCTACTACATTTTCCAGCCCAACTATTCAAATGTAAAAGCCATATATCTATTTAATTAATGAATTAATTTCACTCCTTTCACCAGAATGCCTTGCCATGTAGTCCTACAACCAAAAGTGATTGCTGTTGCAAACATCCCAGTCACACCAAACAATTTGTACTAAATAACCAGGCTCAGAGGACATTTTCTCCCTTACATATAATCTATTCTATTTTTCTTTAGCCTGTACTTATGCATATGTAAAGGTATTATTATGAGGAACCCAACATCCTTTGGTGACTGAGGAAAATCTGTCCCCTTTGAAGTCTGTGTGAATTTTCTTTTTCAGCTGCAGCAGGGAGAACCTCACCCCATCTGTCTAAGTCTCCCTAAGTAATTCACATGGCTTGGGTCCAAGGAGAGGTGAGCACTGTGCTCAGCAGTGAATGCTAACCTCACTGGTTACTATAGCTGGATCCAGCTGTAAATCCCAAAGGGTGATAGCAGAAATGGTCGTAGCTTCTCATATGGTCCTTTCCTCAAGCCGGCCTAGACACCTCTGTACTGCTCTTCTGCTGTACCTGCCACACTCTTCTTGAAGTAGGGAAGAATTTGCACTCTTTGGGGAAGTGATCCTTTTGACTTCTTTCAAGGCTAGCCCAACCAGGCATGGCTGTCATTACTGAGATGCCCAGAACCTGTCCTGTGGATTTAACACTGATAACACCAAGGACTTGTTTTCCTTTTCAGCTCTTCTACTAATTTCTTCAGAAATCTCTTCCTTCCGACTTGCATTAGTAGAGTGAAACATACAGATCAGGAAAACTAATCTACTGTAGTAATGTTTTAATTAATAATTAGATACGACTTGTTCTCTCAAGATGAAAATATTTCCATTATGACTAAATCTTTATTCTAGAGAAGGACTGAAATACATGGCTTGTTTTCTGAACCATCAAAAGAGTACAAAAACCAGGTGTTTAACAGTGTAAGTCTTCCAGCAGAGCAAAAGTGTACTTCTGCAGTGTTTCAGTGGAAAGGGAGTACAAATTCTCATGAACCACAATCAGGCCAGCTCAGTTGTTCCAGCTCCTCTTCCAGGGACAGATATCTCCACATATCAAAACCAGCTTGCTTACATATTCCCCTGAAACTTGTATGTAGTGTGTCTAATATTTCCTAGATCATGTCTATGCGATGTCAACTCTTAACAACTGCCTTCAAATACCATATGAAACTGGGATTTGCATCTGACTTTAAATTCAGCACTAGTTTCAGAGGAGTATCATACGAGAGTCAGCTAAGCTCATTTCACTTTCACAGTGTTTCTAGATGTCTGGCTGAAGATTAAAACACTCATGAAAGCAGCTGCAGAACTAAGCAATCACAATAGCTCTAAACAAGTTTATTCTTGATCTGCAATATCATTAGAAAATTTGGGGGATTAGTGTTCATTATGTATGGTATATATTTGTCTTTATTTTCTACATACTTATCTGAAAGGTTAATGAAAATGCAGATGCAATGGTTCCTTTATATGGGTTTACCTTCCACGAGTGCCAGTTTTCAGACTAATTGATTATGTCAGAAGCTCTATAAATATCAATAGCATATGGAAAGGTTAAGCCGAGGTCTCCACATAACTGGATTCATACTCTTTATTGATGGTACAACCATTATCCAACCATAATGGAAGTGCTTTGAGTGTGAAATAGAGTAGAACATTGGATAATTTTCACCAATGACTGAGTGGAGGAATCAAACTGAGTGACTGACTTCTGCAAACTAATGAACAAATGTGTTATGTACAGAGTGTAAACTAAAACTAAAATTTTAAAAAATCAAGAATAGTGTAAAATTAAATGTATGTAATAATTGTTTTTCCAGTTGTAGTTTAATACTATTTAGGATGCTCTTCAATCTCCTCTGAAATAAACAGTAGGAGGCTGTATTAGAATGACATCTTGCAAATAAGAGAAGGTAGTTGACAACATGTTAGTTTTCCCTAACAGACCTAAAGATACTTTCTAGCTTGGAAGAATATTAGGAGATGGTTCTAAATCAGAATTTGATTGTGCTATCTTTTCTTAGGATGTTAAAAGCAATTTTTCAGAATAGCTTTATTTTTCTGTGTTAGTTTTTCTCCTTTATTACCTCTGGTGCAGTTTTTTGGTACAATACAGAGGAGTCAATCCAATCCCTAAGTGTCATTTCCCTGATAGCTCTGGATAGCAAAGAGAGCCTGAAAGCAGTGTGGCATTGTGGCATTCCCACTGCCATCACTCCACGTGGTGGTAGTGCAGGGGGGTATTGCAGCTTCACCAATTGTTACAAAGAAAGCTGGATTAGTTTATTGGAAGTTTGAGTAGTTACTGATGCATGTTCTACATGCTGTGGAACAACTGGGGAAGCATATTCAGGCTGCCACATGGAGCCATTACCCCGTTTTCCTGCTCAAGGCTGATTGCACTTGGACTGTTCACTCACCACTCTGCTCTTTCCTCTTCAGAAATGATCTCTGTGTCCAACAGGTTTTGCAGGAAGTGCCAAGACTGGGCTTCATTGCGGTTAATCATTTAAAAACTACAGAGCAGTGCTTTGAAAATAAAATCACTGTAAACATACAAAAGTTTTTTAACCAGCTGAAAAATGCAGCTAAAAATCCTGTATTTTTCCACATCTGGACTACTTATTTCAGTAAGAGGTACAGGACAATAGTTCAGCTGTTTGCAATGGAAATGAAAAGAAATGCTCTTCTCTCAGTAGTCAGTACATTTTCTTTTCATTGAAAAAATATACGACACCAATTGCAATTCATTTTACTGTGTTCTTCTCTGATAATGAGTGTACTTAGACCTCAGATTGTATCACTTTGCTATATAAATTTCCCTTAAATTTAGTATATGGCAGCATTAGGAAATGCTGCCGTCTTTTGGTTTTGAAATATTGCTACAGAGAATTGAGAGAAAAACTAGGTATAATCAATTCCATCTTTAACATCTGTTTCTAACTGCACGAAGCTTCGTGTGGGAGTAAAATTCCCATACTGGTGAAAGCAACAGCAAAATTCCTTTTGAGTTTATCCCAATTGATCAGGCTATTCCTGAAGGACCAGACTTCTCCATCTTCACTTGATCATGATCCACACTCCACATGATCTGACCCAAATCAACGTGCAGGAAGATACACTTCACTCTGACCCCTGATTCTCAAAAAGCTGCCGTGTCATCCAATTGATACAGAGTTTATCTCTATCTTGGAGAGATTGGTTTCTCCTGCAGTTGAGAAGTCATGAGTGACTTTATGCCAGATTTACTTTTATCATTTGCTAAGCATTGTCTACATCAGCCTTTGAGCTTTATCAGCTGAGCACCAATGAGGTGACCTGGTTAGACTATTTGCATGAGCAGGACAAACTGCTGCAAGCTGTGGTATGTGCAGCCCATTACCCTGACTGGGCAGGAGCTGACCCATATCAGCTGGGAACAGCTTTGGGCACACTGTTGAGTAGAAGCAGGACTGATGGGCCAGTTCCAACAGGGGAAATGCAGGAAAATCTTGATGAAACACACGGCTACAGATGCTTCGACATTCCTTCTGTCCAAATGTTCATAAAGCTGTTAAGGTGAGAATTTACAGTGGATACATAGGGGGAAATAAAAGAGAGCTGTCTTTCCTGCTACTAAGAGTGAGGTGGGGGGAATATCTTTCTGCTTTTGACATGAATATAATATGATATTCCTGATGATTGTCATCCAGACCAGTCAAAAATGAAAGGTCAAATCCAATTCATTTTAGTCATGTAAAGAACCCTACAAAGTCAGTTTGACTAATGTTCTTCAGGGAGAGAAATTTAGCTTTGAGCATTATCTGGAGCAAAAGGAAGTGTAAAGCCATTGCTTTCTCAGAATTGCTGTTAAGGACACTAAAAAAAGCTTTAAAAATGACTTTGAATTGCTTCAGTTAAAAAAGTGTTAGAGTTTGACTGAAGTAGCTGAAGAGTACATTAAGACCCAGATTTTCCTGAGGTCCAGCAAAGACTTAATCCCAGTAGAACACCATGCACTCTCAAGCTAAATAGTATGGTTTTGTGTAGACCTGCTTCATCCACCCTCTACATGGAAGAAAGCTGCTGAAAATCACCTCTAAGTCACTAAACTACAAAAATTATCTCTAAAAAAAGCAGCATAAATGAAATGCTGTTTTATTAAATGTACTGCTGTTTTCCATTGAGAAATGTGAAGGCTGTGGGAATAGTAATTTCTTTTTCAAATTTTGAAAATAACATAAAGCTATTGCTATGACATGAGTCACTTGATTTCTGAAAGCACCTCCAAATCCTCATAAATAGATAATACAGTGCCTGTGTTGTTGTGAGAATGTCCCTGCTTATGAACTGTGCTTAAATTACCCTGTACTACCCCAATTAGATTCACAACATACCTATATTGCAAAAGGCTGTTTTCTCTCTAAATTAGTTGAAAAGGATTAGACACACTGATAGATAGTACTAAATGCTAATGGGTCAGATCCTAAAGCCATTACACTGTTTTCATGCTGCATTCTGCTGGCATTGATTTCACTGGAGTGCCGAGGAAAACCCGAATATGAACATCAGTATGCAGCTCAATATTTTATGGGTTTTCTAGTCTTGGCTTTTAAAAATATTCTCCCTCTGCTATTCTTTAGCCAGAAGAGCAAAAAGAGCTAGTTCCAGCCCTGACTTCAAAAAAAAAGGCTGAGTGACAGTACAGAGGCTTGAGGAAATCACAAGTTTATATGTGGGCTTTTTTATAGTATCTAATGGCAAAATTAAAATTAGTTCCCAATTAAGAGAGAAAAGTACAAGTACAATCTGAGAACAGAAGATAAAGGGTGCCATGAAGAGAAGATTATTAAGCAGCATAGTATAACAGGACCCCAGGTGCAGAAGGGCCTCATTATACTCACATTCTTGTGCTGCAACACACGGATGTACAGTAAACCAAGGAAAAAAATATTCCAAAGGACAGTTTTACACAGTGGCTACATTTGAGATGAGTACATGTTTTTTGAAGACAGACCATAACAACTTGGTTTTTACTTCCAAAATACAGTGGCACATTAATTGCTTGATCAGCCAAATGAAACTAAATGTAATTAAGACTAGTGTGGGGTTAATTTGGTCCATAATTATGTTATATAAAGTAAATGAAAATTGTTTCCTTCCTAAATTGCAATTCATTACAATTACAGATATTAAAATAAGATACTATAAAATTACATGAAGCATGTACACATTAATAGCCATTAGTAATAGCTTGATATTTCTATCCAAGCAACAGTTTATTAGAATGCCAAAAGGTTATATTTGACAACTCACATGACTGATTTTTTTATTCATCCTTTCTCCTCTTCTAAGAAATTCAGTCTTCTTACACATAAAACATATGCCATGTCATATTTGTGCATGTTAGGCATATTCGTTTTAGTCTAAGATTTGTTTTAAAAATACAGCTTACTGTTCATTAAACTACTGAAGTTTGACAGCTGTATCTCTGGAACAAGCCACATCAGTCTTGGTGGAGAGGAGCTGCCTCTCCCAGCACAATACAGTGCTTTGTTTTGGGCACAAGAACTTCTTGGTAGTGGGCAAATGCAGACTTAGATCCTTTTGCCTTCCATTTAACTGGAGCATAAATTTAAAGCTAAGCCCATGCTTAATGGTTTTGCTATGCTTTAGTAGCTTTTTACAAGGACTTGAGTATTTTGTAGAGTTGGAGCCACTGGCTCTATACACTGAAATCAATGGCAATGGTCATGGTGTGCAGGGTCTGACCTGTACCTCTTATGAGACGAAATATCCCTAGGTATTTCTACAAAGAATTGTAAACTTCAGCGTATCACATTTTGACCACTCTTGTGAATTGATTTCCTACTGTTTCTTTTTCTGAAATTTTTTCCTTTCAGGGACAGAAAATGTCTAGCAACAACATTTTAATATCAGACAGAAAGAGTGACAAAGCAGTGCTTTTGAAATCATAACATCCATGTGATTTTTGAGCTGGTGCTGAATGATGTGCACTAGAAATATATGTGGTATTTTAAGTTCTTGTGTATATCAGATAAAAAGCTACAGGCATAATAATAATTTTTATGCACCCAGGATACTGACTAAAATGAGAGGACAAATAGGGAATGCAGGATAAATCTTGTTGTTAGGGTCCTTCAACTCCAACATGACCAAATTTAGTGTCAAAGACATGAAATCTCTAACTGCATTGCACAGCTGGATATCACATTTAACCACAAGGATTAGGATGTAATCCTGTGATTTCCGAACATCCTGAATTTCTGAAGTACTTCGTACTTGCAGACTCAGGATTTTACGTTCCTTGAAAAGCAGTGAGCAAATAAGTTTTATTCAAATGATCTGCAATTGTTTTCTTTCTTATATCAAATAGTAAAACATCCTTTGTTAAAGGAAGAGACCATGACTATTGAAGTGCCTTGATTTCTTTTACAATTGTTCTGTACATACTGCTCCTAGATTTGCAAGCTTAAAGTGAAATGCATTTTAAAAATAAACTCACTGTGTCTCTTCTCTTTATAGCAACTCAGGATATGTAGTTGCTAGAATCAGGTTATTTCCATTGACAGTAAATATATTTGTCTCTTAACCATTAATTCTGCTAATTGAGCATTTCATAAAAGTGGTTTATAAACTGATAATAAAAGATCAGCACCCTACAGTGTTGGTTATACCTGTACATAACATTAATACTCATTTAATAAGCTGACCAATGAAAACATTAGGTAGGATATCTTAATGATGATATCTTACTTTCAACAAACTGAGAGATATGTTTTGCAATATTTAATTGAGCAAAACTCCCAGTGGCTTCAGTGAAAGGTGTTCTTGATTAAGGACTACAGAATTTCACCTTAATAATATTTATCATTTATGCATGGAAATGTAGGGTGATAACAGTTATTAGCATCCCAGGTAAAGTAGCTCATGCAAATTATTCTGCTATTAAGTAGTCAGCCACATTGTATTTAATACCCCCAAATAATTATGTATATTTAACAGGGAAATGACAATAGGAAAAACCAGATTTAGTTCAGATGTGGAGCTGCTATGTAAACCAATTATCTATCCTGAGGGAAACAGCTCTGTCTACAACTACTTAGGCTCTAGGGCCTATTACAAATCCTGGAGTGGGCTGTTGTTTCAGTTCTCAAGGGAATCTACCACGTCATACTGGAAATGGTTGACAATAATTAGAAAGCCTGCTTCTGCCAGTACTGAGCACATTTTTAATACATTTCTAAGTGTTATGGGAGATAATATATAAGGCTTTTAGAATTCCAGTCAGGCTAAGGTGAACCATGGAAAGGACAACTACACAATAGCCCCAAACTGGACTGTGACAGGCTAATTATTGTGGCTTCATTATAAAACCTCTTTTTGCATAGGTCACCTGGGAAGTGTAATTAAAAATGCATTATTGGTGTATATTTTTATTGAAGCAATTAAATTAAAAAGCAAAAAAAATAATTATTTGACGAGCAAATAATAATGTTGGTCAACAGCATTTATCCAAGAAAGAAAGAACAAGTTAGTGGTTCATTAGCAGTAAATGTGTTAACTGGAATGCTGTTTGAAAAATGAGCCATAGAACAGCTTTTAAATACTCAGATTAAAGGATTTATAATGTCAAGTTTAACACAGAAATTATAGATAGTATTACATTGCCATGAGTAACAGCACCTTTAATCTGACTTAGCAAAAGGATTTACTGCACATGGTATGATTTTAACAATTAGACAACTATAAATCCATCTCGTATTGAATGTCTCTATTGGCCATGCAGGGGTATCAGTGCACATGCACACCCAGCTGGATGTGCTCACATACATGGAGGAATATGTAGGATTGGATTCTGTAAAACTGCACAGCATCTGCTGTGGAAAAGCCTTTAGCAATTCCTGCCTCAAACAGATCTCAGGGAGTCCACTGCAGCCACTGCTTAAATTTTCCTGACATGGAGCCATAGGGATGCCCTGGAAGCATGAGGAGATGCAAGGGAATCCCCCCAGGAACTTGGCAGGATCACCATGCTGACAGCATAATTTTCCTGGACAGCAGTGTGTAGTTATACACTGCTCAACAAAGTGCAGCTCTGCTGACACAAACCACCCATACAACACACACAGTAAAGCCAGCTCTTCCCAGAAAGGATTAGTTGATAGAGCACTAACTTGATGGTTATTCCTCATGGGAACAGATATGTCCTGAGCATATCATGTTGGCTGTAATGCTCAGAATCTCTACAGGATGTATAAGAAGGGTGGTTTTACACTAGGCTCAGTTTGCAGGCTGTGAAATTATCACCAATTGCACAAAAGTCATATTTGAGACTCTCAGAGACATGTTCAGTCTTTCTCTCTCAGAAACTGTTTGGTGTTCCTCAATGCTGTTCACCCCAGCTGCACATGGAGCGCTGGGTATGCATGTACCAGAGACTTATACACAAGTATAATGATATTTTCTTTCTTTTATTCTTCTTCTGGTAGCTCCTAACTCCCTCCTTGCCTTTTGTTGTCAATAGAATTGTTCTGGCACTGCCAATAGGCTCACAGTCATCTAAAATCTCCTGAGATGTCTCCTCCTGTATATATTAAGGCTGTTTACCTCCAAGTTTTTACCCTTTATTCCATTTGTTATTTTTATTGTTAAGTCATTTCCATAACACTTTGCATCATAGATTTAATCCTGAATCATTCTCATAAACTGCAAAGTGAGAACTCACTACTTAACATTTTCCAGATAATTTATGAATACAATGAACAGCAGAATCCCGAGAGTGCTGTCCAGTGGAATTCTGTCAGTGACTGTCCTTCTCTGTGAAAACTGACCACTTACTGTTTCCCTTTGTTTCCCTTCTTTTCACCAGTTGCTAATCCTGAGGAAAACCTTCCATTTAGCCCATGACTAATCTTCAAGTTTTTGTTTCTCTAAGAGTCTTTGGTGAGGGATTTTGTTAAAAGTCTGTTGAAAATCCAGTCACACTGTATCAACTGGCTGTGTTATCCATATACACATTGATGTGATCTAACAACTATAAAAGATTTTGGGGCATGACTGCTGTACAAAAGTTAATCTTGATCTTCTTCCCATATGATACTGATATTTTGTTACAGTCTCTATGTCTTTCCCTGCCACGGAAATAAATTTCCAGACCTGCAACAACTAGCACCATAGGAACTTTAGTGAAGATCAATGTTGCATTAATGACATTTTGTTTCTCTGCCTCTGTGGATGCTTTAAACCAAAGCACCATTACTGTGCTTCACATATCAGTTTTCAGACAACTTGGTCTCACCTTTGCAATTTCTTCTAATCCCCATCTGCTAAAATGTCCTAACATTTTGTCTGTTGTACTGATACCATAATTTGCAAAGAACTTCCCCGTTCCTTGCCTCTCCAGACTGGCACTGGTGCAAGCCTTCTGATGTGTTTTTTAGAGTAAAAATCAAAGTAGTGTTATTTTGGGTTTTGTTCTAAATTATTGTTTGTCTCTGAGGTCTCTTTTTACATTATCTCTGCTCTTTTTATCTCTCTACCTCAATTTTGCTTTCCGATTTGGTGCAGTACCCCCTTTCCCTTGGCCTGGCAAAACTTTGAAAATTTAGGGTTTACTGGTGCTTTGGGAATTAATTCAGCATTCCAGGAGGAGGTTGGTTATTACTGATCCATGCACAGACATAAGTAGGCCAGGTTCCTTACTGAAAATATCCTTCCTTATGACCATAGTAATTTCTTTCTTCAGGTATATTTTACCCCACCCTAAATATTGTCATATTTTCACAATACAAATCTTACAGGAAAGCAAAACCTCCACCAAAAAAGGCCATTCTGTGCTGAGTACTGTAAATATGAATGTATTATGCAGTGACCTTCAAACCAGCAAGGCCTGATCCTGCTCCCAGTGCCGCTGAGGGAGTTTGCTGCAGGCTCTCTCCCTCAGAACAGGACCCTGTTACAGCTGGGCACAGGAGCATCCTCATCAATAAACAACAAGTGAATGTTTTGTTACTGCATTGATTTGAAGACTTTTTCAACAATAAGGAAGGATGTGTAATGGTTATATACCTCTAAAAATAATATCTTCCAGACTTTCCTTCCTCTCTTTCTCTCTACATGTTACATATGGATGTATGCATGGATGCATGACTGTACTGAAACCAAATATAAGTTTCTGCCTTTTTTTTATTATTTTCATTCCTCACACGAGAGCAGAACTTATGCCCCAATTTGAAAAAATGCCTAAACCTAAAAATGAATTAAACACACATAAAGTTCTGTTACTGGTCAGACCAAAACCCTAAGGGTTGCATTCTGTATTCAATTACAGGAGTGTTACTCCCGTTGGAGTCAGGACTGGAGGGCAGAATTCAGCCTGAAATTGTAAACAAGAAAAATTTGAACTGAATCTGGTCTTTCCTTAATATGCACCAGTATGTACCAAGACACTGTTGAATATAAGGTCTCTTATTTGGGAAAAAGGGCAAGAAGAAAAAAATCAGTATGAAATCGGAGAAAGATTTCTCCAGGATAAAATTTGCTGTCTAGGTGCTCTGGCATGAAAAGGTTTGTTCAAATGAGGAAATCTGTGGGTTTAGACTCTCAAATTAGCTTGTTTTGACTTATTCTTTTCTGCTGTGTCTTAGCAATTCATCTCCACAGCCACATCTCTGGTACTGGCCTGCAGTTTTCTCACCCTTCCCTGGGTGAGGAACCCACACCAGCTCCATCCTTGACACCCAGAATAAGTGGGACAGCAACTGACAGTGATTTTCTTGCACTTTTGTCAAAATTTGAGGGTTGCTTGTGCTTTTCTCATGGAAGCTGTGGCTTTTCTTTTTTTTCTCAGTGCTTTTTTCTCAAAAGGCATCCTCTCTATGCCATAACCCAAGCTTGTAATCTCACAAACTGCTTTACTTTTTGGTGAAGACCTTATCACATTGTTGAGTACAGCAGGAATTTGAGCAAAGGGAGCACAAAAAATATAGATGTGCCAGGAAGATTTGCAGTGCACCAAGTTGTCACTCTGCTCTTTGCACAGCTCTACAGCTTGGGAAGCTTCCTTGGTTAAAATTACTCACAAGCTGGGCAAGCCTACATGAGGAATCAACTGCATGGCTCCAGAAAGAGGGTCCCAAACCAGAATTAGAATGTGGTGTTTCAAAGAGTTATGTACATGTAGCTAAGGTACAATTAAAATAAAGCAGAAATTATGTGAGAAGCAGAGCCCAAGACAAAGCTGACATTCACTGAGCTGCCTCAGAGGATGCTGTACAGACAGTTGCCATTTCAGTGTGTGAGTGGTCTTCTGTGTCATAGAATGGAGCCATTGTTGGCAGTGGCTGAAAAAAGCACAGTGTGTGGGCATGACTCCCCAAAAGACAGAGCTGGGAAAAATATGGGACTTGCTAGAGAAGGCTCTTCAAAGCACCTACTCCAAAAAATTTCTTGTGAGTTGTGGCATCATGTATTTTTCCATCTTTTGCCATTTCACATGTGAAATGGCATGTGAGATGTAACTGATGGAGTATTTTCCAAACAGAATATTATCTGAAGCTTAGTAAAGATGTTAATAACAACTGAGGGTCTTGGTGAAGTTTATTATTTCAGCTTGTCTGTGTGCACATTTGGAGCTGCAGTACAATTTAGTATTTCTGTTTTTAAAAGCCATCTCTGTTAGAACCAAGATTTCGGATGGTCACCTCTGTCTCTTATGAAAGACATTTGGGACACTTTGCAGTGTTGTACACTGCCTGGTTTCCTTGGGCTTAGGATCCCTAACAGACAGTACCATCCTATTTCCCAGTGAAACTTGACCTACTGGCCCAAATACCTCATCTGATCTCAGCTGCTACAATACCTTAGAAATAAATAGGACTGTACTAGCCATGCAGTGATCCTTATCTGTGAAATCTTTATATACCCAGCTTCATTCTGACATTAGAGAGGGTCTAGCAACCATGCAAAAAATATTTTAGCTATCTCTAACGTGATAAAACTGTAATAAATGTAGAAATTGATGAAATGAGGAGCAAATGATTATGGGCATTGTTAGGCAATGCACAGCTTCAGGGAAGATGAACTTTTCTTTTTCAGAAGTTCTAAAACTAGGCCTAAAAGTTTAACTGGCAGCAAGTGAGAGCAGGGTAAACCAAGGAGCTTTTATTCCTGGAAATAACTGCAAGAAAAAATGCTTCAAATAAGAGGCGACTATAGAACTGCAAGTCAAGGGTTAATTTTTCTTTTCTTAGGAAAGCTGTAAAAGCTGACTTTTTCCATTCTGTGTTATCTGTGGCATTATATGTGGCAGCTGCAACCTACTTCTATTCCTAAATTCTGATCGTTTATTGCCGTTATGGGAGATGAAGGATTTGGTCCTTGGTCAAGAGTTCCAGGTGTCTGAGAGATTTGCAAGAGCTGTGAAAAGGGAGAAAATGACACAAAGAATATGACATTTCTGGAAATATCATTTAGATTTTGGTCAACAGGGAATAGGAATGGGTGGTTCAGGTCATCTGCTGAACTGGCATTTCAGTGCTTGGGCAAGCAGAGAATAGAGCAGGCAGACTTGTTAGAGTCATGGGTTAAATTATTGCTTTGAAGTGTGGAGCCATCCACAACTTCAGCTTACAGGTCTAAGTAGATGTTTAGTTCTCTCCTGTCTGCCTAAGCTAGCTGTTTTCATTCTCAGTTATTTTGTGTTTTACTGCCAGCCCTGGAGAGCACAGACAGTATTTTCATACTTGAAACTTTGTGCAGTCACTCAGGGAAGTGCAGTGGATCCCCAGTGAGCTGAATAGATCTGGTAAATCAGTGCAAGTCTGCTCAGATATACTGGGTAGAGTCTTAGCTGCACAAAAGAGAGAGAAGTGCACAGAGAGATTAGAATTTCTCACTATGTATACTTAATTGAACTATCTTTTTCACAGATCTTTTGCATTTTCTCTTCTCTTTTCAAACTCACAATTATCTACATTTTAAGGCAAAATGCCATACTATGATTATCTACTCTATTCTCTTCCTTTTCCACATGACATAAGACAAAGAACAGCCTTGAATTAATTCCTTTTCTAGTCTTACAGCTATAGTTTTAGAGAAATGCCTGATCTTAGCATTTTCTCATGATGAAAAATACACTGCAGTCCTGATTTGTTAATTCACAATGCCTAATTGCCCACAATGTTAAAAATACAAGCCTTATGTCTAGTCTGAATTATTCTCACTTCTGTTTCCAGGTGTTGGATCTTATAATATCTTTCTGCTAGAGTGAACAACTGTGCATTCTTCAAAGTACGCTTCCCCATGTAGATAACTACGGATTTGAGAAAATCTGCTCTTTTGACCTTCTTTCTGATGAGTTCAAAGTCTTACCTCTGCTGCTTGGTAGCAATGCCCAGATTCACATTTGAGCAAGTAGCTCCAGCCAAGCTGGTAGTGCTGCACAGGGCCCTTCCTTGCCTCTGTCTCTCATCTCTTACCTCCATTCTTATTGTGGCAGAGGCAAGCACAAGCCTGCCAGCCTACCAGCTGTCCCTTGTCACACCAGGGATGTGTGCACAGAGACAAACTTGTGTATGGGCATGCTCCTGAAGGCAAGGGGGAAATAGCTGTGTTGTTCATTCCTCAACATGTGCATAAAATACAGCAAATTCCAGGCTCTAATTATGTAGATAGCTTTATTAGCTAAGGTGACATGTCACAACTTTTTATCTCCACCCAGACTTTGGGCTTACTCTTTCGCTATCTTTTTCACAGGAATATTCAGAGGGGAAAAATTGCAGTTATACGGTCAGTAGTGGTGAAGCTGAAGAATTTCAGATCTTCTAAACCATCCCAAGAAGAAGTTACTGCATTAGAGTAAGTAGTAGATTTATCCCAAATTAACCACAGAAACTTTGTCAAAATATGGTGTCCAAAATACAGATGATCAAGACTCCATATTCAGATGTGACCTGATCAAGTTCATAACAGAACTTTACCACCATTTTTAATATTTACAGTCCTTTTTGCAGCTTTTCTCTTTGTTTCCTACCTCTTTTCTGAACCCTCTCGAATTTTTTTGTAATATCTTCCTTAAAGGGTAGACAGCAGTGTTGGACTCCAACAGCAGATGCTCTAATACCAAGACACTATAACCCTCAAGTGTTTTGCTACTTATTTCATTAAATCATACCTTTACTCACAGAAGCCACAATGTCTACTCAAACGAAACACATATTCAGGTGTCTGCCATGAGTGCTACTTCTTCTTTTATTGGAAATACTGCCTGATAATCTTACAATTTGGAATTTCTTTTTAATATGACATATATTTTCTTTCAGATAAAGAGCCTTTTATCATTGGTATTGAAGCATGTGTTTGACTGTTTCAGCTCTCTATGTATTGTAGATCCTTTTATACTAGTGATCTGCTTTTATCCTTATTTATCACTTTTCAGTCTTTCCTTTATATGAAAACTTCATCAGAAGTTATATGATTAGGTGATTTCTATGTGTTATTATTAAAAATATGACAAAGTTGGAAAAAATTCTAGAGTGATCCTACTAAGTGATAATTTCCCACTTCTCGTTAGACTCCAAGAGCCATGGTTAACTTACATGATTAACTTACATAATATGTAAAACATTTATTTTATGCAGTTCTAGATTCCCAATTCAAATCTTCAAAAAGCACATCAAATGCTTCACAGATCTTATTGCATCAACATTATTGTTGCAAAGCAAAATTTTATTTTCATCAGGTAGTTTGATAACATCTTTCTGTCAAAAACTGCAGTTGATCAATACTCATTAAATTATCTTGCTTAATTCTTCAAAATAAGAGAAGGTTCACCCTATTACTGCTTGATACAAGCAGGACTGTCACTTGTAGTATTTTGTGTATGATTTTTGATCGTAGTAATGTCAAGCTTTACTAGCACTTATTTAAGTCTGAGCTAGGAATTATTGAGATCTTCTGCAACCAGGCTGAGAAGAAGCTTCTAAATACTTGGCTTGTTAAATACTTTCTAATAATCTGACTTTAAGGTTTTTATGGCTCACTTCAATATAGTGAAAGTAGTGTATCTTTTAAATAAAAATGCTTCATTCCTTATCCTTTGCTGAGACTTTCTTAGTGACTTAAAGGTTGAGGTCTTAAGTGGAAGGGAGAGGGATGCAAGGGAATATTAGTGATAGCTATGCATTTGCATGTACAGAATATTTATGCAGTGCAATAATACCCAAAGGAATGCATATTACTGGAATTTATATGCCTTACCATATGCATCCATAACATGATGATACACATGGGGAGAGATGTGTGCATGTGTATGAGCAAGACCCAGCATGAGGGCAGTGGGGAGGCAAAGCACAGGATTGTCCTTAGCCAGGAGAGAGGAGCTGAGCCACTCTCTGTTAGTGAGGCTGCATTTCTGGTCAGTGCTGGCCACTGGCATAGAGGAGTAGAGAATGTGGTGTCTTGGATTCAAACAACTGGAGCTTATAAAACTTCATGGTCTTCCAGGAGAGAGCTGCCACAAACAGCCTGTGCCCTGTGCCCCTTTTTGACCAGGGAGCTGTAAAGGTGGTAGCCCCCACATGAGAGTGGTGAGCCAGTCAAGGAAAAGGCAAAAAAGTGAAGAGAAGACTGATGGTTCATCCTCATCTTCTGAATCCTTTGTTGTGAATGCTTGACCTGAACAGCTGAGAAACATTGAGACAATAGCTCAGGAGTACCAGTCTTTGATGCTTTTCCACTCCACTCATACTGCTAGAGCTTGCTGTGTTTTCGTTCTACTTTATAGCAGTGGTCTCAGTCTGCTGCTGACTAGTTTGTCCAGTCCTGGATTTCTTTAGCCACCTGTGGTGGTTTGGCCAGTACTCTAGGACAAGAACTGTACCATTCTTGGCAAATCAAACTCCACCACTGGAGAGTGACTCACTTAAACGACCAGAATGCAAGATGAAGTAAATTGCTTGCAGTCACTTTTGTATCTCATTACATGTACCTTTAATATCTAGTCCCTGAATCAAATCTCACACAGGCTGTGAGAAGCCAATGTCATTAAGATCTAGTGCATCTACACCTGCAAGCATTCATGGAGCTCTGGCTAGAGGGGTCTACTGAATATCATCAATTCTGATCTTTTGCCATTGGTCAGTGTAATCCAACATACTACAGGGACATCAGCAGCAGCCACCAAATTCTACCCAGTTACCTCTATAGTAAACCAAAAAATTTCTGCTTGACTAGAGTAGAGTGCAACTTCCTTGAAAGTATCAAGTTTTTATCTGAAGATACTAGGAGTTTGTATAACTTGGAGAAGAGCTATAGGTTTTGGTTTTATACATAAATTCTTGCTTAGTTGAATTTGTTCACTTCCACTTGAAATCACAGCTTCATGTTCAGTCCACCTACACTATATTAAAGAGCTCTTTAGTGTATGGTTTTCTTCCTGTAGTAAAATTTGTCACCTCAAACTATTGCATCCAGAACAAAATCCATCAATAGAGGTAGGAAATTATCAACACCTTTGTCTCCACTCTCAGCAGAGAGGACAAAAGACAAATTAAGCATGGAGATTCAAACAATAAAATCTGTTGAGCATTTGGAATTCTGCACTGAGATGAAGGCTGATGTCCTGCCCTTGGAAATATTGAAGGATCACTATCATGCTGAAAGTTACTCTCACCAAAATAAAGTGCAGGAGGCCTCATAAGACTTACGTGCACAGAAACGTCATATAAATAAATATATATATAGTGGAAGATAATTCAGCTCTATCTCATATGGCTGGTATAATTTTAATTGCATGGTAAAACATGAGAGTATTTCTAGAAGCAAAAGATTTTTGAGAACACCTGCCTCCTTATGTTCAGTGTGTAAATTTGTTCACTTTCAAGATGAAATGCTTATTAAGGAATCTCAGCTAGCAAGTACAAGAACTGACTTCACATGCTGATGGATCTATAGACTTAACTGACTTTAATTTTTTTGTTTGTTTTTCAGAATTCTGCTAAGTCCTAGCAAAAATCATTAAAAAGTACTATCCCATATTTTGCAAGGGAAACAGGTTTCAAAGCTTTTCCAAAAGTAGTAAACTCTTTCCTGTAGTTTGCCTTATTTAAACCAGGTTGGACACGGCACTTCAGAATATCCTGTAAAAAATAATCCTGTACGTTCATGAGGAAGAGCAGAGAATATAGCTGAGCTCTTGCTTTTAAAATTTTTCAATATCACCCTGAGGTCACACAGGTCTATGGAATGTCTTTCATATTGTAAATCAGAAAAGGAGGAAAAAAGCACCAAAAATGTAATTTCTCAGATGCTTCTCTATAATGAAACAGTGGCTGTGGCAGCACTGGGTACTCCCGACAGCTTCAATAGTCCCCACGATGGAGCTGCACCCACAGCATCGGTCACTTCAGCAACCAGCAAGGCCTCCACATCATCAACAAATGGCCATAATTCCCATTTTTCAAGGATTCCTGTATCTTTCAAATGCTGAGACTGTACCTGAACTCATAATGACCTCTGCAGGAGACAGGAAACTGTCAGGGAATTTCAGTGCAGTGCCAGGTGGGCTGGGAGATGAAGGGTTAATCTGATCAGAGACCAGGGACTTCAGTATTATGATTTATGTTTGTTCACAGCTTGGCCAGAGTGATTGGACTATCTATCACCACAAATACACAGTAAATATAGACACACACATATATATTTATATATTTGTCTACATATGTGTACACACATACATGCACCAATATGTGTGCATGTCCTAACACTATGCAAAGTACAGATATTTAAATGTATTAAGACTATCTAGAATACATGAACATCTAACTTATAAAAGGCCAAAGACACATGGGAGATGAGTTGTTTTTTCCCACTGCTTTCAGAACTGATTTTCACACTCAGATCTGCAGCTCCACGTAGTGCAGACCTGCATTTTCTGTCTGACTGCTTTACATGGGAACAACACCCCGAAGCTCCTAAGTCACTTTCGGTCTCCGTAGAGCAATATGAGCTCGGTAAAGAAGTGGAAATCATTCTGCTGAGGAATGCGGTGCAATCGGCACACTGGGAATGCCCGGGGCTCGCTGGGGGCTGGGCCGGGCCAGCGGCTCTAACTCGGGAGGAGGAGAGCTCCTTCCCAGGGGAGCGGGGCCGGGCTCACACACCTCCCTGAGCCCCAGAAAGAATTTCCTCCGCGCTGAGAGTGCATGCAGTGTCGATTACATCTCTTCAGCTTCCCCATCAGCTCCACAGGGAGGGGCTTCTTCCCTTCCTCCCTCCCCGCTGCCGGGCCGGGCTTTGTACCCGGGCCCAAGTGCGAAACTTGTCTGGGCCTCAGGCACGGCCTTGGGAAAGGTTCTCTCAAACCCGAAATAGACATCGCAAATAGGTACAGAAATCAATGGAGGACAGCAAGCTGCAGAAAGGAACAACTCACATTGCCAGGAAAAATAAATGATGGCATATTGCCATTCACCGCTGGAATAATTTTCCTTTTTTTTCTTATTAAAAACGCAACATCTTATTGCTGATAGCTTTCAAGTCCGGCTACATACAGGCTGAAAAGCAGTACCGGGAAGTATCAAATTCTTCCTTTCCAGCAGTCCCTGGGCGGGTTCCTGCTCGCTCTCTGGCTTTCTCTGCAGTACGGCTCCTCCGGCAGTAGAGGGCACTTAGAATATGGACAAAACATAAAGAAATGCCTTCAGAAACTTCCCTCAGAAAGCTTTTGTTTAGCTCTGTGAAACCTTCAATTCTGTCAAATGCTCCCTAGTTTAAAATCAGATTTTTAACAGTGTTTGACTTTAGAGATTATTTAATATCTCCGCTTTAAACAAAATTAAAAAGTTAATTTTGCTTTCTGTTTGAGTCAATTTTTAGCATTGCAAAAAGTCTATTTAGGTTTATGGGTTTTGTCTGCTGTGCTATCAGCAAAGCAACAATATTTTATTATTTGCTGACACTAGAAGTAAAGGAAATCATTCTTTCCTTAGAAAATGGTGAAAATAATTTAGTAATATTTTAGGTTATTCTGGGGTCAAGTGAACCCATTCCAAAATAGGGAAACTCAATTATACAAGTGGTACAGAAGAAAGATACTGCAATGAAAACCTAAGAAGTGGAAAAATATGCCCCATTACTACACTTTAATTCTTCTAGGACAAATATGAAGCTTACATGAGAGCTCATAGTGGGACTATTTCTTCGGGCTGTTAATCTCTCTTATCTCCCCTGAAGCACTTAGAAAGATTTGGACCTTCAGGGGACATGTGACATCATCAATATTTGGATGTGAATGTTACAGCTCTGCTCATAGACAAAAGATAGATTTCAGTTATTTCCATTAATAAATTGTACTGTTGAAGGGAAATAGACTGTATTGCACCACTGTACAAACTTCAGCAATAATCCTATAAAATTTAACTCAGAGAATTGTCCTTAAAAGTCAGTAGCATTTATTCATTTGAGGTGCTTATTTTAGGATCAGGCTTGCATGACTTATTTTCCACCACTTATGGTCGTTGTAACAGTAATTGGTGGGAAAATTATGTCATATCTGTTATATGAGAAAACAAGGGGAGCAGATCCTGTAAAGCAGGACAAAACAGGCAGAAATCTTCTCCTTCTGTAGCTATTTGAAGGTGTTGGATCAGGTCCATAAGTGGAATGAACTGATGTAGCTCCAGTGTCTGAAATGAAACTGCAGATTTAGAGCAACTGAGGAACTGGTAAATTGTCTGTCAAAACACAGGAATCAAACAGTGTGGGTGGGTTCTGGTTATATTAAATTACTGTCACTGTTCACAGAGCTTTAAGAACAGGACAAGGAGCGGACCTTGTTTTCTAAATCTTCTTTCATATATAGTAACACAACATTTAAGTGGCTCATTATTTTTGTTTGGCCTAATTTGTGGTATCACTGGCAGTACTCCTACAGCTTCTACAAAACCAACAGATTAATATTTTTGCAAGCATAAACTGGTGTAGATGCACTCATTTATATCAAACAATAATATCAGCAAAGAAATTGGTTTAGCAAGGACAGATGTAGAGCTACCAGCTAACTTTTTACACTCAGTTAATTAAATTCTTCTAATGACACATTTTTAGGGAGTTTCAGCAGGGATGGCACCTCTGCTTACCAAAATCCCATCTTTATGGTCCTTTGGCTCAGCTACCAATAGGCAGTGCAGAGATAGTGGTTAGCAGATCTTCATCAGTTCAGTGCAGCACAGCTACATTTAATGTATCCATCCCACAAGAGGATATTCCCAATACATCTAGCTGGATGCAGGATTCCTGCACTCCTACCATGTAGCTAGCAAGGAGGCACACTAAGATGAGAAGTAGGGTTGCTCACCACCAGGAAAAGGATCTGCCAAGAGGGCAAAAGTTTATCCTATCCTATTTGTGTAAGAGGCAGTGGAAAATCTGCTACACCTGTCCTTGGAGCAGCTGCTGCTGTTACTCCTTCACACACAGTGTGTGCAGTTCCTACCCACAGTGTTTCTGTACCTATGAAAGGCAAGCCTCTTCCTTCTTGCATATTGTTTCTACCAAGAAGGTAGCACCAGCACCTTTTGTGTATCTTGGGAATCAAAGGCACTCTGTGAAGCAGAAGTAATTGCCATGCATACAGCAGAAACCAAGCACTCATTTTCCTCTCCATTTCCAAAGGCTGAAGGAACATGTTAATTACCTAAGAACACTCCGTTTGACAACTAGAACAAAAGGAGAAAGCAACCACTGGAAAGCAAGAACCCAGCTTTGTCAGCCAGGTATCAAACTGGTACAGTGGTCTGTGAGTGTTCCCCCAGATAAGTAAAATTCCTTACTCCATTTTGCTCAGACTCTGAATGCTGCTTATCACATGGTTAAGATTCAACTCATAAAAACATGTCTCAGCAATTGGAATTTACCCTTTGACCTTCGTTCCCCTCCCCTTTGTCCCCCTGCTGTGATGAACAAGCTTTGTCTTCACTAAACATCACTGTTACACTGGTGAAAACTGCTCTTTGCACAAGTTGAAAAACTCAGCAAACAGCAGGAACAAAAGGATATATAGATACAAATATATATATATATATGTAGTTGTTGTGTTGTATCTTTACTGCACCCAGAGAAATATCAGAATTTAATGGGTTTTGCCATATATTTGGCAAATGTTTCTGTGCAATGCAGTGATGCATCTTGCAAAAACAAGACATAGGAGTGGTGAGTATTCAGTAGGGTGAAATATTTCTTTTAATTTAAAAACTTTCTTGAACTGTGCATAGGCATGTGCATGACTGTGTGGGGCTAGAAATAGGTATCATCCTGCTCTTGGTCTCTAAACTTCTAGATGGGGTCACTGTGGAGGAGCAACACAGCTGCTTATGCTGGTTATTTGATGACATATGGTAATAGCTGCACTGTTTAGAGCTGAATGTGACACACCACAGCAAGTTAAGCAAAAAAAAACCTGCTAGCCTTTCCCCCACCACTGCATTTTAAAAAAAGTGTTTTTCTTTTTCGTGGTGAAGAGCCATTATTAGCTGTGGAAAAAAAAAATTACAGTAGAGTGTTTCAAGTGCTTGGTTTCTGTATATCTGTGTGCATGTGAATAAAACCTAACCAGACAGGCAGATCTGTTTTAGTAAATAGGGTACTTCAAACACATGAACCAACATATGAGTACACACGTGTTTGATTTTAACCCAGCTTTTAAGTAAAAATAATACCCTCAGACCAGTACCTGATCCCAGTGTTAGTCTGTCAGGCATACAAGAATGGTTTGTGGAGCAATCTGAGGATAACTCTGCTGCACAATTATGAGATTATATCCTCTTTAGAGGGTATAATTATGCTTTCTCTATATATCTTATTTAGAAGGCATAATGCTTCTCCCCTAACAGCAGACAAACTAGTACACAGAGATGCAGGGTTTTTTGCTTCCAGCACACAAAATACCGCAGACATCCAGAAAGCTTTTGGATGCAGGATCTTTGGGCTTCAAAACATGAGGCTGGACTCCTGATACATACCTGAAAATATTCCTAAAAATAAAAAAAGCTACAGTCTCTGTGGCCTTTGGTGACATGAAGCTACGTCTTGCAAGAGTGTCTCCAAATTTTTCACTGTCTTAGTAATGACTTCTGCACAACTTAAATTAAACATGTAAGTCAGTGGCATCAGAATTTTTCTTAACCATAATAAAATTCAAGGCATCTTTCTAAGCAAAATCTACTTTTGTATTTAGAACAATTACCTACCAATAAAATGGATACAGACTGAGAGGCTATAGAAGAGGTGGTAATAAGGCAGTGGTATGTTTTATCCAGAAGGTGTTCGATAATTTTGTTTTTTCTTTCTGGTTTCATTGCACTATTTAATCTTTCCAAGCTTAGATCAAATGATTGCTCATTTTGGATGATAAAGTTTATTGCTACTGTCTGGTATGTGTAATGACTACTTAATAATATGCAACATGATAAGGCAGTAGCTCTTTTTAGTTTGTTTTCAGAGGTGGTAAGGAGTCTCACTGCTACTCACTTTTTCACAGAGCTGAGGTTGCTACAAACCTAAAGATAAATCTGCAAATCTGTGTGACTATTCTTTATCATTGTCACTAGCTTGGTGGTGGTCTGCCATTTTTCTTGAAAGCTGGGCACCAACTGCTGGCCAGAAGTATTTTTCACTGAATTTTTTGTACTTTAAATAAACTACTGCTTCAAGAACTGCCAAGTGTTCCTCATTCATCTTCAGGACACAGAGCTTCATGTATATCTTCGCAAACCTTGACTCTGTGAAATGTTTGTCTCATCTCTCTGCCATTTATAGCAGTCTTTGAACTAATTTCTGGTTTATTGATGGCCTTGACTAAATTAATGCAGATGTAATTTTTTTTAAAAGGTTTACACTCTGACTAATTGTATGCAAAATAAATCCTCATTTAGAGAATCTCCTCCTCTTGTTGTAAAAGGTCTTTCTGGTTTCATAGAGTAAATGTTGCTGAAAGCATAGAAGGGGGGTATTGTTGTTTCCTTTGGCATTTCTCTTCTTATAGGGGTAGAAGAATATGCATCTGCTTTTCCCTGTGGAGGGGGAGATAATATGATAACCTTCTGATTATATACATAAGCGGGAACTGATCAGCTTCTCTCGTGGTTCGTTTTTAAGGGCAAGTTCCAGTTGGATTGTGCTAATGCACATATTCATGAATCTCTCCAAACAGGATTCACTGCTCTCCAGGGAACTGTTGAAGTATGCATCATTGTTTCAATGAAGTATCTTCATTATAAAACATAGGGACTATAAAAGGTGAATACCATTTGCCTGAGCCTAATATAATCTCTAGTTTGACTTTCTCCCACTGTAGTGATTTATTTAACAGAATCAGAGAGAATAATATGAGACAATTTGAAATGAAATATTATAAGAAATTAGATACATGTGCCTTGATGAACAGAATATTTTATTTTCTATTGTTTTATTGAAATAAAGAGAAATTAATATCAGTGGAATAAAAATGATCATTAGGACCACACAGCCAACTCAAAGCACCTCAGTGGGGATTTTTGGTCTAAAGGGGTACAGAGTTTCCTACTTTACTGCATTAAAACAAGTAGGTATAATAGGCTGCAATGTTTAGTAAAATCAACGTTTTTCAATTTTGGGAAAGAAAGCAGATGCTGGAATCTACTGAAATCAATCACAAAAAGGATTTTGCTCATTGCAAAGAATGGGATGACATAAATGTCTCTATAGGCTTTTAGTTGTTACTTTTTTTTTTTTTTAATAATTATTTTTAAATGTCCAAGACTTTTGCTTATTATAAAAAGTACATTAAAAATAGCAGTTAGCATTACATTTAAATATTGGGAAGGGAAAAAAAAAGAATGTAATATTATATGAAGAGGCTGCCTAAGTCAGGAAACATTACAGTGAAGTAGCACAATCACTTTCCTGTAAGCAAAAAAAAAAAAAAATATATATATATAAGTTTTTATATATATACATATTTATTTATTTATACACACCGCATGTAGAGATAAAATAAACGTGGGTTTTTCAGAGTTCAACAAATGTTTTACAGCAGAAAAGTTTTTTTGTAGCCCGCAACAATCTAGGCAACACATAAACAAGGAGACGAGCATGATCCTTGCTCAAAGACTTTGTGGTCTGAGAAGGTTACAGACAACTCTATTCAGACAGATCTAATATAGTATGTAGGTTGAAGGTCTAATATTAAAAGTGTTAAAATAATACTGGACAGTTTTATTGTTTAGGTTCATATTCTATAAAAATTAACATGGCATTCAAGGTAAAATACTGATAAAGATATCTAGGTCTGAATGACCTTGTGACTTCAGATAGCTTCGTGTTACATTGGAAAATGCATGATATTTTAATGTATTTTCACATTGTTAAATTCATGCCTGTGTATAGGAGCAAAAACATGGCCTATGGCCCACTTAAATTCCACTCAAGCTGTATTTGGAAAGCTTAAGTGGGGCTTATATTGTGAATAGGACTTTTCCTGGCACTTTGATCTGTGATGGATTTCTCTTGTTGTAGCAGTGGTGACACAAGTCATGTGTTCTATAAAGACACCAGATTTATGAAAACCTGTCATGGCCAAAAGCAGTCACATGCACATGGAAAAAAAAATAAAAATCTGGTGCTACATCATCAGCAATATTTGAAGATTTACACATATTTCACAGTTTGGTTCAACGTCACCAGGTCTCTGACAGCAGATATCTGACATTTGTAGTATGGCTGGGAGTTTCCAGCCATCCCCTCCTCCTTCTCCTTCTCCTCCTCCGAGTTCTGCTTAGTTGGGTATGTTGGCAACCAGACCTTGAAATATGCTTTACTTTCATTTACTTCCTTTGGAAAAGCAAAACATCAATATGAGTTTCTATACTACTTTCTTCTGTGATTAGTACCTTTGGTGGCAAACTGGTGCCTGCAGAATGTATCCATGCTGGAACCATGTGATAATATCCTAGAAATCCTGCCCAGGAGAGAGAGGGAATCATTCATCAGGGAATGTGAGAATATATTATATAAATGAATATACCATATTCATATATATAACTATAGTAAATAACTTATTTCTAGTTTATTGAACATATTCTTTAATATATATATAAATGGATATGAAATATTTTCTATATATTATTCTTATACTAGAAAAAACACATAAATTAATGTATTGTATATTGTATTAATACAATGTAATGTATAGTTATGATATATAGTAGTGTATATGTTTATATACCTAATATTGAAAATAATGAATTATAAAAAACTTTATCTATTTTGTTTTCAAGACCAATTGTAAGTTTTCTACTATTTGTAGCTGACTATTTAGATTTTAAATCGCTCTCTTTCTCCCAGCAGATGTTTGATTGTATTTCTTTCTGTTTCTAGGTGGATAACAAAAAATCATATGTGAAGAAGCCTCTCTGGTTTTTCATTGTCATAAATAGGAATTGGCTTTGGAGGAAGTGTACACACTTAATGTCATGCTTGGAGCACCATGTTAGTATCAAATCCATTAACAAAGTTATATGTAGGATATACCTATGCTTTGGGAAAGGCGTTCTCAAAACTTTGTCTTCTATGATTTTATTGAATTGGATATCATTCTGTGACTTTTAGGAATTTATATCCATACATGTCCTAGTACTCTGCAGTATCCCATCCTCGATATCTGGAGTGGGTACATAGGTGAGAGTAATTAAAATTGTTTACAGACAATTTGTCTCTATGCAAATAGAATTTCATTCATGACATAATTAGAATAAAATCAGAATAAGCAAAATATATTTTTAACGTGGGCCCAGAAATCTTGTTTACCTAATAGTTGATGTATATTGAGTTAACTGTATATCTGTGCTTCACCCACATGACTGAGAGAGGTCTAGTTTTTCAGCAGTTTTGGGAAAGAATCCAACCTGCTTGGATCAAGATATAGGTAGAAAACTATCCCTACAGACAAAACAGAGAGTTACAGAGGCAGCTGATTCATCTGCCCCACAAAGTGGCAGGTTATGGAAATGACCTTTGAAGGAATTTTAAGGGAGGAAACTAAATTACTAAAGTTGTTACGAAGTAGTTATGGAAATCCAAGGATATATGTCAGCCATTATCACAAATGTCTATGTTAATTGCTCCTATGCCTGCATGATAACTAATATTGATTTCACATTTTTTTCCCCTATGTATTTCTCATGTTCAGTAAAAAAATAACATACAAATAAGTGAAGCCTTTCATTACCAAAGGAATGACAGAACAATATAATTATCATACCAGGTGACACAGCATTTTGTAGTAAACCAGTACATAATTTATGCCATCACTGTACTTTTTTTTCAATAAAAATCACCTATTTTTAAGTTAATATATCAGACTAGCTTGTGAGATACCTTTTACATAATAGAATGGGCACCACAGAAAGATTCACGTGCCTTCAGACATAGATAGGACCCAAACACTGGTGATATGGTTTTCTGGGTGAAATCCCAGTTCCACTGAAAGCAGTCCTCCCTTTGACTTCAGTAAGGTGTGACTTTCATCCCCAGTTTTCATGTTGGTCCTTGGGACATTGCTAACATAAGGCATCAAATAATTACTTCTGGTCAATCGGGGTTTTAATACAGATCTGATGGTTTGAAGGATAAAGTAAAGCAGTGTGGATCAAACCTGTTCTGAAGGGATCTTAAAGGTCAAGTTGATAGTTAAGTCATCCTGATTGCTTAGTTCTTCTTCTCTGTGTAGAGACTTGCTGGATACAGTGCTGGGTGTGGAGAAGTGAGTAGCATGGATTGGGCCCACCAGCTCAACCCACAGAGCTGACTCCCCCATACTCAGATATTAACTTCTCATGCAAAATCTGAATTCTGTGGAAGAGTCCTTATGTGTCAGTCTTAAACTCAGTCTTTCATCTGTTAGAAATTTTTATTGGAAAATCACATATCATATGAATTGCTCTGATACATTAAATCTATTTACAGCATCAAGTATGAAAACGTCCCCTTACGATTCATTCAGCTCATTACCATGAAATTCTACTACCATTCCACACAGTAAGCCAAAATTCAGATCTTGTTCAAAAGTTTTGTCTAGGAAATCAAAATATAAAAATTAAAATTAAATGGAAGAATCCTTGTTTCTGTGATCTAATTTCTTTATATTCCAAAGGGCAAAGGAAGTGCTTCCAATCTATGTCTGCAGCCTCATGCAAGTGGGGCAGAAATTCTCCAAAGTTATAGGAGTGCAGGGATCTGATTGAAAGGGAGCTATACAGGCACAGGGAAGGAATGTGTAGGATTGTTTGTTCTCTATAAACATGAGAACATTTGGCATACAGAATTTTCACCTGTCTCAGTAACAAAAATACGTCCTAGGCCACAAACAGATATTTTTCTTCTCTTAGGAGAACACATGTGAATAAAGAGAAGAGGAAATTATGCACAAGGCTGAACAGTTTTCAGAGAAGCTACATCTTTTTTCACACAATAGTCTTCATACATTCAAATGCTAAAAGAAACTTGGGGGAGTATTATTTTGGATTGTCCATCTTCAGTTAGCAGAAAAGACAGGGACTACCATGACAGAAAAAAAAGGAGGAAAAAAATAGGCATTGGGGAAAAAAACCAATTCAAAACAAAAGCAATTAAATAAGAGTTTATTTTTTCTTTTTATATGTATTCCTTATGTCTCTCCATGTCTCTAGAAGGCCAAAGTGAGTTGTAGCTATAGGGCTTTTTTATGTCATGGCTCATACAAAAAAGTGACACATATTGGTTACCTATCAAACTCCTTACTTTTCGTCTCTTTCATACTACAGGCAGAATGTAATACGTTACATAAAAAGACATATATAAAAGCAATTTGATATAGACACAGGCAAAGCTATACATTCAATAAAATGATATATGTTCTTGCAAGGAGACAGAAAAAGAAACATGGTAGTATAGCAATGTAATCAACAATAATTAAGGAGTAATATGTGCACAGATAAATAAAAATACTCTGAAATTTTTCATAGTATGGGAGGATGAAATAATCATTCATGCCACTTTCTGCTCCAGCAGAAAGCATCAAACAAATCCCTTCTACTTGGAGTTGGGTATTGTACTTTGACTTTTTCCCATCATCTATTTGTCATGTCAGGTGAAATAATAAGGTGAGAGCTTCTAATAGCTCCCTTTTTTCTCTGGGAGCAGGTCTTTTTACTTTATCCTATTAAAAGGTGCATGGATAACAAATAAGCCACAGATATCAAAAATAAAAGCAGTTTGTTGATTGAAAGCTCCATCTGGTTTATTTGGCACCACCTCCGTTTGATGACAATGACAAAATCTTCAGTAACATCGAAGTCATGTGTCTTTAAACTCCCTGAAAAAGAAAACATTATTTATGTATTATATAGAGAGCCATACAATGCCTGTTATTTTTCCATATGAGTAAATTTGTTACAATAATAAATCAGACTGCAAAAACTACAAAGTCAAAAAAGTATCGAGTAAGGAGTTAATTGGACTTTGTTTGCAGGTATCAATGGACAGTATTCTGAGGCCTTGCATCCTGTTTTCAGAAGCATTATTTAAGCTGCAGAAACAGATGTTAATTGGTTAAAAAAATCCTCACGCCTCTCTTAGAGGGTCCTTTTAAGTGCAGTGACTTACTAGACTGTGGAAGCCCAGCCATTAAGAAAATAATTGGGGGTAAATAATAAACAATATGTTTCAAAATCACAGGCAAGGTTATTTTCAAGTTTGATTTTCCTTACAGAAAATTTACACATGAAGAAGAAAGTCTCCTTTTTCTTTTCTTTTTCTGTTTTTCTCAGCTGCTGTCTTCATCCTGTAAAAAGGAGACTTCCTTAAGTGGTAGGTCAGGTTCATTTACCTCCAAGTAAAAGAGAAAAGGAGTCTTTCGTTACCTTCTTTTACTGCCGTATACTTTTGGGAGGGGAGTGAAAGGGAGGGGAAGAAAGGGAAAGCATGTTAGCAGGCAATCCTTTATCCAGATATGGGTGAGAAGCTCTGCTTATCCTTCCAGTCCTCACGTAGCAGAGTGTTCCCTGCAGCCTCAGCTGGAGAAGCTGCTTTCTGCTCTGCATTGCCACAGTTCAAAGAGATGCAGCTTTCAGGTCTGTAAAGCACACTGAGGATGAAAATGGTCAGGAAAAAAGTTTCCTATACCAATATAGGTCATTATTTCAGTGACTCCTAGAGCCACTTCAAAACACTCTGGACTCCTGTGTATTTCTGCCCCACTGTATCATCATGAATACCTGTAACCAAGAACTAAGCAGTGACATTATTAAGGCAAAAGAGAAGAATCCTGCACTGCTGACTGCACTTTTGAGAAATGGGCTGGATATGGATTTTGTTATTCAACCAAATCACAACTATTACCTCAGTGAGCTTGGTAAGTGTTTCAAAACAAGGAGTCCAAGGTAAACTGCAGTGCTTGTCTCCACTTGCCCTTGCTCTCTGCCTTTGCTTTCTCCCGGAATCCTTGTGGGAAGGAGGAATTTTGTCTACATTAGACAGAGGCTGCACAAAATAAGGAGAACTTAGCCCTCACCACGGGGAGTGTGACATACACTGCAGAATAAGCACAGCCAGTGCAGAAATTCAGCTTTCGTAGAATCCCTTGTAGTGTGAATCTGAATGTAAAGCTACTTCCCACAGGATAAAGCCAAAGAGAAGAGACGCGGCTGACGGGAGGATCGTACGCCAGCTCAGGGCAGCTCCCACTGCAAGTCCTCGTACACAGACTACTCTCACACTCACCCTTTGGCAGAAGCTTGGCATCTCATCTGAGGCCTTCATAATTAAAAAGACCCTGTGCTGAAATTTGAAAGCTTTGCAGACAGTTTCATTTTGTTAACAGGATGGTTATTAACAAGGATAGGGAGCTCCCTGTTACAGATGGAAGGCTGGGAATGGTATGAAATAGTCTTTATGTGGTTTTATACAATTAGGTTTTACAGATTGAAGGATTTTAGACTGGATTAATGTCCTGGATATTTTTCTAGATTCCCGTTTTCTATTCTGAGCTAAATTATCACAAGCAGAAGCTCATTAAATAATGTTGAGAAACCAAACATAGCAGTGCTAGATGTGTTTTAGCCTCACCATGGGCTCCACTTCAGGCTGGTTAGAGGAGTGGATGAAGGTTCTCCTCTCATTCATGCTAGCTGGCCCATCTCTAATCATAATGCAACAAACTACCGTGGCAGCTCCCACAACCAAGCTATCAACGTGACCTTGTCATTTCAATTTTTCACACATATTCTTTGCTTTCCCCCCATGCCTGTGTAGCATATCACACTAAAATCTCATCTTTCTCCAGTCTACTGCCAAGGGCTACTAATCTGAAATACAGCTTACTCTGAGAAATGTCAAGCAGGATGAAAACAGTAACACTTGCAGAGGAGAAGCTTGAGTTGGACATCCCCTCTCCCATGAAACTCTCACCTGCTCTTTGCTTTGCACTGTGCTGCAGTCCAGGGCAGCAGGGTTTGTCTTTGCCTTACCTGAGTGACCCCCAGAGAATAATAGACCATTACATGGGTTTTAAACATGACAGAAATAAATGTACCACAATCAAAAAAAATCCATTTTTTTCTGATGTGAAAACCAACAGCAATACACAGGTTTATTTTTCTAAAATCCCCTAATCTTCATTTTCTCTTCCTTGTCCCTAATCTGTTCCCATTGTCTGAAAATACAAAAGCCTCAGAGATTTCCCATCTTCTTATCTTCACAATGACAGCAATGCTCATCGAAGCAGGGACAGACATTTAATGCAAATAACTCAACAAATTATTTCCAATCACTCCATTCTAAGGTAATAAAAATATCACTTAGAATATGTGGAGTACGTTCAAACAATTAGTGAATTAATGGAACTCATTACTTGCTCACAGGTTTTCTACATGCAGAAAATAAATAAGAAAATGAATTTATCTGAAAAATTATTTTTAATTACTTGCTCAGTTTCAGGTTTATGTACTCCAAGTCAGTGGTTAGAAAAACTTATCAGGCTTCTAGCTTTGCCTGATCCAGCTTCTCCAAAAACATATGCCAGAAAAGTGATGACATATATAGTAAATATTTTTTCTAAATCTTACACTGTGATCCATTTAGAGAACTGAGGGTCTGGTTTATGCCCAGAGGCTCTGGTTTTCTGACCGATCTAATTTCAATGGAGGGCAGGGTTTTAAGGATGATAATTCTGCATACAGAGCATGTTTTGTACACAGAATAAACTTTAACAGTGACTTTCTACATTGCAGAAATGGACTTCTGATTTACTTCTGTCCATTTTTTTGAAAAGCCAGAAATCTTCTCCTGTGGGTGTAAGAAAATAAAGCTTGCCAGAGTGTTAGATCAGACACGAGTTTTCATCTCTGTCCATTTTCTCTCACATGAAAGACTTCTGGAGCTAGCAAAGCATGCTTTTGTTGACCAGCAAAGATCAAAAAGGCAGCTTATTTTTGTCCTTCAGCCACTAGACTGATACTCTCAGTTCTGTTAACATTCTGCCCCCATTTGAACTGGACACTTTGGAAGTATCAATAATGCAAGTTGCAGGGCTGCACTAACACACATCCTGTATTTGCCTCTCCTTCTACAAAATTAAATCAAGTCGAAATCAAAGAAGACACAATTCCAGTCATATAGGCAGAAAATCTCCTGTAGCTTTGCAGCAATTCTCAGTGAAATATTTAAAATTATTTATGTTGGCAGCAGTGACTGATCCACATTGAGAGTGCAGAGTTAACAAAATGCTTCCACCCCGTGGAGACATAAACAAAGTGTTGGAAGCCACTCATCATGTCATCCACCTTCTCCCTGCTTCCTTGACAGGCACATCTCCTGAAACAGAATGTTGTTTTACAGGAACACCAGAAAGTGCAAAAGGTACTAATAAAGCAACGACAATCCCACTGTGACCACCAGGACTAGGACAAGTAAGCAGTGCACCCCTATTTCTTACGAGTGAAGAGAATATATGCAGCTATCAGAGCCCTTTAACACTGCAGATTGGGTCAAGAATATATTCTTCAGGAGAGCTCAGAGTATTTCTCTGTTTCAGACTATTTCCATGAGTGTTCTTACAGGATTCAGATGAGCCAGTGGATCAAGAACAGAGATGTCAGCTCTGACCGGCTGTGTCAAAATTGTTGTTGTCTACTACAGCTGGCTGCTCTATACTCAAAGTTCAACTACAGCACTTCTAGAAGCCTTGTAATTGGGAGAATTGTCCTCAATGCATGTGTTGTTGGGTGTGTAGGAATGTTTGCAGGCGAGATGTACATACACAGAAAAGGATTGTGTTGAAAACATAGTAAAAGCAGTAAGTCTTTAGCCACAGCTGAGTTCTCTCTAATTTGCAGTAAAACAGAGAAAAGTAATCTCTTTTGAGATTACTTGCCATACTGCAAGCATTTTGCATCTTGCCATACTGAGATACATTTGATTACAGTATTCCTAAGCTCATAAGAAGTCACATTGCACAACAGATGCCACACTGAATGGTAGCTGCTGCCCTACCTTGATGTCCCAGGTAGCTCTCTGTAACGAGGGAAGCCTTCCTCCATGGCAAACCCAGAGTGCTGTGCAAGATTCTGTCCACTAGTGAGTCACTGTGGTTCTGGGGACCTGTTTCCTATGCAGACCCCCTAAAAGAGCTAAGATCGCAGTCCCTGTGCCTCTGAGGACAGTCTGCAACTGGATCTGATTGCCAAATTCAAAACATAGGAGGAGGAGGAGATTGCTTGTTCCACATACCACTCTCCTTCAAAGGCTGGCAAAAGTCAAAATTTCAGAAGCTTCCTCGGCCCAGTTGTGCAGGTCTGCGTGGCACTGTGGAGAAAAGACACAGGGGATTTCCAAGATCCTTGAGCAAAACTTTTGCCGGATTTCAATCCAGAGAGTGAAATTGAGCTTGAAATTTAACTCAACTTCCAGCATTTATGCACTCTTTAAAGAATTAGGTTTTGCTTTATCCAGCACCATTGCCCCCTCAGTCTTTCTTTTCCTGCAATAAGAATGTATCTAAGAATGACGAGACATTTGGTGATATTTTTATGCCCATAATAAAAACTTGCCCCACTCTTTCACAGTTCTCAGGAATGCTCACATGCATTTCAGTATCTTCTCATCACTTGCAGTTAGTTTCAGATCTCCTTTGGCTAGATCCTGTGTGGTATTCCTCACCTGACATTTTTTCCAATATTCAATGGCACTGCATGCCTCCATTTGTTTGCTTTCCCTTCTAAAGCAGTGGATAGTTCTCCTCAGAGAAGATTTTATAGACAAAGTGAATAGCTCAGATGTACATTAAGTATTTGAAAGAATAATATAATTTAACCAAGGTACAATGCTCAGTGACCTGAATCACCTGCTTTCATAGGCAGTTGACATTATTTACATTCAGGCTTTTTTGTAGAGAAGCATTTGAGTGACCCTTCAGAATGGATATGCTCAGTAGGAGCCCTCTATGCACGGTCTTTGCGCCTCCAGCTCACTCTGTGTCTGCGTACCCTGTGTCTTTCAGTCAGGTGTCCACAGCTCTGAAGGAAAAAGATGTCGTTTGTTTTTTATCAGTGAAATCACTGACTTTAAGTCCATGCTCTGTACACACACAGAACCTGATTCGTCTCACTGATGAAACATATCTAGGGTACCCTAAACCTGTCAGCTTCCGTACGGGGAGCCAGCCCTTGACAAGGGTGAAGCCAACACTGAGTAATTTCGAGACATCAGCCTCCTTTTTGTTGTGATATCTGATGTGGACATAAAACATTCCGAGACTTAGTCAGTATTTTTTCAGTGAAAAATATTTAAAAATGAAGCTGTGGTTCAGACAGCTGAGCTGACAACAGCTTACAGAAAGTGAACAAGTAAACAATTGCAGAAGTCTCCAGACACCGCAAGACAAGATGAGCAAATATTTTCTTCCTCTGGAATGCAATTTGTTTTACTAATTTTTATTTGACTGTATCCCAATGATATGAAATTATCCAGGGAAAAAATACACTAAGACTATGGAGGGGTGTCAGTATGGATTTAAAATTGTAATATTGTAATGTCATAACTTTCAAAATTATTATGATTTTAATGGTCTTCTTATTGAACCTTACAAATTTGGTTCATTTGAGTATTGTTAGATTATTTGTCTTGCCTGTATAGAGTTATAAATATTATTCTATGTGGTGGCATACTATGATACAAAATATATACAATCCAAAATATACATAATCTGAGCTCCATTATTTACCAGTTCATCACTTCTACAACTCTATTGTCTCCAAGTGTTGACTATGTGGCTTCCCAAACAGTTAAATGTGAGGCACTCACCTAATAAAAATTATTCAATGAACCAAACCAGAGCTAAGGTGATAAAAAACCCGGAAATGAAGGGGGTTTGCAGGCACTGAGTGCCAAAGCTGTGACCTTGTTGGGGCACCTCCACCTCAGACTTAAAATCCAACAGGTAAAGTAAAGTCTTAACCACCAGCAGCAGAAAGTGCTCTCTAGCCATGGGCAACTTCAGACTTTGGAGCTGATGGTGGTGAAGTATCCATAAGGATATGATAAAGGTTTACAACCAACTGTATACATCCAGATTTTGTGTGATGCAACATCTTTGGTCTCTCCTACCTCCTTTACGTTATATTTATTACCTGACCATAGCAGATGTTGCATAACTTCTCTTCGGTACTTAAAGATTTAACTGCAGGAACCATTTAGCATTTTATGTCATATCACTAGTTACATTCTGAGAAGGGATAACCATTGTCTTTGGGAATACCCACCAAAAATATAGCAACTGTCAAAATGAGGTATTCCAAGCCTGCAATTTTGGCAGCTTGCTTATGTTTCCAATCCAAATACAGGTAACCTGGAAAATTTCAATTCTAATTGACTTGCCTTCAGAAACCTCATACTGACTCCTGTGCAGGGGGTGAAAATCTCCCAGGAAAAGGGAGTTTAGAATTGAGGGGTGGGGAAAAAATGTTTTTAGTCCTTAAATCTGCCTTAAGCAAAGATTTGCAAAGCTCAACTTGATGCTGTCTTCTTAAGAGATACATCTCCCAAGAAACCTCAACTTTGAGTTTAAGATCTCAGAAGAATATGAAAATATGATATCTCTATCTCTGTGGGGGCCAATTACTGCTAGATCTAGTTTTTGCACAAATAGATATGGCTCAGTTTCAGCATGTGAAAAACCTAGGAGACTAATCTGTGTGGTGCACCAATTCTGCTCTCAGGCACAAGAACACACACAGTTTCTGTATGTATTCTGCAATGACCTCCAGTATGATGCAGAAATGTAGGGGTGGCTTTTTCAAGATATCCAGCAATGCAAGGCTGCCACATATCGGATGAGATCCAAGCCCTTGCTGTGTAACTTCCCCAGCCTTAATGATGTTCTTAATGGCTATGTGGGCTGAAATTTATAGTTTCAATGTGAGAGCTGAAAGTTGTTTCTTAGGAAGTTTCTTAAAAAAAAGGAGTGTCTTAATTTTTTTTTTAAATTAGATAAAGGAAGAAATAATATGCTGGAGTAATTCCAGAGACAACAGATATAGTTTTTTTTCTTTTTTACAGCACTCAGGTAGTCTACCATGTTTTCCCTTACAGCCTCCCATTAAAGCTGTAAGCCAGACTCTGAACCTCAAATAAACACACCTTGTTTCAGACGTAAGGGGAAGGCAGAGACTGCAGAAATCATATATACCTTACCTTGAACTTGAGTGTCTCATCTGGAAAACAGGGATAATCTTTACTCTGCAACACTTAATGTACTACATGCAAGTACTTTTCAGGAAAAGCCTTAGTTGTATTGTCTTTTCAATAGGTCTGTTTAAAAGTATATATTAACCTCCCTCACTTTACAGTTGCTGGATACATATAAAAATCTGCTGGATGAAATCTGAGAATGAGGCTAAAGGAGAAAAATAAAACAACACTTTAAGATTAGTTTAATTTACAAACGGCCCTTGACTCTTCCTGCTTGCCATACACTCTGAAGAAATGTGTATTTCCTTCTCAATTTATCAAGTATTTATTATTAAGGGTAAATATTGATTCAAAATTAAAATATTGTTACAAATTAAACAATATTAAAAATAACAGTTAAATAACAAATTAAAATTATTAACAAATAAAAATAACTCCCTGGATCCTTTTGGAAAAACATTGGTTCTGTTTTTTAGAAGTTTGTCATGGCATTTATTTGAAGCTGCTTTGGGAATTACATGTTTACTGTCAGAAAACAAGGCAGAGCAGAAAATATGGCCACACAAAAGGAAACATTTTCCCTGATAGTGCTGGAACAATCTTGCCACCAAGAACTCCATCAGGTATCAGATTACAACTTCGTTCATAAGTTTCAGGTGTTTAAATTTTTAAACTTTAATTAGTTTCAGGTGTTTTAATTTTTTCAATTTCCTCTTTTTAAAGTCTTTTACATCATTTTATTCTAATGATAGAGTTTTGTTTTAACTAGTGGATACATCAATTTCACCACAGCTTTTCTTCTTTTTATTTTAACAACTTGAGGACTCGTATCACAGCTCAAATGTCTCTTTGTTCTTTCAGCCTGATTTAAAGGAAATTGCCCTATGTACTACAGTAGTTTTGAATGTATTAAAAGTTTTAAAAATTGTTAATTATATGAAATATTCTAACAGTTTAAGTTTAAATGATGCAATTAGCCAGTTACAACTGGAACTACCAGGCCTTATTTAAAATAATGAGGTCTGACAGTTATGGAGCCTGAATTATTCATTGATAACTAGCTTTTCCTCTTTTGCAAACCATGGCTAACATTAATAACAGAGGTGTAAGTGTGAGAACAAAAGAGTTTGACATTGGGAATACAAATATAAAAGTTCTAAATTATTCCTTAATTAAAATTACTATATGAGCAATATTTTCCAAGAAAAATCATTAGGACTAATATTTTCTCATACATTTCAACATTTGTTTCTGCAGGGAGTCACTGGTTAAAGTAACAGCACTTGATGATTCATCAGCCAAGAGAATATCTTTAAAATAGAGTTAATTTCTGCAACAGCATTCTTTTAAAGATGCTATTTTAAAAACAAAATGCAGCACTTTCTATTGTGATTCCTGCAGTTACCACACATATAAAAATACATACAGGGGGCACAGAGCCCTTCCTAGTATCAGAAGTGTTCTATTTCCCACTGCCCTTCATCTTGCAATGGCTCATGCTGCTTTCTCCATGATTACTTCATCAGCCTCAAAGACAGCTGCTTTATCTAGCACACCTGAACACAAATTAAATATTATTATTTTAACACGAATACTGAGATTTATATCTAGTAGCTAATTTCACAAAAGCCTGAATTTCCATGAGCTAATTGGTTGCTCTAAGCCTGGATGTTTTTCATTACAGCTGCGAAAACCAAAACAGAATCTCTACATAAACTTATCTAACGATAGCGAACATATCTGTCTCCTAATTACTCAAATGTTCATATGCATCTGGATGTCTTTTATGACTGAAAATAAGAGCTTACGCAATTGAAGTAGAAACTCCTCATTCTCCCTCAAACCAAAGCAGACCAAAGAAAAAAAAAAATCCTGGAAGTAGGACATGCTGAAAGAGTGACTCATCTGCAAGGGGAGTGACTGATCTTTGTCTATGACTCTGACACCACAACAGACAGAATTAAATCACCTTTGGTATCAAAAATAGGCATCTTAAACAAGCAGAAGTGTAGACTCAGTTTGGGATGAATTGCTGAGTTACTGCAATCAACAACACATCAGTAGTACTGTTTAGAAGATAATTATGCCACAGACTTTCAGAGTGAGATTTATACTCTGCATTCCTGTGAGGCTTAAAGAGGCTGTACCTCCAAATGGATGCAATGGTTCCTGCACACCTAACTTTGGAACTTCTGAAGGCTGCAGTCTAGATGTGTATTTTAATAAAGTATGCTTCTATTTTATTGTATTGCTGTACAGTTCCCCAGTGCAGGAAGATCATAGAGGTGAAGGTCAGAATAAATACTATATAGATATTGAAGTCTGTTCAGTGAGACTTTGAAAAGGAGGATTTGAAAGATGACTATTTTTATTAGTGCAGATGCATACAATATAACCTGATTTTTTTTTTTTTTGTGCAAATGTCAATTGCAGTATACATATTGTTCACTGAAGATTATGTCATTGGTTAAGAGGGAGGAGTTCCCAAATGAATGATTAATAATCAATGTGTCTGGGTTCTTATTTTATTCCTCAGAAAGAAAGAATGAATTAATAGTGTCTCTCCCAAAAATTGAAAAAAGGTCCCAGAAATAGGTCACACCAGCTACATCTATACACAGAGGGGTCCTCTCTGTAAGTGGATTTCCTTAGTTTGGGCAGGGAGCCTCAGCCTCCCCTCTTATATCATTGCTTCACCTTCCTACATTCTGATGCAATTAGGGAGAAAAGGCAATATGGATCAGAGTCCTATTAATTTTTTATACAATCATGAAAAACTGAGAGAAAGGGCGGAGAAATACCTAGGGAGAAGGATTTTGCAGGAGGCCCAAGGTAATGCCTAGGCATGTGCTCTCTCTGCAGGTGATCCCAAGTCTTCCACCAAGTCTGAGCAAACAGCAGGCATCCTGTCCCAGGATGAAGGCAATTCAGACTGTGACCCCAGGGGAGTAAGGGGTACAGTGAGCAGCCTCTGAAGATATCTGTGTTCTCTGACACTCTGTGATAGGGTCTCTCCAAGCAGGTGCAAGATGCATTAAATATCTGCATGTGTCATTATATATTTATGTATGTTATCCTGGGGCATTGTTCTTTTTTTTTTGAAAAATAACATTCCTTTGCATTGATAAACATCAGGTAGAATCAGTAGAAATGTTTGTCAGGACCATATGGTAGGTTGGCATTTTTTCCCCCAAAGGAAGAAGTCATTTGATATAAAGAATGGGTTTGTAATTATTCAATCTCTGTTAGTAGCAGAGTAGGGAATTACTTCAGATTACTCCCATGTTATGTTCTAGGTGCCAGTTAAATCTACCTCCAGGCAAGCTTGTGGACTTTGCCTTTTTGTCAAATTCTGTGTTTCTTTTCTTAAGGAAACCTGCTCCTTCTCTTTCCTTCCTTCTCTTTCCTTCCTTCTCTTTCCTTCCTTCTCTTTCCTTCCTTCTCTTTCCTTCTTCTCTTCTTTCTTTTCCTCTTCCTTTATCTCTTTTTTCTCTGTCTCTCTCTTCTTTATCCCTTTACTGATGCTGCTGCTTCCTGGATGCAGTCACAAAAAACGAAACCTGAGACACTGAAGTGCAGATATTCAAAAGCACTGATTATTTTATGCTAATGAATGAATCATCTAGTGATACAGTATTTCACTTGTTGTGCCCTCCTGGTGGTAGCACAAGATAAATCCAGTGGTGTGTTTAATTAACTAAAGGAAGCAGAAACAAATCTCCATGGGTTAATAATATTTACAGCCTAAAAATGAACAAACTAAAGAAAGTGAGTAAATTATGTGGCACAACTCAGAGAAAAATGTAATTGAAATAAAATTTTCATGTATTCCAGAAAGTGCATCTGTAAAGACACGTGCAAGCAAGGCACATACCTGTGTGAAACAAAGCACTAAAATTGAGGTCATCACTGAGGAGTTAGCAAAAATATTTTTCCAATTATTAAAAAGAATGTAGTCAAACTTCTCAGGAATAAATATTAGATCTTTTTGTCTACTTGGGAATTAGGTCTTTTTTTAATCCATAAAATGCATGGCATCATATAGTGACTGAACCTTAATTCAAGTAGCTCAACAACATGAATAAGAAAATGCCAGATCCATTTAACTGTGTCCTTTGTCAAATGCCAATAGAGACGGTGACTTTTTACAAATATCCAGTAGTTAAAAATATAAAATACTGTAAGTAAATAAGGCTACATGGGTTGTATTAATGTGTGGTCATTTCACTCATTTATGATTCCTATTCTATGGCTGGAAACTCACATTTTGTCCTATCCCTTAAAATAGTCTGTGGGTCTGGAAATTTCTTAGAAAGAAATTGGCACAAGCTTCATCAGAGGAAATCACTGTGCTAGCTCCAAGGGGGCCTCAGAGATTTAACTCTATGGGATATAGAGATGCACTCTCAATAGCATAGCCAGGTTGTGGACTGTTTCATGGCTTTCCCACTGAAACATGTGCATTTTGGAGTGCTTCTGAGTCCAAAGTCATGTACAGCTCTAAGCCTCAGCCACGCACCCTTCAGTGGAAAAGACTTCTCCAACAATGAATAGCTGAGGCTGTTCTTACTGAAAGCTTTACTTGCTCCTGTGAGACTTGTTCTTTGATCAAATTACCTCAATTTAGTTGAGAAATCTGTATTTACACAGGAGGCATTAGCATGCTGGGATTAAAATGATGAGTGTTTCCACAGGCCTATCTGTATTATGGACCAAAGATTGAATTTTCACTCAGTTGTGCAAGTAAATATAGAAGGATGACAATACATCATATTTGAAATTTGCCTTGACCACACATGCACATTCTGTGAAGTACTAAACAGTTCTGACTCTTAGCAGCTTGTCCCCTTCCTGCTCTTGAATTTTTTATGCCACCTTTAGTTTTCTGGGTCTTGATATTACTGCAGTGTTGTCTGATTTAGGATTTACAGCATTTATTGACAAGAGGAAAACATACTCCTCCTCATATCTCAATAACTCTTCAGATCCTAATGGTGACCATGATCTCATTAGCCATTGCTCAATGTCTAAACCTTGCTGTTTAAGTCGAACACACATTCCAGGAGGATATGTAAAAGATTTGTTAACATTATGAGATCGACTCACAGCAATGAATTTAAAACACAGAATACTTGCTGGTGTGTGTCACTACATCACATACACACTGTTATTTATAAAACCCGCAAGGCTTTGCAAGGTCCATCATAAGATAACCTCTTGAGCAGAAAAGCAATGATTTGTGCCTATTCAGTTTTAAAAAAACCAGTACCCATGAAAACACCCAAAGAATTATGAGAAATACTTTAACAGCCATGAGTCCAGTTTAAATTTTTGTGCCCAATTTCACTAGTGATCACAACCTCAGGGATGAGAGGCCTGGTGTTGTACAGAGGCACATCTCAGCAGAGGGATGAGTAAGGAGTTCTCCTTTGGAGGCTGCATGCCTGGCCAAGCAGTGGGTGAGCAGGACCTGTCTGGAGGGGCACAAATGTGCAGAGATGTCTCCATAAGAAAAATTACTTAGGCAGCTACTTTGCAGCTCCCCCTGTCCCTGCTGCAATGGGCTCAGCAGAGCTGCCCCAGCAGGGCACATCACCACCATTTCTTTCTGAGTGGAGAGCATCACCATCTGCAGCTTGACAACCAAGTGCTTGGAGGATGCTTTCCTTGCCTGCCTTTTACTTCTGAACACCATTGCTGTGACTTGCAGTGGTCCCCAGTCACTTCCATGATCCATTTTTGCCTCTCCTTTCTCACTGATCAAGAGGGACAGAGCTGTAAAGATAGGAACAGACAAATGGGTGAAGAGTTGATAGAAATGACCACTCTGTGTACACCGGTAGTTTAATAATCCCCATTCCTTTCAGCCATAAAGATAAAAAAGGCCCAGAACCATCAGATTCCCTCCAGTTTTGTAATGCAAATAAATTTTTTTTAATTTTAAAAAAATTAACTGCAGTTGAGTGTCATTATTTACCTACATGCAAGGTATGGATGAGACAGCACGCTAGTTTTGTTTAAATTACTGTTTATGTGCCTGGAAAACACAGACAAATGTATGTATATAGAAGCAATAAATGTAGAAGCTCCTTGGCTTTTAAATGCCTCTTTGAATTTTCCACTGCTCATGCAAAATTACTTATGTCAATATTTTAATTTCAGTCAGGAGGGGTGGAATCAAAGAAAGAGTGACATCCAGGAAAATTGTTGTCAGCAAACTGATGACTACATACCATAATTAAGAAATAATGTGAGGAAAGAAGCAGCTTGATCTAAATGCTGTTGTATTTTGTGAGTTTAGTGCTAAAGAATCAAGGATGAGAAGACATATTAAGAGATAGCTATTACAATATTCATAATTGTATACTATTGTAAGATGCATTATATACATAAATGATAATTTCTGTAATCGTAGGAATATTAATGCAGCAGCTAATAAATAAAATAAGCACCAAAGGACAAGAATATGACCTTAAAATCCTTACTCAGCTGCCCTATTAACTTTCTGAACACCACTGAAAGTGTGTGTCAGCTGCTTAAATTAAAGAGAGAGTAATTAAAATTACACAAATAATAGGTGACTGGGGTCAGTCTCCATCACCCTATCTCCTATATTTCACAGTATTTTACATTTTTTCCATCAATATGCAATCTTAATTTTCCTTACACATCTCTCAGGTACTGTTGGTTTAAAAGCAACTTACCATAAGAAGGAGAGCTTTTGACTGATGGTCAGAGCACAGGTTTTGGGGCCATACCCTTAAATTCCTTCCCATAGCATATAAGATGAGTCGATTTCTCAGAATCTTTGAGTATGAACGTACTTAATCATCCTTCTTTTTTAAAAAGCAGTTTTAGGAGGAAAAAAAAAAAGAAACTAAGAAAAATCAGATCTATATTTCAGATCTATCCCTAAGATCCCCTTTCCCATGAAGATGGCTTGCATTCAGCAAATGAGCAAAAGTTATGCTCTTATACTCTGGAACCTTAAAAGTAGTGGGCAGAAGAGAGAGTGCTCCAAAAATAATCCAGACTTTTTACTGTGATAAAAAGTAATAATCATAATAATAAAAGACAAAAAAAGTGTGACAGGGAATTGAACAAAGCAAGACAAGAGAAAACCAAAAGGCAACAATATCTGCCCATAGGGTCCTGACCAGGTATATTTCTTTCTTCATCAAACATTGAGTGTTCTCTTAAGACCAAAGTATTTACACCAAAGTCTTTGCTGGAAGTCATTGCACAGGTACAAATTATTTAATAATAACTGTGTATTTAATAGTAACTATAATTTATAGGGATTCTAGCATTGTCCAGAAAGGAATGTGAGGAATGAGGAAAAAGGAATTTGATTTTGATCTAAGCACAGTATCCAATGAAAGAAAAGAGTAGAGCTATGTTGTGCTATTAACATTAGGTATATTGTAAAGGTAAAGAGAGGAAGGTGAACACAGAGGAAGGTGTCTGCCTCCTTGACAGGGGCATTCTGCAGCCTGCAGAGGCAGAGGAGAGGAGAAGGGGCTCGTAGCTTTGGGACCCCAGTGCACAGAGGGGTTTCACAGGTGCTCAAACCAGTTCTGTGCTTTTTGCATTGCAAGGTCGGTACTGCCCAAAGCCCTGGGTGTGGGTCCAATCCCATGCAGCAATTGCATGGGTTCACAGGAAACATAAGTAGGGGAGGAAAAAACACTGAGCTATGAAGCTATTATTCTTGGTTTGGGTGTAAATAAATATTTAAAGCCTTTGCAGTATCATATACTGACTTGTTCAAGCCAACAATGCATATTTACCTAATTTTAGTGACATCTGTCCCACTAAATCTAGTTTATAACCCCCTCTGTGTGCTGAAGTCCCTTAATATAATAAAATTCATTCTTCATGAAATGATAATTATTTTTCCAAACAATTTAGCAGAACTGAAAGTGTTTTGTTTTCTTCCTCTGTAGTCCCACCAATGCAGGCTCTAGGTCAACATTGTTTCTGTTCAGAGGGTGCTGTGCTCTGACTTAGATTTCTATGTGCTCATTAAAGCTCTGGTTCAGTGGGAACTCCAGAGACTTGCAGTGAAGTCCTGCTGTTACAGCTGGTAATGTTGGAGCTCTGGAGAGTCATACAGGACATTTGCTGTATTAGACCTGAGGGTAAGCCCAAGTCTCTCATCTGGAAGAGGTATTTTGATCAATGGATGAATATGAATGATTCATAAAATGAGCCCTGAATGAGTACAAAAGGAATTCTTACATAATACTGGCACAGGAGTCAGGAAATATGGGTAAACACAGGCAGAGGTTGGCAGAATGGGCTTCAGCAGTTTCATACCTGCTCTCATGGACTACAGCTCTAATATTGTCTTTCTTCCCTGAGCTGTATCGGGTACAAGCTCATCCGAACTGGAAGTTTTGTTTCAAAAGTTTCACAGCAGGAATTCAGGGCATACTAAAAAGACCACCACAAATAAGAAACCAAAACCAAAATCAAAAAAGGCAGGCTGCCCCATTATATAGCTACTTTATATTTCATAGCTACCAAGTAGTCATAAATATCTCTAGATTATGTATAATGCAAGGAAGCATGGTGTGTATATTTAACATAGCAACATTATCTACTATGTTTCCAAGGTTTTGGACTATGCCAAAATCTACTGAGACAGATCTCCAACCAACATGGCAGAAAATAAGATTAGATTAACCCAAAGCATATAGATTAAGCCATTCTGCATCTCTCTCTCTTCCTTTCTGGCTCTGAAATTCTCCTTTACAAGTAGCTCCATGGAAATCTTATTCAATGATACTGAACTCAGAAAGGATTTAACCAGCTATTAGAGACTATAAGGAGCAGCTCCCTTTTTGAGAAAACTTAGAAATGTACAAGTCTGCCCTGTGACAGAAGAGCACATCTGTGGCTACAGACTCCTCGTGCTGGAGCAATGTAAACCTCTCTCCAGACCATATCTTCTCCTCAGAAAAGAAGTGAGTGTCTAAAGTACACTCCCTCCTCACAACTCATACCTTGCTGAGAGCAACTCAGTAGAGATGTGCTGCTGTGGAAGGTGGCTCCTTGTAAGGGGGGGCCTTGGATATGCCTGGAGGTCGCAGAGCCATCAGCATCCAGTCACCTTCTGCAGAGACATTCTGCATGGGCAAAGCCAGCAGCTCTGTGGTAGGGCACTGTCTGATAGAAGACCTTTGGTTAGTTTTTTGCTCTACAGGTAAACATTGAGACTTCTCTGGGTGTTTGATTTTTTTCTTCAGGTAGTTAAGGGCATCTAGTCAATATATTCTTCAAATATTATGCATGGATGCTAAGTGAGCTAATCCAAAAAAAGATCTATCTATCATCTATCATCTCTCTCTCTCTCTCTCTCTCTCTCTCTATCTATCTATCTATCTATCTATCTATCATCTATCTATCTATCTATCTATCTATCTATCTATCTATCTATCTATCTATCTCTCTATTTATCTATATATCATCTACCTACCTCTCCTGACTTTTCCTATTCCCCTTTGATTTTTGTCGTTTCTCAGTAACACTGAAGACATGTGGGAAATGTAGTTTCTTACAAAGTCATTGCAGGTTGGAATGTCACTGAACTTGAAAAGACTTTATCACAGACCTCCTAGAAATTGTCTCTCTTCAATGTTTTCCTACCCAACACCTTTTTGTGATGACTGAATTTAGGAGGAAATTCTCATTTTAAGCAGTCTATTTTTACAGTAACTTATCAAACAGTGGCCTTTAGCTGTTGTTCTGTGACAGCCACTCTATTAAAATCCTGATGTAAACAAGTGGAGAAGGTGAACTAGAAGTGCAGATATTTGCACAGCATTACTGTCAGGTAAAATTTTAAAGATAGGTTTTATGAACCCATTATTTGCAGTCAAGGCTTTTGACTACAGCTTCTGAAATCATTTAAGTAGACAAAGTGTTTTGTCAAAACATACTGCTGGGAGTCAGTATGTAGCTTCTTTTTATGTAATTCAATTTGGTTCTGTTGTTTGCACGGAAGAGGGATATCTGCTGGGCAGCAATAGCAGCAATGCTGTGTGTGATCACAATATGGGACTTTCTAGAGTAATTAACGTTAAATGCCTTTTGTTTTCATTTAGTGCATAATGTATGCGTGCATAATTGCAGTATACATACAGACCTATCAAGGAAGACACTTGAGGGCTTTGAAACACAACAAAATCCAAAGACCTTATGGTTCTCTACTTTGGAGTGGGATATTCTTAAGAATGTATGCCTGTTTTGAAATCACAGACACTGGTGTGCAGTAAAGCTGTGCTTTTCATGACTCTGAAAGAGATGGGCACTTTAAAGAGGCAGAGTTGTTTCTGGCCTTTCAGCTCTGAGCCTCATGCCTGAGGTGATGCTGGACAAGACTGGCCTGGGACAAGCTGGCTTCCTCTGCTCCTCCAGGAGCTGTGGAAAGGCAGCATTGTTAGAGCATTCAATAGAAATAGTGATGACAGGAGGAGAAGATATTTATCTCCTCACACACAGTATTAACATACCACTTTGGTGTATCTTTTGTACAAATATATGTATACTGTATTGGGAAGGTCTAGCCAAATAAAACACGTCGTGAACAGCAGGTTGTGATAGAAAAGGTGCAGGACATGGGGACAGATCTTCTGCACTAGCATACTGTCCAAACAGAAATAGATAGATGGGGAAATCTGAGGAGATACAAGAAAGAGAAAACATTTTTCAGGCAGTAGCAACTGTGAGCATAAAGAGAGGAGTAGTAAAAAAAGTTGTCAGATAAAAACCATTAACTTGGTGCAGTAAGATTATATCTTTTAGTAGATACATTCCATACAGCTCTTCCTTTCATAACTTAGCTTTGATCTGCTATAGACCAAAACCAGATCAATTGTGAAAAATGTTCAGGCATTCTTTGTCCAGACACAATCCTATATCTCTGGACATAATTCAGGTCACTAAATTATTTATTACCTAGGATAGGGATTGAGAAAGCTAACAAACAAAATAAAGCAACAATCACTAATGTAGATCCCTATGAGCTTGCCTATACAACTATGTCATATTAGAGCAGCTGCACCAGTTAAGAAAGTAATTAGAATAGTCTTCTGCTGTGTATACCATTTATTTGAAGATAATTCCAACCTTGTACCAGAATGTCCTTGCAAAACTGATACATTTATAGCAATATCCCAGACTAATATTGCGATACGACTCCTAAAACCCCTTCCATGCATCACTTGAGCCACACAGCTGTAATTTTCATGTATTAGGAGTTCTACATTCAGTCCTTCTTTTCAAAATTAGTCCTGGTTGCACCATTTAATCTGCACCACTTTGTAAGCCAATTACTTGGAGCAGTGTGACCGCTGGTACCACACCAGCCTCAAGTCCTGCTCTGCCACAGCTGCAGAAGGGGCGCTGAAATGGCACAATACCAGCTCTGTTTGGCCCTGATCCAGCAAAGCACTTAAACACCTGTTCAACTCAAGGTATATGAGTAATCCCATAGAAGACAAGATGATAAATTCTCTGAGCTAGTACCTGCTTAGATTCATAGACTGTGAAAACAGAAGGGAACATCTAAACATCTTGTCTGACCTCCTGTATGCCACAGGAGTTCTTCAAATTCGGTTTTGCTCAGTCTTTCCCTTATCTCAGAACAAAACAGCCAGCTCTAATGTCTAAATTTTCAGTGATGGAAAAATTACCACTGTTTTGCATACATTTTTCCAAAGATTAAAAATCCTCACCAGGACAAATATATACATTTTTTCACTCAAGACTTTATGAGGTCCTTTGGATTCACTAAATATTGTTGGTTTTAATTAACTGGAAAGAAGAGGCATGTATTTTCATATTTCTCTTTTTGAATACATGCTTACAGACTGCAAATCGATCAGCCCTTAAATTTTAGTTTGACAAATTGACAGGCAGTGCTTTCCAGGTTTCTCAACAGACAGCAGATTGTTTGGCCTTTAATCAGATTCATGCCTCTTCTCAGACTCCTCTGTTATTATTCTACATCTCTGCAAGTAATAACAAATAACACACAGTTTTGCAAATAACAACACAGTATTGCAGGTGACATCATTACTCACTGTAGAAGAAAAAGAGATTCTTACTTATAGTCCTTTATTTTTCTCACCAGGTTAAGGTAGGATCTTTTGGCTTCATGGTGACTCTGAAATTTTACACAGAACCATTCTTCACTGCCAGTCCTTTCAGTGTAATTGTTTTCTATGATCAGTTCGATGTCCTTTAAGTGCCACCTCCCCCCACCCCGACTTCCTTTTTCCTCAGTATATGGTCTTACATTCATTGAAATGCATAGTTTGATTGTGCCCAACTTAATTGCGACCAAAGTACCCCATAATAGTTTTCATTATTCCTTCATCTCTTATTTATATGCTCTATTCACAGCCTCAGTGTTTTCTACAACTTCTTGTGACTCTTTTCTTCCATGTCATGAATTAAGATATCAAATACAATAACATAAACAACACACTAGAAGTGTTCATACTCAGTGGATGATCCAGCATTTCCAACTACATTTTGAAATCAGCATCATGTTTAACCAATTTAATGAGTACTGTACATTGATTTTGTAATATTCATTACATTCAATATTTTGTAATAAACTGTTGGGTAAAATCAAATCAGAACATTGCACATAAAAAATATAATTTCTTCCTGTATATGTATAACATCCTAAGGTTTTCATCAAAAGATATCAACTTATTCTGATGAGATTTAGCTCTCATTAACCCTTATTGATCAGCTTGAATTATGTCACTCTCCTTGCATAATGTCGCAATCTCAATATCAGTATTATTTGCCTGTAATTTCTGCATGAAATCATCCACGTAGAGTTCCAAATACAACAAAATATTTTTCAAGAAGATATTTAGGCAGTTTTTGGTATAAATTTGAAGAGCAAAGAAGGGGATCCAATGTCGTGAAGAGAAAGCCCATAAAGCTAAAGGTCTATTAACTTGCACAGAGGTAAGCAAAAGTTTAAAAGGAAAAAAACCCAGAAGAAAAAAAGAACAAAGCAAAAAAGTGCTGTTTGTAAGGCAGAAAATAAAGGATTATAAAGACTGTTTTAATAAAGAATTGAAAAGTGAGAAGAGAGGAAAAAACTCAGTTTTCAGAGATGCTTGAAAAGAAATCCAATAGCACAAAGCAGAGAGGAATTGCTAGGGATGACAGAGTTATATTCCAGGTGCTCCTAAGCTAAGTAAAAGATTCCACACAGAGGCACGACTGACAGAAAGCAGCACACGAGAGCCAAGTCCTGGCCTTGTGTAAGCACTGTTTGTGTGCAACTATACAGCAATGATAGTTAATCATGGGTTTACACAGGAAGAAAGAAGCCCTAGCACATACAGAGTCTGATCTCACAAAATCTGTCCATGTACATAAATAATTTCATCTGGCAGTTCAGCAGCCTTTCATGCACCCTACCAGAGACAAACAGGAGGCAATGCTACAACTGACTGGTGCCATTGCCCAGCACAGAAAAATACTGGAAGCTGGCATGGTGAGGACATATTCAGCTAAACTTAATTTCTCTTTCCCCACAGAAGAGTACTTAAAAAAGAAGTAAAAGTAAAAAGAAAAAAAGGTAGTCTTTGGAGAAGGACAGTTTTAACAAGATCTTTTTCTGTTTGCTCCATCCCCCTGTGAGGGTTCAGAGCACTGGAATTTCTGCAGGCCTCTGTTTGAAAATAAGGGGCTAATGAAAAGGTACATGCATGGCTTGCTACCCTAAACTAGTTCTCCTAGAATATCCTGGGATTTGCCAAAGCTCTAAATGACGTTGACATAGAACACTTTAAGGGAAAAGTTACCTTTTATTCTTTGCTTTTCAGTATTTAGAAATGTAGCTTCAGTTTCCTTTGTGGTTTTTGTATAAAGGAAATTCATTTTGAATAGAGATGGGTCCATTTCTTTAGGTTTGATCTCAATGGATACTGAAGCTGGACCGCTGCGCCTTCCAATTCTTGCAATTTCTGGGGAAAGAGAGGGCAGACAGGTTTAGATGAAGAGGACAGAGGAATAGCAAAAAAGAAATATTTAACATGGAGAAGAATCTGAATCACTGAGAGGAACAGATTTAATATAAGGCCTAACTACTTCTCTGGGAACTATGTACAATTAGAACTTTTGCTAACATGCCACATGGACTAATTTATTTTCAAGTCCACCAAATTCCGTGGTGCAGTGAAGTTTTCTCATGGCCATTTTAATCCACAAAGCTATTGTGTGCTCCATGAAGGTCAAGCTGTTTAGATGCCCTGATGTAGACAGGACTTTGCAGACATAGGGTTCAAGGGAATGATGCTGCTTAGGGGAGAGCTGGGTCCTCGGAGGTCACAGGTAAGACTCATTTTGCTTATATCAGCTCTGCCTTTAGATGATTTTTTTAGTCATAATAGTTTTTCTAATACATGGTAGAAGCACAAAAAGCCACTGCTGTTCAGGGAAGTTCTGCATGTGCTCAGACAGCTTTTCTTTCTCTGCTTTGGATCTCTTCCTTCCCCAGTGGTAAAGCATAGTGGGAAATCCTATGATGATAGAAGCAGTCGATACCTTTGTAAGAACAGAGAGCTGTCTTTACACATGTGTGCCTTAAGTTCAATAAACAACCTAGGTTTGCACCTAATTTTCCACTGAATGATCTAATACCAGCAGAGAACATTTGCACTGTGGGACAATGCTAGTCTTTTTAGCTAGACATTTCCTTGACTGCAGTGAGGCTTTTTCTTCCTTCTAGTGTGGAAGGCAGGGGGATTCTGTCATCTGTGATTTAAATTAAGTGATTGCTCTTTTAATGTAAATAATTTTCTACCAGGCTCAACTATTTGATATCTAAATAAAGAAAATAATTTACCCCACATTAAAGCGAAGAGGGGAAATGAAAGGAAATGAAAGGAAAAGGAAAAGGAAAAGGAAAAGGAAAAGGAAAAGGAAAAGGAAAAGGAAAAGGAAAAGGAAAAGGAAAAGGAAAAAAGGAAAAAAGGAAAAAAGGAAAAAAGGAAAAAAGGGAAAGTAAACTTTGGGAATCAGATTTCTGGCATTATTATACCAGTATAACCATTTTGGGCACCACAGTTGGCAGGAATAGGTTGATTTTTTCCGGATACCCTCAGTCTAGTAGGTAACTTGCTGAGAAATTACAACTCAAATTCTGATTTTGTCAGAATGTTGTGAAGTTATCCTCAGAATTCTTTAAAATTGACAGTGTATTTCTGGCTTGGTCTGTGCAGTTTTACAAGTTCAGGAGAGAGCTGTTCTTTTGTACTTAATGCTGAAATTTATTCTAAATCATTTGTGTCATTATTACTTATTGACTGTGGTGAAGGAAAAAACATTTTAAGAAAATATGTTTCAATGACAGAAGCAAAATAAACACTGGTACATATAACTGGTAACTCATTAAATAAGAAATCCATGCTTTTATCTGGCTCTTCAAACACATTTTAGGCACTTCAACAAGATTAGAAAAACACTTTTATGCCAAAAAACCCCTCCTTTAATCACTTCTCTTCTAAGAAGATACCTTCATGAAAAGAGGAGAATTAACCTCTTTGCTTCCACTACCTCCTTTACCGCAAAAAGGAAGAAAAAAAAAGCATTTGTAACATTTCTAATCCATTTGGTTCTGTCAGAAGGAAACAGCTATTTTTCAGAAGCATTAATCATATGGGAAGATATTTTCAAGCACGTATCTTGCTGGGAAATTATTAGTATACACTAGACCATCATTAGTCTACTCTAATGGAACAGCAAGAGCCCCAGATTTCCCAAGTGCCAGAGACAAGGCTAGTCCATCATGTTCTTTATGGTCCAAGACAACTTTTTTTTTGTAGTTTTATTTGCCGTAATGCATTTAAGAGATGGGGGGGGGGGGGGAAACCTNNTAGAAGAGAGGGGGGGAGGGGGGGGAAAAACACTCAAAAACTTCTAGTTGTAACAATTTAGAAGGTAAATGAAAACCAACAAGGAGAGAAGAGGTGAATAAAAGAGTCACCAACCAATGCGTGCATCCCACTGAACCAGGTACAAAAGAGCTGCTGCAGTGTAAGATGACAAAAGAATGAAACCATGCGGTCAAAAAAAGAGAAGCAAAACTATATATATATGTATATATGTATATACACAAAACAACTCCTAGGACAGAATTTCCGCCATGAATCCTACAATATAGCAAAGTAATGAGACCATACAGCTTTTGGGTGGTTTTGGTAGGACTCTCTTCAGGACCAGTGGAAAGCCTGAAAGCCAAACAGGGAAAACCCTTGCACAGTCTGGCTCCCACTGCCTCATTCCCCAGCCTTAAGCCTGGCCAAGGTCAACCTCCTGCAGAAGGAAAACTCAGCTGTTGTTGGAAAATTCAGCCTCTTCACACCCCTCAGTGGGAAAAGGGGTGGTACTGAGGGGGAAGATGACTTCCCATTTCAGCATAGAGAATCTTGCTACCACCTCTACTGCTTCCACCAGGCAGTCTTAAAGTGTTCTTAGAAGGTAAAGTACCCGTGTCTCTTATATCTTACTTTTTGAGGTCTTGTTTGTGGAAACTGGTATAGGTAAAATAAATAGTGACCTCAGGACTATATCACCTCTTTTCTGAAAGGCAAAAGCTATTTCAAATTTTTCTCATTTTTTCCAAACTACTCCTGCTTTTCTTGCTCCCAAAATGCAGTGAAGTGAAACTCTGTTTCAGTCTGTTCAGCCCTATCAGCACTGCCTTCACATCCCAGCAGGTATCCTGCTCATTTTTGGATTTCTCCAGACAGTAAGTAAACTTCTAGATACCTGTCTGACTTAACAAAGGTGTTCTTTTGATGTTTGCCTTTAGGACCCTTAAACTTTGGGTCCTTCTATTATTTTGTCCAACAAGTCAAGGCATTGCTGTCAAGGGAGATGTTATTGTGGAAATGACAGAATATGTTCAAGGGCAGTGAATAAGTTGCCTTTCAATAAAAGCACACATTATGTCCAAGAACAGTCAAAAGGGTTAAAATACAATCTTTCCAGATAAGTTTCTAGCCATATGAGGCTCAAAAAGTCAAAAGATTTGAAAGCTATTAGTACTTCTGTAGATCATCCTCTTCCAGACACTCTTTTTTTTCTCTCTCTTTTTTTTTTTTTTCTCCTTTAACTGACAGGTTGCAGTTAAAAATTAAAGTAGAAAGAGACCCTCTCTTTCCTACATACTTCTAATGGAACTCAAGCCAAAATAAGTCAGACTAAATTATGGGAGTAAATGACCTCCCGGGAAGTATAATACCAAATTCTGAAGAACTGTAAAGAGTTTCCTTTGATCTTTTTAGCTTCACAGCCTGAAATTCAAAATCTGTATTTAATTTTAGATTGCATATGCCAGCTTTTAAGTTTCCTTTCTAACATGATATATCATTTTAAATGATAGGACACCTTTAACTTGTATTTCTTGAAAATGCTGACTATCCTTTCTTTATTCTTTTACACTATAAAAACAGATATAAATATTACTAATTGCAAAAATAATTTGAGGTTGGGTGCTATAATGGATAAACCATTGACCTTCACTTAAGAGACTGTGCCTTCAAGCTCAACCTGAATTTCTAAGTGAAATGACTTTGATCTGAGACACAAGTAACTTCAGTTCAATGCCCTACAGGATATAGATCTAGAAAAAAGGACAAGCTGAGCACTTAACTATATATTCCTGTTACAATTTAGGAGCTAGACAAAGGGTGCTATTTTTCAAATGTGGTAGAAAAGGACTATTTCTTTCTATGGCCACACAGTCACATTGCAAGAAGTGTATTCCTAAACCAGAAATCTCAGAAGGCACAACAAGCTGTATTAGCTCTTGGATGGAGAATTTTCTGACCCCTGCACTTGAGCACAGACTTTAAATATAGGCAGCTGGAATAATCTCCCTCTTGAGTCCAGAAGAGAGCCACAAAAGTCTTTATGCCTTATGCATTATGAAAGAAGCCACCTTTTTGAGGAAAATGTAAGTTGTATCAGGTTGGCTGGAAACAACATGAAAGAGCAGCTGCTAACCACTGGACTTACACCAGCAAAGCTCCAGGAAAGGTGCTTACACACAGTGCTTTGTTATGTGTCTGCCTCATGATCAGCCAAACAAAGGTATAAATACAGTCCAGAATTTTGAAATATAATAGCATTCTGAATTGAATCCTGGGGGAATAATTTGTAATGCATAATTTATCTGCTGAATTTAGTTTCTCTTACTAACAAAATATCCATAATCTAGTTGTGGTTGCCTTACACGTTATTTTTAAGTGAAGAAACTGATAAAAGTTCTCTCTGAATATTTGGAGCTATTTGAGCAATATAAACATAGTGCTGACTGACTGGCTAATTTAAATGGTTTTGTTTCACTTTCCTGTTTATGAAAACCAACCAGTCAACCAAGACACCTGTGCCCCAAAGCATTTCCTATATGGAAATACCTGGCATGTGTACACAAACACAACAAAAAGCTCTGCATTTTCTGCTGTTTTGAAAGGGTGGTGTCTTTTTGACTGTGTAAAAGAAATGATCTTGAAGCAAGAGGCTGAACTTTTTGGGGTCAATCACTGCAGAATTTAATCCAACCTTTGCTTCTTATCACAGCCCACCCCAGAGAGCAGTTACTGTTACCTTCCTTCTTCCTTCCTTGTGAATTGCTGACAAATCACCTGGCTGGTCTATGGAAAATAGAAGAGATCAAATATATACAAAATAATTTTGAAATTGTATAACCTCAGAGAAAAATAGAAATGGCAACATTGGAACAGAACAATGGACTTAGTCAATGTAAAAATGGGGTTGTGCATAAGTGCTTTCGCTCACTGGCAAGGTAAAACAGATTGACATGCTTTGAGGCTGTAGTTGCTGATAAGAAATGCCATTTGTAAGCCTTTTACTCCCAGCCTAAGTGAAGCAATTAAAATATTTAGAAGTAGCCTTCTTCTCCCCATCCAACATGAGGCTCATCTGGGCTTTCTTAGCAGTAATCCTCCTGCCACAGTTCTGGAGAGACAGGGACAGACCAGAACCAGCACAATCCTGGAAAACCTCAAGTTGGAGGACTACAGCTAATAGGTGTCTTATCCTCTGTGCTATTGCTGCCTGCCCAACAGGTTCAGAAAGGAATATTGTTGCTTTTGGTTTATCTGTTTTCATAGATTTGACAGTATTTTTGTTCTTTTCTGCTCGCTACAATACCTTACTTTTCTCAAAGTTATAACAATAGAAACAAGGTTTATGGAAGAATTAAGTTAGGAAGATATCTAAAAACAATATTTCCAATTCAAAACTAACTATTCTCAAAAGGCCAGGCTTGTCTAGTGCCAATAATCACTTGAATCCTTCTAGACTATCAACAAAGTTTAAATTTTCTCAAAGTTTGGGATATTCAGGTCTCAGTTTTACCTTACCTTGACTCTGAAATGAATACCAAAATGTCTTCATTTAAGATTCCTTATTTGCTGCTGATGCATCATCATTTACATAATTTACATAAAACTTAATATTTATTCCAGCAGAAGCCAATTTATGATTGTTAATATTCTATCCATGACTGTATTCTTCCTATAAAGCAAACAAACAAAAAACTGTCTGATTTTTACTGGAGAAATGCAAAAAAGGAACCCCAGAACCAAGGTTGACGAAATCATTAATTATTAAAGTTATACATTATTGTCTATTAATCCTGTGTCTGAAGTTTCCTCCCCATGTAAAACTGGGTGCAAATTCATTTTATTTGCAAAAGCACATCTGTCCAACATTCCAGCACATAACTATTTTCATGAATTTGATGGGTAATTCTTATGACCAGATAACAGAAAGACGCTGAGCTGTAGATCAGAAAAGATTCCCAGTGAAAATATTGGTGGTCATTTACAACTTGAGAAGCCAAAGCATTCCAGAACACACTCCAGTTCTTAAGTGAAAGTAGAGAAGATAATAGAGAAAATCACATTTACATTGTCCAAACAAGCCCACTGCTGAGAGAAAGGTAAAGAGATATTACATATATATAAATATGTATAAAAATATTAGCAAATCAGCAGATTTGACAGTATCACATATCAGTTCCCTACTGTATGTACAATTGTCATATACTTGGTACTCAACTGGGGCCTTTTCTCCCAGAGCCATCAAGCTCCAAGACTGATCATGATTTTTCATATCTTGTATCTATATTCTTAAATAAATAGCCATTGTGTTTTTAACAATAGGAAAACAAGAGCAATAATGTTCTGCCCTATAGGTGAATAATGTGTTATCTAAAATATTTGCTTCATTATTTTTACACATAATTATTTTTGAGCTGTAAAGGATTTTTGGCAAATTGGTAGGTGACAATTCCAGAGAGCTACACAATCTCAGGTTCTTAGTGGCAAGCGAGGACCACTATTTAACCACTATTTTCACTCTCAACTATTTCTTCTACATTCCTCCAGTATTTCAAATTAAAGATTGGTAAATTCCTTCACCAAGAAGCATGTAGAATTTTACAGTTACATAAGCTGATGCAGTGTCAGTCCACGACATTTTCATTATTCTATTTGTTTCTGACCTTGTTCTTGGCTACATGTATGTAAATGAAGAGAAAGTTTTCAGGTCGTCTTGGTTATCCTCAGAGTGTGAATGCCTGTGTTTGTATACACACACTGGAGTGATGGGGCTCCTGCCTTGGGTGTGAGAGCTTTTAGCTGCTGAGGTAATGCAAACATTAAAAAAATCAGACTTGGTTTATGTCCTTGTATATGTGAGTGTCTAATTAGTATTCAAGAGGCATTACTCACAGCTGGATGCAGGAATATATATTGTATGCCAAATTTGTGATTCATACTGACTAATATAAGTGATAGACTCATTTATTTATTTGCATTTCATTTAAAAGAAAGAGTTGTGATCATACTTCTTCAAGATTACATCAGGCCATTGTCCCAGGAAAAACCCAAACAGGTGTTTATTGACATGAGTTGAAAGACAGGGTTGGATAAGTTGGAGAGCCATTCTGGCCTTGTGCAGTGACTGTATCTCCCATTACCCTAAATGGTGTTATATGTGCATGTTAAGGGAAGAATGTCAGTGATCAATAAGGACCCACGTTCTCCAGTGTGCTGAACCCTTAAGTTAGGAAGACCAGGGAGGCTGCCTAGCTTGGCTCAACTGTACCTTAAATGAATACATGTTTTGTAGCAGATCTTTAAACAAACCCAATGGATTTGGTGATCACTTCAAAGCCAGTCCAGTGTTAACTTTTGACATACAGCAATGGAGCTAAGTATGCTCAAGAGTAAGAAAGAGAAATTTATTTCTATGCTGGCAAATAGTGGTGGTTGGTCTGTGTGCAGCTCCAAATTAGGCCATTTTAGCACTCAAAACGCTGTGGATTTTTCCCCTCTACTGGTTAATGATCTTAACTAGTCATTTGCTCCTAAGAAAAGAAGGAAAAGGATGTGTCTTAGGCTCATAGTAACTTCAATTAGTTGTTAGCAAAAGATTTTATCCTGGTAGCAAAACCAGAAAAAAAAAATCTTTTAAATTAATTTGAAGATGCCTACATTTAGAGAATGGCATTGCTTTAACAGGGCTATGCAAATGAGTCCAATTTAGCATCTTGTATTCAGCTGGAAACCATTGCTAAATGATCGGGATAGCCAGTCACAGATATTAAAATGAATTATATCTAATCTGAATTTTAGTCACGCTACATTAACTAATAGAAAGTTATTAACATTTCAAGAGAAAAAAAGCTTTTGCCTGCAAAATTAACAGTGGCTGAGATGTGACCTGTGAGCCATGCAGCCTGATCACTGTAATGACAGTGTAATGGCATATTTACATTAAAATCTCTGCAGCTAATATGTGATTCAGAATTGGACGTTAAGTCGAGGATTATTTAGTCTGGCCTGTTGGCCTTTCTCTAAGTAGTTTTTTTTTACTTCAATACAAATCTGAAACTTTTCATTTCATGACTATTTATGTGACTAGTTTCTATGGCTATGTCTCTCCATCTTTACATCAGCTGCTTCATGTGGCCAGCTTACTCTTTCATTTTTCCCTTCCTTTTTCCAATATATTTATTGTTTGCTGCGGGCATGTACAACTTCAAGAAATCCACATTAGTTGCAAGCCAGTGAGGAAAAGGGAAATGTTTTTCTACTCCATTTTTATTGCTAATTTGCTTCAAATGGAAGTATGTTTTCATGTTTAAATTCCTATACTTTTTAAATATACAGCACCCTGGAAAAATGGATAATTCAAAGCCATCTTTATCTGGATAGAAGAAAATGTGTAATTATAAAGCTATTCTTATCCTTAGCAGGCATTGACAACCTACTGCAATTTCTCCTGCTACCAGTTAATTCCTACCAAAGCAAAAGCTTGAAATTTATGTGGCAATATCTATATCATTTGTGAAATTTGTGGAACACTTCCATATAAGAAATTGTTTGGTTCATTATTTAAAAGACACAGCAGCATTTTAAAAATTGAGAAAATTCAATGAAATTAAGAAGCTGACTTGATAAAAATATCACTTTCATTTTATAATTACTGTATTATTCATAGGAGTCCAGTTTAAAAATGGGCTTGAGTGGGCTTATCTTGGTAATTTGTACAAAACCAGGACATATTCAAAAAGGCTCAGATTCCAGATGGACCTTCAATGCTGAGGAAAAAAAGCTGGATACATTTTAATGCACCTCCTTTTCGTTAGTTCAACATTTGATTTAATATTTGCATTAAATATGTGTTTCCTTGCCATTTTCTATGAACCTATATACAGATATTAATTTACTGTGGAAGATACTCTCTTTGTGTAATGAAATTTTAAATAGAATGCTAAAGCTAAAAGCAGTAAATAATGACTGAAAGCATATACCTTATATATTCCAGACCTGTGTATGTATTTGCATACGACAACAGGACAGTATAGAAGTGCACAAATTTTATCCAAAATAAGGAATAGAATTTTCCTATAACTAGGTCTTCAACACAACTGATATTTCTACAAAATTTGCACTTGATGTTCTTTAAACTTTAAAAGAACAAGCAGAGCCTCATGTGGCTCAACTTTTTCACTGGTTTGTTTTCTCTTTACAAAAGGTGTGTGTTATGCTTCTTCTTCAACCTAGACATATGTCAACCACATAAGAGTCATGATATAAATGCCATCTCACCTCCATTCCCCAATTAGGAAAAGAGAATTAATATACAGACAGTAGTGTGACTGACAAGTGTCTATGCAGATAGAGCTCGCTGAACAGATTTGTGATAAACACAGGTGCCTCGTTTACTCCAAAGGCACAGCTTCATCACATTTCTGAAACCTTTACTATGATGTATTCATACAAGAAATGCTGATTGAAGAAATAACTAGAAATTTGATCTAACACAGCAGTAATCTTAACTTCATTTGATATTTCTGAATCATCTCCTAATATCTGAGTTTTCTGATCAAAATGCACAGATAATACTGACCTGAGAGCCAAAGACACCTTCCTTTGTGGTGCCAAACGTACCACAAGTGCTGCAGACCCCGTGTCTGGGAGATTCTGATGGCAATGGGACCAAAGCTGTTTCCTTGATGTTATGGGGCAGCCACTGAGACCCTTCAAAGGCATCTGTAATTTTCCTTTTCTCATACTTTGGGCGTAGCAAAGCACATGAGAAAGCTGTACCTATCTGCAGGAGTTTCTGTTCCCTTTTTTAAGCAGATCCGAATCCTGAAAATAAGATGAGGCCTCTAAAAAATAATATTAGGGAATTAATCTTTGCAATAGCTACAGGATCCAGTTTTGCCCAAAACCCAGCATGAAAGCCACCAGCCCCATGCCCCTCAACCCACTAGGGACCTGAAATTCTCTCTTACTATTGCATTTGGCTTTAAAAATTGTATTCTCTAGTTTTGTTTGGGTTCTTTTTTGCTTGTAGATTTCCTGTAACAATTGCTGTAATTAATATTACTAATCTGAGCCAAAACCACTTTTTACATCACCAGTGTAGCACACTTTTATTTCTATAACAGTAGTACTGTTACATTGAATTTTAAAAGGCAGTTTAATTATCTGGAAACAGAGCAAGTAAAAGTGAAACTTCAAAATCTTTCATCTTCAGACTGGCTCTATCTGTGGAGAGTAGGAGAGGCTAAGAAGACAATATAGACAGGCATCTAAACTGGAATGAGCTGGAAACTCTCAATGCCTTGTCTGACATAATGTCATGCATATGGAAGAATCATTCTGAGAAGGCAAGCAAAAGCCCTAAGCCTGTGAAGGAAATTATTAGCTCACCTTCTAAACCTTTGCAAAATCTAACCCTCATTCTGAAGCCTACAAAATTGGCAATACCCCTAAACAAAAGTAAACAGCTCAAAACTTTGGATTGCCACTAGCAGCAAAAACGAGGCAATAAACATGTGTGCTCATGAACTGGCCTATGCTGAGCTGTCCTGTGCTTTTCTTTTTGCTTTTGACTAGCTCTTCATCTGTTTTGACCACTACTTTAGAGTGTCATTTCCTTCAAACACTCCCTATACTTTTTTACAGACTAGTATCATTAGGTTTTGGCTGGCTTGCTGGCTCTTGTCACATCAGTCAGATATAACTAAATGGTAAATAATGTATCCAGGTGCTTTCCTTATTCTACACAAATCCTACAATTTGGTCTTCTCTTGGTTGCTCTCTAATTCTAGTTTTAGTGTTGGCAGTCAAGGGCTAGGCAAGGATATCATAGATTGCTTGAGACACATAATAGGGAGACTTTTCTCCTAAATCATGCAGCTCAGCAGATGCAAGTATCACAAGCACACAAAAAAATAACAACAATTTGAATAGCAAAAAATGCCTTATGACCACTGTGAAGTAGTACCCTAAATGGGAGAGGGAAACTCTCTTTTCCATAAGTGATTAAAGAACTTGAAACTAAATGGCAGCAAGCTACTCACTTAACAAATACCATCCTAATTCCTTCTTTGCTTACTACACTGTCATTGTAGCCATATAAGGCACAGTGCCCCCGAGGCATTATAATTTCTCTAGAGAACAGGAGAATTCAGGTAAGGAGAAAGCTGAAAGCATTTGGGAAAAAAAGCAGACTCGTGTGCACATTCTGCTCATCCCAGAATTATTGCTGAGTTCTCCTCTTTCCTAGTCAGATATGGAAGCAGAGCCAGAAAACTTGCAAGCAAAGTAAGGACCAGCACCTTTTGTTCCTGGGCCTCAGTGAGGAAACATCCATTAAAGCCAAGAGCTTGACCCCATAGAGCCAGAGGAGGTAAGGGAGATGAATGAGCCATAAAGTCATCATTGCCACCTCTGAAAGACCCCTCAGCTATGAAGGGTCCACAGAAACTGCCCAAGCCAACAGGGACCATGTCCAACAAGATGGAGACTTAAAAAGTAAAATCCCTACAGATTAAAATATATATCAGAAGATGGAAAAGATGGGAAAGACTGTGAAAAAATTGTTTTGCAGTCCTAATGTGTCTTGCCACGTTTCTGAGGAGGAAAGCCTTACGCTGATACGTGAGTATGAGTTCGGGAAAAAACCCAAACCAGACCATTGCTTATGAAAACAAAGAACATCCATGGTGTGCCCTGTAATGCTCACTCTCTAAAATCATTGCATCAGTGCTTCTTACCTCTAAAAACTCTTTTTTCAAGCCAAACTTCTGAGGGCAAATCCTCACAAGAGTCTGTGATTCAGCATCTGGGTAATGCATCATTTTCCCTCTCCCCATACAAAGCATCTGTAAGCCATAGCTATATCAAGGTCTTGGTTTTTCAATAAACACAGCCAGTTCTTTTAATTAGTTTTTCCTTCTGAGCAGGCACATGGAAGTGACCAAAATTCACTTAGGACATGTTGTGTGCTTGAATGTTAAAATCAGCACGACTGCTGCTACTGGTAATGTAACATAGAGATTCCAGTGGTCTGTTGGCATAATCATCATACACCTGACTCAAAATACCTGTGACTCAGAAGCACAAAGTAAAAAATTATATTAGAATTCATCTCCTAATTCTGGAATAAATTTCTGTAAGTACTACTTAGAGAAATTATCTACTTTAGATAACCACTTGCAAATTGTTTTGATCAACTATGTATCTCATGCCACAATTATTTTTTCTAGTATTAAATTTAGGCCATTCCTAGCATTACTGGACTGACAATGTCAGCAAATACAAACTTTTGAGCTTAAAGTTTCTTTTAAAATACTGTTTGACTTTGACCTTTACAAGGACACTTCATGTAAAACTAACTCGCTTACAAACATTTCGGTTCTAAAATGTTAATGCACTACAAGGTTAACTGCTCTTATTAATCCATTAAACAAGAACTGCATGCCCTTTCTTATATTAACCATTATTTACTTATTTCATTCTTATGTCCAAAGTCCAAAATCTCTTATCTTTGTTACAAAAACTAACAAAGAGTTAGCTAGATCTTACAAAACTTCAACCGGTTTCTATTTGTGTGCCTTCTTTAGTGCTAAAAGTCTTGGCATTAAAAACCCAACGTGGCAAACAGGGTGGTCAGCAATTTTTTGAGATCATTTGCTGGAGCAATGCAAGTCAAAGAAGTTAACATATCTCTTTTTTTTTGTTAAAAAAATATTTCTTTTTTTTCCCTTGCCTGTGATTTGAGAAGGAGAGAGGAGATTTTTATGTGCATATGTAGCAATGGTAAGCAGCTGTAAAAACCTCCCACCCTAAAGATTGATGAATACGTTTCATTAACACCAGCACATCTGAAAGACATTTGACACTTAGGAAGACCAACTATGGTTCTTTAAAATGCCCCAAATGAAATGCCTCATAATATGATTATTAATGGCCATCTTAGGAGCCTCTGGTGCCTTCTTTATTTAAAAAGTTATAAAACTTTAACTTCTGATTATACCTGACCACAGTTTAAATGTTTATTTTGCTAGGAAATCTGGAACTATACTTGCATGAGGAGTTGTGAGATCTGCACCAGCGCAATTTAAAAAGCCTTTCTGAAATCCACCGTTTATATTCTTTTTTCTATTTATGACATTAAAGACTCACCACATCCTTTGAATATCAAACAATAGAAAACAACAAAGCAAACACTTTGTGGCCATCCCATGCTACATTCATTGAATGGCTGTTAAGAATGAACACATCTATGAGGTTCAACATCTGGTTTTGAGTGCAGTGCGAAGAAATTCAGAATCCGAACCAAGTGGGCATCTGTTTTCTACATTTTCTGAGTGCTTCTAAATCTGAGGCAGCTCTGGATGGAGGCCATGCACCCAGTGCTTGCAAAGGAAGAGTTCTCCTCCATGTGTCAGTGGGGTGTATCAGTGGTCTGGGTGGAGGGCCTGACGGGATGCTTGTCTCACACCCCTGGAGAAAAGACTGGCCTCTACTAATACACGTGGTAGCAACTCAGGACAGCCAGGCAGACTCAGGTAAGCTCAAAGGCTTTTGTCCATTCAGAATGAAAAGTACATTGTACTTGACAATAAACCTGTCATTTGAAACCTCAGGGGTTTTAATCTTATAAATAATAGAGTTCAGAGAAGAAGGGTTTGCAAGTCTGCATTGCGCTGCCCAGAATTCAGATTTATGTGACGCACTCATAGGGATGTGGTGCTGAAATGCATGCAAGTGTTAGGGCATTTGAGATTCAAAGCCAATATTGCCCAAAAATATGCAATGCAACACTAATATTTCTCTCTGTTATGCTGTTTTCCCCAGCTGCTGTGAGAACATCCATCACTCAATGGCAGGTCAGAGCTACCCAGTACACTGCATGCACTAGTACAGATTTTTGCTTTCTGCTGAAGATGCTGTTAACTAGCATGATGTCCACACCAGAGGAAACTGTGTAAAATGAGCCAAAGAAGGTGCACATTACTAAGCACTCTCAAACAGTTTTTACTCATTAGGGCTGATACCAAATTGTTCTTTGTATATATCAGCCTACATATCTTGAGAAAAGTAGAAAAGCAGGGTTACTAACTCCCCTGTATTGAACAAGCATTTGAAAAGATTGGTTTATAAAATATATAGAAAGAGCTATGGTTTAGAAATGTAATTACAAAGGGTATGAAACTTCAATTATTCTTCTTTGATCATCATGAGAAAAGTTGCAGTAGTTCTACTGCAAAATGAGTTAGTCCCTCAAATGCTTTCAGGCATCAAAATAATTCTTACTGTTTTAGGATGTGAAAAATTGTTTTGAAAAATTCAGCAGTATAAGACTCTGTTAAGCACATTAAAGGCTGTCTTTTTCTGCAAGTGCATTCATAAAATAGGGAGCATTTCTTTAGATCCCTATTGCACTTTAAAAATGCAGAATACTAAAATGGCAAGCATGAAGCTGTCAGGCCATGCAGTTTCACTGTGGGGAGGTTATCACATGCAGCTTTGCTGCCTTATACATTGCTTGCAGCTCTTCCAATCAGATAACCTTAACAAACATGGTACATGCTAGGCAGCATCTAGTTTTTGACAGACTAAAATGGAACAGACAATTCTTCTCTTTATGTGATCAACCATCAGTCACACTATGAGATTCACAAGGAGTATCTGGAAGTGCTGTCAAGTGCCAATTAGTGATGTTGCTAACCCAAAAGGTAAAGAAGATTGTAGAAGAAGCAGCCCAGTATAATTCTCCACTCCAGTGTTCTTAAAGTGGGCTATCATTTATGAATGTATTCCTACAGATGAAAGAGAAATGGGAGGTCAGTGGTTCCTGTCTTCAACAATCTTCTGCAATCTTGTCATAATGAATTGTAAATAGTATCACTATCAACCTCCTCTTCCTGCCCTGGAAACCAGCGCAAACCGCTCCGCAGAGCCAAACGCTGATGATCCTGTTCCTCAGGACACACAGCTGAAGGCTGCCCTCTGTCCTCTGCCTGTCATGCTGTGTGTGCCTCTGATGGCTGGGGCTCACCCTTTCTGCCTCACCACACCCCCACTCCCCCATGGTTTTGGGGTACCTTCACACCACGGATATGCAGGGCTGAAATCCTGAGCTGTTTATCATTTGGAGACAATCTGAAGATTGATGAACAATCAATGGAAACGTCTTCCTCCCTCTCAGAGCAATTCTCAGCACAATCTGGCAAAATGTCATTATCACCTAATATGGTTTTATCATGAGGTGTTCCTGCTTTCAGAACAGCAAATGATTTTTACAAGGTCAGAAGCAGAATATCATGCCTGGGTGTTGGCCATCTTGAACTGCATAATGAAGACACGTTCTTCAAAAGGCAGCATTACTCTGGTGCACAGAGAATACCTGACAAGCCTGGATTTGAAGTGACCAGCCTATGTGCATCCTTTCCTTTTAAGGGTTACAGTATCCAGTAGTCAGTGTAGATACAATGCATTATTAATTAGCATATACAAATCCTATTTATATTAAAAAACTTGCTTAGTGAAGGAGACATAATTCCTGTTATTACCATTCCAAATAGCAAAAAACAAATATTGTCTACAGAGCTAATAAAAACACAAGATAAGAGCAACAAGCTTGGAATATATTTGTACTCTACACACTTTTTTTTTATGTAGGACCACTATTTTTCATGGTAAATTATATATGCTAACAGAATTTTTCTGAGTGTATCTATGATCCTGAATGACAATGTTTTGAAAGAGCAGTGCTGAAGAGACTTATCATATGGATGTTTAATACTTATACTACACCACTATTGTATATGCAATAGGCTTCTGACTTCTTAAAATACATGTGCATGGAAGGGGTGCCAAATTACTTCTGAGCTGCCTGGGCAAGCATAAGTTAATGCAGAAAAGTCCCCACAACAGTTTGTTATCAAACCAGCACCATATATGTACAGTCATGCTCGAGTCCAACTAATCTGTGGCATCTCTCCACTACCACTGGTGCAAATACCACTGAAAACAAATGTCATATAAACATTTAAAAAACGTTGAGCAAACTTTGAGCTTTTTCATGTATAGGATTCTATAGGAATGCAATGAAAAACTCGTGTTAATGCAGAAAGACCAAATCAAGCTGGCAAACAACCTCCCTGTGTCATAATTTAGCAAATGAGCAGAACTATCTCCTGGAAGGTGCCAGACAATTAGAGGACAAGTCACAACAACAAAGGTGCTCCTACCCAGTGTGAACACTTTGTCAAGGAATGGAAACAATTTACAGTGTTTTCAGAACTGTAGTTCAGGTCAGTTCATTTTTATACTCTCCCATATGGTTCTGCTCCTTCTATTTCCAGAGTGAACCCTATTTACCTGGACGGGTCCGGCAGAAAATATATTGTTTGCAGAGAAAGTGAGAGTCATCAATAAAGAAAACTTCTCAAGATAGGTATATTGAGTATGTGTATTGGCTTGATCTGACAAGGGAAGAAAATGGCAAACAACTTGTTTTCTACTTGAGAGGCATCTGAGAGCAGAGAACCGGTCAGGTGCTGTATTGCACCTTCTGGAGGCTCAGCAATAAAAGTACTGTTTGGGTGGAGAGAGCAAATATAAGTGGCTTTCAGCCACGTTTTCGTCTGTATGAATCTGAGCCTGGCAAAAGACCAAACACCATTTGCACCAGGTTTTCACTTCCCCCAGGCCTGTAAAGAGAAAAGATCCGTTCAACCCTTCCATGCATAACTGGTGGCATGGACCATATAAAGTGGTCATAGCTCTGCTGCCCCCTAACATGAAAGCAGAAAGGACATATGTGATTAACTGCAAAATCTCTATGCCACGCCACTCCTTATGGGTCTGGGCTTTCCTCACCACAAATGAGGTGGTGAGCCACTTTTCACAGTGGCTTTCACCCACTGAATCACAGCAAAGCAATGCTTCTCTTGTTCCTGAGCACAGACCTCCCACTCAAAATACTACAGTTCTTACAGTCATCCTTGGAAAAATAATTCTTTCCATATTAAAGTTCAGAAAGCCTAAACACAGTATGATGATTGCTCCAGGTCTACACTAGATTAATACAGAGCATCCAAAATGCTTAGGAAGTGGGATGTTTTTTCCCCTAACAAATTGTTCGGTGTGTTGTCCGTACTGAAGTGACACATTAGGTTGGAGTTTCAAGCTTTTGGAAGGCAGCCATGGAAGACAGAAACCATATGATGCCAGAGTGGATTTATACTTGTTAACTTACATGAGACTAGCACAAGCCTCTAAATATTAGCCTATGATTTTTGCAAGAAAAAGAAGCAGGACTTTGGGGTGTTAGCAGAGCTTTCATTACTAGCAGCTGCAATGGATTAATCTTAGACAGGGAACTACAGTATTTAGTTAAAGGTGGAAAGGAATAATAGTTTAGCACCTCTTTCAGAAAAGGTGAAGATAAATGCAAAAGCAGAATGCCTTCTCCATGAAGCAGCACTGAAAAATACTTTTACATTCATGTGACATTGAGAAACAAATGACAAAGAATTTTCCATTAATAATTTAATTTGGGGGCCAAAGGGCCCTCAATAACATCATAAGCATATAACATGGAGACAAGTTTGTCCCTGAGATAAGCAATCACTGTAGAGTTTCTTACAGCATGTTTGAATTTGACTCTAGGAAATGCAAAATTTTTTAAAAAGCATAAATAACTGATAGGGACAGCTACCAACCCACCTCAGACCATCATGACTATGCTGAACACTAGAAGTGCAGAAAAAGGAATCTGTGGAACTGGAAAAATAGCATATTACCAGGAAGTTCTAAGCATCTCCATCTCCCATGTCTATAAAAAATGACACAGAAACAACACAGTCATCATCTGGCAGGATCATTAATGCATTAAAATTCAGCCCTTGTGTCTGAGACAATACCTTCAAAGATGTGATTTCTGAGGAAAATTTAGGCATCCAAGCTGAAGATCCAGATTCCTTCTGTGGCACATTCTTACTACTGGAACAAGGATTTTTAGGAGAAAGTATGTGGAGTTGAGGTGATGTTCAAGCCTGCTAGGGAGTGATGAAGAGAGGCTAATAATCCAAAATCATCTTTCCTATAGAACTAACCTGTGCACACAGAGCCTCCAGTTAAGCATTAAGACGTAACCCTCATTCACATTCAGCAAAACCCTCTGACTCATAGGAGCTTTGTTCCTTGAGGGCTGGACAACTGGATTACTCTTTATTTTTAAAGATGAATGGTGGTGATGCTGCTGCTCATCTTTTATAGCAGTGGTTAAAGCACTCACCCAGAAACTGGTGAGCTGACTACGGTTCAGTGACCTCCTCAGTGAGAGGGGGTTCAAATCTACAGCTGCAGCCTAGGCTCTGACAACCGAGTTAAGCCACAATTGCTGGAGATTTGGGGAACGAGGGCAGAGAAGGGAAAAAAGGGGGGCAGTCAGCTTCCTGCTGAGGCTGCATGGCTGTTCAGCAAAGAATGCAAGATTTATAGGGTCAGAAAGAGAGAGAATTGGAAAAAAAGGAGCTTTCCTCTAGACTAAACATGAAGGCTTCCTCTGGGAAAAAAATTAATCCTCTTCAACGTTTTAATGTTGTTAATTAATTTACTTTTAAACAAGATTTTACAGTGATGTTTCCAAATTTGTGTGATGGAAACACTTTTATACAATTATAAAATTTAATGAAAATTTCCGTTTGCAGTAAATGCCTGATGCAAGGCCGCGGTGGGATGCGGAGTCACACGCCACCCTGAGAGTCACACTGCCCACACAGCCCACAGTGTGCCTGGGGAGCAAGTGTGTGAGACGTGGGGAGGTGGCTTTGGGCTGCAATCCCCAACAGGCTCTCTGCTCTCCTCCTGCCAGGTGAAGGACACCTGGGACACAGGATGCCCTAAGACTGGGGCCATGCAGCTACACCAGTACCAAGTGCTGGCCCTGATTACTGAGATCCTTCACTAAAGGGGATGTAGTAGTAGCTGGCACAATAGAAACCCAGCAGTGGAGATGGACAAAGGGGATGAAATTGTAGGTGGAGCACTGAAATCAGCTGCTCGCTGAAGGCAGACTGAAGGCAGCCTTCCCTGGGAGGAGGACCTGGAGGTGCAAGTTCTGCTCGCACAGCGCTGCCTCCGCAGGCTCCACAGCGGGCAGCACCGGGGGAGAGGTGTAAACGAGAGCAACTCTGAAACAGAACAATTAAAAGATTGTCTAGCTTCTTAAAGCAAAACACCTTTGAGATTGGTGTCTTGTACACTTCTCAGTGGATTAAAATACTGTTTTGTTTTGCTTTCAGATTCATTCACCAGCCAGGTTACAACCATCAGTGCCCTTAAAAGAACTTTCTAATTTTTCACTATTATTCAGTCAAGTGGCTAACTTTAGTTAGTCACTATCTGGGGCAAAAACATCAGTGATGTCACAGATTTACTGATTTTCTTTTTAATTCCATCTCTATTTTATTTAATCATCAATGTCTGGAGATCAGGAGCTATGCAAAGAATTGTCTCTTTGTGAAAAGCTTGCTTTGGTTGGCTCTCAGTGAATTTGTAGCCACAGCAAAGGCTCTGATACACCAGGGAGAAAATCATGCTTTTACCTAATCTAACCAAACCAACCTTGGTCAGATTGATTCAGTTTCCAGCCTTGGCTCTGACCTCACCCTTACCCTCAATCCTGCCTCACTTTCACACTGAGTATTTTATACAGCTTCTATTTTCTCCCTGCATTGCTTCTACCNCCCCAATTTCTATGTTCTCCTCATCAACCATTGCTTTAGAATCTTCAGGCTGGATGGGCAGGCATGCGGTGCTGGCAGGTGGTGTAGCTGTTAGGCAGCCTTGTGTATCACAAGAGATCTAATGCTATCAAATTTCTTTTCCCCCAAAGACTAAAGAGAGCAAGCCTTTGTAAGCATGCAGGAGGGGGATGAAAACACTTTGTCTCCTGAGCAGCCAGCCTTTGTCATTTTACAAATGAAATCACTTTGGAAATTTAGAGAATTAATATCATAATGAAGACGGGAGTACCCATTAGGGTGGTCTAATGTTGCTCTGGAGATATATGATGGATGTCCAGTTGCTGTAAGCCCTTATTTGCAGAGAGTCACCTCTGTAGTTGCCATTATTAGGAAGATGTCTGAAGCAGAGGATCAGACACAACCATTGCAAGATGAGATAGTGTTTGACTGGTTTCCAGGGAACCGAAGGATACAGCCTTAGTTGTACCTGTCACTATGGCTCCCAGCTTTTTTCCTCCTTAATGTCTTTTTTAGCTGTAGGAAGTTTCTCTTTAAAGATTCACTGCTTCTCTAATAGCACGAAAAAGCAGGAATAGGAACATAAAAAAAATGTTACCTGGATTGCAAAGAAGCTTCCACTTATTACAAAACAATTGGTATAGTTCATCATGAAAGGACTGCAATATGCTGCACTGGCCAGCTTTTGCAAATAAAGATAACCACGAGATCTAACCTGTAGTGTATTACTTGTAGTAACTGGAAATATTCACCTGCTGTGTCCACTTCTGGAGATACCTAACGCTCTGCCAGAGCAGTGATGCCATGATTGCCATTCCTGGAAATACAGCCTCAAGAAAGTAGTACTTCCTGGAATTATCTTAATGGGCAATTGAATCATCATTTCTAGCACTCCAGCATCTTTCCCAGAAGGACAGTTTTCCACAGGCAATGATTCCAGTTAGAAACAAATGTGAATATCCAAACTTCGATTCTTTTCCCTTTCTGACCGGTTTGCAGGGAACAGAAGCTTTAAGCAGATGTTAAAATTAGGAAGGAAGGCACCTAGGACATGAGGCTGGAAGGTGTCCAGTACAGTGATTTACCTGCACTTCATTTTATAGTAGCTCTTCTACCCAGGTCATTTATTTTCTTCCAATTATCTGTGTTCCTTTAATAATTCTCTACTGGTCACTAACATTGCTGCTTTGTTGTGTTATTTCCAGGGAAGATCAGGTGCTGGTGTAAGTCGTCATAGCTGCAATGTCTTCCATGAGGATTTACACCGGCGGAGTGCCTGTGTTTTAAGAAAATTAGGTTAAATTCAGTAACGTCTAAATTTTTTTTTCCAGCTATGGAGGTATGCAAGGCAGCATGTTGTTACTAACCTTTTCAAATAAATGTGACATGACGAGTCCACACTTTGCTCTATATATAATCAGTACTGATTTTGGGGAATAATCAGTGGTAAATAAATTGAGTGCTGTTGAAATACCCTTTGTGTGTGTTCTCATGAATTACTCATGAAAACTGGAGTTACAAATTTCTGCCTCTGATACCCAGTATTGGATATGTACTGCCTTTTTTTTTTTTTATTTATATATGGAGATTGAAGGCGTTCAGGTTTTTTTGGTTTTTTTTAATGTGTTGGGTTGTTTTGTTTTGGGATTTAGGGGTTTTCTACAAAATTCTATTTATTTCCCCTAAATCTTCAGTTTAGTGGCCAAATTCACCTTGGTGGGAGCAAATGCAACTCTATCGATAGCACTGGAATTCTTTCTGCATATGTCAGCGATGAATTTGTCCCCATATTTATTGGAAATACCTGAGCTGCTGTGATATGATGTGGTAAATCTTGCTGAGAGCAAATCAAACAGACAGGCTGTGGCTGCATCACTATTTCATACAACTCAGGTCATAATGGACAGGACAATGCTGTAGTGTGAGATTCAGTGCTAAGGAAAATACCTTCTTTCTAACCTTTTATGAAAATACTCCTCATCCTTTAAAGGACAATTTAGGCAATGTGACCACTGCTGGAACCAGTGCAGGAGCATGTAGAAGGCAAAGAGAAGAACACCATTGCCCAAGAGGAGAACGAGTTGTCCGTAAATATTCCCACGCTTTTGCTATTCCAAAATTCCAATCAACTGTTGCATACAGCTTCCAGAAATAAAGCTATTCAGTCTTACTACAGTAAATGAAAGCAATGCAACATGCCAGTCTTCAAGCCCAGCAAACTATAAATGTAATATCAGACGGAGGAGAGCTAATGAAAACAATCACATTAAACATAGCTCTTCAGTGCTTGGTGCTCAATAAGTGAGCAGCAGGCTTTCTCTGTCTAGCTTACAGAAAACAGGAGGTAGCAGTTTGCAAGGAGCAGCGTTTTAATGTGATTGGACTATAACAGACAATCTATTTACAGCATGCTCTGGGGAGCTTATAAACAAATGTTGAGTAATTTCAGCCAGCAGTAATTACCCTTGCAGCTGACAAGGATAGCATGATACTTTCTCCTTCACCTTCAGCCCAGTCCAGAAGGCACTGTACACAATGGCACTTCTAATTATTTCTGCATTTCTATGGCTAAAGACCAAAGTGTGTTATTAGAGAACATTTTAGAAGCTTTTTAAAAGCTTGTTTATTGGGACAATTAAAAGTCATCACTATGACAGCAAATAAAAGGTTCCATTCCCAGGCACGCAGTTGCAGCTGGGGGTCTGCCTGCTTACCTTGTAAGCCTTGTCTACATGAGGCAAAATTTACAGCCACCCCTCACTGCTGCTAATACCAGTTCAATGGCATCAATGCTACCAAGGTGGGCACCTTTGAGGGTACAGAGAATGGGGCTTTGTAAATATCATATTATCTAACCCTGATTAGAGAACATTGAATAAACATAGTGCTTAAAATGCTGTCCACTCACCTGTGCTCGAGCTCCCAACACAGACAAACATAGTGGGGGTGAAGCCCTTGTAGCTCTAAGATATTTTTGTAGAGTGCCTGTGGTGCAGTCAAAGCTTCAGACAACATGGCATTTTGTCTTCTGTTGAAAGAAAAATTAAAAGCATGTTCTAAGACATCCATTAGCACTTAATTATTGGTGAAATACAATGGCTTAGATTTTTTTTTCTAGGACTGGAGTGCTCCCCTCTTCCTTCCTCCTACTGCTGGTGATAAGCCCTTTTCCCTACCCATGGCTATGTGAAGGCAAATCTAGATCTTTTCATTTCCCCAAATCACCAGTAACCTATGCAATACTTCAAAAGCCATCTCCCCACTGTTACAGAATACCCCAGAGCATTCAGGCTACGTTCACTGACAATGCCTACTCTCCATGGCACAGCCCTCTGGCTCCTCAGGCACCCATGGGCACACAGAGCCCTGCTCTGTGCCCAAGCCCGCTCCTCCAGAACTGGCAGAAAGCACTGGTGAACTGCCACTGGGATACAAGGGTGCAGAGCCTGTCCAATCCTAAAATGTAGGTGCTTTTTGATGAGTAACTTACAGAGAGATACAGCTGTGCCAACAAAGGAAGGAGCATCTCCAGCCTCAGGGAGACCTCAGGAGGTTACGCTGTCCTGAGCAGTCTCTTATTTGGCCCAAAGCACTGTTTTTTCTCCCCAGTTATGTCCTATTTACTACATGATTTTCTGTTCACACTGTGTGTTTTGCTGTGAAAAACACTATAGCTATTTCCAACAAGTATATTTTAAAATGTACAAACAGCTACTCATGGTAAGTCATCATCTGAGTGATTGCTGTAGGCAGTGATAATTAACGAAATTATTGAGTCATAAGACTGTTCACCACAAGAACTTCTATTTAACATCGTAATACAACCATATAAGAGCCAAACTACCCAAAAGTAATTGGGAGAGGCAGTGAACTGTGATGTGTGCTGGTTTGCAAACACCACTGCACAGTTTGGTGTTCGCTGAGCTCCCATCCGCCTCAATAAATTCAGTTCAGGTTCCTGCTATAGGAATTGACAGCAGATATCTAATCCCCAAAAGTGGATTATTTACATTTTTTTATATGTTACATTGCATTACATCCTGTCACGTTGCATCTCATCACAAGCAGATATAATATTGCATAACGTGATGTGACACGATGACAGACGTCAGAAATGTTTTCTGTTGTTTGGGGTTTTTTGAAGATTTTATACCTACTATCCAAAATATTTCTGAGTGATTTCTAGGAAGATGGAGTGGATAAGGCGAGTGCCTGGCTTACATGTTTGTCTGGCCGCTGCTGCACTCTCTCTTCCCAAGCATTGTTTAAAATGAGCCACCTTGTTTTGCAGCTTCATGAAACCTCAGCAATGCAATTTTACACGTATTTTGCAAATATTTTTAAAAGATTCATTAGGAGGGAAATCAGCAGAACACATGTTCAATAACAGCACAAACCGACAACAGCTGCTGCAAATTACCTTGTCTGAAAGGAACCCCCAGCAATGCATTGCAAACTTTAACAATGTACTCGAGCTGTTGATTGCTCGCGCTGCCGCTCGCCACTCGTTTCTGAGACACAGTTGGTGGAGGAACATTAATTTGTCCTTGTTCTTGAGACTGGCAGGTGTCACTTTGCCCGGTGTGGGACATGAGTGACAGATATTTTGCAGCTGATGAAATGAGAATGCAGAAATTCAAGAGTGCCTCTGGGATTTCACTGGTCATTTGTGGCCAGCACAAGGGCAGGGCCCGCTGCCTGGCTGGCGCAGCGCTGGCTGAGGCTGCTGTTGCTGCAGGCTGCCGCAGATCCACACCATTTTAAATAATATTGGTATTATGAAGCCCTTCCCACACACACACACACACACACACACACACACACACACACTCTTGAGGGTATTGTGTGTGCTTCGCTTCCTTCTAGCCTGATACTGGCTGGGAGATTGTTCTAATTGTTTTTTTGTTTTGTTTTGGGTTTGTTTTTTTTTTCTTCTGTCCTACGCTCAAGCCTTCTTCGAAAGGATTTTACCTGCATCTGCTATCTCTAATTCTTTGGATAACATAAATAGAATTTACTAAAAATGATACATAAGCTAACCTAGAGGAGACTGATAAAAAACAAGANAAAAAAAAAAAAAGAAAAGATTTAATTATAACTACAAGGAAAAGAAATTGTCCACTGTTGAAGCCTCTAGATATTTTCAACCTCAGTTTAAATAATGTTGGGGTTTTTTCCATTCAGCAATTTTATGTGGAAAAAAAAAAAAAGGGAAGGGATTTTAATTTATATTGGCTTTTTATTTTACTT